>JAKZAP010000005.1:13188907-13788907 GCA_023053575.1 Branchinecta lynchi
ATGTCAATGATGTGTCTAGGACTTGTGCTTGTTTTCCCACCAAGTTTCATCCCGATCCCTCCACTCTAAGCCTTTCTCAAAATTTCCGGTTCCCTCCTCCAACTCCCCCCAGTGTCATCGGATCCGGCCCGGATTTAAAGTGAGATGTCTGAGACACGAGGTCATCCTAAATATCAACTTTCATCAAGATCCGATCACCCGTTCGCAAGCTAAAAATACCTCAAATTTTGGCTTCACCCTCCCTCCACCCCAGATGGTCGAATCGGGGAATTGACGATTTCCTATTTATTCTGGTCGGGTCCCAGACATGCCTGTCAATTTACATCGTCCCAGCACATCAGGAAGCACGGAACTCGCGGGATTACTACAAATTCGGACTTCTCCCCCCCCCCCAACTCCCCCAAAGTGAGCGGATCCGTTCCGGTTATATCAGTCACGTATCTAGGACTTTCGCTTGTACTTTCCACCAAGTTTCATCCGGATCCCTCCACTCTAAATGTTTTCCAAGATTTCCGGTTTCCCCCTCCAACTCCCCCCAATGTCACCGGATCCGGTCTGGATTTAAAATGGAGGGTCTGAGACACGAACTCCTTCCATATATCAAGTTTCATTAAGATCCGATCACCCGTTCGTAAGCTAAAAATATCTCATTTTTCCTATTTTTTCCGGATTCCCCCTCCCTCCACTCCCCTCCAGATGGTCGGATCGGGGAAGCGACCATTTCTAATTTAATCTGGGCCAGTTCCTGATATGCCTGCCAAGTTTCATCGTCCTAGCTTATCTGGAAGTGCCCGAACTAGCAAAACCGGGACCGACAGACTGACTGACGGACAGAAATTACAATCGCTATATGGCACTTGAGTAAGCTCAAGTGCCATAATAAAATCGTTTACTGACAAACCAAGAAGATGCTAAATTACGCTGGTCATACAGTAATAAAATAAGTATATTCCACTAATTATTCACTTTGTTAAAAATCTCTGTAAAAAAGGGCTCAAACGAGTTCATGAACCTTGAAGGTCGTCCTCTGACAGGCACTAGTTTGTTTTGCTGTCTAGTCCTGCCATTTTTCGGAGCATCAGGGGGGAGCAATGATCAGTTTTTCTCATTTGCCAACAGTTTTTTTTCCCAAGTTTAGTATCAGTTCTGTTCTTCGCTTGTAGAGGCTCGGGATTCTCAACACATACAGTGCTTGCTCGTACGACTGATAGCCAGGACCCATTATTATTTTCGTTGCGAGTTGCTGTACGGATTCGAGCTCTTCCGATAGATAAACCGTGTTTTGTACTTGGGGCCCCCATACCGGGCAGCAGTATTCCAAACCAAGTCTATGCATTGACACTAAGGTCAGCAGTGAGCAATGTCCCTTTCGCAGTACGCTTTCAACGTGATCCTTAAATGAGAAGTCGGTGCTGAAGGTTACTCCCAAAATAGTAGCACTTCTTGCAACTGGGAACGGCGATACAGGCATGACTATTTCGATGTTGAATCGGAGTACTTTTGATTTCTGACGGTTAACTTCAAGCATGCTTGTTTTGCACTGTTTCTCAGACTCTGAAAATAGGGTAGGGGCGAGTTTAAAGTGTAGATTAAAGTGGGGCCGTCGTAACCGTTCTCGTCCAAACCCGTCGTGCTCTCGTTGGCTGAAAACCGCCAAGATGGACGCTTTCGACGCCTTACGATTTACGATCGCTTCCGACAGCTTACAATTGCCAGTGGAGGACCATCTTAAGATTCCTAGATTCAGTTCAAAACCGATTTAATCCTTAAGTCCTGTGCTTGAACCATCATTTCGCATCGCGTATCTAATTTTGCTCAAATGAGCTTCGCATACAAGGACAGGATGATTTCTATTATAACATGGTGAAACTAAACAGTGCAAGAAATTAAGGGAACTCTTATTTTACAAAAATAAACAAAAATAGGAAAAACTAGTTGTCCTTTTGGCGTTTCCCATCTCTCCCACCACTGTTTCGTCTTTGCTTTCCTCCCAATTCAGGTCTTTCCTTTTCTCTCTTCCTCTTGTTCAAAGGGTTACGCGGGTCATAAATGTCAAACCAATCATCATCTTTGGTGTTTGCATCTTTAGCAAGAACCGCAGATGTGTCTTCACATCGCAATTCATGAGATAGCCTGGAAGAGCAATTGATATATTATTATTATTATTTATTTGAATCCTTCAAAACTGAAGAGTAGTGTATAGAAAGGAAGAACAACATGTCAATCAAACTCACACATACTTACATACTAATAAATAGCTGACCACTGAAGACAAATTAGCCTACTAAATGTACAACGAAATAGGCTACATGAAAACAAAAAACAAAAAAACGAAGTTCAAAATAAACAAACTAATCAGGGCGCTTTTTTGTGAAAAAAGGAAAAAGGTTGTGATGAAGAAGAATGTTGTCAGCTTTTTATGAAAGTTCTGGATTTTACCATTTAAAGTTACCCTACAAAGTTCTTCTGAAGCACTGATCCTTATTTACTCATTTGGAGTAGACTGTGAAAGAAATGCATCAGAGCACCGACCGAATCACTCACTGTACCGTCATATGGAAGGGCGTTCCAGCAGCTGCCCTGCATCTGCCGGTCCTAGGCCAGTATCTGTTGAGATGTCGTAAAAATAAAAATCCCTTTTACTTATTCTGCTTTCTACAATATCCATAGCTCTCCGATGGAATTATAAGCTTCGGAAATCCCCACCTCGCGTCATTGTTTCATTTTGTACTTTTCGGCCGAGCCAAGTTTTGCTAGTCACGGAGCGTAAACTCTGCCGAAAACTTCAAGGTCCATCGACAACTCTTTCACACATAAGGGCATAAGAAGCTCCAGTGTGTTGTTTTTCATTTCGGAAGACATGCTAGACCATCAAGTTTATTTTCTGCTTCTTACTTCTTTTGTTTTGCTTGGTTTTCCCATTTTTTACCACGGCGCAAGTTTTCAAATATTTTGCGTCCAACTGCCGCGTCGGAGAGCGGGAAGACGCACATACTCTAGTTGGATAATATTAGGCGTCTTGTTAGTATGATACGGTTTTGGGAAAAAATAATAGCGTTGCCGAGAGTAAGACCGTTAAAGGCTGCATATCTGGAATCCCTCCAGGATGGAGCAAAGGAATCGTGGTCAAAACAGGTTAAAAGTATTTTGGATAGTAGCGGTTTGTCTCATTTTTGGTGTGATGGAAAAGGACCTAGAACAGGTAATAGTGTGAGTATGGCTAAGGAGGTGGAGGTTAGGTTACATGACCAGGAAATACAATTATGGCAGTGTGGGGTGGAGGCATCTGATTCATTGTGGTTGTACGCGAAGGCCAAAGAGACATGGGGGGAGGAAATTTATTTTAAGGCGGGGATTCCAGCAGATCATTTGAAGTTGTTAATGAGTTTACGAGGTGATTGTCTACCTTTAGGAATGCGTAGAAGATATTTGGGTAAGGTAAGAGTGTTGTCTGGTCCTTACTTTTGCCCAATGTGTGGACATTTGGACGAAAATATTTTTCACGTAATGTGCGTATGTCCTGAGCTTTCAGATCTTCGTGGGGAAATTTTTGGTGTTAATATTTGGGGGGAGGATTGGTTGGTAAAAGTAATGGGAAGTAAAATATTTGGTGATATGGAAAATTTGGGAAGATTCCTTTCGGTCTCGATGAACCACAGAGAAAGATTCCTGTAAAGGAATATGTAAAATAGTTAGTATTTATTTGGTTTGTGTTTTTTATTTTTGTTTGTGTTTATTTTTTCCCATGGCCTCTGTGCTTTTAGTGGAATAAATCTTATCTTATCTTATCTTATTAGGAACTGTCTTAGAAATATACAAAATCAAAATTTCGAACCATACGTATACAACTCGCAGTCACTATACCCGACTAGTTGGCTACTGTAAGAAATTTCCTTTAGGAAAAGCCGGCGTTGCCGACTAGTTGGCTATGAAAAAAAAAAAGTATTAAGATTTTTTTTTTTTCCAACTAGTTAGCCAATGTAAGAAATTTCGTATGGGAAATACCGCGTTGCTAACTAGTTGGCTACGATAAGAAATCATATAGGAGAAAAGTTTTTAGCCAACTATAGTTCGCAACCGTAAGAAATTTCGTATAAGTAAGTAAGTAAGTAATTTATTTATAACCCGCTGTTTAAGAAATCCCGCATTGCCAACTAGTTCGCTACGACGAGAAATCGACAAAAATAGACAAAGTGGCGCTTAGAAAACTAGTGCGGTCGAAATCCTTATTGAGACTGAAAGTTGTTCCGATTATTTGGATATTTTCTGAAATTCCTGTCCGTGTCTATACAATCGACTAGTTGGGTATTTTCCGAGACCTGTCCGAGACCCTTAAGAATGAAAGTTGTTCCGACTAGCTTGATATTTAGTAAAATCCATATGCGTGTGTGAACGTATCCAACTAGTTGGATAAGAACTTCTCTCACGTAGCCAACTTGTAGGCAACGCGGGATTTCCTCAGAATTTCTAACAGTGGCCAACTAGTTGGAAAACAAAAAAAAATCCGATAGGACATTTTTTTCGTAGCCAACTAGTCGGCAACGCCGGCTTTTCCTATAGGAAATTTTTACAGTCCCATAGTCGGTTAGAGACCGCGAAGTGTACATGTATGATTGGATGTGGGGATTTTGGATATTTATATGACAATTTTTAAGATTATCCAACTAGACGTGTCCCACTAATCTTCTCTAAGCACATCCATATGTTTAAGCTCAAGCTTAAGCCTGAAGAGGACCCTTGCCAACTGATATCGCTAGAAAAAAATCAGCTGACGTATCCGTTTACCGCAGTCAACCAAGCAAATCTACTTTATTTAATTTGTCCTTCTTCTGAAGTTGCCTCACATTACGTTGTCAAATGTCTACTCTGTATTTACAAAAAATACTGACGATAAGGAGATGTAAGCCTTTTACGCTTTTACGTGTGACAGGAGTAGCCTACGCAAAAAAAAAAAATTCCCGTCTGAAGGGACCTAACGATTTACATCGTGCCTCAACACTGCTCGACAAACTTATGGCGCACAGCAGCGCTCCTACGAAGTAATAATAATAATAGTAATAATAATATAACCTTTATTCTTTCCCTTTATCACAATGCAATAACATGGGTATGGTCAAACAAGAACATGGGTAACGTCAAACAAGTAAGAAGAGAAAAACAACAAAAGACGCAACAAGAAGAAACACACGTGATAAGCTATCACTTGATTTGAGGATATTGTCGTTGTAGTGCTTCACGTAGTATGGCACGTACGGGTTTAAAAATCTTGTCGTCGAGTGTGTAGGCGGGAATTTTAACAGTTCTTTTCCCTCTTTCAGAGTTGCCAACCTCGTCTTGTGTGTGTGGGGTACTGCAGTAAACTGGGGCAGGATATCTCGGTGCGTTGGGGACTTCACGGTGTCAGCTCCAAACTTCATCAAGGTTTCATGCCTCCGTTCATCCAGGGTTGGGATGAAAAGAAGAAACGACGCTTGTGCATATCGGCGATACTAGCACTTCTTGAGATGAAATCACCTCGTGTGCAATGCTTGCCAGACCAAGAATACATTACTCCTAAAAAGTTTCCAACTCACCAAAGGACAACGGGTCTTTCCGATGCAACTGTAACTAGAGGCAATTTTTTTTGGCAGCAACTTTTTTTTGGCAGCATATTTTTTTTTTAACTTAAGGACCCTTCGCACTATTTAGTCTTCAACTCTAGTATTTTAAAATAATTGTATACTTTAAAACTAGTATCTGCTTTCAACAAATTACCAACGGCTTTGGCTGTGTTAAGCCTTTTCAACCCGTTGACTTATCACGAATTTTACATTTTTACATTTATTTCACGAAAATTTACATAACCATTTTTTCTCATGAAAAAACTTTTCGCAGACAACCATCAACTCCGTGATACGCATCGAAGGAAGCAAAACCCGACAAGTGAGAAAATCAGCAAGGTTTTGTTAGAGGGGCTAGAATGTCAGAAAATTCGGGTCCCCGGGTTTAGAAACAGACTGAGTGATTACGGAAGTAGGTTGCATTAGTATTATAGGTAAGAGAGGTCCTTTAAATAGCATTCACAATGAAACTATAAGTGGGTTACGTTTCTTAAGAAGAAAGTAGCAACTGAATCTACTGGCACCGTCCTCATGTGGACACAACAAACCGCCGCAAGTTAATATACTTGTAGCACGGCCGGACGCCCAACCACTCTGCCGATCGCAATGAGTATACTGTTTTTCTATTACACACGTAGTTCTTAAGGTTGCGTATTCTTTTTCAGACACTATTTTTTTCATCCCTATCACTTGTCTGTACCCGAAGAATTGGAAGGCCACATGGCGGGCCTTCCGGATTCAACCGGAAAAGGCGTTGCAACCTACCTGTCCATCACAGAAATAATACAAGACCTACGTTGCCTGGACAACGTGAAGCGTTGCGGTAACCTTTGTCCGGCTTCGCCGACTAAAGTGTTGCGAGAGCAACCCTTTGGTTTTGTTCCTTCGCTGTCTGTTAAATGCTGAAGTTGTCAACTTATTGGAGCTTTTTAAAACTGTATGTTCTAAAAAGAATAATTAAATGATCAAAAGCTATTCTTCAGCGTTGCAAAAGCAACAACAAAAGAATATCGGAAGAAGGGACTAAATTGACTTTGCAGTCAGTTGAACTTTATCCGTTTCAATCGTAGACATCGTGACCGATGAAAACTTGGAAAAATATCTTATATAATCTAGTTCGTATTATAAAGCTATCCGTAACTTTTCAGGATCACTAACAACAAATAGGTATCGCCAATTTTTGCTTCAGTGTGTACCTTACTATTGAAGTTGTCAACCCCTTGAAATTTTTTTTAACTGGTTTATCTCATGAAGAATAAAAAAAAAAAAAAAATGGATGACATATACTTTGATCAGCTCATCAAGGGCTATCGATTGCCCTAACATCAACAAAGAATATCGAAAAAAGAGACTAAATTGACTTTGCAGTCAGTTGAACTTTATCCTTTTCAATCGTAGACATCGTGACGGATGAAAACTTGGAACAAAACCTTATATAAACTAGCTGATATTATAAAGCTATCCGTAACTTTTCAGGATTATAATAACACAGATGACACTATTAGTTATTACGAACTACCTCATTGTTTTACATTATCGTTTGTACCCCTAGGTTACAGCGATCGACCATGGATACAAACTTTCTTACCGTCAGATTTATAGAAATAGCATAGAATGTGCACCAGTTTGCAAAAATTTCTAGCCCCTCGTGAAATGACTCTTACTTACAAGTCCCTCTTCCGTGATAGACATCAAATTTCACCGGATAAAAATAATGGGTACACCAGCTAGCAAAAAGTTGCAAGCCCCTCATCGCTGAAGATGAGTGTACCATAACAGCCAATTATTACTGAAGTCCCTATGATGTCTTATGATTGGGAACCAAATTGTTCCTACCATCGAATACACCGGAAACAAATACCAGGTACACCAGCTAGCAAGTACACCAGCTAGCAGAAGTTGCAAACTCCTCATCGCTGAAGATGACTGTAGCATAACAGCCGATTATTACTTACAATTCCCTTGCATATCTTACCATTGGGAACCCAATTGTTCTTACCATCGAATACACCGGAAACAAATAACAGATACACCAAGTAGCAAAAGCTGAAAACCCCTCATCGCCGAAGATGATTATGAGCTAACAGTCGACTGTTGCTTACAAGTCCCCTACATTTCTCACAACTGGTATCGCCTGTTTTTGGTTTCAGTCTGTACCTTACTACTGAAGTTGTCAACCCCTTGAAATTTTCAAACTGGTGTATCTCATGAAGGAAATTTTGTGCCAAAAAATGGATGACATATACTTTGATCAGCTCATCAACTGCTATCCTTTGACGTCGAAAAAAAAATTCTACCTGTCTTAGTTCAAAAGTTGACTTTTTTGCCGTAGGCCAACTTTCTAACGTCACCGCTTAAAGGAGCAAAGGATAAGCTCTAATTTCTTTAGCAATGAGAGAACTTTGAAAGTTTAAGAGGCACATGTGATACCATTTGTCTACCGCAAACCCAAGTGCAAAAAACGAACGATAAACTCAGCTGAAATCGCGCAGATAAATGGATAGAAACAATAGATGGCAGCACTTTCGGACCCGTGGGAAAAAGCCACTTTTTTGTCTCTGTAGATTTTTCTAGATATCACTCAAAGAAGATATGTTGGCTGTGGGGCCGGGTAACTGCCGCATATATTTAACACTTATAGATTTTAGTCCATCTTGAATTTGAAACTGGTGCCTGCCTGCTTGCGTGCTAGAACGGAGCTTTCCACTCGAAAGCAGAAACATGGTTTGATGAAACGAAAGGTTCGCTACACAACTTCAGATGGTCCTCTCTACATAGGCTATACAACTCCACTTCACTTCGCAAACCGTAGGCTCTGGCTCGAGGACAAGCAAAAACCAACCTTTTTGGCCCCAGGCAAGAGTTCTACGGAGCTTTCCAAAATGTAATGTCATATTCATCAATCCGGCCTAAGGTCCACACTTTCCGTAAAAACCGCACAGGTTAGACCCTTCCCAGTTACCAGGAATAAAATGAAATCGGCGGCATAGGAAAAAAAAACAAAAAAAAAACGAGGACAAAACCAAAGTGTTGCTCTCGCAACACAATTACTAACCACGTCATGTCAGATGGATCACCGTCATCCAAGTCGTCGGTTGAGTCGATTTCCCCCGTCTCTGTGCTCGCTGTTTCGGGCTTGGATGAAGGTTTGGCTTCTTCGTTGTCGACCATCTCTCTCGCTTCCGCGATCAACTTCTTAAATTTAGCTAAGTGCGCCAACGTCATGGCTTCCCGACTAGCAGCTGCGAAAGGGAACACGGCCTAAGTTAATCTGAAGAGATTCTAAGTAAATTCTGACGATTTCACGGCTTTGCTTTCCAAAAAGCAAAGCGAGAATCCGCAAAGAACAAGAACTAACGGAAAGTCGTTGCACCTTCACTTTCTCGCTTACTTGTCGATACTTTTCAAAAACTAGCGAAGCGCAAATACAGCTGTGGAAAGCGAGTAGCATGAACAGCCGGAGCATAAACTAGCAGAGCTTTTCAGATCTCCAGAATTGCCCTTATATGTTGACTTAACAATCGGCCGTGACTAGGACCTGAAAATTCCGAAAAACCCTGAAGAAAACGTAACTTTTTATTTTTATTTAGTTTGATTTGGCCGACGAAGGAGCCTATGTAAATACCGATCCTCATGGTCGGAGAAGGACGACTGGACATAACAGCTGCTGTTGTAGGCTACATGCTACATACCAGTACCAATTCTTTCCGTGAGGCTTCAATCAAGTTAAATCTGTAGTAAACCACGACGCTAAAATTGCCAGAAAAATGTGAAGTTCCAACTTTTTAGAATACATATGATTCACTGGACATTCCTTCGATTATCATATGTTACAATGAATCCTAAATGACGCTTGTCCTGTTTTATCCATAGACTGGTGCCACTTGCCGTGTTTTTTCTACACTTTCAAAACTCCCACCGAAGAATTCAACCTTCCGCAGGGCTTTCCACTAACTTTATCGAATTACCTTCCGATAAAGCTGCTTCACTTCAAAACTCACGGAAACCCGCCAGAAATTTCAGCAACTTCCCGCAGCAGCGCGAAAGCTATTGGAAAGTGATTCCGCCTTTTTTTTCCAGCTCGCGAAAAGACTCCCACTGATGCATGTACACTCATTTTTGCCGCTCGTTTATCAGCCGAGTTACGAGTTATCAACCCATGACATTACTTGAGAATCTGAGTATACAACCATTATTATTCACCATATCCTAACCTCTTGATTTTCTGCTCAAACTAAAACAAGACCAAAGGTTTCGACGGTATCCCAAAAATTCAAATATTTAAGGCCAAATACCTAATCATCCGAGAAAACCAAGTTCAGATATTGATTTAGCATGTGTATTTACCCCTATAAGTCATACCTGTTTTGACGAAAACTTCCTGCCACTTCTGCCAATTTCCCGGTTTCGGCCAAATTCCGGAACTAATGGTCCGGCGAAAAAAGAAAGCTAAAAAACGAACTCAGCGTATCTGCTTTCCCCAGTACTGGACATCTAATCAACTTCAAATAAAAAATTAATTTATCACAAATTTTCCGGCTCCAGCCGGATTCCGTTCGAACTATATGTCCGGGTAAAAAAGATTGTCATACACGGATTCAGCATCTCTTCGTACTCCTAAATCGGATATCTAATCAACTACAAATAAAACTTTAACTTTTAACAATTTTCTGGTTTTGGCCGGATTCCGGGCGAACTACTTTTCCGGGTTGAAATTGTTTTCACATAAGTATCCAGCATATCTTCTTACCCCTATCGAACATCTAATCAGCTCCAAATAAAACTTTTACTTTTAACATCTAATCAACTCCAAATAAAACTTTTACTTTTAACAAAATTTCTGGTTTTGGCCGAATTCCGGGAGAACTAATTGTCCGATGACAAAATGGTTTCCACCATCATGTTCAGCATGTCTTCTTACCTCATAATCGATATCACATCATCTGTTTAAATGTCCCTTAATTTACCCCCCCCCCCCCCCTCCCGTAAAAGTAGGGCTACAGAGCCCATCTACGAACTTGACCTGACCCTTGACCCAATGAATCCACACACCAAGTTTTATCAAAATATCTTATTCCCTTCGAGAGTTATCGTGATCACAGACAGACGGACAGACGGACATTTTTGCGATGTCATAGGTATCCAGCCACTTACGTTTTAGGATCCCAAAAACAAAATATACTCTCTTTATGGATCCTCTGATGTCACAAACCTAAGAATATTTTGCTACACTTCCCATCAGCGATCCATCCTTAACATTTATCCCTCATTTCAGAGGGGATTAGAACAAATATTGTGCCTTCAAGCAACTTAGAGCGTGTTCCATCCTACTTACCGTAGTTACTACGCATGACGTCACGAATTCTGGTTTTTCGCCATCAAGGCTGGAACGATTTTTCTATTTTCCAGCAGAATCTCACGCCAGGGGGAATCCGACCAATCACGTTACAGAGATGCGTAGTTACTACGCTTACTACGGTCCCGAGCATGGTAAGCGAATAGTAACTATTTGTGACTATTCCGACAAGGTTGGAACGGTCAGCGTAGTAACTTTTCATGAGGATGGAACGGAAATAGTAACTATTAGTAACTATTGTTAGAAGGGTGGAACACGCTCTTAAACTGAATCTTGACGTGGCAAAGGTGACGCTTCTATTGTCTATCCGTGTTTCATACTGCATACCGTTTGGCAGCACCGACGGCATGGTTCTGAAGCATACGAAGAAAATAGCAATAACAGGTGGAACAAATATTACCCTTTGGCGGTGGGAGGGAGCTCTTCTTCGCCCTGTACTGATCCTGCGTCTCGTAGAACGCCTTAAGCATGTCATTATCTGTTTCCACTTCTTTCTTGTCTTTCGTATCGTTTGCTCCTGCGCCATCTTGCTCTTTATTCTGGTCCTTCTTGAGTGACTTTTTTAAATCTTTATACTCTTTCTTGAGGGATTCTCTACAAAAAGACACAGAATTGCTTAAATAAAAATCCTGTAATAACCGGGAAGATAAAGACGGGCTGAACTAGTTTCTTTATCCTATACGCTCAAGAGTATCCTCACGCTTATTCTAGGGCAAGAGTACAGATCTTTATGGACGAAAGAGCAGGCACGAAAGAGGGGCAGGACCCCTGTTCTAATTTTCTTCCACAGCGGCCCTGTTCTGGTGTAATTATTCTCTTGCTTCCTTGGCAAATTTTGACGTTGGATGACTTGTTTTAACAGCGGTAACCTAATTGCTTAGGCTCCGACTAATTAGACACGTTTCATTCTGTCAAGCGACAAGACAACACAAGTTTCTAACTTATCGTTTTTCTGGAAATAATAAAAGCTCCACTGCAGTTGAGGCATTGAAACCGGGAGCTTTTGTCGAAAACTCACGCCTCAGAAAGCTGGAGGTAAGAAGGAAGCTATCCTGTTATACCTAAGTCATGCATTGAGAGGCAATGGTACAACCGCAATTGTCTTGCAAAATATTTGCTAGGCCCTTCTCCCTTCCAAGTTTTCTCCGTTTCTGCTGCATAGCACGCTACGACACAAATTAAATCGGAACCTGCGCATCTACTTCAGACAGGTAAAGATAATTTGATCTCGGTGAAGACTGACTGAATTAAAAATTGACTCCTTCAGAATAAATTAATTTATTCTATCCATTCGTTATATACATTTATTCTGGCTACTCGACAAACCATCATGTCCCCTTGCTACCACTAAGATACCGTGTCCTTAGCAGTGGTTAGTATCGTCACTTTCGAACAGCTTTCGTTGCCTAATAATTTAAGTAATGACTGGCAGCGCCCATACGGTGACCGAAGAGCTTTCCGTTGGGTTCCAAGCGGACCCGGGATTCGGAGCTGCATCGATTTCCACAAGGCCTATGATTAGCCTGTCCAGAATTCAGGGCTGGAACCGTTGAAAAGTACCCTAAAACTTTGTATCCTGTCCGAATCATATCCAAAATATTGCTCGCACACGATCAGATTGGAATCCACCCGAATATTTGAATCGTTTTCAGATTCTCACGGCAGTTGATACAGATCAATATCTGCTTTTTCACCTAACTGACGGCTGAAATGTTCCAAGTCACTGATAACCAAGCCTAACTAAAAAGAAAATAGCTTATAGGAGACTTAAATACCAGCATTGGAATAAGGAATTAAGAAGACTTACACATGTTTCTTTTTCTTCACCTCGTTCTCTTCGTCGCTACCAAGCTTTTCCTCCTTGGTCGGCTCTTTGCTCAGCTTCTTCAACTTATCACGGACTCTCGACTTTTCATCCCTGAAAGACTCAACCAATAATTTTATTACCGTTAACATGGCACACAAAATTGTACTGAATATCGAAATAGATAAAGGCAACCGAACTAAAGCTGGTGGTCATGAAAGCGTAGCAATTTTTTTTGGAAAGCGAATTCATGCGCGGGTGGAAAGTGATCTCTGAAAGTTGGATAGCCGCTTGGCAGATTTTCGTTTTGTTTTTCAGCGCGACACCGAAAAAACGCGACAGGGCAAATATCGGGACAGCAAAAAAACGAAATTAATAACCCAATGGATCGAGTGGACGGGCTATGCGGGATCAGTCTCAAAAGAACATCCGGACCGAAGCTTTGCAGGGTCTAAAGAGTACGCGACTGACAGGACTTCCAATGTGTTATCCTTCCTATATAGATAGAAATCCACTCAGAGAAGCCGCGCCTTTGTCTGACTTAACGCGTAAAGTACAACCTTATTTCTTGGGACCTTCTTCTGAGAGAACTTACGACCGTTGTTTTATAATCATACTTTAAAAGTTTCATACTGTCTTCGCTTCGCCAATCCAGCTTAATTGTTTAACCCGCTACACTGAAATATACAGAAAACAAGAGCTACGAGCTCATATGGCACTTGTACGAGTAGGCTGTACAAGAAAGTAGATGAAAACGTCACAAAATACACCCGCCATCCAAAAAGGCGGTTCGTAAATAGAAATAGGATATTTAGTTTCACTCATTTCTGAGCAGTTCCGGCATCGTCTCGATTGCAAATGCACATGACTGTTCAAACTTTCATCCCAATAAATCCATTTGTTTGATCCCTAGACGTACTACACGATTTCCGGTACTCACTCTATTTCCACCTACCGTGGCCGAATCTGGTTCGGAATAAAAAAAAAAATCGACCACCTAAAGCATCTTCGTTTATACCATTTACCAAGTTTCACTCGAATCTGAGCATTTTTTGAAAGTTCCGGTACCCCCCCCCCCTTCCCACCAACGTTATCGGAGCCGGTTCGGGCCCAATCTCTTAATTCCCTCATCAAGTTTGACTGAAATTGGAGCATAGCCTATCTGCAAGTTTCCAGTACCCCCCCCCCCCTACCTTGGCCGAATCCGGCCCAGACGCCAAATAACAAATCTAGGCCGCATAAACTCGGCACTGTCGAATTGCATCTCATTCGGTCCATCCGTTTGGTTTTTGTGCATGTCAAAAGTCCCCCCACCCCCAATTCCCCTAATCGTGGTCGCATATGGTTCGAACGCATGTTTTACATGTCGAGGCCATCGATTCGTATCACCCATGAAGTTTCACTCGAATCAGACCACTCGTTCGCAATTTATAGAAGTCCATATTTCTCTTCTCTTGCTCCCCCAAAAATGCTCGGATCTAGGAACGGAAGTTTCCGGGGGTATGTTGTGTCAGGTTTTTAAGTCAAGATAATTCGGGTCGCTAATATGCCTGCAAAGTTTCGTTGTCGTTTTACATCTGGAACTATTCTAACTCACGACTACCGGAATTCCAGGAAACCCCCTCCAACTCCCCCCACAGAGCCCCGAAACCATCTGGCTCCGTCAATTTCATCTAGGCCTAATGCTTGTTCCATCCATTAAGTTTCGTCCCAATCCCTCTGCTTTTAGAATTTCTTGAGTTCCCCCCCCCCCATCCCCACAGGTATCGGACCCGACCCGGACGTGACACTGAACGTCCGAGGCGATAGCTCACCAGACAAGTTTCATTCAAATCCGATCACCCGTTCAAAAGTTATGCACGCCACTAGATTCCGGACTCCCCATCCACCCACTCCCCCCACGATGGTTGGGTCGGGGAAACGGCTGTTCTCAAGTCAATCTGTTCGGATCCCTGACATACTTGCCAAGTTTCATCGCCCTAGGACATCAGGAAGTATGCCGAACTCGCGGGATCGCTAGAAATCCGGACCCCCACCCCAACTCCCCCACAGTGCCCTGATCCGGTCCGGTTATGTCAATGACGTGTCGAGGACCTGTGCTTGTTTTTCCCACCAAGTTTCATCCCGATCCCTCCACTCTAAGCGTTTCTCAAAATTTCCGGTTCCCTCCTCCAACTCCCCCCAGTGTCATTGGATCCGGTCCGGTTATGTCAATGACGTGTCTAGGACCTGTGTTTGTTTTTCCCACCAAGTTTCATCCCGGTCCCTCCACTTTAAGCGTTTCTCAAAATTTCCGATTCCCTCCTCCAACTCCCCCCAGTGTCATCGGATCCGGCCCGGATTTAAAGTGAGGTGTCTGAGACACAAGGTCATCCTAAATATCAATTTTCATCAAGATCCGATCACCCGTTCAAAAGTTATGCACGCCACTAGATTCCGGACTCCCAATCCACCCACTCCCCCCACGATGGTCGGGTCGGGGGAACGGCTGTTCTCAAGTCAATCTGTTCGGACCCCTGACATACCTGCCAAGTTTCATCGCCCTAGGACACCAGGAAGTATGCCGAACTCGCGGGATCGCTAGAAATCACGACCCCCACCCCAACTCCCCCACAGTGCCCTGATCCGGCCCGGTTATGTCAATGACGTGTCTAGGACCTGTGCTTGTTTTTCCCACCAAGTTTCATCCCGATCCCTCCACTTTAAGCGTTTCTCAAAATTTCCGGTTCCCCACCCCAACTCCCCCACAGTGCCCTGATCCGGTCCGATTATGTCAATGACGTTTCTAGGACCTGTGCTTGTTTTTCCCACCAAGTTTCATCCCGATCCCTCCACCCTAAGCGTTTCTCAAAATTTCCGGTTCCCTCCTCCAACTCCCCCCAGTGTCATCGGATCCGGTCCGGTTATGTCAATGACGTGTCTAGGACCTGTGTTTGTTTTTCCCACCAAGTTTCATCCCGATCCCTCCACTTTAAGCGTTTCTCAAAATTTCCGGTTCCCTCCTCCAACTCCCCCCAGTGTCATCGGATCCGGCCCGGATTTAAAGTGAGGTGTCTGAGACACGAGGTCATCCTAAATATCAATTTTCATCAAGATCCGACCACCCGTTGGCAAGCTAAAAATACCTCAAATTTTGGCTTCACCCTCCCTCCACTCCCCCCCCAGATGGTCGAATCGGGGAATTGATGATTTCCTATTTAAGCTGGTCGGGTCCCAGACATGCCTGTCAATTTCCATCATCCCAGCACATCAGGAAGCACGGAACTCGCGGGAGCACTACAAATTCGGACTTCTCCCCCCCCCCAACTCCCCCAAAGTGAGCGGATCCGTTCCGGTTATATCAGTCACGTATCTAGGACTTTTGCTTGTACTTTCCACCAAGTTTCATTCGGATCCCTCCACTCTAAGTGTTTTCCAAGATTTCCGGTTTCCCCCTCTAACTCCCCCAGTGTCACCGGATCCGGTCTGGATTTAAAATGGAGGGTCTGAGACACGAAGTCCTTCCATGTATTAAGTTTCATTAAGATCCGATCACCCGTTCGTAAGCTAAAAATATCTCATTTTCCCTATTTTTTCCGGATTCCCCCTCCCTCCACTCCCCTCCAGATGGTCGGATCGAGGAAGCGACAATTTCTAATTTAATCTGGTCCAGTTCCTGATACGCTTGCCAAGTTTCATCGTCCTAGCTTATCTGGAAGTGCCCGAACTAGCAAAACCGGGACCGACAGACCGACTGACGGACAGAAATAACAATCGCTATATGGCACTTGAGTAAGCTCAAGTGCCATAAAAACATTTCCAAAACATACGGACTGGAAAAAATGAGCCGAACTAAGGATAAAGGGCATATTGATATGAAAGCAAAAACAGTGCCCTTTACATCTTTTTTCAAATGCTTCAATCGAGAGTCGCGCGTCTCATCATTTCAGACTTTTGAGTTGCGAGTTTTACCTGTCACCGTGTTGACTTTCGCTGTTTTCACAGTCGCGCTTATTGTTTTCGCGGTATTAACCGGATACTTCCCAAACTGGAAGAAATTCCCGGAGATAAACGACAGATATTCCCTGGTTCCCCAAAAGCTGACTAGGAACCCAGAAGTTGGTTTCGTACTGAGGAGGGAAGCAGATGCGACTCGTAACGGCTACAACTCTTAACGCGCACTAGATTCGTGACAGGATTCCGCTCGCCAGCAAATATTCATGTCCTTCTCTCCAAGATATCAGCCACGCTAATAGGTGGGTCGCACCCAAACGTCTCTGCAAATTCGCGCAGAACGAAGAGAAGAGAAATTCGTCAACTAAACTCGGCTAGCCCGGAACATAGCTTACTCTTCCATCTGCTTTCTATAAAGTTGGTCTCCCTCAACTCTTTGGTCTTCCTCTAACTCCTCCTTTTTACTCTTCACAGGAACGGCAGGGATCGAGCTGAGTTTCGGATCCTTGGCCAAATCATGGCTTGACTTCGACTTTACTTTGGAAGACAGGGCTTTGACGGTCTCCTCGGTTTCAATTTCGTCTTCTTCAGCTTCGTCTCCAAACGAGAGCAATCCAAAATTTCTGTAACGAAACCGTAACTACTGAACCCAAATCAGGCTTAAGTACGAACACACGATCAGGATCGGGAGCTCCCGGACTGGAATTCCTGCCCGGATTTTTGACACCATCATCACTTCCACATGGAAAGTTGACATTTTCTCAACTTGATGATGAAAGTGCAGGAAATCCGGCCGGAAATCCTGAACGTGTGTTCACGGCATGCACAAAATTCAACACAGATTTCAAGATTAGCTCAAGAACGTGCAGGCGCATTGCCATACAAATTAAAAGTTCTGAAATTAAATTAAAAGAAGGGGGCAGGCTACTCCTATGTTAAAAACAGTTAATAAAAATCATCATAAAGTTATAAAAGGTGAGATAACAAGAATCCCACGAGTAACTAAAAAAGAGCGGGAGGTCTGGTCATAGGATCATTCGTCCTGCACTAAAACCCTGCACTCAATAAAAACGATTTCTTGTCTTTTTTGCGTTTTTTTTGGCCCCGGTTAAATTTTTTCTGTTAGGGTGGCCCGAGTCTGGAGAACGGATAAAGAGGCCTTCATCTAGGCACACGTCAGTGGTGAAGGAGTCTCCTGCAAACAACTGCACAAACTCCAGGCTTTCCTAGCCAAATGTTTTTTTTTTGTTTTTCTTTTTTTTTTGGGGGGGGGGGGGGGGAGGGAGGTATGTACCGACTGACTGGTCCTTTTTACCGACTTTTTTTGCAGAAAAAACGACTGATACAAATCCATCTGTAATCAAAACTCTGGTATTAAAATGATGATGAGCTCATCGGGATCCCCAAAATGTATATTTTGCTCAAAAGCATTGTTTGTACTTGAAAGAATTCACTTGTAAGCAAAACCCTTGTCGAAAATGATCATGGGCGCTCGGGGATCATGAAAATATATCATTTGGTCAACAACTTTTGTTGGACGTTTCGGTTAAGTTGCGCACTTTAAGCTAGAAATTAATTTTTAAGCAAAACTCTTGAGGCAACAAGAGCTACGACCTCATATGGCACTTGCACGAGTAGGTGTAGATGAGAACGAAAGTAGATGAGAACGTCACAAAATACCCCCATCAACCCCCCCCCCCCCAGGATCGCACCTAGAAGTATGATATCTAGTTCCACTCGAGTCTGAGCGTTTCCGGGCATCGCCATGGATCATCTAGGGTAAATGTTTCATCCCACTAATTTGATCCCTTGGAGTGCTACACTATTTCCGTTACCCCTCCCCTTCAAACTCCCCATACAGCGGACGAATCTGGTCAGACACAAAAACAGATCATCTAAAGCATCAAGTTACAATCGAGTCTGAGGATTTTTTGGAACTCCTGACCCCCCCCCCCCACAACCGTGCTCAGGTCCAATCCGTACCATAAAGTTTGACATCTAAGGCTTATGGTTTCTCTACTTTCTGAGTTTCATTCAAATCAATCCACTCGTTTGACCCCTATGCGAGCAACACAATTTCTGGGACTCCCCCTCTAACTCCCTCCCACTGTGGCCTAGGACAAATAAATTTCGCATCTCTTACATCTACTCTTCTCGCCCTTCAAGTTTGAGTCGAATCGGACCATATCAGCAAATTTCTGGTTTCTGCTTCATCCTCCTCCTGCTGTGGCTGAATCCGGTCCGGACTCAGGACCGGAATAACAAACTAGGCCGAATAAACTCGGCACTGTCTAACTCGCATCCCATTCGGCCCATTCGTTTTTTTTTTATGCATGTCACAAAGTTTTTGGACCCCCCCGCCCTCCAATTCCCCTATCATGATTGCTGCCTATGGCCGGAGACATGTTTTGCAGATCTAGGTCATTAGAGTTTCACTCGAATCGGACCACCCGTTCGCAATCTATGTAAGTCAGTAATTACCGGATTCCTCTTCCCTTAACTCCCGCTAAAGTGATCGGATCCAGGAATGGAAGTTTTCCTAGGGCCTAGTGCCAGGTCCTTAAGTCTATTTGGTTGGTCACTAAAAAGCCAGCCAAGTTTCATCGTCCTTAGCACATCAGGAAGTATCCAAACAAGCGATCACCAGAATCACCCCCTCCGACTCCCCACAAAGAGCCCCGATATGATCTGGTTCTGTCTAAACGTATCTAGGGCTTATGCTTGTTCTTCCCACCAAATCCCATCCCTATCCCTCGAAGCTAAGCGTTTCATGAAAATTTCGGTGAAACCCCTCGCCCCCCCCCCCCCCCCAAGTATCGGATCCGGTCCGACCTTGACTTGGAACTTCTGAGACGACACCTCTCTCCACTTGCCAAGTTTCATTCAAACCCGATCGCCCGTTCAAAGCTTTTGATGGCACTGGATTCCGGATCCCCCATCCCTACACTCCCCCACGATGGTCGGATCATAGAAACGACTATTCTCAAGTTGGTTTATTCGAGTCTCTAACATGCCGGCCAAATTTCATCGTCCTAATACATCAGGAAGTACCGAACTCGCGGGATCACTAGAATTCCCCCCCCCCCCCTCCAACTTCCTCCTGTGCGCCAGAACTGGCTCCAGTTACCTCAACGATGTATCTAGGACTTGTGCTTACTCTTACCACCAAGTTTCATACCCTAAGCGTTTCCCAAGATTTCCGGTTCCTCCCTCCAGCTCCCCCCGAAGTAACCTCAACCGGATCCGGTCCGGATTTTAATTGGGTCGTCTGAGACCCGATGTCTTTCCAAATATCAAGTTTCATTGAAGTTTGACCGAAAAGGGCTGGGATAGGACAATCTAGTTACCCATCACTTATTAACTAAAATTGGCTTGAAGACCCGCTGAAAATGCGTTACTATAATCGATTTTCAAATAGTGGAATTTCCGTGTTGTTTGTTGTACCTCTATGCGCTTGTATTTTTGTTGTATGCCTTACGAGAAAGATTTATGATTTTTTTGTCCAAGCATTGAGCAATCTTCACCAATCTCACTACTACCCACTGAAAAGCCGCGTTTGTGTTGAGATTAAAATCTCACGCATCATAGTAGAATTTACGCTGTGGGGACGGCCGCAGATATTCTGAACGCAGTCTGAACGTCATAACTAGAGCAGATAGTGGAAAATAAAAGAATCCTTTGCAGAATCCAAATAATTAAGTGTACTCAATTAGATGACACAAAATAGGTTGGCTTTTCAGTTAAACTTTAAGATCCGATCACCGTTAAAAAGTAAAAAATACCTCAAGATTCCGGATTTCCCTCCCCCCCCCCCCCCGATGCTCGGATCGGGGAAGTGACCATTTCCTACTTAATCTTTTGGGGTCCCTGATGTGCCTGCCAAGTTTCAACGTCCTAGCTTATGTGGAAGTGCCCGAGCTAGCAAACCCGGACCGACCGAACGACGGGCCGACAGAAATTGCGATCGCTATATGGCACTTGGCCGAAGGGCAAGAGCCATAAAAATGATCATGGGCTCATAGGGATTATGAAAAAGCATATTTTGCTTGAAAGTAGTTTTTGTAAATTGTGGTTAGGATTAGTACTTTAAGAATAATACATAGATGGCACACTGAGGAGCATTTTTGTCTATCAGTCCACTACTTATAAAGTACTTTAAGGAACGGTCGGATCTGAGAAGTGGCAATTTCTAAGCCAATCTTGTCAAGCCTTTAATGTCCAAGCCAAGTTTCATAGTCCTGGCACATCTGGAAGTAACTTAATTCGCAATCTCCGGAATTCCAGACCCCCCCCCCCTTCAAGTGTCCGAGTCCGGTCCAGTACTGTCACTGATGTATCTAGGGCTTGTGCTTGTTCTTCCAACCAAGTTTCACCCCGATGCTTGTTCTTCCAACCAAGTTTCACCCCGGTCCAGTACTGTCACTGATGTATCTGACGTATCACTATGTATCTGATGTATCAGATGTATGTGATGTATCACTGATGTATCCTGTGACACTATGATTGTCACAGGATGTCCGGCTCCCCCCCCCCCCCCCCCCCCCTCCGACCCCAGCATTCATCAGATAAGGTCCGGAGTTTAGATAGGATATTTGAGACACGAGGTCTTTCTAAATATCAAGTTTCATTAAGATCCGATCACCCGTTCAAAAGTTATACATACCTCAGGATTACCAAAATAAATCAACAAAGAAACCAACGAAAATGGGGTTTGTAAAGGCCAACGAATACACTGAAATAAAAGGCGAATATTTTGGAAGGACAACCGCCTCCCTTCTTCAGCGCAGACAGAAAATTTTGAGGAAAAATGCCAAAACAGGGATGAAGATAAACATCAATAAAACCAAAACAAAGCAGAAAGCAAACTCGAACCCGAAAATTAAAACAAAATTGGAAGAATTGAAAGCCTAAAATAAAAACAGCGAGCTACTCACCAATACCTGCGAATAACAATTACAACAGTCACTGTAGAAAGAAATTCCATTCCACAGGCAAGCCACCTTGTCGAGCAGCTCGGGGCGCTATGTTATATTTCGGTTAATTTAAACGCTCTTTTTGATCTGAGGGGGTGAGGACTTGAATCCATATTTTAGGAATGCGTAGATGATTCGAGGCTTATCTCAGGGACGACTAAGCCTTCTGCTTCTCGTTTGAGAAAACCAAAACATGAAACGCTAATTCTTATATCACCAGTTTCTCTGTTCAGGGCTAGACCTAAATTTTGGTATTTGTATATCTCGAGAGCCTCTCAGTAGTGCTGAACTATACCTTTGTCCTGAGAAAGAAAATCAGCCTGGTCAAATAAAACAATATAATTACGATCGGAAGCAATTGGTTTCAATCGTAGAAACACAATCGTTAACAGCTGTTTACAATCGCAAAAGATTGGAAACAATCTGAAACAACCATTTACAATCGTAAACAACTGTTTCCAGTCGTAACAACTGTGTCCGATTGGAAAAATGTCCCATAATACGATGAACTAAATTATTTCCGTACGATTCTGCCAAATCTCCGGTCTCGACTAGATTCCGTCAAGCCACCTTTCCTGCAAAAACTAAAGCTCAAAAACGGATTCAGTATATCTCCCTACCTATATGTCGAACATCTAATCAAACTATATTTTTAACAAATTTTCCGGTTTCAGCCAAATTCTGGGCAAACTATATGTCCGGGTAGAATATCATTGTCAAAAGTGGATTAAGCATGTTTTCTTATACCTAAATCCGACATCGAATCAACTTCAGGTAAAACTTTACTTTTAAAAAAATTTCCGGTTTCGGCCGGATTCCACTTGAACTACTTGTCCGACGAGAAAATGATTTTCATATGAATGTTCACCATGTCTTCTCACCCCTAAATCGAACATCCAATCAACTGTAAATAAAACTTTGAAAAAAGTTTCATCAAAATATCTCATTCCCTTCGAGAGGTATCGTGCTGACAGGCGGACGGATATACAGACCGTCGAACAACTTTTACGAAGTCATAGGTATCCCTCCACTTGCGTTTGGGATCCCAAAAAGGGATTTTCAATTATTTTCGTCAAAAAAAACAAGTCTTATTTTTAAATCGCTCTTGAACTAAAACTCTCTTGTAACTAAGTCGTCCAACAATCCCACTAACTAACTGTCGGTAGGTTTTGTCAACGTTTTAGGTTTTCAGTCCGATCAAGTACCCGAACAGAAATCAAACAATTACCGAAACAAAATCATAAGAGTAGGATTCCCAGTCATCTTCTTCCGAAGCAGAAGCACAAGATGATATAAAGTTTAATCTGTTCTTTTCAGACACCTGGTTGAGAAAAAAAAAATAAAACCAAAATAGTGAAAATGTACAGCAAAGTAAAAAAGAAGCATGCTACAACATCTTCAGACGCTTCACAACAGATAACACAAGGATGAGCGATTTCGACAGATAACACTAAGGATTTTAGCTGTTATGTTTTTCAACCTTTACGCATTAAAACGCTATGCATGCAAGAAGAGATGGAACACCGCCAAAAAAAACCTCTACAGACTTTTTTTTGCTCTGCACCATGATATCGGAAACATTAGAAGATGCTTTTTCGATACTTCCTAGCACGTCATGTATGACGTTTACAAAATCAAAATAACATCCAAGTGTTATTTGTTGAAACTGCGCATCCTTGTGTTATCTTTTATGGACCTTCTGAAAGTGTGCTATAATGCATTGTTTCATAAACGTGCTGAAAACGATAGTGAAAGAGTAACCGGAAGCGAGTCTGGAACCAATGTTGCGTTCGACTGAAATGCATCCTTAAGTGCGTAAATAAAATCATCATCATCATCATCATACGCGCACTACTACTGTCAAGGTTTCGCCGAAATTTAAATTCAGTACTGTTTGCACGAAAACCCACATTTTTATGAGACACGCAAGCGACCGTTCCTACTTGGTCAGCAGTTCATTAACTTTGCTTCCGAGACAAAAAGTTCTTTCAATCTCTAAACTGTGTAATTCCAACCGGAAAAACGTGGGAGGACACGAGGAGGATTCCTTCTGACTCACTCTCTGATTATTTGTTCTACAGTAGCACAGTGATTTAAGGGGTATCTATCTATCTTTGTGATTAGAAGTTTTGGCTAAAGGTTGGAAATTATCATTTTGGTTTGGTTTGTCATAAATGTATTCAGCGAGGGCCGAGTCAAGAATGTATGGTCGTGTTCTTCTTTTAAGGGATCGGTCTATTGATGTGCGGTGCTGAGCTATTCTGTCTTTTAACCGTTGTTCTGTTCTACCGATGTACCATAAACCGCAGGAACAAGGAATCCTGTATACACCAGAAGTTTGAGTCTTAGGGATAGGATCCTTCCCTTGATACAACTTTGATTGATGGTTTTCCCCGGTTTGTAGTACGTGCAAATATTGTTTTTCTTCAGATTTTTCGCAATATTGTCTGAAACACCTTATATGTAGGGCAGACCTAGATAAGCTGATTTCTTATTTTCGTCTGCAATTCGTCTGTTAGTTTCTGACAGTTTTTGGGATCCCAAAACGTAAGTGGAGGGATACCTATGACATCGCAAAGGTTGTTCTTCTGTCCGTCCGTCTGTCAGCACGATAACTCTCGAAGGGAATGAGATATTTCGATGAAACTTGGTGTGGATATTCCTTGAGTAAGGGGAAAGGTCGAGTTCGTAGATGGGCTTCAAATTAAGGGGCGACAAAAATATGTTTTAAAAGCTAATAAGATAGTCGATGAAGGGGTAAGACAACATGCTGAACAAGAATATGAAAACCATTTTCTCGCTGGACAAGTAGTTCACCCGGAGTCCGGCAAAAACCGGAAAGTTTGTTAAAAGTAAAAGTTTTATCTGAGGTTGATTAGATGTCCCATTTAGAGGTAAGGGGACATTCTGAAATGTAAATGACTCTCTCGTCCGACAAGTAGATCGCCCGGAATCCGGCAAAAACCGGAAAATTTGTCAACAATTAAAGTTTGATCCTAAGTTGATTAGAGTATCGATTTACGGATAGGAAAACATGCTGAATCTGAATATGAAAATTATTTTCTCGCCGGACAAGTAGATCGCCCGGAATCTGGCCGAAACCGGAAAATTTGTTATAAGTAAAAGTTTTATATGAATTTTCATTAGGTGTTCGATTTACGGGCAAGAAGACATGCTGAATTCGTGCATGACAATCATTTTCTACCTGGACACATAGTTCGGCACGAATCCCGCTGAAATCGGAAAATTTGTTAAAATTTGAACTTTTATCTGAAGTTCATTAGAAGTTCGCCATATGAGTAAGGAGATACGCTGAATCCGTTTTTGAACTTCGTTTTTTTGCAAGACAAGTATTTCGCCTGGAATCCGGCTGAAAGCGGAAATTTTTCAGAAGTAAGGCAGGAACTTTCGTCAAAGTAGATATGACGCAGGCTATATAGGGGTAAACACACATGCTGAATCCATATTTGAATTCGATCTTTTCAGATGATTACCATTTGCTTTAATCTGTTTCTAAATTTTATTAATAAAATGCTCAAGGAGTCTGGCGACGACTGGACCTGACCCGATTGTCTGGATCAAATATTCAATTTTTGGGATCCCATCGAAACCTTTGGTCTTGTTGTACACGCTTTTCGATGACAGAATTAATCAAAATGATCGGATATCCATTCCAAAACAAAACGTCTCTAAGGAGGTCAAGCTCTGACTCAAGGAAACGTGGTGAACTTTTTTTTCAGCATGTGATATAGTGACGTACTTAGGGATCCCATATGCATCGTCAGCTAAGGTTTCTCAGTCTATAATTGTCAAACATATACAAGAAAGAATTCGCAAGGCATTTGGCCTCTTAATTCGTTTTCATGGGCGATACAGGAAAGACATCCTCGGGTCATTGTTCACAGCTGTTGCTTTACCTCAAGTTCTTTTTGCTGCAATAATCGTAGAAAATTTTCGAATTTGCGACATATCTGCTATTAAAATTTCATATTTCAAATTTTCCAAATTTCTCCTTGGGTTCCCCATTTCTTTCAGTAATTCACAGTTGGTTTCCAATTTTAAAGTAAAAGACCCAGTACTAATTTTGAGGGAAAAGATGACCAACTTTTATAAAAAAAAGCTTTGGTAGCCCTCCAAACCCACAACCTGTACCCATTTTTTAACAAGTGAATAAAATAGTGCGTACATAATTGTAACTTAGTTGTCGAAATCGTGTGTATTTTTTATAGTATTTATGTGTTAATGAATGGACCAGATGGTTTAGGCATAGTTCTTTTTTATACATTATTTTGTACTTCTCAGCTCTGAGGGAAATAAATGAATAAATAAATAAACAAACATGTAAAGCTCTGTCAACTAGAGAAATGACAACCCCTCTTTTAACAGCAGGAGAGTGATTACATGAAAAATTCAAGTATCAGTCACTATGTGTGGGTTTTCTGTAAATACCAAATTCAAAGGACGTGTCATTGCGATGAACCAAAACATCCAAAAAGGGAAGACGACTCTCTACCTCCGATTCTTTGCTAAATTTGAGTTTTTGATCGATAGAGTTGAGCAAGCAAAAGAAGATTCGCCGTGATCCCACAAGTAGAAAATGTCGTCTTTAAGACATCCTGAATACGAATATGAAAACCATTTTCTCGCCGGAAAAGTAAGGGATTCCAAGACGCTTAACAGGGCTGAAAACAAAAACCAATCCGGCCAAAACCGGAAAGTTTCTTAAAAGTCAAAGTTTTGTTTATTAGATGTTCGATTTAGGTGTGAGAAGACATGGTGAACATTTATATGAAAATCATTTTCTCGTCAGACAAGTAGTTCAAGTGGAATCCGGCAGAAACCGGAAAATTTGCTAAAAGTAAAGTTTTACCTGAAGCTGATTCGATGTCGGATTTAGGGGTAAGAAAACATACTGAATCAGATTTTGACAATCATATTCTACCCGGACATATAGTTTGCCTGGAATCCGGCTGAAACAGGAAAATTTGTTAAAAGTTAAAGTTTGATTAGATGTTCGACATAGGGTAAGGAGATACACTGAATCCGTTCTTGAACTTTAGTTTTTGCAGGACAAGTAGTTTGACGGAATCTAGTCGAGAACCGAGATTTTGCAGAATCGTACGGAAATAATTCAAGTCATCGTATTATGGGACATTTTTCCATTCGGACACAGTTGTTTACGATTGTAAACAGTTGTTTCCGATTGTTTCCAATTTTTTGCGATTGTATTTTTACGATTGAAACCAATCGTTTCCGATCGTAATTACATTGTTTTATTTGACCAGGCTGATTTTATTTCTCAGGACAAAGGTATCGTTCAGCACTACAGAGACGCTCTCGAGTATACAAATACCAAAATTTAGGTCTAGCCCTGAATAGAGATACTGGTGATATAAGAATTAGCGTTTCATGTTTTGATTTTCTCAAAGGAGAAGCAGAAGGCTTAGTCGTCCCTGAGACAAGCCTCGAATCATCTACGTATTCCTAAAATATGGATTCAAGTCCTCACCCCCTCAGATCAAAAAGAGCTTACGCACGAGAAGCAGCTATTAAAATTAAACGAATGACGTAGCGCCCCAAGCTGCTCAACAAGGTCGCATGCCTGTGGAATGGAATTTCTTTCAACAGTCACTCGCCAGTTGAGCGAGAACATTCGTAATTGTTAATTCGCAGGTATTTGTGAGTGGCTCACTGTCTTTATTTTAGGCTTTCAATTCTTCCAATTATGTTTTAGTTTCCGGTTTCTTGTTGGCTTTCTGCTTTGTTTTGGTTTTATTGGTGTTGATCTTCATCCTTGTTTTGGCATTTTTCCTCAAAATTTTCTGTCTGCGCTGAAGAAGGGAGGCGGTTGTCCTTCCGAAATATTCGCCTTTTATTTCAGTATATTTGTTCGCCTTTACAAACCCCATTTTCGTCGGTTTCTTCGTTGATTTTTTGTGATATGTCAGGCCAATGTGGTTTACGAAATTATCTTCCTCAGGATTACCTCTCCCACCACCTCTTTCCCCACGATGGATCAGGGATTGACTATTTCTAAGCCAATCATGTAAAGTCTCCAATACTCAAGGTTTCGTCGTCCTACCGTACCTGGAAGTACCTTAACTCTCCGGACTCCCCTCTATAGCTCCCCCCACAGTGACCGAATCAGGTCCGGTTCTGTCACTGACGAATCTTATAATATAAAAGATATTTGTGAGGGATTAGAATTGTATGAAGGCCATTTTCAAGTGAAGATACTCAGGCAAGAGAGCTATTTTAGTCCTGAGTATTAAAAGATTTTAGTGATGTCGAATGTGCATTTCTGCAGCTACTACAAAGAGCAAAAATATTAGGAGTTCAGTCAGGGAACTGCCAAGAAAAGATTGATGTCTGGGACGAAAAACTGAGGCGAATTGAGGGGATGCTGGGGGGGGGGGGGGGGGAGGGGGTGAAAGTGTGTTTGAGAGAGCAAGTTACGTTAACACGTACTGTCTCCCCATTTTATTTTATTTTGCACCAGTGTTCGAGTTGTCGGAAGCTTATGCTAAAAGGATTGAGCAAGCGGTATGGCGGTCCGTGTGGTTTGATAAATTAGAGAAACTGAGTATGAGAATGCTGTATGTGCCGAGAAGGGAGAAAGGTTCGGGAGTGACTGATTTGAGACTAAAATGTGAATTCTTGCACCTGAGGAATGTGTGCAATTCTTTGGCGAAAGAGGATGAGTTTAGCTACATGATAAGAAGGTGGCTACTCCCCATGATAAACGAAGATAATGAAAGAAACTTATCAAGAAAATTAAAAGAAATTCCTGAAGACGTGAGAAGAGCAGCAGAAACGCTCCGTTGCCTGAGAAAGGGGGGGGATGAACAATGAAGTTGATAGTGATGCCATGACAAGTGTTACAGAACAGTTTCTGCAATCAAGTGGAAATCTCCAAGTTGAGTGTAGTGCTAAAAGAAAAGAGCAATTCATAGTCTGACGTATCATTCAAGCCTTTGCACGGAAGTCGATGCGAACAAGATTGCAGGGATATGATGTTTTCGTAATTTATCTAATTCTCCCATAAAGATCGCTTAAATAGACTGATAAGGTCAGAAAGCCCCTTGTGCCATCTTTGTCGAGAAACGGTATGGTATGAGGCACGAAATAATCGACTGTCTGAGAACGGAGAGTTTTTTTTGAGGATTTTTAAGGTATTTGAGCGAGAGGATGTGACTGCAGCGAGTCTCGAAAATAGAAAGAGACTTGTGAAGTTATGCTTTGAAGTTGAAGATGTATGTGTATGTGTTTCATGGTTATGTATGCATGTGTGTATGTGTGGAAAAGACGGGGAAGGGAAAAGAAAAGAAGGGAGAGTGGAAGTTAGCCAGTTACAGATGTGGTTGAAAGAGCTGGTAGAAGTGAATTAACAGTGTATGAAGTGTTCGAGAACGGTTGATTGCGAGTGGCTGGAGAGTTTAAATTTGCTTAGTAAAATTTTCATTTAATTGTAACTGGAAACTGTATATATGTTAATATAATTTAAATTGAAGAAAATAAGAATAATCTTGTTCAGAAAAATGCATTGATACTTTAATTGTTTTTTTCGTGTGCGAGGATTTGAACGTGTTCTATTACTAATGTTTTTTTTTTTAATAATAGAGCGCATTGAACTCATTTTATTGTTTGTTTACGGGGAAATTTAAATGCAATTTTGGATTTTTATCTAAAGTTTTAAAGTTGGGAGGTTGGAGTGTTTGTTTTTATTGTAAAGGAACTTGATTCTTGTTTTGTTTTTGATGTAGTTGTTTTTGCAGCGACAGTAGAGGTACCCTATGGTGGAAGGGCACCTCTCGGCGTGAGTTGTACTCTTATGTTTGGTTTTTGTTTGGTTTTTGGGCTTTGACTGGTTTTCATGTTACAACAATCTTTTTGAATGCTTTTCCTTGATTTTGATTTTTAGTAGTTTTATTTGTTAATTTTATTTTATTTGTTAAATTAAGAACATAATAGTAAAAAACAAAATTTGAAGATTTAAGAAAAGTCGACGTACCAGAGAACATAAGTTAAAAAAAAAAATAAAGTAAACTTGTAGAAGATGTTGAGAGAGCACTCCATGACGCGAAAGAAGTGTAAGGAATCTTAGGGCGAAGTCTGCTTTTTCAGAATCTCGTTTGTGTTTTTTCTCATATCAGGTCTTTGATTAGCCGAACTCCTAGTAGCTTTACCTCCTGAACGATCTGAGTAGTCTCAGCTGGTGGGTTGAACGTTACCACAGATGCTATGTCTATCTGCTTTATAAGTAACGAATTTTATTATTTGGAGTAAAATATGCTAAATCTTAACTTCC
The DNA here is from genome assembly GCA_023053575.1 of Branchinecta lynchi. Lineage (NCBI taxonomy): Eukaryota > Metazoa > Arthropoda > Branchiopoda > Anostraca > Branchinectidae > Branchinecta > Branchinecta lynchi. Next base: position 13,218,882 of record JAKZAP010000005.1, read on the forward strand.
CGACAGATTCGAGCCACAAAATAGAAAACTGTCAAATTCCAAGCCATAAACTGAGCCACAAACCCTTGTTGGTCGCGGAAACACAGAGCGTGTTCCACCCTTCCACAAATAGTAACTATTAGTTAATATTTCCGTTCCAACCTCACCAAAAGTTACAACGCTGACCGTTCCAACCTTCTCGAAATAGTAACTAATAGTAACTATTTGCTTACTACGCTCGCACGCTCGGGAGCGTAGTAACTACGCATCTCTGCAACGTGATTGGTCGGATTCGCCCGTGGCATGATATTCTGCTGGAAAATAGAAAAGTCGTTCCAGCCTTGACGGCAAAAAGCGATAATTTGTGTAGTAACTACGGTAAGTAGGATGGAATACACTCACAATTGTGGGTTATATAAATGAACGCGGAAGACAAATCAACTACACCCTGCCTTAGAAAAAAGAAGCTTAGCTCGGAATAGTAAGATGAGCCTTCAGTAGCCAGGCGAAGGGTTAGCTCTTAACTGGCTGAATAGATAATCAACTGGCTGAATAGGTAATCAAGGAAGGAGACAACCTTCACTTACTTGGTCGCTCCAGTGCGTGCCTGCTTTATCTCATGCTCAATGCTTATCCCTTTCAGGGAAGACACTCGACTCACAATGTCAGGAAACGGGTTATGGAGAACTTCAGTCTTGGTTATCTTAGGTGGATAGAGCGGTCGGTCATCCTGAAATGATGGAGAAGGTTACAGTACATTTCACGATTCTACCCTGGCGCTCCGCCAGACATGAGTCTTGGGTCTCGAGTTGAGTGAATATCGATCAAGATAACAGAGGCCTTGCACTTGGGAATTGGGATGGTAAAGTAACAGCAATAGCAAATGTTTACCAGGCAGGCAATGAAAATCGTGATTGAATCAATAGCATATGGCCCATCAGCAAGACTTTGCGCGGCACAACTAAGATGAACCTTACACAAGTTACATATCCCTACTGGCTTTAACCTAAAATAATTGTTCTCTGACGTAATGAAACATTATAGCAGTCAGTAATAAGAATTAGACTTACCCTACTTGTCTCAAGATCCTCAAACTTTGGAAGATTATACAAAGTGTTTCCAACAACTTTTCCAAAAATGGTGTGCTTGTTCTGCAAGTCAGGCGTGGCACCAAGGGTGAAGAAAAACTGTGATTCATTGTCGTCTTTTCCTGCATTAGCCATAGCAACGAGCCCTCGCCTAACAAAACGTAAACGAGTGTGGAATTCATCCTAGAAAGATGAGAAATTTTCTGGCCTTCATACATAAAGAAAACAGATCCCACTTAAATACAAATATACTTTCAAAGAGGATTCAAGCAGTCAGGGAACTGAATTGTTTCGGACTGAATACTTTTCGACACACTTAGGCTATTGAGCTTTTTTTTTTTTTTACCTTAAACGGCTTCCCATAAATTGATTTTCCTCCTTCCCCAGTCCCAGTTGGATCTCCACCTTGGGCAATGAAGCCCTTGACTACTCGGTGAAAAATACTTCCATTGTAGTAGCCATCCAAACAGTGCTGTATGAAGTTCCTGCATGCTTTTGGACACTCTTTAGACCACAGTTCAATCTCGAAGTCGCAGAGCGAGGTTTTAATCAGAACCTGAAACAAAAAAAAATCAAAGCTTTCTCTTCTATGGAGAAGCCTAAGCTTCTTAAATCTCAACTAATTGTTAATTACTGATAGTGACATGCAGTAAAACTTCAGGGATATTCTACTCTGAGGCGATGTGTAAAACTCGCCACACAACAAGATTGAGAACTAAAGGATCGGCAAAGTTCAGCCTAAATGATTGGAAGTTAATAGATAGGTAAATGAAGTTAAATGAATGTTAATAGTAATCATAAAAAAAATAAAAATAGTTCAAGTTCAAGTTCTAGTTAATAAGAATCTACCTCATTTCTTTATTTACTTCAGCGATAGCACATAAATATAGGGAAAACACAAATTAGTGGGGTAGGCCAGAAAATATGTCCGGAACTCAGGCCACAAATGGCCAAATGGCCTCAATCAATCCCCCAATTCACAACTGATTCTTTCTTCTTCTTTTTTCTTCCTTTTTGTCGAGGTATTTTTTTTGTATTGATGTTTTTACAGGGTAGCTTCAGGTCACTGAAGAATCTAAACGTTTTTAAATAAATCCTTTATTCTCTATCTCTCGATGGTAAAAACATCAATCAAAAACACAGTGAATGAAGACATCACTCTATAAACCCATTTTACGAAAACATCACCCATTCTTATTTTTTATCGCATTATTACCAACTTAAAAGCTGTCCAACCTTCCTCTCAATTGCAGGTGCCTGGACGTGTTTCCAGTCGTTGCCTTGTCCAGGCTGGCCCATCTTGAACAAAGTGTATATTCGTCTCTTCATTTATTCCACAATATTAGAGGCTCAGTTTTCCCTGTGGTTGAATTATGTTTTCCTACGTTTCTAGATCCAGTAACAGCCTGGATGACTCCCGGATTTCATCTTTTTTTTTCAGGCGTCTTAACCTTCTTTTAGTGGCTCACCTTGCGTGGGCAATCAAATTCGTTGTGCTCGACAATCCCTGTGTTTTTTATTGAGATGAAGCCAAGTCTCTTTTTCTTGCATTTTGTCGGAATCGGGAACGGGGAAAGCCTCGCGATTCTTAAGAACTGAGATTTTATGTCGACAGTCAATTCTCGATTCTCGTTCTCCATTCTCCTCCCTGGTTGGCCAAGAAAAGGTGGACGTTCACGGGGGTCGTCCGAAGCACTCAGGCCAGGGGAGGGTGAGACCCTTCATTTCAACGACTATTAGATTACAATACACGACTCGCACGTACCGACAAAAATGAACCGTTTCCCACCAACAAATAATAGAACCGGTGTAAAACTAACTGCAATGCATCAGCTGAAATTATTCTGCAATCAAAATTCCTACGTACATAAATTCACAACATCAGCTTTTATGTCAGCTTCCGCTAAAGAGGAAAGCTTCCAACGCCTATACCCAGGACAAATTAAAGCAAGCATAGCAGGTGAAATTTGTTTAATCTTCTTTTTCAGGTAAGATTTAACGACTACAAGATTTAAATACAAATTCTAGCCTTTAATGTGTTTCAAACTTAAAAATTCCAACCCTAATTGCCAAACGAATGACACACCTTTCTTGTAAATAGAGAATACTACTAAAAGCGCCACAGGCAAAATTTTGTGAAACGCCGAGAAGCAGAGCGTCTTTTTGCGATCCCAATGAAAAGTAAAGAATACCTATGAAATCTCAAATCTTCCATAAGAAAAGGGGCAAAAAAAAGTTATCTTCATGTTAAAGACATGCCTCCCCAGAAACACAACAAGGAAAACAGGTTTGCCGGTGCATATAAAATAAAAACTGGATTTACGGACATAACAAACTTTTGGTCTTCGCCCAACAGGAGTTTATGGATTCGGACTTGACTTTTTATGTTTAAAAAGACTGATTCGCTGAGAGACTGAAGCTTCGTTTTTTTGGGTGTCGTTTTGACGTACTTTTGTTTAATTATGAAAGTACCATGTGCCTTTTATTTGTCCATTTGACACTGTACTTTCATAACGAAACGAAAGTATGTCAAACTACAGTGAAACTGCATCAGAAAAAACACAACTTTAAACTGGTTTGCAGAATTTGATTCCTTCTGCATAAAAACAAACCTGATCAATGACTATATAAAATTTAAGCTTTCGCCCAATGGAAACACTATATCCCCAATGCAGCATATTAAAAGGTTTCTATCTGCCTCAATCTTCATCTGCAACCCTATCACCAACTTAAGGTCCGAGTCTCAATATGCGACAGAAGATGCTATACACAGTAATTGAAGAACGACAAGTTCGCTTTCAGAATAACTTGAGATGAAAAGAGATCATTTTCGAGTTGTAGGAGTCTGGTAGGAGTGTCCTGATATTTTCATCTTAGAGGGGGTGGAATTCTACAAAGGCTTTTCATATGTCCTTTAAAACCAGCATAGAAGCCAAAAATCTACCTACTAATCCCTTGTGGTTTCTACCACAAGTTTGTTTTCTCCAACTTGAGCAGTTTTGAGCCTGAAGAGGACCCTTGCCAAGAAGGGAAAAAATATGACTCTAATAAAATTCAGCTGACGTATTCATTTCGCACTATCAAACATATGATAGCAAAACATGATCATATCAAACATATCAATATAGGGAATAACTATAAATAAATAACCTCGCTTGCCCTTCCAAGCTTCATTGCCTTTCTTGGCAGGCGAAAGGCGAATACCGGTAGTGTCTGTTACCTCAACGTAACCTTTTTAAGCCATTAAGGTTTGGATTCCACCCTTTGTGGCTTTGGCTTATCTAGGAGATTTTCTAAACTAAAATCAAACAAACTTGAACTGAAAAAATGATCTGAGCTTGACAAACCTTGCCATCAGTAGGAGGCTCTTGAATGTAAATGTTACTCATTTGATTTTTTCTAGTGCTTTGTCCTATACTCCAAAGAGATTAATTAGCCTTAAACTCCCTTTTAGTATACTCCGCGTTCGAGCATTTCAAATTTCCGCGCTTGTCCAGTTACAAAAACAACACTGCAGCAGCACAGCACTTATTTCAAGTTGCAGTGATTAACTTCTAGAGTTTTGCGTTTGCTCCCACTTCTAATTTCGTGTATTTGTCATTATTTCTTTTGATTGGGAAGGTAATACATACATAATGCAGGCGGCCTTTTGAATGAATTTGTAGATAGGTCATTTTTCTGTGGCCACAATCGAGGTAGTGTAACTACTGTAGCTGTTTAGTTTAGCCTAGGCTTATCCAGAAATTAGACAGGGATTTGTGGTAGACTACCAGCTGTTATGAAATAATCAATGCCAAAATTGCTTAACTTATGGTCTGTTGGTTCAATTAACAAGCAGTGAGAACTTAGCTCTCACTGCTCGCATAGATGTTCTAACAAACCAGAAAACTGGCAGACTTCGGTCTTGGAGTCTTGTAATGAACTGTAATGAACTAACTAGCAGTAATTAGCAAGTGATAAATTTTCAGTTTGCAAATAAGCCTTATTTCCAGTATAAAAAGAACCAGTATAAATATTAGGATAACTAGTGTAGGGAATTTGATAAATATGTGAGTTATTTAAATATTCCTTCAGCCTAAGCTGGCTGTATAATTAGATTTGATAGTGCAAAATGGATATATCAGGTGAATTTTATTAGAGCTATATTTTGGCCCTTCTTGCCAAGACTCCAAGAGTTCTCTTCAGGCTCAAAGCCGCTCAAGTTGGAAAAACAAACTAAAGATTCTGGCTTAGCGTTAAATATTTGACTTCGTGAATGCCTTTGTGACAGTTGCTTGGAGTTAAAAAGTGTGATTTCATTTTGGACATGGGTGCCATTTTGCTGCTTGTTTGGGTTGTTGGTTGGGTAGAGATTTTCTGCATTATTTGCAGTCAGCTTGGGCTGAAGAAATATTTAATATTAATTAGTGTGGAGAATTTGATAAATATGTGAGTTATTCAAATATTCCTGCAGCCTAAGCTAAGCTGGCTGATAATCATATTTGTCAGTGCAAAATAGATGTGTGAGCTGCATTCTATTAGAGCTATATATCAGCCCTTCTTGGGACTCGTCTGTTGATTTTTTTGTTATTCTCACAAATAAAGCAAAAATAAAAGCAAGGCTCAAGCCCCGCAAGCTGGAGAATGAACTTGTGGAAAAAATTAAATATTCTAGCTCAAGTATCTGAGTTTGTGGAATTTCTTCTTAAAAACTACTTCGAGTTGATGCTGTTGCTGCAATTTCATTTTGGACATGACTGAAGTTGTTGCTGCTTGATTGGGTTGTTGAGAGGGTAGATGTTTTCGGCATTTTGGTCACCTGTATGTTCTTTTCAGCTAAGGTGGATAGTTGTTGGCATGTCTGGGGTATGGAAGTTCTGTACTTTGTGATAAAATATTCATTCAGCTCAGGTGCAAAACAGATATGTCAGCTGCATTTTCTTAGAGCTTTATTTGCAAATTCAGATACTTGAGATAGAATCTTTTGTTGATTTTCCACAAGTTCATTTTCAAGCTTGATTGGCTTGAGCCTGAAGAGGACCTTTGCCAAGAAGGGCTGAAGGTCTAATACAATGCAACTGATGTATCAGTTTTGCACTGTCAAATATATAAATTATTTAAATTTAGATCCATTAGTTCTTTAAATTAATTGGGAGGTTGTCCTTTTTGGATGTTAGTTGATACGCAGACTTTACAGGTAGAAGTACGAATTAAGCACTTCAGTACAGCTGGACAAAAATGGAAAAGTACAAACAAAGAGTTTAACATTGAGAGGTATAAAGTTGTAGACTTTCGAGATTGATCAGTTATTCCTTAAGCCCAAGCTGACTTCGAGTAATTTTTGACAGTGCAAAATGGATATGTCAGCTACATTATATTAGAGCTGTATTCACAAATTCTGATACTTGAGCTAGAATCTTTTGTTGATTTCCACAAGTTCATTTTCAAGCTTGATTGGGTTGAGCCTGAAGAGGACCCCTGCCATGAAGGGCCAAAATATAGCTCTAATGAAATGAAGCTTTTGTATCGATTTTGCACTGTTGAATATGTGAATTATTTAAATTTAGATCCATAAGTTGTTGAAATTAATTGGAAGGTTGTCTTTTTAGATGTTAGTTGATACCCAGACGTTGTAGATAAAAGTACTAAATAAGCACTTCAGTACAGCTGAAAAAAAATGGAAAAGTAAAAACGAAGAGTTTAACATTGAGAGGGTGAGGATTTTAGACTTTCGAGATTGAATTATTGGCCTTTCATAGCTATTGTGACCTTGTAAGCTATTAAAAAAGATATTCCAGATTTTTCTTGATGAATTTGTAGCAAATCTTAATCGGAAATAGCAACCTTTTTTGTATAATTCCATTTTCCTCACTTCTTTCTGTGTTCTGCCTATAAGCCATTTTTTTATGAGTTTCAACTCATTCTCCGTTGAGGTTGTTACAAAAAAGGCACAAATATTCTGATCGCAATTCAAGGGGCCCCCAAGACGAGTGGGGCACATAGACAGGTGGCTACTCTGCAAATTGGGCAATGTGGCACTGGCCACAATGCATTTTTATCATTGTACCCCAGAATTGGGGATTTTTTGATGACTATTCAGGGTGCTACATTGCTCAAGCGAAGTCAAGTTACTGCACATGGCTGGAACCTGATTTTACCGTAGATTCTTTAGTCATTACTTAACGATCTCGGGAGCGAGAAACTAACCCAAAGCTGTGAAACATTTAGACGAATTTTCGAAACCAACCTTCTACTGTAGCCGATTTCTCTATTTATGATTGCCCAAATATCCCTCTGATTAGACTCTCAACATCTTTTAGGCTAAGTTACTACAGATTTAATCCAACAGGAAGAGTATAGTGCAGTAGGCATGGCAGTCTAGACCTTATCTATAGCTACCCACCTAATTAGAACTAATGACCTAATGGACCAGACTTAATTTACTAAACAATAGAGTACAAAAAAGAACACAAAAAGAGAGAAAAATACATATAATAGATTATGATGTGAAACATAGTTCTAGGTTGTAGGAATAATGGATAGCCTACACAATAGATATTTAGCTTGAAGAAGTTGGGAGTCTCCCAGTACTTCTGCAATTCAGACAACTTGCATATTTGAATGGGTTAAGGCAGACTTGTCAGTTTGTAGGCTAGTTCACAGGTGTGTTTTGAATCACCAAACATCAGATCCACTATGTGTTAGTACCGATACCAACCACAGCTGAGCTAAAATAAAGTAGTAGACAATTTTATACTGCTGAACATTTTGCAATATCTTTAAAACTCCCAAACCTCAAACCTCAGGCAATGCTCTCTTTCCATGGGTCGAGTGGAGCCATCTAAAATTGCAGATTCTTGAGGCCTAGTTCTGAATCAAGATCTCTTATGAATAGGGTATGTATTATGGTGGGTCAGGACAGAGTTACTAAAAAGCTAGTTTACCCTAACAACCTTCTCCCCCCCCCCAAAAAAAAAAAGTTCCTCATTTTTATTGAACCAAGTTTCCGAAGCTTCTGGTCAAATTTCCTTCGGAGATATGGGTGCCATGGCGTTGGGATATCCTACCTGGATTGTGGACCAAGTATCTGCTCTGGTAGTATCACAAATCAGTACTGGTAGCCTATGCCATATCATCTGTAATTCTTATTTTTTTTTTCTAGGTGGGCATCCTTTTTCTAGGGCTTGAAGAAGAATGGGAAGCTGATAGGTCTGGATAAGTGAGTTGACTCCCGCTTTTGGCAGTTAAATGGAGGCCAAAAGCAGCATTGACAAACTCTATAGAACCCTTTTACTTTCAAAATTCTTTGTCAAAGGATGGGGAAAAGTTGAGCACTATGAAAAGCTCCTTGCCTTCAGAAAAATCATGTGCTCCAGCCAGGGCAAAGCCGCAGAACTTGTAAAGCCAGACCATAAGGTGGTTCTTGATAAGGAGGAAGTATCAGACGATGTGGTCACCATCACAGGGCACTTCAAGTCACCCTTTCTTGATTATTTACCTGGACTATTGCCTGAAGAGGCCGAGGATGCACACTTTCAGCTTGTGCTTCCAAAGCAGTGGAAAACCAACTCGAAACCTGTATGTGTCCACATGGCTGGAACTGGCGATCACTTCTTTTGGCGAAGAAGAGTTTTAATGGCAAAACCTTTAGCAAAAGACTATGGTATCGGCTCCGTGATTCTGGAAAACCCTTTTTACGGCTTGCGAAAGCCAAAGGACCAGATCAGGTCTAGCTTGCATAATGTGTCAGACATTTTCGTAATGGGAGGTTGTTTGATGCTAGAGGGTGCAACCTTACTAAATTGGTGCAAAAGCCAGGGATTTGGTCCCCTTGGGCTCACTGGCGTCTCAATGGGTGGCTATATGGCCTCTATTTCTGCGGGCGGGTACCCCGACCCTGTTGTTCTTGTGCCTTGTCTGTCCTGGACAACTGCCTCGACTGTATTTACGAAAGGTGTAATGAGCGCCGGAATAAATTGGAAGCTTCTGGATCTGCAGTACAAGACTGTTAGTGACTACCGGGAAAAGTTCTTCCATATGTTAAAGTCACCTGAGCAGCGATCCGCTGCTGAAAGCATTTATTTAATTAGCGAAGACGAAAGGAAAGAGGGAGAGCTGCGGGATGAGCTAGTGGATACGGTGAAAGCCCAGAATATCAGTGGGACAGCAAGTGGAGGTCTTGCCTTTCTGTCCAGTTTATCGATGTCCAGACTTGGACTACCGTTCTTTAAAAATGAGCCAGCCATGATTAAACATGAGCACTTCTATCGAGAAGCGACAATATTCATGAGAGAGCTAATGGACGAATTCACCCACATGGGGAATTTCTGTAGACCAAAAGATTTGGAAATGGTTATAGTAGTGGCGGCTAGTCAGGATGCTTATGTTCCTAGGGAGGGGGTCAAATCCCTGAAGGAGATATGGCCAGGAATTGAAGTGCGGTACGTCAATGCAGGGCACGTTACAGCCTACTTGACCCAGCAAGGTGTCTTCCGGCAGGCAATATCTGATGCATTTGAAAAGTACAAAAGTAAATATGGTAGTGGCTGAAAGAAGTTTGACGTTCAGTCGTACGATTACTCGATTTTTTTGTCTCAATGTCTCAGACAGTTGACTGTTTTTCCGGACGTTCTGAATTTCGGGTCAGTAGATTGCATAGAAGTTGAGAACACGCTTCTCTTTTGATCGGAAGGAAAAAGTATTTTTGCGAGCAAAGCTTTCAAAGAACTTAGAGCAAAGCTCATAAATTTCAAGTAATCTTCGACGCAATCTTCAACGACTCGCTTCGCTTCTTCCGACCGATGTAGTATGAAACTGCCATCTAGTCTTTCAAATAACTGCTTTTGGTTTTCACCGCTAGAGACACAAGTGTACCTTTAGTAGATACACTAGGAAGCGTGGCATGGCCATGCCTGTTAGCAAACGTTTTATTTTGGGATCCCAGTTTTGGCCGGATGCGTGATCACATGCAGAGACGCGTCATCGGGATGCATCATCGGGCACCGATGATTGGTTTAGTCACTTCGTTGTCTAGTACCAGTTTTAAGACTTCTTTGCTTGTGGTTTGCGCATTTAACCTGTGATTGTGGAAGCTATTGACAAAGAAACGTATTTTAATACCTGTTCTACTCTGTCTTCTTCTAGTTGCTTATTTAGAGGTAAAAATGGGGATATGCAGGAAAATATCGGTTGCGTCATGGCTGCCGTCCTCTAGTCGTACTAATCATTCAGGTAGTGCGTAAGACCGTGCCTTATATTTGTCATGAAAAGGAAGCAAGATGCTACACAATTCATATGGGAAGTTTGACCGGGAGTAAGCTCAGCAAAAAAATAATATTAGGAACGGTAAAACACGAGTCGGTTGTTTTTTCTTGGTCGTCGATTGAGCCAAAATTGAGCTCCACCGAGCTCGGCAAAACTGAACACCACCAGATGAGTAAGTGGTCACATTGCCTGTCCATCACGACCCATTGCAGGACAAAACATGTTAAAACGCAGGCTTATTGAATGTTGAAAATTAGAGCTTATGTTATTAATGTTACATTATTTTTGGAATACCGTTTTCATAGAAAGTATTATGACTCACAGTACCACGAAGCATTTGAAAACTTGTGCTGAAAGAAATTTTGATAATCGGAGTTACTTGTAATTTATGTAAGATCACACCCTTCCTTCCAAAAGTCAGATTCCGCGCAGATTTGTTTCCATTTTGTCGGAACCACGTGTGTTGGGTTTGAAAGTTTACCGAAAATTCAGAAAGCAATACAACCAGAGCCTCGTTTTTGTTGCAATAGCGCTGCCGCATCGCTGCTGCAGCACTTCTTTGCTTTTGCATAATATGCGTTTTGGATTCACTTTCTTTTTGGTTGAAGCGGCAGCGCTGCAGCATCTTGCAGGGAAGCACGGACTTGGTCGGGGAGCAAGTCCGTGATTCTCAAGAAGCGCTGCCGTCTTCCTCGGAAGCGCTGCAGTACACAAACGGATGTCGAAAGAATCAGTCCGGAATCGGCTGAGAAGTGGACATGCAGCATGCAACAAAAACGAGGCTCAGGCCTGCCGCGACAGGGGTGGAATTCATCATCCAGGCGGTATGCCTTCCCCGTAACCTCAATGTTAGAACTCGTTAATCCTACTAGCAAACTTCTTTGTCGCTCGATCGTATTTGTGTCACTTGATTTTGAAACGCGTAGCCATTAACAGGCATTTCATCGCATAGATCGCACCATCGTGTATGTGTATTTCACTTACTAAAGTCGAAGAAAGACATTAATTAGGGTTCCGGTGAGCCAAGCTGACTCCAATACGCCCCTCATAAAATCCTATGACGAATTGCTGCCAGATGCGCTAGAGCAACAATAACAGTCGCACGTGAGATCTTGGTATAATTTATCTGAAAGGGGAATAAGCGATTAGGAATTATTATCGGCATTAGCCCATGGAAAAGTCAACCAGTAGTCAGAACTGAAGTCGGAAGCCAAGACTGGCAAGTTGATGAAGCTTGCAGAACAGAGTCGGGTAGAGCAAGAAGCAATTTTATTCTGTTTTAAACAGACGTATGCCTAAGATGAATTAAAAACAGCCAAACAAACCTAGATAAGTATTGTATAATTGTTTGCTTTCTAGAGAATCTAGTGGCCAAAAATGAACTAATATGGAAGGAATTTGATGAAGGGCGCATGGTTCCGTCTTACACGAAAAACACTACTGTTTGGATAGAACATCTGTTTTTCCCCTCTTCCAGTGCATCCCGATTCCGACTACGCAATTCCCAACCAGAATGCGCCATCGCTGTCCCGGGTATATATGTATTTTCTCGCAATATGCTTCTATGGAAGACAGACTGCACGCAAGCTATCACAGCCTCGTTTTTGTTGTACGTTGAAGCTCCACTTCTCGGCCGCTTCCGGGCTGATTCTTTCTACATTCGTTTTTGCACTGCAGTGCTTCCGAGGAGGACGGCACCGCTTCTTGAGAATCGCGGACCTGTTACCGACCAAGTCCGTGCTTCCCTGCAAGGTGCTGCATCAACTAAGAAGAAATCGTGCGGGCAGTGTATCCAAGAACGCATTTTGTGCGGAAGCAAAGAAGTGCTAAGCTGCGAAGCGGCAGCACTATTGCGACAAGAACGAGGATCAGGTAAGCACCCGCTCGATATCTGAGGATCAGGTAAGCACCCGCTCGATATCTACGGCAGAAGATCGCAGACTTTAACTCGGCAAAATAGCCGAGAGACGGAAGTCAGTTGAATTTGTAAATGTTAGTTTTCTTGTAAATAGTTCCTTGAAGCCAATCAGAGGAATCCTGTTTAGGACCGAAGTTCAAAAGAACTTGCGATCCATCGTGTGAACTTCACGGGCTTATCAAGGAAGAGGGAAGAAAAAGTTGCCAGACCTCAGTGGCGATTTCGACTGCATGCCGACTTTAGCTTTTGCCTGGGGAAGTTTGTCTTCATGTCCTCGTCAAGTCTTTTTGCCTGTTGGACCCACGGCAGTAAAGCAGTCCAAGCTGGCCCACTTGGACGTTGGCTATCGACTTATACCTTCAACAAGGCGCGAAGCGCTGACGCCAATATTAATAGTAGGCAGCAAAAGAAGATAAACGTAGTTGTACCAAAGTAAGTAAACGAGTCGAAAAGATTTAAGAAACGGCACTATATTTTAACGGAGAGCGGACAACGCGTATTTTCTTTTTCGTTGAGGTGCGAGCATTCTGCTATGTCGCCCCCAAAAGAAGCTTTTTTCTACAGAGATCTCGTTTTCCCCTGCCAATGTTTCCAGAAAATACCGAATAGGTAGGAAGTCCCTGCACTGAAATCGTGATATTTATTTTTCGCAATGTACAAACTGCAAAGCATATCATGGCATAAACTCATTGTAAATTGTCATTCTCGAGAACGCGAGATAGAAAGGCGTCACTGTGCATTGTGCGTCATAGACGACCAGCTTTTCCCAAACGGATCACGTTGCACAGAATGTCACATTAGGGGAACGTCGCAACAAAACAATAGCGTTATATAACAAAACCATAAAGTTATTATTAAAAAGAGACCTGCCGATATTTCACTTGGTGCGACGCTTTTGCCATCTAGGTACTGAGAGCATTCTTATGGTGAGTGTTTAAGATAGGTACCGTGTAGCAATTTCATATCCACTTTCCATCACTACACGGTTGGTTTATTATGCAAGTCCAGCGACGGTGTAAGAGGCATTCTCTTTTATTCCGTCAGAGATATCGAGAAAGATCCTCTAGCCTTCGTCAGACTTGTTTCCCTTTTCGAGACACTCAGGGCAGGTCAAAAGATTTGCTGGACGAGAAGTGGAATGTTAGTACCGTTGTGCTGCAGTGCCCCCTTTTTGACCGCCGGCTGCGTCTTCTTCGTCTGGGTGTGCCATACTAGGATCTGGAACGGTAAGCGTTATTACAACAATTACAAGAGCATAATATCGCCTATCGGAACGGTAGTCCACTGGAAAAATATTAACTAAGTCCTATAGCAACTGGAGTAAGGCAAACCTGCCCTTATTCGTGTTTACCCTTAATTCACTCCTGGCAAACGTACGTGTTCCTTCTCACCTGCTGCAATTAAGAGTGTGTTCCACCCTTCCACAAATAGTAACTATTAGTTACTATTTCCGTTCCATCCTGACGAAAAGTTACTACGCTGACCGTTCCAACCTTGTCGGAATAGTAACTAATAGTTACTATTTGCTTACCATGCTCGGGAGCGTAGTAATCGTAGTAACTACGCATTTCTGTAACGTGATTGGTCGGATTCGCCCTGGCGTGAGATCCTGCTGGAAAATAGAAAAATCGTTCCAGCCTTGACGGCAAAAAGCCAGACGGTAAGTAGGATAGAACACGCTCTAAATGTACTTCGGAATTCCAAACATGATCTTAATCTTTATTGTAGTCAGCTTGTTTCATGCTTGAAACGGGCTGAATCTGCTTCTGTTCCCTAAGAACGTATTCGAATTAATACTCGTAAATAAGTGTGGTCGCTCGATCGGATGTTAAAAAAGTGAACAAGAGCTACGAGCTCATATGGCACTTGTACGAGTAGGCTGTACAAGAAAGTAGATGAAAACGTCACAAAATACACCCGCCATCCAAAAAGGCGGTTCGGAAATAGAAATAGGATATTTAGTTTCACTCATTTCTGAGCAGTTCCGGCATCGTCTCGATTGCAAATGCACATGACTGTTCAAACTTTCATCCGAATAAATCCATTTGTTTGATCCCTAGACGTGCTACACGATTTCCGGTACTCACTCTATTTCCACCTACCGTGGCCGAATCTGGTTCGGAATAAAAGAAAATCGACCACCTAAAGCATCTTCGTTTATACCATCTACCAAGTTTCACTCGAATCTGAGCATTTTTGGAAAGTTCCGGTACCCCCCCCCCTTCCCACCAACGTTGTCGGAGCCGGTTCGGACCCAATCTCTTAATTCCCTCATCAAGTTTGACTGAAATTGGAACATAGCCTATCTGCAAGTTTCCAGTACCCCCCCCCCCCCCCTACCTTGGCCGAATCCGGCCCAGACGCCAAATAACAAATCTAGACCGCATAAACTCGGCACTGTCGAATTGCATCTCATTCGGTCCATCCGTTTGGTTTTTGTGCATGTCAAAAGTCACCCCACCCCCAATTCCCCTAATCGTGGTCGCATATGGTTCGAACGCATGTTTTACATGTCGAGGCCATCGATTCGTATCACCCATGAAGTTTCACTCAAATCAGACCACTCGTTCACAATTTATAGAAGTCCATATTTCTCTTCTCTTGCTCCCCCAAAAATGCTCGGATCTAGGAACAGAAGTTTCCGGGGGTATGTTGTGTCAGGTTTTTAAGTCAAGATAATTCGGGTCGCTAATATGCCTGCAAAGTTTCTTTGTCGTTTTACATCTGGAACTATTCTAACTCACGACTACCGGAATTCCAGGAAACCCCCTCCAACTCCCCCCACAGAGCCCCGAAACCATCTGGCTCCGTCAATTTCATCTAGGCCTAATGCTTGTTCCATCCATTAAGTTTCGTCCCAATCCCTCTGCTTTTAGAGTTTCTTGAGTTTTCCACCCCCCCCCCCATCCCCACAGGTATCGGACCCGACTCGGACGTGACACTGAACGTCCGAGGCGATAGCTCACCAGACAAGTTTCATTCAAATCCGATCACCCGTTCAAAAGTTATGCACGCCACTAGATTCCGGACTCCCCATCCACCCACTCCCCCCACGATGGTCGGGTCGGGGAAACGGCTGTTCTCAAGTCAATCTGTCCGGATCCCTGACATACCTGCCAAGTTTCATCGCCCTAGGACATCAGGAAGTATGCCGAACTCGCGGGATCGCTAGAAATCCGGACCCCCACCCCAACTCCCCCACAGTGCCCTAATCCGGTCCGGTTATGTCAATGACGTGTCGAGGACCTGTGCTTGTTTTTCCCACCAAGTTTCATCCCGATCCCTCCACTTTAAGCGTTTCTCAAAATTTCCGGTTCCCTCCTCCAACTCCCCCCAGTGTCATCGGATCCGGTCCGGTTATGTCAATGACGTGTCTAGGACCTGTGCTTGTTTTTCCCACCAAGTTTCATCCCGATCCCTCCACTTTAAGCGTTTCTCAAAATTTCCGGTTCCCTCCTCCAACTCCCCCCAGTGTCATCGGATCCGGCCCGGATTTAAAGTGAGGTGTCTGAGACACAAGGTCATCCTAAATATCAATTTTCATCAAGATCCGATCACCCGTTCAAAAGTTATGCACGCCACTAGATTCCGGACTCCCCATCCACCCACTCCCCCCACGATGGTCGGGTCGGGGAAACGGCTGTTCTCAAGTCAATCTGTTCGGATCCTTGACATACCTGCCAAGTTTCATCGCCCTAGGACACCAGGAAGTATGCCGAACTCGCGGGATCGCTAGAAATCCGGACCCCCACCCCAACTCCCCCACAGTGCCCTGATCCGGTCCGGTTATGTCAATGACGTGTCTAGGACCTGTGCTTGTTTTTCCCACCAAGTTTCATCCCGATCCCTCCACTTTAAGCGTTTCTCAAAATTTCCGGTTCCCCACCCCAACTCCCCCACAGTGCCCTGATCCGGTCCGGTTATGTCAATGACGTGTCTAGGACCTGTGCTTGTTTTTCCCACCAAGTTTCATCCCGATCCCTCCACTTTAAGCGTTTCTCAAAATTTCCGGTTCCCTCCTCCAACTCCCCCCAGCATCGGATCCGGCCCGGATTTAAAGTGAGGTGTCTGAGACACGAGGTCATCCTAAATATCAATTTTCATCAAGATCCGATCACCCGTTCGCAAGCTAAAAATACCTCAAATTTTGGCTTCACCCTCCCTCCACTCCCCCCCCCCCCCAGATGGTCGAATCGGGGAATTGATGATTTCCTATTTAAGCTGGTCGGGTCCCAGACATGCCTGTCAATTTCCATCGTCCCAGCACATCAGGAAGCACGGAACTCGCGGGGTCACTACAAATTCGGACTTCTCCCCCCCCCCCCAACTCCCCCAAAGTGAGCGGATCCGTTCCGGTTATATCAGTCACGTATCTAGGACTTTTGCTTGTACTTTCCACCAAGTTTCATTCGGATCCCTCCACTCCAAGTGTTTTCCAAGATTTCCGGTTTCCCCCTCTAACTCCCCCCAGTGTCACCGGATCCGGTCTGGATTTAAAATAGAGGGTCTGAGACACGAAGTCCTTCCATGTATTAAGTTTCATTAAGATCCGATCACCCGTTCGTAAGCTAAAAATATCTCATTTTTCCTATTTTTTCCGGATTCCCCCTCCCTCCCCTCCCCTCCAGATGGTCGGATCGAGGAAGCGACAATTTCTAATTTAATCTGGTCCAGTTCCTGATATGCTTGCCAAGATTCATCGTCCTAGCTTATCTGGAAGTGCCCGAACTAGCAAAACCGGGACCGACAGACCGACAGACGGACAGAAATTACAATCGCTATATGGCACTTGAGTAAGCTCAAGTGCCATAAAAATAAAGCTAACTATGGTTACATTTGTGGATCGATTGCGGCCGCCTGGGTTCCGGGTTGGTTTTTGATCTGGAACCAAAAACCAAGCTTGACTATAAAAAACGTCTTCGTTCTGTACGTTATAATGGTTTGGATTTCTCCTCTTCTAGAAAAGAATGGAATAGTTTGGTGAATTCGAATAAGCTCAATAATAAGGATGTATCCGCTAATGCTATAACTCCATCTGAATGGCATTCTCACTATAGTAATATTTTTTCTGTAATTCACTTCCAGGTGCATTCACATTATCAGAAACTTCTTAATCGAGTTCCGGTCCCGCATTGTACCGGTTAAACTGAGTGCGACATCTAGTTCTCTGAAAAAATTGAAGTCTTGTTCCGTTGATATTGACGGTATAGATGTACAATTTCAATACCTCCATTTTTTCTGGCGAAAATTGCGAATATTAGCGGAAAAATTGCGAAGAATTAGAAAAAAAGCTGAAAAATAAGATGCTGAGCTTGAGTATGGTGTCTGTACAAATTTTCATCTGTGCCAGACCAAAACCGAGGAACCGTCAAGATTTGCTCTCATCCCGTATAACTTTATCAGAAGTATCTCTCTGCAAGTGAGCAGATCAACTCTGTGGCAGTGGTTTGCTCACTAACATTCAGATCACTTTCCCTGTGGAAAGGGTTCAGAACATTCTGAACATTGGCGGCTAGATGAATTGATTTTACGAAGAATTCCTTTCCGCTAACCAGAATCTGTTTGGCCGCCGCTTCTTCAGTTTTCAGTCAGCGATGGATTTGTATGGCACTTGAGCATACTCAAGTGCCATATATCGATCGTAATTTCTGTCGGTCTGTCTGTCTGTCGTTCTATCGGTCTGTCCAGGTTTTGCTAGTTTGGGCACTTCCACACAAGCTAGAACGATGAAACTTCGCAGGCATATCAGGAACCCGACAAGATCAACTCACAAATAATCACTTCCCCATTCCGACTTCCCCCGGATTCGGGAGTCCGGAAACTATAAAGCAAATGGGAGCAAAATGTAGCAAAAACTGGGCCGCCCAAATACGGGATCGAACTCTGACCTCAGCTTCGCCAGTCCAGTGCTCTACGACTGGGCGTGTATTAAGAAGCCGAATGCAGGACTTGATACGGTTTAAAGTGTGGTTAAACTAAACAAATCTCGTCAAACGCCTCCTCATAAGCCAGGACAATGAAACTTGGAAGGCATATGACGGAACCGACCAGGTTAACTTGGAAATAATCACTTCCCAGCAGGGGCGTCGCAAGGGGGGGGGGTGCAGCAACCCCCCCCCCCCCACCTTTTTGAGATTCGGTAAAATTTGGGCCGGAGGCCCCAAATTTTACTAAAATTGTTCGGTATTTTTTCGATTTACGGGGATTCGGTAGTTATACAGAATCCTAAATAGGCTATCTGTATAAATCTCTTCGGTATAATGATCGGGATTCGGTATAATTGCCAGTATTCGGTAGTTATCACGAATTTGGTGAGAGAATTTACTGAAATCATTTGATAATTTTTCGATGCCTGAACTATTCGGTATATTTGTGGAGATTCCGTAGTTACACAGACTCCCGAATAAGCTATTGGTTCAAAATTATTCGGTATCATGATTGGGATTCGGTAGTTTATTAAGTATAATTTCCAGGATTAGGAAGTTAACCACGAATCCTGACTTTGTTCCAGTTTCGACGAAAGTATACCGAATATGAATATTGTTCGGTAGTCTTTCGATACCAAAACAATTCGGTATAATAACCGGGATACGGTGGTTATACAGAATCCCAAACACGCTATCGGCCTAAACTTATTCGGTATAATAACTGGGATTCGGTAACTTATTCGTTGTAATGCCAGGATTCGGAAGTTACCACGAACCTCCAAACTCAGAAGAGGTCGAGTGAAGCCCTGGTCGCAGACAAAAGAGATGATCTGTGATATAATCGATAGTCCGTACTTTTATTTTGGATCCCAAAAAGAAAATTTAATCATAAATATTTCGAAAATTCCGCCTGCAGCACTTTTCGTAATATTCTCTATTTTGTGGAAGGGCGCGTCATTTGACGGTGGTTTTAAGCCAGTTTCAGGATTGAGATTTCGAAACAATAAAAGCTAGAATTAGGATAGAAATTAAATTTGGCAGGAAAAAGCAAAACAATATTTCGCCTGCGGCGCTCACTTTATGTTATCATAGGTAGTAAATTGACTAGACTACAGTTGCTGCTGCTGCCGGAACGTCACTCCATCCGTTTTCTGGAACTTCTTAGAGTCTCGGTATTTCATCGACGGTAAATGATAGAATTTGTAAGAAAGCAGTTAAATTTTAGCCCAGAAAAACAAAACAAAAATGGATTTCGAAAATTTTCGCCTGCGGCGCTCGATTTAATTTTCTATTGGCTGTAATAGATAGTAGCTATTACTGCAATCATACCCGGAAATATCTTCTCCATGTGGCTTCGCCAAAACTCCGCCTAATAGTTGGCTTATCGTCGTTCATTCTGACTTTTATTGTTACTCTTCCTACGTAATCGTTTCTGTTCCATAATTTAAAGCTCGAATTGTTAGTTCTAGGATTCGGTAAATTTTTTTGAAAGATTCGGTAAAATTTTGGCTCTGCTCCCCCCCCCCCCCACCGAAAATGTACTTGC
Source organism: Branchinecta lynchi (assembly GCA_023053575.1). NCBI lineage: Eukaryota > Metazoa > Arthropoda > Branchiopoda > Anostraca > Branchinectidae > Branchinecta > Branchinecta lynchi. The sequence continues at coordinate 13,238,583 of JAKZAP010000005.1, forward strand.
GACGCCCCTGCTTCCGCGATCCAGCGATCGCGCGGGGAGTCGAGGGATAGAGAATCCGGAAACTAGAATCGTACGTAACTTTGGAACGGGTAATCGGACGTGCATGAAACTTGACAAGTGTGAAGAACAAGTGTCTCAGATTTTCAATTTCAAATCTGGCCCGACTCCGATAACTGGGGGTGGGGGTAGAGGGGGGACCGGAAATCTTTTGAAGCGCTAAGGGTCGAGGGATCGGGATGGAACTTGAAGGGAAGAACGAGCATTAACCCTAGATACATTGACAAAATAGGACCGGATCCTGTCGCAGTGGAGGGTGTCGGAGGGGGTTCTTGGATTTCTGCGGTGATCATCAGTTAGGGTCAGGGGCAACTGGGGGGGGGGGAGTGGGGGACACCCCTCCCCCCCCCAATGTTGTCGGCCAGTCGGTAAAAAACAACTGAGTCTGCGCGAAGCGCCGCGATTTTTCGTCAAAACAGTTGATTTTTTTCACGAAACAGTCTGTTTTCTGAAAATCAGTCGATTTTAAGTCAAAACAGTAAATTTTTCTGAAAATCAGTCGATTTTTTTTCAAAACTGTCGCTTAAGCTTCGGCATAGGCCGTAGTGACAATACTGACAAAACAGGACCAGATCTTGTCACAGTTGGGAGAGTTTGAGAGGGTTTTCCAAAATGCTGGTCGTCACAAACTGGGGTACTTCCAAATGTGCTATGCCCATGAACTTGGCAGGCTGTACTATGACCATGAAACTTGGCAGGCATGTTAGGGACTCTGTCAGATTGGCTTAAAAATAGTCCCTCCCCCGATCCGATCATCGTTGTGGGAGAAACAGTTATCAGTGAGTGGAGTAACCATTTCAGATTTAGTAGATCAAGTCGATTTTCTGATGAAATGAATATCGGGAGAGAGATGCGGCCTTGACAACTGCAAACCGTATCTGACGAAACATGCTAACTGTTCTTACAAGTGACATATGAGCTTTCAGCTCTTGTTTTTACATATAATTTCCATGGAAGACATTATCCAATGCGCAAACGAAGGAGTTTTCAGTCCCGGTGTCCCCTCCCCTCCCTCCCCTTAAGAACGATGACGTCCTTTTTCGAGACTGGTCCCATTGTTTCACTTGTGAGAAGTTCATGACTTTTTCACGTGTTTATCGATAACTATGGTGGGTTTTTAGTAAGAAATGAAAATACTGACGTAAAACAAGTTCACACGAATGGCTGACTCACATATAGACCTCCAGCACCCGGTAACATCCACTGACAGCGCAGAATAATTATACCGCACATGAATTTTCTTAAAGTGAGAAACCCCTCTTAATATGCCAAACAGCCTTTCTGCTAAGCTTAATCTACAGAGGAGTTAAAGGTAGGTTATTTCTGATGTTCGTCAAGGTCAAGAATCTAATTTCCAAGACAAACAAGAATTTCCGTCTTCCGGATATGAAACCACGGCCCCTCCCCTGCCGATCATGTTTTGTCCAACCTAGTAATCAAATGAAATATAATCACCAGTTACAAATAAAAAACTCTCATACGTTTCCTTCGTATCTATATCACACTATAATGCCTTCAATGCAATGCAACCCTTCACTAACCTGACTCATCCCCAGTTATCCATCAAAGTTGCAAAGAATCGCCTTCCTACGAACGTGTTGGACATGATTGCGTGCCGCGTTTGGACATGATTGCACAAACTCCCGAAAATTGCATTTTTCTTGCGAAAATTCGCCATATTTTTCAATTTTTCCGTATTCTTCACTTTTGTGAAATATTTCAATTTTTCGGAATATTCACAATTTTCGAGAGGCCTACGAATATTTCAATTTTGCGAATATTCGATTGAATTTTTCAATTGAAAAATTCGCTTTTTACATCTATAATTGACGGTATTGCATCGCACCACTTACAGTCGGATTGTACAGCACTTCACCAGCATTTACAATTGCTTTTTCAAATGTGTATATGTAATTCTTTGGTACCCAACAGCTTCCTTTGTGGCACAGTCACTTCAGTTTTTAAAACGAGGTAAATCGCCCTTTGATACTGCTTCGTACCGACCCATAACTGTTGCTTGTAATCTAAGTGAAGTGTTCGAATACGTTCTTTTGCCATATCTGACTACAAATATTAATTTAACCAGGAATTAGCTGCCAACACGCTCATCGTGCTCTTGCTACTATCCTCAAGGATGCCTCTAAAAGGGGCATAAACTGTATATTTGTGCGCTCGACCTTTCTAAGGCTTTTGATTCTGTTGTTCATAGTCAAGCATTCTTTGCTCTGCATTCAAAGGAAGTCAATCTGTCTGTTACTTCGGTTTTGGTACACAAATTCGTATCTAACAAGACCGAAGGTGTCGATGGGATCCAAAAAATCTAAGATTTGATCCAGACAATTCGGTCTTGTCTTCGCCAGGCTAATCATCAGAGAAAACCGAGTTCAGATATTGCATCTACCTATCTATACCTCTATAAGCCATATCTATTTTGACGATATTGGGTCTTACGAATCCTGGAACCCCGGAACTCCGGACCCTCCGCCACCGGACCGAGTGGCTAAACGAAAACTGGACCCTCACACACGAAAACTGGACCGAGCGGCTCGGGGAAAAAAATAATGACGTATCACACGAATCCTGGAACCTCACTATATTCGTATTAAAGCGCTCCATAATTTCCCGGACCTTCCTTACGAGGCGGGCCATTTTAGGTACAACTCGGATTAGTATTACCATGGTATCATTTAGGAAGTGCATTATTCCAAGAAGTAAGTTCGTAATCTGCCAGAGCGTACCACTGAACAAGTGTTACCGCAGTTTTAGTTCACACGAATCCTGGACCCTGTTTCTAGCGACATTCTCAATGTAGCTAGTGCGTTATATTGGTGCTATGATAGTGCTGAAAGTCCATTTTTTTTAAGTCAGCTCGTAATCTTAGACGGCCTACCATTCACGAAACTGCTACCGCAGTTTTACTTTAGGCGAATCCTGGACCGCTATATTAGTGCTATGGTAGTTTTTGGGATCCCAAAACGTAAGTGGAGGGATACCTATGACATCGCAAAAGTTGTCCGTGTGTCCGTCTGTGCGCTCTATAACTCTCGAAGGGAATAAGATATTTTGATGAAACTTGGTGTGAGGATTCATCGGGTCAAGGGTAAGGTCAAGTACGTAGATGGGCTCTGTAGCTCTACATTTAGGGGTGGGGAAGGGGGTTCACATTAAGGGACAAACAAAATATTTTTAAACAGCTAATGCGATAGTCGATTGTGGCGTAAGAAGGCATGCTGAGCACGTTAGTGAAAACCATTATCTCGCCGGACGATTAGTTCGTCCGGAATCCAGCAAAAACCAGAAAGTTGGTTAAAAGTAAAAGTTTCATTTCAAGTTGATTAAATGTTCGATTTAGAGGTAAAAGGACATGCTGAACACGATGGTGAAAACCAGGTATATCTGAACTTGGTTTTCTCTGTGGTTCATTTAGGGGGTAAGAAAACTTGCTGAACACGATGGTGAAAACTATTTTCTCGCCGAACAAGTAGTTTGTCTGGAATCCGGCAAAAACCGGAAAGTTGGTTAAAAGTAAAAGTTTCATTTGAAGTTGATTAAATGATCGATTTAGAGGTAAAAAGACATGCTGAACACGACGGTGAAAACCAGGTATATCTGAACTTGGTTTTCTCTGATGATTAGCTTGGCGAAGACTGGATCTGGCGAAGACAAGACCCTATTGTCTGAATCAAATATTAGATTTGGGATCCCATCAACGCCTTTGTTCTTGTTCAGTTCGTAATCTGCTAGAGCGTACCACTGAACAAGTGTAACCGCAGTATTAGTTCACACGAATCCTGGACCCTGTTGCTTGCGAATTCTAGATGTTTTAAATACGCAGCGTTGTGTTATTGCCACGATAGTGCTGAAGGACTGATATTCTGATCATTTTGGTGAACAACCGACTGAAACCCGATCGACTTTTACCGGAACAGTTTCACCATGTTTTTGCCAATAGCTTTACTTCACACGAATCGTGGACCCTGTGACGTGCGACATTCAATATATTGTTCTAATTAGCCGTCTTGCGATAAGGTGCCGAACTAAGACAACATGGCGTGAGATAGGAAAACCGTTGATTTTGCGGAGCAGCCAGTCTGATAGTTTGTATAGTCTTTGGGTCGTCCAGGACCCTGTAACTTGGGACATTCTGACATATGTATAACTACCATTGCACGAATTCTGCACCCTGCAGTTTCTACATGACGGTCAGTAAGTAAGTAAGTAAGTAACGAATTTATTTCAAAAAACCACTATCATGGCAATGCCAAATTTGGGTATTACGTCAATTTATTACGTCGTATAATGCACATTTTATAGTATATACAATAATCATCAATTCGTCATCACAGACCTATTATAATATATAAATAAAAACCAAAAACAGAACACGGACGTTGGGATAATATTACAGACAGCTACCACCATCATTATAAATTTTGGTGAAACTCGGAACGAAGCTTTTTTGGTACCGCGTATGTGTTACAGGTACGGGGGATAACTTTGGAACCTTTGAACTTGCGACCCTCTCCTGTCGGTTTCTTGTGTTTTCATAAGGAGGGGGAAGGATATCGAATAGAACAGGATGGTGGAGGAGCTTATGACCAACCGCTAAGCTCAGCCGCAGTCTCCGACTCTCAAGGGTTTCCATCTTAAACTTTTTTAAGAGAGCAGAATAGGGAACTTTGGGCTCACGACTTATTATTAGGAGTGCACGTTTCTGTATTCTTTCTATTTGTTGTGACTGTTCGGCAGTAAGGGCAAAGTGCCAAACAGCAGCCGCGTATTCCAAAGTGGATCGAATGAAAGAAACGTAAATTCGGACAAGATGGGAATTAGGTACTTGGAACTTAGCCAGAAGTTTTAACAGCTGTAGACCAGCGTTTGCACGCTTTAGCATTACGTTGGTGTTGTCCTCCCATTTAAGATCAGACGTGATAGTTACACCAAGGAGCTTTAGCTTCTGTACCTGTAAACCAGATGGCAGTATTTCTTCAAAGGAAATGCTAGTTTTGAGGAAGGAAAAGGTTAAAATTGCACTTTTGTCTTCGTTTACCTGCATGTCCAACAACCTGGCTTCATCTTTAATGTCTTCTATTATGCCTACAGCTTTGCTTTTAATATTGAAAATATCCGATAGTTCAGAGAACACGTTTTTGTACTTCGTTGTTTGTTTTCTATTCTTCAAAAATCCAACTAAAATATTTACAATAAAAGGACTGACCTTGAACTTTTCGATAAGTCTCTTAATCAAAATTGTATGATTAATGAGATCAAAACCTTTTCTAAAATCTATGGTTATTAAGTTAATCCACTTATTAGGGTCGTCCAAATTTTTTAAAATAAAATCAATTAGACTAATTAAGTAATGACTGGTAGAAGTTTTAGGACGGTTCCCGAATTGTCTCGGGTCGATCTGCGACATTATCTCTGCTTTCAACCACGCGGATACGAAACTCTCGTAAATTTTGCTAAAAACTGGTGTTAGAGTTATAGGCCTAGTCCCATCAAAATCATTTTTTGCTTCTTTCTTCGGGATAGGCGTAATATAACCAACTTTCCAAATTTCAGGGTATGTACCTGTAAGGGAAATTGAATTAAAAATATCTGTAAGTGGACCTGCCAGTTCATTGGGAAAAGCCCTGATTAACTCGACGGGTATGTCAACAGGGGTTACACTAGTACGTTTTAAAGAACTTAACTTTTTTGAAACGTCGTCGCGTGAAATTCTTGGTACTTCTTTCTCATCAACTGGTTCTTGGGGAATACTTTCAACAACAAGAGCAAAGCGACTCGGATTGTGTAGTACGCAGAAATACTTGATCGGGAAAATCGTCGACGTGTAGTCGTGCGAAAATAAAAAACGGTTGCGCACATGATAATCAGGCTACACACTTAAGACCTGGCCATAAATGGTCACACTTCTTGTAAAATAAATTGTTTTTTAAACGTCACGAATGGCCAGTCAAGGATGCCTCTTCCAATTTTTATATGGACGGTGCCCATATTGAGCGGTCCTAGAGAATCGGTGCGTATTCTGCATTGCACTTTTTTCGGATCCCAAAAGTGACTGATACCTATGACTTCGCAAAATTTGACCGTCTGTTAGCACGATAACTCTCGAAATGGTTGAGATATTCTTTTCAAACTTGGTGTAGGATCATTCTGGTTAAAGTACAGGTCAAGTTCGTAGATGAGCCCCCTAGCTCTATGTTTAGGGGCGAAGGAGGGGGTTTCAAATTAAGGGACGAAAAAAATATTTGTTTTAATGCCAATAAGATAGTCAATTTAGGTGTAGTTAGACATGCTGAATCCAAATAAGAAATTTCTTTTGATGCCGGACAATTATTTCGCTCAGAATCCGACCAAATCCGAAAATTTGGAGGAAACTAAGTTGTTCCTGAAGCTGACTAGAGCAGTGGTTCCCAACCAGTGGTACGCGTACCCCAAGGGGGTACGCGAGACCCTTGCAAGGGGTACGCGAAGGAACCAAAATTGATTTAGTCTGCAGCTTCAAAATCTCGCCTGACATATTTTTGATTGCCGGAAGCCTAATATTACCAGCAGAGGCATCACCAGCCAAAATGTATCTCAAGGGGCGAGGTATTTTTACTGACCGACAGGCCATTTTTACCGACTGTTTTTTTTTTAAATAACTGCTTTTACGAGAAATTGCGTCGCTTCGCGCAGAAACCGTCTTGCCAACCTTTTTGGGGTAATGGGTATGAACCAGTGCGTGACTTCTCTGATTACAAGCCCTAGTGAAAGTCAGTGAGATAATGTTGATTAAAACAGCTAGCCTACTGCTGTAAAATCTGTTTCTATGTCAAATAATATTGTTTCAAGAAGAATCGAAGACATTGCAAGTGATATTGTCATTCAGGTTTCGAATTAGCCTAACAAAAAAGTTTGCGATGCAGCTTGATGAAAGGACGGAGAAATCAGAACTAAACGCTGTATGAGGCTGACTGTAAAAAATATGCCGCTAATGACGTCGAACCGAGATTTGAAAAAATTTTTGCTACTAAGCAGCCTCTAGTGATTGCCTCATTGATTTTGTAGATACTTTTACACATGCATGCCTTATCATTTATGATAGTAACTATCGTCTTTTTCACGTTCCGAAAAACGGGGTACGCAATCTTTTTGTACCTTGATTAGGGGTACGCGGTACGGAAAAGGTTGGGAACCACTGGACAAGAGGGTCGATATAGGGGAAGCAGACATGCTATATCCAAATATGAAATTTATTTTGACGCAGGACAATTAGTTCGCTTGGATTCTGGCCAAAACCGGAAATTCACAGGACGGTAAAAGTTGTTCCTGAAGCTGATTACAGGGTCCACAAAAGGGTAAGTAGACATGCTGAATCCAAATCTGAAATTTGTTTTGACGCCGGACAATTAGTTCGCTCGAAATCCGGCTAAAACCGGAAATTTCCAGGAAGGCAAAAGTTGTCCTTGACTCTGATTATAGGCCCGATATAGGGGTAAGGAAACATGTTGAATCCATTTTTCAGCTTCAATTTCTTACCGGAAAAGTAGTTCGCTCAGAATCTGGCCAAAAAGGGTAATTCGGCGAAAGATAAAAGTTGTTTCTGAAGCTTATTACAGGGTCGACATAGAGGTAAGGAGACATGCTGAATCCAAATCTGAAATTTCTTTTTACGCCGGACAACTAGTTCGCCCGGAATCCGGCCAAAACTGGAAATTTCTACTTTATATTTATATACATGTACATGTAAATACATAATATTACCCTATGATCTCTATCAGGAAGTCTATTAAATATTCACTGTTGGGATCTCATCGAAACATCTGGTCTTGTTGTGTCATGCACCAATACAAAGCCTGTAGGTTATCTTACTATCTAACAGAAATACCTTTTCGTGTTTTTGTCTAGTACAGGTTCGGATTCATAGACATATTTTATGTGAGCTTTCTTTTTACTAGAAGTGAATAGATCAGGTTATTATCAGCTAAGGGTTTGCAGGAAAACAAAGCTTATTCAAAGCTCTTAAAGCGCCTTCAATTCAATTCAGTTTTATTTCAACACCAACACCAACCCCCTTTAACAAGTTCAATTTTTGACTTCCACGCGAATTCGGGGTTTCTCTCCTCTTCCGAGACATGCAACTTCTGCATCGCCTAGCGTCGATCCAGAATTCTCTCTTCTTTCACTGTGACGTTTCTTTCACTGATCGTAGAGAGGAAGTCACATTTTCCATCCTTGTTAGACGGCTTCAAGTCTAAAAATAAACATACTAAAGGTTAACGTTCGAGACCAAGGGCGATATCGCCCGAGGTCGAGGGCCGTGAACTGTATAAGTATATTGCACCAGGACTACGCAACATCGTGACATGGTTCATACGTGAGTGTCCGTCCACGTCCAGTGTGGTTTACTGCGTTTCGCTTCTCTTATGATTGGTTGAAGGACAATGAACAGAGAGATACATTTTATTTAGTGGTCACATTTCTTTTATTGCGCCTCGCAGTCTGCTATAGTAAAATATCAGACCGCGCAAGTTAGGATGGTACGCATGGTCAGTGGCGAAACTAGCCCATTTTCGGGGGGGGGGCAAGCCCAGATTTTACCGTCAAGATTTAATGATTTACCGACAAAAAGCGCCGTTGCGGCTTACAACCGTTGCAATAATAAGTTGTAACATGGGTATCAATGAGATGGTTTTCGAATGAAAGTTAATGAATTCGCCATTCACTTCCTGGCACCAATGGTTATCACATGGAGCGAGGTCATAATATGCAGTCAATAGTCTTGCAAACCAGAAAAGAAGTGATAAGACACTGCAACAGATTACTTCACTGCTTGAAAATTTACGCGGCTGTCTTTTTCGCTTGTAAACTAAGCGACTGTGTGGGTTCCAAAACGTTAGCACATACGTGTTCGTAAAGTTTGTCTGTCCGTCTTTTACCATGATAACTCTCACAGGGGTTTAGATATTTTGTTAAAATTTCGTATGGCTGCGTTGGACCAAAACTGCAGGTGGAGTGAACAGGCAATCCAGTTTTCTGGAAACTTGATGGCTGACGGTAGCAGATCTGCTTCTTCTGTGTCCGAACGAAACCCGACAACTGAGTGGAACGTAGGAGTCAGAGTAACTTTGTGATACTCCTCAGAAACCAAACGGGTTCATGGGCTCTAGAAAATACCTCAAGATTCCGGATTTCCCCTCCCCCACGATGCTAAGATCGGGGAAATGACTATTTCCAGCTTAATCATTTAAGGTCCCTGATATGACTGCCAAGTTTCAATGTCCTAGCACATCCAGAAGTACAAACTAGCGGGATCACCGGAATTCCGCCACCCCCTCAACCCTCCACAGTGCCCGAATAGAGTCCGGTTATGTCAACGATGTATCTAGGACTTGTGCTTGTTCTTCCCACCAAGTTTCATCCCGATCCCTCCCCTCTAAAGGCGTTTTCCGTGCTCCCATAAACAGTTTGTGGGTCGATTGTGGCTCGAAAAGAGTGTTACCGCGGTGTTTTGTGCGGCCCACAACTGTGTTTCCGCGACCAACAAGACTTTCATGGCTCGCTTTGTGGCTCAAATTCGACAAAGAACTGGCGAGGTGATTGTCGATTTTGTAGCTCGATTCTGGCGGGAACTCCAAATGAAGCAGCAAAATAGTCTCTCATACTCTCAGGTGGCGAGAAACAGCGGGTACTACAAGCCCCCTTCAGCTAAACCGGACCAGAGAACAACCCCACAATACCCAGCCTCCAGACCAGCAAACCAGCAGCAACCCACAAGACCAGTCCCAGCCCAACAAGCCGAAGACCCGTCAGAATTCACAAAAATTGCCAAATACTTGGCAGTCATGCACCTCATCAACACCCAAGCTCATTCCGAGCAGGCGAAAGCCGTCTTAACCAGAAAAGCCATCACAACACTACTTGGACAAGACATCTGGAAACTAGCATACGATGAGATGCAAACGATATCAAAAGACGTGATCTTCCCACCCACATCACCCACCAGCAAAAGCTCTAACACAAGGAAAACAGCCATACCCAACACATCAAACACTAACGAAAACCAAAAGCATATGGAACGGAGCTTCCATTCCCCAGATGAGAAAAAACAGGATGACTAGCACAACCAACCTACCCAGAACCCTCGCATCAAACAGAAAAATAAAATTCAATATCCTACAGTGGAATATAGTGTCGTTTAGTAAGCTAAGACAAGCAGAACTAACAACATACGCAGCCAAGGAAGCCGTGGACATAATATGCCTACAAGAAACCAACCTGCACGACCTGAAAAAGGTGAAAATCAGTGGATTCAAAATATATAGAAAATACAGATCCAGTGGGAAAAAAGGTGGAGGAGTAGCAATCCTAGTACGCAGCTCTATTGTGCACTCTCCAATCAAACCAAACGAATACCCAAACGATATCGATGTGATATCGGTAAAAGTCAGTCTGACAACGGGTAAAGAGGTCAAAATCTGTTGCATAACCCAAAAGGAGAAAACGAGATATATGCGACAATTGAAGAAGTCATGGACAAAGACACGTTCATGTTCGGTGATTTCAACGCCCACAATCCAATTTGGGAACCAGTCACCCAAACAAATAAGGCAGGAAGAGACATAGAGCGTTTCCTCACAGAATCTCACTTTTCCACCCTGCTGAAACCTTACAACCTCCAAACCCACTGCGATCTTCATCGGCAGCAGTGCTCAACCATTGATCTCAAACTTGGCTCATCATCTCTACAGCATTTGTGCACTGTCTCAAACGTAAAACAACTTCAGACAGATCACACTGCCATCCTCACATCCATATCCAATGTGCAGACTTCAACACAACAGATCCCAAGTTACTTTAATGAACGTAAAGCAAACTGGTCAGAATTTGAAAAACGACTAGAGAAATCAGATTACAAGGACATACGAGATAATGCTGACGCCAACATTAAAGCCGCCAGAATCACAGAAATCCTACTACGTGCCGCCCACCACACGATCCCTAGGACATCTGATAAGCCTAGACCCTTCAACATGAAGACTCAAAAGCCATGGTGGAATCCCAGCTGCGCCGAGGCAGTCACCGCAAAACAAAAAGCCAGACAAGTATTCCAGAAGACTCCGTCCCCGTCATCATTCATCGAATTAAGGAGAGCAGAAGCCAAGGTAAAGAAGACGACACAAGCGGCAAAAAAAAGCATCATGGCTCCGATACTCAAAAGATGTCGACTACAAAACCGCAATGTCGAAAATCCACCGACAGATAAACAAAATGTCAGGGAAGGATCCAACTATCGACGACATGAGACACGACATGTGTGTGAATGGAAGAGTAATCAAAGAAGACAGCCAGAAAGCCGAGATATTCGCAACGACATACCATAGGTCGAACCCACCACAACCACCCCCATTACCACCACACTGCGTCCTACCATCCAAAGCGAAACACAAGGACCCTACTTACCGCTTTCACAAGCATAGAACTAGAAGAAGCCATTTCCAGCATGAACCAGCAGTCAGCCCCAGGCATGGACGAAATCCGCATACCATGGATAGTGAATTCCGGCAAGTCTTTCAAATCCCACCTCTTAAACACATACAATGCGGCATGGATCCAGAAAATCTTCCCCAGAGTATGGAAAACAGCCCAAGCCCATACTCAAACCAGGGAAAAATCCAGAAGAACCCAAATCATATAGACCAATCTACCTTCTCCCAGTCTTGGGAAAGGTCTTCGAAAAAATTATCTACTGACGTCTAGAATGGTTCATGGAGACCAACAACATCATCCCTTCGTGTCAGACCGGGTTTAGAAAAGGCCACAGTACAATTGACAACATTGTCATTCTGGAACAAACGGTGAAAGAGGCTTTCGAAAACGGGGAAATTGTAGTCGCCGCGCTCCTCGACTACGAAGGAGCCTACGAAAACGTCTACGAAAAGAAACTCAAGGAAGTAATGGACAACAAAGACTTTCCGAAAGAGGTCACCAGCTTCATCGAAGACTATCTCAACGGAACTCACCACAACCAGAGATAACCTCCGCCTGGCAAAGATTCATCTCAAGGGTCCCCAACTGGAGAGACTCCAAAATCACAGTATATCCATTCCCAAACACACCACCATGGGAATTCAGGAGCCCATCAGTCGAGCTTCAACTACTCCCATTCAGAAAAGACAAATACTCTGACTTAGAGGTTCAACAGATGTTTCTCCACAAGATGCACACTGACTTCCCAAACCACACCCAGGTATACACAGACGGCTCTGTGAAAGATGACAAAGCCGGCGCAGCAGCATCCATCCCTGCATTCAACATGATTGCCACCAGAAGAATAAGCAACCACTCCTGCACAATGTCAGCAGAACTAGAAGCTATCCTAATGACAGCAGAAGTCCTATCCCGAAGACCCCCTCCAACACGGAAAGTGATCTTTCTCACAGATTCGAAGTCCGCGCTCCAGGCCATTAAACAAATTCACCGATGTCGACCTGACCAAAATCCGAAACCTACTGTTGACATTACAGTCAAACGGTATAGAGTGCACCTTCCAACACATCCCAAGCCACAAAGGCATATGTCAAAATGAAGTGGTCGACAAACACGCTGGCAAAGCCCCAACTAGCAACCGGTTCTCTCAACAACCAACAACAGCGAGAGACACATCCAGAGCAAGAACCTCAACACCCAACCTCCGACCATACTGCTCACCATTCAAAGATAGACTGAGATCATGCATCTTCTACAGGCTGAAATCTCAAACCATCATTCTGAATAAAACCCTTTTCGATTGGGGCACAACCCACTCCCCAAACTGCCGTATGTGCCAGGCTGAAGATGAAACACCCCAACACTTCTTTTTTGAATGCCGCATCCCCCAACGAAGAAGCCGTCAACTGAAAAGCTTGTGCGACGAGCTAAAACTCCCGAACCAATTTCAAGTCATCACCAGTGCCAAACTCCCGGCCCAACCAGAATTCAAAATTTTCAAGATTTTGATTGAGATGCTAGTGGAGAACGGAGTCTACTAAGCAAAAATTCTGACCGAAAACAACCACCATCGATCAACCGAGAAGGCAGAAAGAGATCTACACGAAGTGGAACTCAACACCATTCAAACCTTATGATGATGATCTAAACAATAAAGTTAACTACTTTTTCAAGCATATAGACTTAAAACTGAGGATCCCTTTTGCACATAATGGAAAGGAAATAAGTCTGGAGTTCTATTTATTGAGATTTTACATGAATTTTATTTTTATTTGCAGATATTTGAAATTTCCGCCAAAAAAATAGACGAAACGTCGTTTCCGCGAGTTTCAACTCGTGGCTCGACTGTGTGGCACACAATCGTGTTTCCGCGACAAACACCCAGAAGTGTGTGGCCCACAATTGTGTCGCAGAAAAAGGCCTTAAAGGTTTTCCAAGATTTCCGGTTTCCCCCCTCCAGCTAAACCCAAAGTCGACGGGTCCGGTCCGAATTTTAAACGGATCGTCTGAAACTTTCCAAATATCAAGTTTCATTAAGATCCGATTACCCGTTCAAAAGTTATAAATACCTCTAGGGTCCCTCCCTCTACTCCCCCCACGATGCGCAAATCGGTGAAGTGACTATTTCCAACTTAATCTTTTGGGGTCACTGATATGCCTGCCAAGTATCGTCGTCCTAGCTTATGTGAAAGTGCCCGAACTAGCAAAACCTGGAAGAGACGGACGGACAGAAAATGCGAGCAAAAATGCATTGCTGTAATTTGCACACTTGCACACCCTGCCACACTAAACTGAGCGCAGCCACAAGAGTTGCAGAACAGTCAAGCATCTAACACCAGAAAGACGATTGCATATAACTTGTAACTGATGGGTATGTTCGGGGATAGCCCTGTTGATGACTTACCAGGTACAGCAGACTCGACGTATTGGCTCCAACCAGTATCTTCGTCGATTGGGATCTCACATGCACTTGACATAATTTCTCTCTCGTTTGCAGCTGCTGCGTCGTCCGCAGGGTGATAATCAATTCTCCCTTTTATAGACATAGGACCTTTCGCCCCAGCTCTGACATATTTTCTGGGTCTTTTTTTTCTTTGAGGCGTTTTACAACAAGCTATGCTTGAAGGATGGTATTATAAGCTTCAATTTTATTCCTTCGTACAAAAGCACGGCCAGTTTGCAGACACAGACATTGCTCTCCGAGAGGCAGCTGCATGTGAATTTCAAAAGCAGGGACTTCTTCGAAGAAGCGTCAGCTCTGATCGAGTTTATGTACACCGTCATGGCTTCTTGTTCCTTTCTTACCAGAGATACACTTGTGCCAGAGATATTTTCACTAAGTACACACGCTCATTATGGTCCCAGCCAACACCTCCTTGTCGCAAGATAGCATTTGCCAAATGGATAAAAGAGAAACAGGACAGATCTTCCACGGCCTTGCCCTGATCCAAATTTTCTGTTTCCAAAAGCAAACGCTGGTATGCTTCTTACGGACTTTCTTTTGGATTTGGTACTTCGCGCATTACAGCTGGTTCTTTCTTGCAGTGGTCGATCAGTAATTTAAGGTCACCAATTCCTTGGTAGCCGCGACACACCAAAGCATAGCAGTACTAGTCCATCGAAAGAAGCCCCATGATACAAACATCCATGGCGACCCCACTTGGCTTCTGGATAATCCTTTGGGTCACCACATTCAAAGACTCAGCCGTGTTGTTGACAATCCCTAAAATAAAAAAAGGAATACGAACAGACAAAGGGTATCTCCGGGTGCATCCCTCTAGATCTAACTGCAACCGAACTATCATTATCATGGTAATGGAAGAGGGAAAAACAAAAGAAATAACAACCTTAATAGAGATGATTAAGATTCAAATATTAAGATACAAATTTATACTATAATAGTAAAAAATTATTCATAATATAAAATAATTAGTATTGAAGATTGCACAAACAGTGAAATTAAACACCGTCAGTGGAGATTGAAAGCCAAATAAAAGCTGCTTATGTAACGAACCACTTACTTTCAGCAAAATATTGTATTAAACTTGCAATTTTTATATGCTCAAGGGCTATGTGAAAATAAGAGAGGAATATTGCACAGAGTGGGTAAACTAAAACCAAAACATGGCAAATCGGTTGTCTTTGTTGAATATCTCTGGACACTCATTCCATTCATCAAGAAGGAACACTGCTGTTAATTATCTACTAAAGTTTTAGGTAACCAGTTAAATCTGACCATAATTTTGATGATGAGTGTGTCGGTTACACCGTGTAGTTAACCGGTCCCGCTGTACGCTGCAGAGAACGATCAACATATGTTCAACATCAATTTTCAAGGATTGATGGTAAACAAATGTACATGACACCTTGCAAGCTGGAATCCATCTGACTAATCTCCATTCTGGTAGAATCGAAATTAAACTCAGATCAAAGCCAGGTTGCAAGCTGACCATACCAAGTGCAAAGAAATGGTATGCCCCTGTTTGTACAGCGATAGGCTACACCCTATGTTCAACATGTCTCGCTGTACGCTGCAGAATACGATCAACATAAGTTCAATATCAATTTTCAAGGATTGATGCTTAAACAGATGTACATGACACCTTGCAAGCTGGAATCCATCTGATTCATCTCAATTGTGGTAGAATCGAAATAAAACTCAGATCAAAGCCAGGTTGCAAGCTGACCATACCAAGTGCATGGTATGCTCCTGATTGTACAGCGAATGCAAGAGAAATAAAGCTGCTTATGGTGTAACAAACCACTTACTTTGAGAAAAATATTGTATTATACTACCAATTTTTATGAGTTCAAGGGCTATGTGAAAATAAGAGAGGAATATTCCATTCATCAAGAAGGGACACTGCTGTTAATTATCTACTACAGTTTTAGGTCACCAGTTAAATCTGAGAATAATTTTGATGATGAGTGTGTGGGTTACACCGTGTAGTTAACCGGTCCCGCTGTACGCTGCAGAGAACGATCAACATATGTTCAACATCAATTTTCAAGGATTGATGGTAAACAAATGTACATGACACCTTGCAAGCTGGAATCCATCTGACTAATCTCCATTCTGGTAGAATCGAAATTAAACTCAGATCAAAGCCAGGTTGCAAGCTGACCATACCAAGTGCAAAGAAATGGTATGCCCCTGTTTGTACAGCGATAGGCTACACCCTATGTTCAACATGTCTCGCTGTACGCTGCAGAATACGATCAACATAAGTTCAATATCAATTTTCAAGGATTGATGTTTAAACAGACGTACATGACACCTTGCAAGCTGGAATCCATCTGATTCATCTCAATTGTGGTAGAATCGAAATTAAACTCAGATCAAAGCCAGGTTGCAAGCTGACCATACCAAGTGCATGGTATGCTCCTGATTGTACAGCGAATGCAAGAGAAATAAAGCTGCTTATGGTGTAACAAACCACTTACTTTGAGAAAAATATTGTATTATACTACCAATTTTTATGTGTTCAAGGGCTATGTGAAAATAAGAGAGGAATATTCCATTCATCAAGAAGGGACACTGCTGTTAATTATCTACTACAGTTTTAGGTCACCAGTTAAATCTGACAATAATTTTGATGATGAGTGTGTCGGTTACACCGTGTAGTTAACCGGTCCCGCTGTACGCTGCAGAGAACGATCAACATATGTTCAACATCAATTTTCAAGGATTGATGGTAAACAAATGTACATGACACCTTGCAAGCTGGAATCCATCTGACTAATCTCCATTCTGGTAGAATCGAAATTAAACTCAGATCAAAGCCAGGTTGCAAGCTGACCATACCAAGTGCAAAGAAATGGTATGCCCCTGTTTGTACAGCGATAGGCTACACCCTATGTTCAACATGTCTCGCTGTACGCTGCAGAATACGATCAACATAAGTTCAATATCAATTTTCAAGGATTGATGCTTAAACAGATGTACATGACACCTTGCAAGCTGGAATCCATCTGATTCATCTCAATTGTGGTAGAATCGAAATAAAACTCAGATCAAAGCCAGGTTGCAAGCTGACCATACCAAGTGCATGGTATGCTCCTGATTGTACAGCGAATGCAAGAGAAATAAAGCTGCTTATGGTGTAACAAACCACTTACTTTGAGAAAAATATTGTATTATACTACCAATTTTTATGTGTTCAAGGGCTATGTGAAAATAAGAGAGGAATATTCCATTCATCAAGAAGGGACACTGCTGTTAATTATCTACTACAGTTTTAGGTCACCAGTTAAATCTGAGAATAATTTTGATGATGAGTGTGTGGGTTACACCGTGTAGTTAACCGGTCCCGCTGTACGCTGCAGAGAACGATCAACATATGTTCAATATCAATTTTCAAGGATTGATGGTAAACAAATGTACATGACACCTTGCAAGCTGGAATCCATCTGACTAATCTCCATTCTGGTAGAATCGAAATTAAACTCAGATCAAAGCCAGGTTGCAAGCTGACCATACCAAGTGCATAGAAATGGTATGCCCCTGTTTGTACAGCGATTGGCTACACCCTATGTTCAACATGTCTCGCTGTACGCTGCAGAATACGATCAACATAAGTTCAATATCAATTTTCAAGGATTGATGCTTAAACAGATGTACATGACACCTTGCAAGCTGGAATCCATCTGATTCATCTCAATTGTGGTAGAATCGAAATTAAACTCAGATCAAAGCCAGGTTGCAAGCTGACCATACCAAGTGCATGGTATGCTCCTGATTGTACAGCGAATGCAAGAGAAATAAAGCTGCTTATGGTGTAACAAACCACTTACTTTGAGAAAAATATTGTATTATACTACCAATTTTTATGTGTTCAAGGGCTATGTGAAAATAAGAGAGGAATATTCCATTCATCAAGAAGGGACACTGCTGTTAATTATCTACTATAGTTTTAGGTCACCAGTTAAATCTGACAATAATTTTGATGATGAGTGTGTTGGTTACACCGTGTAGTTAACCGGTCCCGCTGTACGATGCAGAGAACGATCAACATATGTTCAATATCAATTTTCAAGGATTGATGGTAAACAAATGTACATGACACCTTGCAAGCTGGAATCCATCTGACTAATCTCCATTCTGGTAGAATTGAAATTAAACTCAGATCAAAGCCAGGTTGCAAGCTGACCATACCAAGTGCATAGAAATGGTATGCCCCTGTTTGTACAGCGATTGGCTACACCCTATGTTCAACATGTCTCGCTGTACTCTGCAGAATACGATCAACATAAGTTCAATATCAATTTTCAAGGATTGATGTTTAAACAGATGTACATGACACCTTGCAAGCTGGAATCCATCTGATTCATCTCAATTGTGGTAGAATCGAAATTAAACTCAGATCAAAGCCAGGTTGCAAGCTGACCATACCAAGTGCATGGTATGCTCCTGATTGTACAGCGAATGCAAGAGAAATAAAGCTGCTTATGGTGTAACAAACTACTTACTTTGAGAAAAAATTGTATTATACTACCAATTTTTCAAGGACTATGTGACAATAAGAGAGGAATATTCCACATGGTGGGTAACTTGGTAAACTAAAAATGTTGTTGTTGTTGGAAGTTGTGGAATGCAAAAGAAAGAAAAATGTTGCATGATTTTGTCAGGCGTTGGTCGACTTATAGGCACATCGGGTTCTCTTAATACGCAAGAAATGAAATCCTGCAAACATTTGTCAGGCAAAAGACTGAAGAAATTGAATTTTGCATGCTCTTGTTGTGCATCGATAGTCTTGTCGGCATATCGGGTTCTTTTTATACATAAGGAATCCACAAGAAATAAACTTAATATGCTTTTGTCTGGAGTCGGTCAACTCCTTGGCACATCTGTTTCTACTTATACTTAAGAAATCAAATTTTGCAAACCCTGTCGGGCGCACTCGGAAAGTTCAAGTCTCATCAGCAAAAGGGATTTTTACAAGTAAGAAATTAAGTTCTGTAGGCTACAGTCTAGTAGAGGAAAACACAGAAAAAAATCAAATGCTCGATGGTTTAGCTGGTGGTTGGTATTCTCATCCTGTTCTCAACGGCAGATAAAGTTCTTTTAACACATGTCTCATTGGTACATCAGCTTCTTTTAACACATAAAACTATAATTCTTTACAGTCTTATTGGGCAAAACATTATAGGCTATTCCTTTCATCATCATATTTTTTTTACAAATCATAACTATGTGCTGAACAACTTCTGGAACTGGGAAAATATCACAATGGTGAAGAAACTTGATGCCATTGGTATAATACAATATTAATACAATATTAAATACACTATTACAATAAGCATGGCCAGTCCTAATTCTAAAAATACGAACAGCTATTGCCCAATCTGGGTGAGTCATCGGGGGCTGGGGGAGAATTAGATTTAGCTTTAGGCTAATCAGTTTACTGAGCTGCCAGTCTGGTCCACTCCAAACATAGAATAATCACTGAGAAAACCATCATCACCACTACCATTAATAAAAAAATAGACAAAACTAGCTATACAATTAAAAACATGCTCCAAACTACTCTCCAACTTATCTGGGGTGGGAAATGTAAACTAAGAATCTAAGTAGTAGTAGTAATAGATTCCAAGAATACACCAAAGGCCATTGCCCACGCTTACATACTTTTTCGTATCTTCTTCTCCTTCTTCTGTCTACAAACGGCGTAAAAGTAAATACGTCAGAGTAAAAGCGCTCGATTCGCTGTGTTTTTAATTTTAAGTGTGCTCACTTTTAACCGGGAAGCTCCTTGGGTTCCAATTCCGCTGCGTGAAATTTCCTATTTACAGGCTTCATTTCTTTTGGACCCAGTCACAAATGTACAGCACTTTTCTTCTCTCGCATTGAAAGTAAAAATCTCTTTGGGGAACCATCAAGAGCCTGAATATTCCAAAGAGGTTTTTTTACTTTCGGATAGGTTTATCCCGCTACACGGGTTAGTGTGTCTAAACAATGTCTCTGGAAGAAGCGTATCCTTTGTGTAGGAATAAGCGTCAGGATTCACCAGACGCCTCGGAATCTGGGGTCAAGATTATGTGAAGACAGTTATTTGCAGTTTGAGGAAAAATGAAAATCTTGTATATCTTTCTTTCATCTACCACTATCGAAAACGGACTGGAAGAAGATGGGAACCCAGAATCCGGGAGAAAAATCTGAGCAATAGTGCCCACTTATATAGAAAAATCCTGCTTGGAACAAAAAAAACAATCAAGAAAAGTGAAAACTTAGGGGGAAAACTCTGGGCCGCACATGCAGCTATCTCTTCCCATTTGTCTGAAATGGGGAGAGTTGGTATTTTGTTGGTTCGACTCAACTTAGTGTGTAAAGTGTTTTTGTTATGCATATAGCCCTAGTTGGCCGGTGTCTGAATGAAATAAATAAATAAATTAAATATTTCATTTGAATATTATTTAATTAAAACGAAAATTATGGAGAGCCTGTACGAACAAAGCGAGGGTCCAGGATTCGTGTGTTACACACGCAGCCACAAATTTGCTTCACATGGATCCTGGATGCTGGACCCCCGAATTAGTATCCAAAATTCTCGAAATATAGAGACGTTGGAATTTGCAGGTTCCAGGATTCGTGTGACATGAGACCGCAACAAAGGGGTGAATAACAACGCGCCAGGGAGAACCTATAAGCAATCCGGGATTTTAGGTTGTTGCCCACTAAAATTATCTAAGAAAACGGACTTTCGGTGAATAACAACACGCCAAGGGGAGAACTTATGAGCGATCCGGGATTTAGGCTGTTGCTCACCAAAATGATCTGAGAAAATTGACTTTCATCACTATCATAGTTCTAATGTAACGCATCTGGGATGTCGCAAGTGACAGGGTCCAGGATTCGTGTGAACTAAAACTGCGGTAACACTTGTTCAGTGGTACGCCCTGGCAGATTAGGAACTGACTTCTTGGAATAATGCACTTACTAAATGAGACCATTATGATCGTCTTAATCTGAGCTTTACCTAAAAGAGCCCGCCTAGTAAGGAAGGTCCGGAAAATTATGGAGCGCTTTAATACGAATATAGTAAGGTTCCAGGATTCGTGTGATACGTCATTATTTTGTTCCCTGAGCCGCTCGGTCCAGTTTTCGTGTGTGAGGGTCCAGTTTTCGTTTAGCCACTCGGTCCGGTGGCGGAGGGTCCGGAGTTCCGGGGTTCCAGGATTCGTAAGACCCACGATATTGACCGAAACTTCCTGCTTTACTACTGCCAAATTTGCGGTTTCGCCCGAATTCCGAGCGAACTACTAGTCCAGCAAAAAAAGAAAAATCCAGAAACGAAGCCGGCGTATCTCCTTATCCCTATAAAGAAATCTAATCAACTTTAAATAAAATTCTGACTTAGAAAAAAATGCGTGTACAACCGGATTCCGGACTAATTAAATGTCCGGGTAAAAAATGATCATTATATACAGACTCAGCGTCTCTTCTTACCCCTAAATATATCATCTAATCAACTTCAGATAAAGCTTTTACTTTTAATATATTTTCCGGTTTTGGCCGGATTACAGGCGAACTAGTTGTCCGGCGAGAAAATGGTTTTCACCATCGGGTTCAGCATGTCTTCTTACCCATAAATCAAACATTTAATCAACTTCAAATGAAACTGTTACTTTTAACCAACTTTCCGGTTTTGGCCGGATTCCGGACGAACTGCTTGTCC
The DNA here is from genome assembly GCA_023053575.1 of Branchinecta lynchi. NCBI lineage: Eukaryota > Metazoa > Arthropoda > Branchiopoda > Anostraca > Branchinectidae > Branchinecta > Branchinecta lynchi. The sequence continues at coordinate 13,260,293 of JAKZAP010000005.1, forward strand.
GGCGACAAAATGATCTTCACCATCATGCTCAGCATGTCTTCTTACCCCTAAATCAAACATTTAATCAACTTCAAATGAAACTTTTACTTTTAACCAACTTTCCGGTTTTTGCCGGATTCCGGACGAACTACTCGTCCAGCGAGAAAATGGTTTTCACCGTCGTGCTCACCATGTCTTCTTACCCCTAAATCAAACATTTAATCAACTTCAAATGAACAAACTTTTAACAAACTTTCCGATTTTTGCCGGATTCCGGACGAACTACTTGTCCGGCGAGAAAATGATTGTCACCATCGTGCTCAGCATGTCTTATCACCCCATAATCGACTATCACATTAGCTGTTTAAAAATATTTTGTTTGTCCCTTAAATTGAACCCCCTCCCCCACCCCCAAATATAGGGCTACAGAGCCCATCTACGAACTCGACCTTACCCTTGACCCAAACAATTCTCATACCAAGTTTCATCAAAATATCTCATTCCCTTCGAGAGTTATCGTGCTTACACACGGACGGACAGACGGACGGACGGACAACTTTTGCGATGTCATAGGTATCCCTCCACTTACGTTTTGGGATCCCAAAAACAAAATATCATACACTCAAAGAACAAACCAAAAAATCAGCTTCTATAAAAATAGTTCACGGTTGGCCATAGCTAGCTTCAGGAATCTACCCAGCCTTCGGATCTCTCAGGAACACTTACTTCCCATACTTGAAACCAAATCCCTTTCCTCCCAAGCCTCCCGACCAGACACTTCCTTTCTTATTTCTTGCAGTTTCTCACAATAACATATCAAATGTACCGCATCCTCTCCTTCAATACCACACATTGGAAAAAAATATGGACCAGTACCTTTCCTATCTCTAGCAATATAATTTCTCCGCATCCCCACCGAAAGAGCGTCCGCCCTAAGACACACCATTCACTTCAATTCTGCCCCCCCCCTCAATCCCAACTTAAAATATAATTCTTCTTCCCATATCTCGTTGGCCATACCATGCAACTTCAGAGATTGGTGCTCTGATACAACCCCATGCCACCTCTGAATCTCTTGATCTCTTAGCCTTTCTTTCACTAACTTAGCTACCTTACCTAGGGGGTAAACTGGTCCCACTCCATCACATCACAGACCCCCAAAACCACAATCCTCCAATATTTTTTTAACTTCCTGAGGCCAAGAATCCCTTTTCTTACCTCCAAGTATTTCTAAATACGCCGCTTTCAGAACTCTCACTCTTGGCAATTTCTCCCTTTTAATTGTTTTCTTCTAACAATAAACTCCTAAACTGTTTTAATTTTTCTATCCCTTGTGTATCGAAAATCCGTTGGCTCGGTATTTCTATTACAGAAAAAATGTCAAATTTTCGACAGCAAGCAGTTCTTGACACTAAAAACAAAATTCAGTCTGGATATGCCAAAATCATTGCCAACCGCGGACAATATTAACCGCAGAGCTCTTGCTAATCTCTACGCCACTTATTGCGACCACTCGGTCCTTTACCTTTCGGGACTCTACCCCTGCTGAAGAAAAAGGATGTAGCAGCTATTCGAATAGCATACTTCCGCTACTGTAAATTCCTTCTCTACTTGCCAATTTGGTATAAAAATCGAAAAATTATAACTAAATTTTCAGTAACTTATATAACTGTTAAACTTGACGAGCTGCATAGGAATCTCTTTGTCGCCGCGTTTTCTCGCATCACAGTCTTGGTCCGTCTGTTTGAAGTGTAATCTGTTCGATGTGCAAATTTGTATCCTAATTTAAGTTGTGTTTCTTTCTTTTCTTTATGTACTCCACTATTTCTATTTTATAGAAGTGGGTGAATAAAAATGTTCATTCATATTTACTCATTCCCACGAACTGTGAGGCTCGGCTATTCGGTCATTCTATTTATTCTTCATTACATAATAACTGTATTATGCAATACCAAGCTGTTAAATATCAGTAAGCTACTTTAGCCCCATCTTCGACTGTGGCAGGCAATATAGGAAGCGTTACTTCAAGTGATATCAGGCCTGAACCAGATGAATAAGCATCGGTTTCTTTAGCAGTGAAATGCTGATTTCTTTAGCAGTGAAATGGCTGCGGAATGCTGATAACTAGGGAGGTAGAAAGTGGTGGGAAAATCCTGAGTATAACCAGGGACCGATAAATTGCCTGTAATGACTCGCCATTTTTTCGCGAACATTTTTGCCTATCTGGATAGTCGGGTAGTTTATCCCCGTGGGTATTTCTCGAACTATCTGACGCTCGGTCAAGAGCGCATCAGAAATCTCTTATTGACTAGCCCCCTGAATGGCGAGTCATTACAGGAAATTTATGGGTCCCTGGTATAACGCTTATACGCTATTCATTCATTCGCGATGCCCTGTGAAAGCTTTCAGCGGATTGTGATCTGAGCTTTAGAATGGTTTTGGGATCCCGAAACGTAAGTGGAGGGATACCTATGACATCGCAAAAGTTGTCTGTCCGTCCGTCCGTCTGTTAGCACGATAACTCTCGAGGGTAAGGTAAGGTAAGGTACAATTTTAATTGTACTGTTAAGGGGATTGAGATATTTTTATCAAACTTAGCATGAAAACTCTTTAGGTCAAGTTCGAAGTGGCTATGTAGCACTATATTTAGGGGTGGGGGGGGGTGAAATTAGGGAGAAGAATTTTTTTTTTAAAGCTAACGAAATAGTCAAATTAGGGGTAAGGAGACATACTGAGTCCGTATATGGAATTTATTTTCTCGCCGGACAAATAGTTCACCCGGAATCCGGCGAAAACCGGTAAATTTGCGAAAAAATCTGAAGTTGAGTAAGAGGTTCAATTCAGGCGCAAGGAGAAAGTCCGAATATGAGTATTATTTCTCATCGGACAATTAGTTTGGCCGGAATCCGGCCAAAATCGGAGAATTTATTTAAAGTAAAAGTCTTGTTTAATCCTGATAAGATGCTCGACTTGCGGGTAAGAAGACATGCTGAATTCATATATGACAGTCATTTTCTCACCGGACGTATAGAACGCTCGGAATCCGACTGAAACCGGAAAACTTGTTAAAATTATAAGTTTAATCTGAAGTTGAGGTTACTGAATTACCAAAGATATACTAGAGATACTGAATTCCTTTTTGAGATTCATTTTTTGCCAGAAAAATTGTTTGTACGGAATCTGTACGAAACCGGAAGTTGAGCAGAAGTAATAACCATATGCTGAATCCATATCTGAATATTTGACAGCGCAAAATGGATATCTGAATATATCTGAAATTGGTGACATTAAGCTGGCGTGTCCGTTTTGCTCTGTCAAATACAAACTTGGTCTTCTTCGATTATTGCGCATTGGCCTTAATCTATTTCTAAATTTTAAAAGTAAAAATGTTGCAGGCGTACCTTAAAAAGACGGCTTTTGTACTCAGTGCTAATAAGATAGTCGTCAAAAGGTAGCCTGGCCATGGTTGGGGGACGATATGAGTAGAGGTTAAAATTTGACCTAAGTTCTTGAAGTTTTTACTTTGTTTTTACTCCCCACAATTGTCGGATCGGGGAAGTGATTGTTTCCAAGTTAGTCTGACTACTCTAAACTCTAAATTACTTTGTTTGAACTCTAACAGATAGACCTTGCCAGATTATGTATTTCCGCGGAAGCTTTTGCCAGTCTGCCAACCTAGGCACATGGCTCACATTTTTTGTTTAGATATTATACAGACTATTTATGATGTCTCACGGTTAGGTACTGATAGGTAAGAAGAATGAGCATTAGCTGTTTGGCGAGCTCAAGTTTTGCTAAAACTTCGTGTGGTAAAAGAATCATGGAAAAAGTGTGTGAAACGTTACAATGAAACAAGAGCTGAAAGCTCTTATGGCACTTGAAAGAACAGTTAGCATGTTTGTCAGATACGGTTTGCAGTTTTCAAGGCTGGATCTCTCTCCCGGTATACATTTCTTCAGAAATTGGGCTTGATCTAGTAAATCTCAGATGGTTATACCACTCATTGACAACCGTTTTTTCCTCCAAACGATGATCGGATCGGGAGAGGGACTATTTTTAAGCCAATCTGATAGAGTCCCTAACATGCCTGCTATAAGTTTCACGGTCATAGCACATCTGGAATTAACCCCTTCCAAATCCCCCACTGTGACGCAATCCGTTCCTGTTTTGTCAACAGGGGCTTGTTCTTCCTTCCAATTCCCATCCCGAACTCTCGACTCTAAGCGTTTCACGAGATTTCCGGCACCCCCTCCAGCCCCCCCCCATCAGATACATTACAGAATTGAAATTGATCATTTGAGACACTACTTGTTCTTTACACTTGACAAGTTTCAAGCACGTCTGATCACCAGTTCCAAAGTTATGCAAGTCACTAGAATCCGGACTCCCGATCCTTCCACTCCCACCATGAACATCGGATCGGGAAAGGAACTATTTTCAAGTCGACATGGAAGAGTACCTAATATGTCTGCCAAGTTTCATGGTACTAGTACATCTGGAAGTATCCTAACTCGTGATCACCGGAAATCCGGGGAAAACCCCTCCAACCCTCTCTACTGTGACACGATCCAGTCTGGTTTTGTCAATAGAATATCTACGGTTAATGCTTGTTTTTCCCAACAAGTTACATGTCACCCGTTGACCCTAAGCATTTCACAAGGGTTCCGGTAGCTCGTTCTACTCCCCCCCCCCCAAGTTTTCGGTCCAGATTTGAAATCGAAAATCTGAGACACTTGTTCTTCACAATTGTTAAGTTTCATGCATGTCCGATTATCCGTTCCAAAGTTATGCATGTTGATAGTTTCCGGATTCCCAATCCCTCCACTCCCCCGGCGATGGCTGGATCGAGGAAGTGTTTGTTTCCAAGTTAATCTGGTTAGTTCCCTCATATGCCTGCCAAGTTTGATTGTGCTAGCTTATGTGGAAGCGTTTCACGGGAATTCCGGTGCCACCCTTCAGCCCCTCCCCCCAGTTATCGGATCTGGTCCGAATTTGAAACTCAAAAACAGAAACACTTGTCTTGTTCTTGACATATTTCAAGTTTCATGCACGGCCGATTTCCTGTTCCAAAGTTATGCATGTTACTAGTTTCCGGATTTCCCATCCTTCCACTCCCCCTACGATGGCCGGATCTGGGAAATAATTATTTCCAAGTTGTTCTGGTCGGTTCCCTGATATGCCTGCCAAATTTCATCGTCCTAGCTTATGTGGAAGTGTTTGACGAGGTTTCCGGCGCCCCCCACCAGCCCCCCCCCCCAATTATCGGATCTGGTGCGGATTTAAAACTGAGCATCTGAAGCACTTGTTCTTGACATATGTCAAGTTTCATGCATGGCCGATTTTCCCGTTCCAGAGTTATGCATGTTACTAGTTTCCGGATTTCCCATCCCTCCACTCCCCCACGATGGCCGGATCTGGCAAATAATTATTTCCAAGTTATTTTGGTCGGTCCCTGATATGCCTGCCAAATTTCATCGTCATAAGTGTTTGACGAGGTTTCCGGCGCCCCCCTCTAGCCCCCCCCCAATTATCGGATCTGGTCCGGATTTGAAACTGAGCATCTGAAGCACTTGTTCTTGACATATGTCAAGTTTCATGCATCTCCGATTACCCGTTCTAAAGTTATGCATGTTACTAGTTTCCGGATTTCCCATCCCTCCACTCCCCCCACAATTGTCGGATCGGGGAAGTGATTGTTTCCAAGTTAGTCTGGTAGAGGCCCTTATACGCCTGCCAAGTTTCATCGTCCTAGCTTATGTGGAAGTGCCCAAACTAGCAAAACCGGAACAGACCGACAGAAAGCCAGAACGACAGACAGACAGCCCGACAGACCGACAGAAATTACAATCGCTATATGGCACTTGAGGATGCTCAAGATCCATAAAAACTGATATTAAAGTTTTATTTCTTAGAGCACCTGGCAAAGGTAATAATTTTCTTTTCGTATATTAATGTTCCCTGGAAATCAGCCAACCTTCTGGCATTCAAGCACGACATAAACAGAAACCTGTGACACAAGCCTGCCTTTCGATTCTGTTTAGAAGGTCTTCTTGTCTCTTATTTCGCAACTGCAACAAACTAATCTCTTTTTGCCTTGAAGCAAACTAAAAATCTTCCAGCATTTGACTGCCACGGCGACTTTCGTTACTAATTGCCCGCTCTTAAAATAAAAGCCAATAGAAAGCAAATTGCTGGGAGACTTTCCTGTCGCTGGAACAGCAAGTCACTTCGGTAAAGTAAACAAAGGGAAGATAAAGGAACTATTTTATCTGGATTATTAGGATAGACAGAGATTTGTAGGCTTTCTCTTGTGTATAAAATTTCGCTCTTGTTACTGGGCAAACAATAGACTTGATTTTTACAATATGCTACATTTGATCGTGATTAGGATAGTATTGTAGATTCGGGATAAGATATAGATTTGCGAACCGAAGCGGTAAGTTTTATGAGGAGTAGCTAATTCCGTCACCTGGTAAACAATAAATAAAACAAGAGCTGGAAGCTCATAGTACACTTGCAAGGCTGGGTCAGAGGATGAAAGTACGAATTCGTCAATTCGTGGGTTTGTTCTGATCATTTGTAAGCAAAAGTCCAGGGCGGTTCGAAGGGCTTGCGCATGGGGGGGGGGGGGGGGTGAGGACTTCAAAATGTACGACTGGCTAAAAACACAGCACCAGGAGACTCAAGAAATATTAACGTTATAAGTTCTAAAACGTTACGGAAAATGCAATTGTCCTAATAGGTTCAAGGTTCAAGGTTATCTTTATTTGCAAAAAAAAAGTCTATCATTATCACTTTCCGCTGCTGAGAGCAGAGCTCGAGTAAATAATAAACAAATAAGTAACAGGAATTAGACGCTGTCGTTAATATCAAATTTCGCTGGAGAGAAGACAAGCCCCGGTGCCAGCTTCTGACATATCCACTCGAGACAAAACTAAAGTGAGCGCCGCATGCGAAATTTTTTCTGTCCGAGCAAAATTCAACTACTCCTTTACAACTTCTATCTTTTAATGTAAATGAACACATAAATGATGCACACTCCAGCTAAATAGAAATAGGGTAAGACAACGAAAGAGCCGCCGGCAAAATTTGTAAAATCGGATTTTATTCAGCAATATCCGACTACTTCCCACACAAAATCTTGCTTTTAACGTGGCACAGATCCAAAGCAGCTGCATTGACCGTATAGACCCAAGACAAATTTGAACTTTTGTAATCCGGCCTTTCTAGCTTTTAAGGTGGCTGAATTCTTAGGCCTAACACCTCACCTAAATTACGGGCCATTCAACCAGATAGCGAGTAGCCGACTATGAAAGACGGTGCAGGTAAAGTTTTGCGAAATATTTTAAAGGCTGCCTACTAGATCACATATCTGTTCATGCGGCATGCCCCGATAACTCACAAACGCAGTGGGATATTTTCCCAGAAGTTGGTACGTGGTAATGCTTCCACTTTGAATTTAGACTACAAAAAAAAATGTACAATCGTCAGTAGGTCCGTCATACAGTGCTTAAAAAGCCGGTATGACGGGGCACAGAGCAATTTAAAAAAACAAAATAAACCGATTTCTTTTTCAGATAAGGAGATTTTTGCACAACGCCAGATAGGATAATGTTGAAACGTCGCGCCGCACGCAAAATTTTCGAAAATCAGCGCAACAGAGTGAGAATCACGATTTGGTAATGGCATTTATGTCACTCTGACAAGTTCGAAACATACGACTGTCGACATTCTAAAAAGCTCAAAACACAGGATATTTCGCAACGTAATGACTTACAGAAAATCTCTATACAGCCGTACGACCAGAATAGGTTATTTGCTGTTGAAATTCACCTAACTATATGGCAAGCTGAAAACTTACGACTGTCTCTAATATACGACTAAAAAATCTCTTTGTAAAATACGACAAGAAATGGCTCAATTTCAAGGAAAATTCGCGGTTGATGTCATTCTGGCAAGTTCTATACGACTGTGATTCTGACAAACTGAAAACACAAAACTGTGAATCTGACAAGCTTAAAACATACTACTAACATCTCTATGGAACAATACGACCAGAAACAGGTCATTTGAAGGCGAAGTTCACGATTAGCTAACTGCTTTGTCTGCCTTTATCTGGCAAGGTCAAAACTTATGACTGTCTCTAATTTACGACTAGAAAACCTCTTTGTAAAATACGACAAGAAACGGGTTATTTTCAAGGAAAATTCGCGGTTGATGACATTCTGGCAAGTTCCATACGACTGTGATTATGACAAACTGAGAACATAAAACTGTGAATTTGATAAGCTTAAATATACTACTAAAATCTCTATGGAACAATACGACCATAAACAGGTCAATTGAAGGCAAAGTTCACGATTAGCTAACTACTTTGACCTCTGGCAAGGTCAAAACTTACTACTGGCTATAATTTACGACTAGAAAATCCCTTCGTAAAGTACGACAAGAAACTGGCCTTTGCAGGTGAAATTCACGATTGATGTCATTCTGGCAAGCTCAAACATACGACTTTCATTCTGGAAAACCCAGAACACACAACTGTGAATCTGAAAACATACGAATAGAAATTTCTTCGTAGCCATACGACTAAAAAATGATATTTGTGGGTGAAATTCACGTTTGGTAACGTATGTCATTCTGAAAAGCTCAAAACATACGACTGTCAAACAGACAAGCTCGAAACATACGACTGAGAGTATATTCTCTGGAGCATGGGAGGGGGGGGGGGAACCCTTGAGATAAGAATGTACCTGGAAATCACGACAATCATCTATCTTTCGTAAAAACTATTTTATTTTAGAATTTGGCTATGATGATACGCACTTCAAGGGTGCTAGAGATTCATCTGTAATGAACACTCTTGAAGCACAAATGATGATAAGCTCATCAGGATCATGAGAATGTATATTTTACTCAAATTATTGTTTGTAGTTTAAGGAATTCACTTGTCCTATTTTTTTTTTAATTCACGCCTAGCACATCTTGAAGTGCCCTAACTCGATAACACTGGGCCACCCGACCAACCGACCGAAAAGCGATCGGTATTTGGCACTTGGGCGGACCTACAAGTGCCATAAGAACTGGACAAATCCGACAGACCGCCGAGCACGAAAAGCACGGACCTAAAAAGTTATAATTGGTGCTGGACTGTTTCGAGTAATGTGGCCTACGTCTCCCTGTTCTTACTATCCCACTTACTACCCAATCTGGTCAGCCTTTAGGAAACTGCTCTTACCTTTGTGCAGTTCCCTGCTAGTGGTTCGATGTCTCTCTTTGAAATATTCAGGCGAAGAAGAAAACCGTCTTCCTCGTAACCGGGAACGTACGGCATAGTTACCCCAGGAAACTGAAAAGAAAGTCTTGCAATTTTATGGAATGTGTCGGGAAACTAGCGGGGAAGTTGATCCCCCAAGTCCACGTAATGCCTCTGATTAAGATCAACCGAGGGGCGTGGTTCACCAGAATTGCTCGTGATCTGAGGAAATAGGACATATATCAAATTTATTAATAAGGGGGAAAACTACGAAGGTTCGTATACTTCACCCGTACGTCTGTCTAATAAAGTGAACTGCTTATAATGTAGGCGTATTCCGATAACATGAATTCCCTGTGGCTCATTGCTGTTGCACTCAGAATGTTCGGCGCTAGTTTGGTTGGCCGAGCCAGAACCCTTGCTAAGAAGGGTGAACACAACAAAATAACTTGATTAATAAGGGACTTTCCGCTTCGTTGTCTCAAAGAACGACATACTACTCCTTGACGAAACTCCTAGTCGGGCCCCAAAAATAGCACCTTCAATTTCTGAGTTGACGTCAAATTGCGACGATTCGATCTTCGGCTCAAGCAAGGAGGCAGGGACTGTGCTTAATATCTTATCTTATATACAGATCAAGATCATGTAAATATCAGATGTGTCAGGGCATGTCATTTCGAAAGCGTTTCCGAATGGCAATAAGAAAGCAAGGAAACTATGGAAATTAATGTCCCTAGTGCTTTAAGGAACACGAATATATGTACGCATTTCATTCCAGAGGGCGCTGCCTACGTCAGACCTAGCTGGTTTGGTTATGTGCCTGTACATACACGTTACGCAAGTCAATTTCGCCTAAGACAGAAGGAGGGGTTTCCGGCGAAGCGTCCAAGTGACAAAACGTCCCCCCCCCCCACCTGGCTAAACGTCTCCATCCGAGTCCCATGTAAAACATCCCCATGGAGAAACGCCCCGGGCTAAAATGAATCAACAAACAAAATATGACAATATTTTTTTCCCATGACATTTTTATCCACAATTACGGCACTTTATGCATTATCCCTGTTTGACTCTTTTTGAGACAGATTAGACTTCCGCTTGTTTCCTCCGAGTAGCTTGTTCGTAAAAAAAAACAAAAAAACAACAACAACAACACAAAACTAGCCTACTGCAGATCAGTTACAATCTTAGGGAAAGGGGCATTACACTACACTATATATTTTCAAGGGAAAGGGTGCACATCTGAAGTAACTGGTCCAGTGTCCGCCATTTTCTGCCTACGAAGAATGCTCTTACATCTTTAATGCAAACTCTGGAGTTATTTCACCTCGGTCATGCGCCTGAAGATCAAGGCGAACTTACAAATCTTGGGGACGTTTCGCCACGGAAACGTTTTGCCATGGGGACATTTTGTCGTGGGGACGTTTTGCCATGGGGACATTTTGTCGTGGGGAAGTTTTGTCAAGGGGCATTTTACCACGGGAAGCTTCGTCTTAGGGACGTTTCGCTGGGGAGATTTCGCCGGGGACGTTTTCCATGGGGACATTTCGTCTCTAAGCCTACTGGTCTCACAAATACTTCAATAACATCTGTTTTTAAAAACCAATGACACCCGCAACTCCTCGATTGACCGCCGTCGAATCGAGAGTCCCTTTAGATGATGATGGTCATAATCGGAGCATTCCCGTCCGTGGCACTCCCTGACAAACAACGGGGAATATCGAAAATACGCCTTTGGTAATTGCGTTCAAAGTTAGCTAGAACGCTTCCCACTCTACAGAAACTACCTCTTCACTTCATGCGTGGTCCTACTATCAGCATGAGGAGCGAGCGACAGTAGAGACTGCCCGACCAAACTTTTCAAGTAATGCCCAAACTACTTGAAAGCGTAATTTCGTGCTTATTACCGGAAAGTTTGTCGAGAGCCATGCAAGATTATGGTGATTACCGCGAAAGTATTCGAAGCTCAGCTTTCAAAAACTTTCTTGCGTTTAGAGCCTGATGGTACACAAACTAGGTCTCGACATTTCATCAGTTTTCTCTGGAGAGAAGATGTGGGAAACGACCGGCTTTACGCGGTCTGTACAAGGCAATTATCTCCTTGGTAGATGGACCAAGACGGTAATTGCAACAAAACCAGACTTGACAAGTCAATTCAAATAGAAATAACAATGGGGGTGAGACTATAGAGATAAGGCTACACCGAGAAATCTTGCTTCGCACAAATAAACTACTTTTACTTTGTCTTGAATCTAACAGTCCTCACCCACATCGTCGCCTGAAGGAACACTCCCCAGAAGGAACGAAACTGCAATTGAATACTCTTGATGACTTACTGTCCGTGTGTAGAATCGCCGTGTGCTTAGCGACGAGAGAGAATCGTCACCAGCGCAAACGTTGTTGATCGGTTCACACAGGAATTGAGTCGATTTGACGATTCGTTTTGACGCTAGGATCACTGGCGTGTAGAGTATTACATTTCATTTATTATTTCCAAAAACGGTAAGCTATATAAACTATTCGTTACAATGCACCACGAAAACCTTTTAATTATGCTTAGAGCTCTAATGGTTAATGCTTTCTGAAAAAAAAAACAGGATTGAACGTTACGAGTAAGGATTTTTGTTGTTGTTATAAATTAAGTCTTCGTAACTGTTTCTCATGTGGAATTTTGTTTTCATCACTCTACTACTACGATGGTTACATTCCCTCCCCCTGTTTGGCAGTCAGCGAAGTTGAAACTTCGGGCGACCTAAAATAAATTCAGCGCACCGAATTGTCCGAACAACCGTCAACCGCGAGTCCTCAGAGGTGTTCAAACAGCGGCTTGACAAAGACTGTCGCGCAACCATGGAGGAAGGACTAGAGCGCCCCTATATAGTCAGCATCATTAACTGCAAGCTATTCGTTGGGAGTTGGGATACTAAATCTGTATTGCTTGCAAGTTCAATTGAAAGTAATAACACAGAAGCCATCCTACGGAAGTTTGCGCAATCTGGCGAATCAAAAACATAAAATAATACAAAAGTAAAAAGAAAATATACAAAATACATATACAAATTTAAAAATTAACTTCCTTCGAATGTAGTAAATTTAAAAAATCACTAGCCGAATATGCTACCAAAGCAGTGCAACACAAGCAGTGGGTTCTTTTTGGGATCCCAAAACGTAAGTGGAGGGAAACCTATGACATCGCAAAAGTTGTACGTCTGTCCTTCTGTCCGTCCGTCTGTCAGCACGACAACTCTCGGAGGGAATGAGATATTTTGGTGAAAATTGGTGTGAGGATTCTTCGAGTCAAGGGAGAGGTTGAGTTCGTAGATGGGCCTGATAGCTGCATATTTAGGGGAAGGGTAGGGGTTTCAAATTAAGGCGCAAAAAAAAGCTAATGAGATAGTCGATTAAGGGGTAAGATGACATGCTGAAAACGAATATGAAAACTATTTTCTTACCGGACAAGTAGTTCACCCGTAATCCGGCCAAAACCGGAAAGTTTGTTAAACGTAAAAGTTTTGTTTGAAGCTGTTTAGATATCTGGTTAAGGGGTAAGGAGACATACTGAATCCGAATCTGAAAATGGTTTTCTCGTCAGACAAGTATATCGCCCCGAATCCGGTCAAAACTGGAAAATTTGTCAAAAATAAAAGTTTAATCTGAAGTTGATTACAGGCTCGATTTAAGGATTGTGAAACATAGTGAATCCGGCCAAAATCGGAAAATTTGTTAAAAGTAAATCTTATATGAATTTCAATAGGTGTTCGAAATTACGGTTAAGAAGACATGCTGAATTCGTGTATGACAATCATTTTCTACCTGGACACATAGTTCGCCACGAATCCGGCTGAAATCGAAAAATTTGTCAAAAGTTGAAGTTTTATCTGAAGTTGATTAGAGGTTCGACATTGGGATAAGGAGATAAGCTGAGTCCGTTTTTGAACTTCAGTTTCTTGCAGGACAAGTAGCTCGCCCGGAATCCGGCTGAAACTGGAAATTTGGCAGAAGTAAGGCTGGAACTTTCGTCAAAGTAGATATGGCGCAGGCTATAGGGGTAAACATACATGCTGAATCCATATTTGAACTTGGTCTTCTCAGATGTTTACCATTTGCCTTAATCTGTTTCTAAATTTTATTAGTCAAGTGCTCAAGGAGTCTGGCGAAGACAGGATCGAGCTGTAAGTCCCGATTGTCGGGATCAAATATTGGGATCCCATCGAAACTTTTTATCCTGTTCTTACACATTTTGTGAAAGGTCCGGTGAGATATCCAGCGATTACACTTATGAGAAGGACATTTACCTTCAAGGACAATTCCATATTTGTGTTGCGAGAGCAACACTTTGGTTTTGTCCTCTTTTTCTTTTTTTTGATAACTGGTAAGGGTCTAACCTGTGCGGTTTTTACGGAAAGTTGGACCTTAGGCCGGATTGACGAATATGACATTACATTTTGGAAAGCTCCGTAGAACTCTTGCCTGGGGACAATAAGGATGGTTTTTGCTTGTCCTCGAGCCAGAGCCTACGGTGTGCGAAGTGAAGTGGAGTTATATAGCCCACGTCAGAGATGACTATCTGGAATTGTGTAGCGAACCTTTCGTTTCATCAAACCATGTTTCTGCTTTCGAGTGGAAAGCTCCGTTCTAGCACGCAAGCAAGCAGGCACCAGTTTCAAATTGAAGATGGACTAAAATCTATAAGTGTTGAATGTATGCGGCAGTACTCGGCCCCACAACCAACATATCTCCTTTGAGTGATAAACAGAAAAATCTTTTTTTCCCACGGGTCCGAAAGTGCCGCCATCTATTGTTTCTATCCATGTCTGTTCGCGATTTCAGCTGAGTTTATCATTCGTTTTTTTTTTTGCACTTGGGTTTGCGGTAGAGAAATGGTATCAGATGTGCCTCTTATACTTTAAAAGTTCTCTCATTGCTAAAGAAACTAGAGCTTATCCTTTGCTCCTTTCTAAGTGGTGACGTTAGAAAGTTGGCCTACAGCAAACTAAGAATGGTAGAATTTTTGTTTCGACAGCAATCGATAGCCGTTAATGAGCTGATCAACGTACATGTCATTCATTTTTTGGTGCAAAAATTCCTTCATGAGATACACCGGTTTGAGAATTTCAAGGGGTTGACAACTTCAGTAGTAAGGTACACACTGAAAACAAAGCGATACCAGTTGTGAGACATGTAGGGGACTTGTAAGCAACAGTCGACTGTTAGCTCATAACCATATTCGGCAATGAGGGGTTTGCAGCTTTTGCTAGTCGGTGTACCTGTTATTTGTTTCCGGTGTATTCGATGGTAAGAACAATTTGGTTCCCAATGGTAAGATGTGCGAGTGACTTGTAAGTAATAATCGGCTGTTGTGCTTCAATCATCTTCAGCGATGAGGGGTTTGCAACTTTTGCTAGCTGGTGTACCCATTATTTGTTTTCGGTGAACTTGATGTCTATCATAGGAGAGGGACTTGTAAGTAGGAATCGGTTCACGAGGGGCTAGAAATTTTTGCAAACGGGTGCACATTGTATTCGATTTCTATAATTCTGACGGTAAGAAAGTTTGTGTCGATGGTCTATCGCCGTAACTTCGGATTAACTGTTTACGCAACGGATACAAATGAATATGTAAAACAATGAAGTACTTTCATAATAATTAATAGTGTCATCTATGGTATTTTAATCCTGAAAAGTTGCGGATAGCTTTATTATACCAACTAGATTATATAAGATATTATTCCAAGTTTTCATCCGTCACGATGTCTACGATTGAAAAGGATAAAGTTCAGCTGACTGCAAGGTTAATTTAGTCCCTTCTTCGTATATTATTTTGTTGTTGTTTTTACAATGCTGAAGAATAGCTTTTGATCAAATGATCAATTTTTTCAGAACATCCCGTTTAAAAAGCTTCGATAAGTTGACAACTTCGCCATTAACCGACAGCGAAGAAACAAAACCAGTTTGAAAGTTTCAAGGGGTTGGGTACTTCAGTAGTAAGGTACACACTGAAACCAAAAATAGGCGATACAAGTTGTGAGACATGTAGGGGACTTGTATGCAACAGTCAAGTGTTAGCTCATAATCATCTTCGGCAATGAGGGGTTTGCAGCTTTTACTAGTTGGTGTACCTGTTATTTGTTTCCGGTGTATTCGATGGTAAGAACAATTTGTTTCCCAATTGTAAGACATGCAAGGGACTTGTAATAATAATCAGCTGTTATGATACAGCCATCTTCAGGGATGAGGGGTTTGCAACTTTTGCTAGCTGGTGTACCCATTATTTTTGTCCGATGAACTTGATGTCTATCACGGGAGAGGGACTTGTAAGTAAGAATCGGTTCAGGAGGGGCTAGAACTTTTGCAAATTGGTGCATATTGTATTCGATTTGTATAAATCTGACGGTAAGAAAGTTTGTATCGATGGTCTATCGTTGTAACCTAGGATTAACTGTTTACGCAACGGGTACAAACGATAATGTAAAACAATGAGGTAGTTGCGTAATAATGAATAGTGTCATTTATGGTATTTTAATCCTGAAAAGTTACGGATAGCTTTATAATACCAACTAGATTATATAAGATATTGTTCCAAGTTTTCATCCGTCACGATGTCTACGATTGAAACGGATAAATCTAAACTGACTGCAGAAAGGCAATTTAGTCCCTTCTTTCGATATTCTTTTGTTGTTGTTTTTACAACGCTGAACAATAGCTTTTGATCATGTGATGATTCTTTTTAGACCATACCGTTTTAAAAGTTTTGATAAGTTGACAACTCCAGGACACCGTCATAACTATACTTTCAAATCTGCACTTGCAGAAAATATTTTCGAAAACCCATCCCACTCAGTATATTTTGAAAAAGCCCAAATTCTTGCAACGTGCACCGGACTCCATTAAACCATTCGAGAGGCATTAACTGAGATACAGGCGAGTAAAAACGTGGAACGGGGACAATTTAAGCCTCAGTCCCTTATTAACAACAAAACCGAAGTCGATCAAAATGCAGAAACAAATATTTCCTGCCGTCGCGCGAATCGTGCAGCAAAAACAGCAGCCGTGTCAAAAATTAAATCTCAGCACTAGTTTTTCCGTGCAGTAATTATTCAAAGTAATAGATACAGGCGAGTACTCCATAATAGAAACGTAGAACGAGGTTATTAATAAAATAATATTTAAGTTTTCAGTCCCTTGTTAATAAAAAAAAAAAAACGAAGTTGACGAAAATGCAGAAAAAAACCTTTCCTGTCATCGCCCCAATCGTGCAGCAAAAACAGCGTCCGTGTCAAAAATTAAATCTCAGGACTAGTTTTTTCATTATAGTGGTATTTGAAGATAATTTACTTTAATAAGATATTTATAGTCGGTAGAAGCTTCAGTTATTTATTACAGGTTTGATTCCTTCCCTGAAGTTGAACCAGAGGATTGACAGCCTGACAAGGACCCTTGCCAAGAAGGGCCGACATATCGCTGATGAAGAATCGTAATTCGTAGCTGACGTATCCGTTGTAAACACTGCGTGAATAAATGTTTCAAAGTCAGCTTGGGCTCAAAGAATATTCAACTTCAGCATTTAACCGGCAGCGAAGAAACAAAACCAAAGTGTTGCTCTCGCAACACTTTAGTCGGCGAAGCCGGACAAAGGTTGCCGCATCACTTCACGTTGCCCAGGCAACGTAGGTCTATAGTTACTGTTTTGTTCAAGTCCCTAGCCAGCCCAACAATCGAATATGGTCGCGCAACAAGGCCCTTCTGTAATAAGAACGTCATATTGACAGAGCAAGAAGGGCAACAAAAACAGTTCCCGCCGTTCGTCACCTGCCCGGATCGACTAAAAAGAGGCTCGAAAACTAAAAGGGCACTTTCAGGCTACAAAGCGAGGGGCAGCAACAATCTTCTAACGTGTCTTGTTTTAGGCTTGGAGTTACGAATTCTGACTTACGTGTCTACTTCTAATACTTGCTAATCTCTTTTTATTACTCGTGCCTCCTGTGGCATGTCGTACCGTGCCGTGCCGTGCCTTCTTTTTAGTCGACCCCCCCCCCCGTGCCTTATGAAAGCCGGATCGAAAAATTACCGTTACACGGATTTCTCCGAGGCGACCTAATCGAAACTTTTAAAATATGCCAAATATCCATAGCAACATAAGACGATGAGGATACAGCAACTGCGTTGTGAGAAGTGGTGTCTGTTAGCCAAATCTACAGGTTCTAACTTAAATTTGGGTTGACTTACCTGTAAAAAATATTCGACGCTTACTGCAAATCCGGCCATGTCGACAGGAAATTTTCTATGGGCAATCCATCCGTCGTAAAAACCAGTAACTGTCCCGTTCTGTACTATGGGAGAGCTTAGGCCATACGTTGTAAGCATTCCCACAGGAAACATGCTAATCTTTTTCGTGTATCGTATCTGCAAAACAAAACTGGCTGGAATTGCAATGTTCGGGTGTTACATCATTTGTGGTCCCACCTAAAGCATGATGGAAACCAAGCATGTTCATAAACACAAGACAAGAAAAGTAGTCTCTGCCAAAAATCTTCTTTTCACGAAGTTTGCGTTAGTTAGTTTTCTTTGTTTTGTTTTCAGAAAGTGTGTTGAATTTGTAGTTAGTATTCGCTTTGCATACCATTCCGTTGTACCATGGCCCTTTGGGCTTCCCATGTCCAATACATACATACGTACATGCGGCGATGCTCATTGCTCCCACACAGAGGTTTAGTTTCAAAATTAATGATAGAGCCAAGAGCGACCTATGGCGTTCAACTTTTTGTGGGGACGCGACTATGAGGCTTCCCTGCCACTTTTAAGGCATTCCTATAGTACAGCAAAAAAAAAAAAAAAAAATCCTCGAGCCCAAGCTGACTGCGAATCATACTTAACAGTGCAAAACGGATACGTCAGCTGAATTTATTAGAGCCATATTTCGGCCCTTCTTGGCAAGGGTCCTCTTCAGGCTCAAGCTGGAAATGAACTTGTCGATAAGCAAACTAAAGATTCTAGCTTAGCCTTTTTAATCTGGTTTGACGAATTCCTTTGTGAGAGTTGCTTGGTATTAGCTCTAATAAAATTCAGCAGACGTATCCGTTTTGCCCTGTCAAGTATTAATCGAATTTTAGGTATGGAACTGACAAATGGGTCAAAACCGTGTCGGAATTTCAGTCCGCCGTGACCGTCGACCGTGATCATCTGTCCAAACCACAATATAAGTAAAAAAAAACGCCTGGGATAAAACAAATATGAATGAATGTGTTTTATCACCATCATTAGCAGCAAATCGGCTGCGGGTCGACAGAGGGTTTAGAAACAATACCAAAGGTTTCGATGGGATACCAAAAATTTCATATTTGATCCAGACAATTGGATCTTGTACATATCCGGTCTTCACCAGACTTCTTGAAAATTTTAACTCTTGAAATTTAAAAAAAGATTAAGGTCATTGGCTAACCATCTGAGAAAACCAAATTCAGATATGGATTCAGCGTGTGTGTTTAGCCTACTCCTATACGTCATATATACTTTGACGAAACTAATCAAAATTTCCAGCTGCCTTACTTCTGACAAATTTTTCGTTTTCTCCCGGGTTCTTGGCGAGCTACTTGTCGGTTTAAAAAAAGCTCAAAAACGAAATCAGCATATCTCCTTACCCCTATATCGAACCTCTAACCAACTTTAGATAAAAAAAAAAAATATATTCAAATAACGCATTGTTTGAATATATGTTTCAAAGTCAGCTTGGGCTCAAAGAATATTCAAATTTTGGCCGGATTCCTGGCGAACTATTTGTCCGGTGTGAAAATAGTTTACATATACGGATTCATCATGCTTCCTTACCACTACATCGATCCTCTAATCAAATTCAGATAAAAACTTTTACTTATAACAATTTTTCCTGTTTCAGCCCGATTCCGGGCGAACACGGTCATATACGGATTCAGCAAGTTTTCTTGCTTCTGAACTGAACATCTAATCAACTTCAAATCAAATTTTCACTTTAAACAAATTTTCCGGTTTGGGCCCGATTCCGGGCGAACTACGTGTCCGGCGGAAAAAAAAAATCATATGCGTGTTAAACGTGTCGCCTTACCTCATAATTGAACCTCTAATCTACATCAGATAAGCTTTTAAATTTTCCGTTTTCCAGATTCCGGATTCAGCATGACTCCTCAGGGATCGACTAAAAGCAGGAAAGGAAAGGCAAGAGAAAAGCAGGAAAGAATACTAAAACCAGGAAGGGCAAACTAAAACGAGGAAAGAATTACCAGGAATCGAGGATTCGAAAAACCGGCAAGCCTTTCCTCTGTTTAGTATCCGTGAGGGGTCTGCAACTTTCATTTGTTAAAGTTCACCTTTTCCTTCTTTTAGTATTCGAAAAAACTGGAAAGCCTTTCCTCTGTCTAGTATCCCGTGAGGGGTCGGAAACTTCCATTTGTTAAAGTTCACCTTTTCCTCCGTTTAGTATTAGAAAAAACTGGCAAACCTTTCCTAGTATCTCACGAGGGACTAAAAGGAGGAAATGTGAACTTTTACCAGCGCAAGTTGCCGACACCTCACGAGATACTAAACAGAGGAAAAGCACGGCACAGCTTGCCAGTTTTTTCTAATACTAAAAGGCGAACTTTTACAAATGCTAGTTGCTGACCCCTCACGGGATACTAAACAGAGGACAGGCTTGCCAGTTTTTTAGAATTCCCAAATTCTTTCCTCGTTTTGGTACTCTCCGTGACAAGCTACTAAAACCAAGAAAGAAATGGTAGACTTGAAATATCTTAGTTGCCGACCCCTCGCTGGACTGATGATCGCCTACCGACAAGGTACTAAAAGGAGGAAAAGGTGAACTTTTTCAAATGTAAGTTGCCGACCCCTCACGAGAAACTAAACTGAGGAAAAGCACGGCACAGCGTGCCAGTTTTTTTCGAATACTAAAAGGGGGAAAAGGTGAACTGTTACAAATGTAAGTTTCCGACCCCTCACGGGATACTAAACAGAGGAAAGGCTTGCCAGTTTTTCGAATCCTCGATTCCTGCTAATTCTTTCCTCGTTTTAGTTTGCCCTTCCTGGTTTTAGTATTCTTTCCTGCTTTTCTCTTGCCTTTCCTTTCCTGCTTTTAGTCGATCCCGACTCATTATCCCTAATCTCATTAGATTTTAAGATATTTTTGTCCATCCCTTAATTTGAAACCCCTCCCTCATCCCTAAATATAGGGCTACAGAGCTCATCTTCGAACTTGACCTGTATAGTTTGACCCAAAGACTCTTTATGCCAAATTCGAACAAAATATCTCAACCCCTTCGAGAGCTATCGTTATAACAGACAGACAGACGGACAACTTTTATGAAGTCATAGGTATCCCACCACTTATGTTTTGGGACCCCAGAAAGGTATTTGAGAGGACCGCTTGATTTTAGTAACAAGAACTAAGGTGTTTGAGAGGACGCTTGGGTTTAGTAACAAGAACTATTAATTATATAATATTTTATCCAGACAATTGGGGACATTTTTACTACTAAAATTTAGAAACAGATTAAGGTCAATGGTAATCATCTGAGAAGACCAAGTTCAGATATGCATTCAGCACGTGTATGGACCCTATAGCCTACGTCGTATTTACTTTGACGTAATGATCAAAACTTCCTTCGTTACCTGCCAAATTTCCGCTTTCGGCCGGATGGATGGCCGGATCTGGCAAAAGATAAAGCTCTCAAAAACGAATTCAGCCCTACATCAAACCTCTAATCAGCTTCAGATAAAACTTTTACTTTTAACAAATTTTTCCGGTCTCAGTCGGACTCCGAGAGATCTATAGGTCTGGTGAGAAGATGATTATCATATACGTATTCAGCACGTACAAGTCTTCGTACCCGAAAATCAAACATCTTGTCATATACAAATAAAACTTTTACTTTAAACAAATTTTCCGTTTTGGCCTGATTCCAGCAGAACTAGTTGCCCGGAGAGAAAATAATTTTGATATTCGGACTCGGCACGTCTCCTTGCCCCTAAATCGTACCTCTAATCAACCTCAGATTAAACTTTTGCTTTTCGCAAATTTTGGATGAACCAGGGAAGCTCGGGGTTGGATCGGACACGGGGTTGATCTGGACACCCGCGGAAAAAATCTTAGAAGTTGTCACTAAAATCTGAAACAAGAGCTACGAGCTCATATGGCACTTGTTACGAGTAGGCACGGCTCGGTTATGTCAATGATGTATCTAGTGTTTGCTAGGTGTCTTCCCACCAAGTTTCATCTCGATCCCTCCACTCATAGCGTTTTCCAACATTTCCGGTTGCCCCGTCCAGCTCCCCCCAAAAGTCACCGGATCCGGTCCGGATTCTAAG
The DNA here is from genome assembly GCA_023053575.1 of Branchinecta lynchi. Taxonomy (NCBI): domain Eukaryota; kingdom Metazoa; phylum Arthropoda; class Branchiopoda; order Anostraca; family Branchinectidae; genus Branchinecta; species Branchinecta lynchi. Next base: position 13,281,854 of record JAKZAP010000005.1, read on the forward strand.
TGGGTCGTCTGAGGCATGAGGTCTTTCGAAATATCAAGTTTCATCGAGATCCGGTCACCCGTTCAAAAGTTATAAATACCTCAAGATTCCGGATTCCCCCTCCCTCCACTCCCCCACAGTGCTCAAATCCGCTCGGTTATGTCAATGGTGCATCTAGTGTTTGCTAAGTGTCTTCCCACCAAGTTTCATCTCGATCCCTCCACTCATAGCGTTTCCCAAGATTTCCGGTTGCCCCCTCCAGCTCCCCCAAAAAGTCACCGGATCTGGTCTGGATTTTAAGTGGGTCATCTGAGGCATGAGGTCTTTCCAAATATCAAGTTCCATCGAGATCCGATCACCCGTTCAAAAGTTATAAACAACTCAAGATTCCGGATTCCCCCTCCCTCCACTGCCCCACAGTGCCCGAATATCGGCTCGTTTATGTCAATGATGTATCTAGTGTTTGCTAGGTGTCTTCCCACCAAGTTTCATCTCGATCCCTCCACTCATAGCGCTTCCCAAGATTTCCGTTTGCCCCCTCCAGCCCCCCCCCCCCCCACAAAAAAAAGTCACTGAATCCGGTCCGGATTTTAAGTGGGTTGTCTGAGGCATGAGACCTTTCCAAATATCAAGCTTCATCGAGATCCGATCACCCGTTCAAAAGTTGAAAATACCTCAAGACTCCGGATTCCCCCTCCCTCCACTCCCCCCACGGTGCTCGGATGGGGGAAGTGACTATTTCCAACTTAACCATTTGGGGTCCCTGATATGCCTGCCAAGTTTTATCGCCCTAGCTTATGTGGAAGTGCCCGAACTAGCAAAACCTGGACAGACCGACAGACCGACGGACGGACAGAAATTGCGATCGCTATATGGCACTTGGCCGAAGGGCAAGTGCCATAAAAAATACATAATATCTGCCATCTAGTGAACTAAATTTGTACCAAACTTTCGTACTTTTCTGGTTTTGACAAAAATTTGAAAAAACTGGTTTTCTTGACGTAAAAGTTTTTAGCTCACGGTAGGTTCAAAAGCTGTACCGCAAAGATTAGTGGCAATTAGAAGGCGATTAAACGGTAAGATATACCTTAGTGATGAGGGTTTGTAGCCTGCTTAGTATTTTCTAGATATATCACTTAATTTTTCTGTGGTAGGCCATCTTGTTATTTTAGTCAGGGCGGTGTTAGTTCGGACAGTTTTGGAGGGGTTGGTTCGGACAGCTTTGCCTACTTCAGACCACATAAAACTCGAAACTATCAGAATCCATATCGTGTTATGTGTTAACAGAATCAATTACCGAAATCGAGGAAAATTAGCGCTAAAAAGGGTAGGCCGCAACCGAAGAAACGTAGGCAGTAGAATTGTCGACAATAAAGTAGAAAATTAAAAAAATGTATTTAATGAATTGAACATTTACGAAATGTTCAAGGAAATGTTCCTTTAGCTTATAAAAAATTCCGGTTTCAACCGGATTCCGGACGAATTATACGTCCGGGTGAAACTGATTGTCATATACAGGCTTAGCGTCTCTTCTTACCCCTAAGTCTGTCATCTAATCAACTGCAAATAAAACGTCTGCTTTTAACAAATTTTCCGGTTTTGGATAGATTCCGGGCGAACTAGTTGTCAGGACAGAAAATGCTTTTCACATAAGTGTTCAGCGTGTCTTCTTACCTCTAGATCGAACATATAATCAACTTCAAGTGAAACTTTTACTTTTAATCAACTTCCCGGTTTTTACCGAATTCCAGACGAACTACTTGTCCGGCGAGAAAATGGTTTTCACCATCGTGCTCCGCATGTCTCCTTACCCCATCATCGACTATCATATTAGCTGTTTAAAAATACTTTGTTTGCCCCTTAATTCGAACACTGTCACCCACCCCTAAATCCAGGGCAACAGAGCCCATCTATGAACTCGATCTTACCCTTGACCCAAAGAATCCTCACACCAAGTTTCGTCAAAATATCTCATTGCCTTCGAGAATCATCGTGCTAACAGACTGACAACTTTTGCGATGTCATAGCTATCCCTCCACTTACGTTTTGGGATCCCAAGAAAAATGTACTTGAAACACACAACTCAAAACCATGCATCAACGCAGGCATTCGTGTACCTGTAAAAGGCACCTGTAAATGGAGCTGGAACCTACTAAAGCTCGCTTGAAATTTTCTAAAAAAATGGGACATTTCCCGTAACCTTTCCGAAAATTGGGACTCTGACTTCTATGTTTTCTGTCCTTATTAGAGAACTCATTGAAACTTCGGAAATCTTCCGCCTCATTTCAAAACGTCACTTTTTGTGAGCAAGAAAAGCCAAGCCAAGAGAGAAGGAAGCAGGGTAGCCATTACGCTTAAAAAAAAGAGAGAGTGCTGTCATCTTTTTCCTTCAGTCAGTGTCGGTCCGACTGTTGCGAAGGGAGCACGAAGTAATATGTTCCAGCACTAGATGAAAGAGCGAGGAATCTAGAATGGAAATTCTTTTCTGACCGGGCAGTCCGGGGCAGCCCTGACCCGCATAAGCGTCGTGGTCGCTTTGGAATACTCTTGATGACCCGCGTGCTCTTCTTGGCTGAAAACTGCCGAAATGGCCGCTTACAACTGTTACGATCGCTTCCGATTGCCGGTGGAGGATCCACTAAACTCTTCGCGTCGATACAGAATCGCCGTTTCCCTAGAGAAAAGCTAGAAACGTCACCCCAACAAACATTATTGATTGGTTTACTTTCAATTAACTTTGAGGGTGTGTTTGGGTGACGTTTCCTGTTTTTCCCTAGGGTCACCGGCGTGTTTCGTGCTTAGTCACTTAGAGTATTCGAATAACGTTTAATGGCTACCAATCAGAAAGCCGACATTTCACGCCACCCATTAGAGTGCCAAACTTTCCAGTTTAAACGCCAAGAGCCTGGTAGGAAGAATGGGAAAACACCGGATAAAATGGGACATGATATATTGATATACAGTTTACGAAGAGAGGTAAGGCAAAAACGTAATGCAAACAATTAAACAAGAGACAGCTGGGAAGGAAGAACGGGACGAGGACGAGGCTCAAAACATAAGTGGAATAACGCGTAACAAATATTTTATGTCCTTAAATTGTAGGATCGATGCCTAGCGGTAGTACGAACAGGAAAACGTAGGCCACATTACATGAAACAGTCCAGCACCAGTTATCACTTATTTAGGTCCGGCCTTTTCATGCTCTGCACTCTGTCGGGTTTGTGCAATTTTTATGGCACTTGCAGCTCCGCTCAAGTGCCAACTACCGATAACTTTTCGGTCGGTCGGTCGCGCGGCCCAATCTTGTCGAGTTAGGGAACCTCCAGATGTACTAGGTCGGTGAAACTTGGCAGGCATACAAGGGACCCGGCCGAAGTAACTTAGAAATAGTCAATTCCCACATCCGACCATAATGGGGAGAGTGGAGGGAGGTCAATCAGGAACCTTGAGGTGTGTATAACTTTCGAACGGGTCATCCGATTTCAGTAACACTTGATATACAGAAAGGCTCGTATCTCACATGTCTCACTTTAAAGGCAAACCGGATTCGATGACTGTGGGGGGAATTTGGGGGTTGGGCGGAGATCTTGTGACACACTTAGAGTGGAGGGGTCTGGACACTGACAGACCCGGATCGGATCCCGACGCTGCGGGGGGAGTTGGATTGGACGAAGATTCCGGCTGATCTCATGTTAAGATACTTCCAGATGTGCTAGGACGACGAAACTTGGCAGGCGAATCAGGGACCCGACCAAATCGACCAAATGACTGCCCCAATCCCACCATCGAGGGGGAGTGGAAGGATGGGGAATCCGGAATCTTGTGGCAAGCATAACTTTCGAAAGGGTGATATCGACTTCGAATGAAACTTGATTATTGACAAGAGCACGTGTCTTTGATGTTCCGTTTCAAATCCGGATCCTACCGAGTGCAATATAGAGCCAGCATTCTCCGATTCTAGTGGTGCCTTTCCTCAACGAGAAGCGTTGCCCTTCAGTCAACAAGAGCTACGAGCTCATATGGCACTTGTTACGAGTAGGCACGTAGGCAAGAAAGAAGATGAGAACATCACAAAATACCCCCTTCAACCTCCGAGGATTGGACCTAGAAATACGATATCCAGTTACACATAAAATGATCACCTAAAGCTTCTTCTCTTACCGGCTATCACGTTTCGCTTGAGTCTGAGCATTTTTCGCGAAAATACGGCACCCCCCCCCCTCCACCTTGTTCAGATCCGGCCCGGACCCTAAACTGTGTCATCTAGGGAAAATCGTATCTCTACTCTTCAAGTTTCATTCAAATCCCTCCACTCGTTTGACCCCTATGCGAGCTACAAAATTTCCGGGACTCCCCTCCAACTCCCACACTGTGGCCAAATACGGCTAGGACACATAGACGTCGTATCCCTGACATCTCCTCTTTTCACTCTTGAAGCTTGAGTCCAATCGAAGCATGTCTGCAAATTTCCGGTTTCCGGTTCACCCTCCTCCTACCCTGTCCGGATCCAAAGTTCCATTCCGTGCGGTCCAATCGTTTGGTTTTTGTGCATGTCACAAAGTTTCCAGACCCCGTCCCACTCCAACTCCTACAACCATCGCCGCATGTGGTTCGGAGACATCTCTTGCCTGTCTAGGTCATCAGTTCTTCACCAGAAAAGTTTTACTCGAGCCGGACCACCCGTTCGCAACCTACAGAAATCAGTAATTACCGAATTCCCCTCCCTCGAAAATGGTCGGATAAAAAAACGTAAGTTTCTCTAAAGGCATTGTGTCAGGTCCTTAATTCTACTTGGTTGGGTCACTAATATGCCTGCCAAGTTTGATTGTCCTTAGCACATCTGGAAATATACTTATTCGCGATCACTGGAATTCCGGGAAACCCCCTCCAACTCACCCCACAGAACCCCTATATGGTCTAGTTCTGTCAAGAACGTATCTAGGGCTTATGTTTGTTCTTCCCACCAGATTCCATCCCGATCCCTCGACGCTAAGCCTTTCACGAAAATTTTCGGTACCCTTCGACTCTCCCCACAGGTATCGGATCCGATCCGGATTTGACATGGATCATCTGAGACCACACCTCTTTTCACTTGCGAAGTTTCATTCAGATCGGATCGCCCGTTCAAAACTCATGAATACCACTAGACTCCGGATTCCCCATCCCTCCACTCCCCCCCATTGGTCAGATCATGCAAACGACTATTCCCAAGTCAGTTTATTCGAGTCCTGGATACGCCAGCCCAGTTTCATCGTCTTAGTACATCAGGAAGTACCATGCTCGCGGGATCAACAGAATTCCCACCCCCCAAGCCCCCCACAGTGCCCGAATCAGTTCGGTTATGTCAACGATGTATCTAGTGTTTGCTTTGTGTCTTCCCACCAAGTTTTATCTTGATCCTTCCACTCACGGCGTTTCCCAAGATTTCCGGTTGCCCCCTCCAGCTCCCCCCGAAAGTCACCGGATCCGGTCCGGATTTCAATTTGGTCGTCTGAGGCACGAGGGCTTCCCAAATATCAAGTTTCATTAAGATCTGATTACCCGTTCAAAAGTTATAAATACTTTCAAGATTCCGGATTCCCCCTCCCTCCACTTCCCACAGTGCCCGAATCGGTTCGGTAATGTCAATGATGTATCTAGTGTTTGCTAGGTGTCTTCCCACCAAGTTTCATCTCGATCCCTCCACTCATAGCGTTTCCCAAGATTTCCGGTTGCCCCCTCCAGCTCCCCCCAAAAGTCACCGGATCCGGTCCTGATTTTCAGTGGGCCGCCTGAGGCATGAGGTCTTTCCAAATATCAAGTTTCATCGAGATCCGATCACCGGTTCAAAAGTTATAAATACCTCAAGATTGATTCCCCCTTCCTCCACTCCCCCCACGGTGCTCGGATGGGGGAAGTGACTATTTCCAACTTAATAATTTGGGGTCTCTGATATGCCTGCCAAGTTTTATCGTCCTAGCATATGTAAAAGTGCCCGAACTAGCTGGTCCGGATTTGATACTGAATATCCGAAACACTTGTCCTTGACACATGTCAAGTTTCACGCATGTTCGATTACCCTTTCCAAAGTTATGCATGTTAACCCGGATTTCCGATCCCTCCACTCCCCCCACTATGATAGGATCAGGAAAGTTATTATTTCCATAGTTAATCTGGTTGGTTCCCTGATATTCATGCCAAGTTTCATCGTCCAAGCTAATGTGGAAGCGTTTCACGGTCTATATAATAAACCATATCGACTCCCACATTCGCTCCCGAATACATGAAGTCTTGGCGCAGTGGTAGAACACTGGATTCACGACTCAGAGGTCCGTGGTGCGATTCCACATTTGGGCAGCGCTCTTTTTGCTACGTTTCGCTCCGCTTTTGCTTTATAGTCTCCGGACTCCCGGATCCGGGGAAAGTCGGATTGGAGAAATGATTATTTGCAATTTGATCTGGTCGGGTCCCTGATATGCCTGCCAAGTTTCATCGTCCTAGCTTATCTGGAAGTGCCCGAACTAGCAAAACCGGGACAGACAGACCGACCGACAGACAGACCGACTGACGGACAGAAATTGCGATCGCTAGATGGCACTTCGCCGAAGGGCAAGGGCCACAAAAAGGAAGAAGAGAAAATGTTGTCCACTCTTTACTTTCCTACAGTCCTGCCACATGTTTACTGGTTTCGACGGGTGGCTCCCAAAATCACCACGATCTTTTTGCCCACTCTCACAATGCCCAGGCTCAGAATGCCCATGATTAAAATGCCCACGGTTCAAAATGAACACGATCAAAATGCCCACAATAAAATGGCAACGACTCAAAATGCCCACGACCACGAAATGCCGGCGGCCTAAAATGCTGACAGTTCGAAGTGGCCACAGGGGAGGCCAAAATCATCCTGGGACAGCGGACAACCAGGGATAGGATTAACCATGGTAAAGGCTTCAAAAGGAATTATTTTGTTTCTTGATCAGTTCAGAATTGTTTGCGTTAAAGTAAAAAAGCAATGTCGTATAAAATTGTACCAACCCAGAAAGCATGGCCCGGAAAGACCAGCAAATTCAAGCACTTAAAGAGAAGTTCCAAGGGGGCTCAGCAGCAGTCAGATGCTTCCTCAAGAAAGCACACGGCCTTTGCCGCATCTAACCACGACGAAATAGGCTACAAATGTTTCTTGTAAATAATAATAAACAAGTGTTATATTTATAATTGAGATTATACAAGTTCATCAAACGATTGTCGTCATTCTGATACTCGGTCTACTTATCCCATCACTCAATCACGCCTAATTACTGACTGAAAACCTCAAATTTATCCAATCGTGGGCATTATGAGTCGTGGGTATTTTGAGTCCTGGGCATTTTTAATCGTGGGCCTTTTGAGTCGTTGGCATTATGATCGTGGGCATTTTGAGTGTTAGCCGTTGCGACACTGAATGCTCAGTTCCCAAACAGTGTGGAACAGCACTGTCAGAAGGGTGGAACCATTAAAACAATAATGCACAATTTCAGCCGACCACACCTAGAACACTTCAGGGGCCTTGGCAGGGTTATCTGCGGAAGGCATACTCCATTTTCATCGTTAGGTTTAGTCCATGTAACGGTCATGAATAACTTCTTAGCGACCATCTCCGTTTCCAAGGAAACGCCTGCCCTCTCTGTTCATCGACAATGAGTTACGTCGAGTATAGCACGTACAAAATTCCCTGACCTCAGCTAATGTTACAGAATATTTCCGGTTTGGCCTTTTTCCGAAAAGCACAACGCTGAAAATGGTCGGTGGTGTTATGTTTCTGCAAAAATATAGCACTGAAAAGGTTACAACGGAAATATTCTGCAACACTTGCATATAAAATCAGAAGTTATACCTGCAAAATTCAACATCCTTGGGGTAAATGTTCATCTAATTTCTTACAGTGTGAAGGTCAAAGCTAACCGCGCGGGTGGAAACAAGATCAAAAGTTTCGATGGGATCCCAAAGCATTAATATTTGATCCACACAATTGCGTCTTCTAGATATCCGGTCTTCGTCAGACTCATTGAACATTTTTACTATTAAAAAAAAAAATGGATTACGGCCAGTGGCTAGTCATCTGAGAAAAGCAAGTTCAGATACGGATTTAGCATGTTTGTTTACACCTATACGTCATAGTTACTTTGACGAATTGAATTGAGACTTCCTGCCTTACTTCTGCCAAATTTCCGGTTTCGTCCGGAATCCTGTTGAACTACTTATCCAGCATATCTGCTTACCCCTATATCGAATCTCTAATCAATTTCAAATAAACTTCAACTTTTAACAATTTTCAGGTTTTGGCTGGAAACCGGGCGAACTATTCGAGCGATAAAATAATTTTCATATACAGATTCAGCGTGCATCTTTACCGCTACATCGAACCTCTAACCTACTTCAGATACAAACTTTTACTTGTAACAAATCTTCCGGTTTCAGCCTGATTCCGGGCAAACTATATGTCAGGGTAGAAAAGGATTGTCATATCCCCCCTCTCCCCCCCCCCATAGTGACACCCCTGGAGGTTGGGGGCAAAATATCCTACGCTTCATTCCAGGGCTTTTTAGGTACCCAAGGATTCAAGCCCTATTCAACGATTAAAAACTAAAACAAAACGACTGCATCACTCTCTATTGGTGACACAAAAAGTATGAAAATAAAGTGTAACTTATTCCGAACTGTTGGCATCGCGTCACCTGACTCACCTCTTCGAAAAGGTCCAAGTCGTAACTGTTGTCGTCGTCGGCAAAATAAAACACTCCGTTCCGTGCGGCATGCTTCCTTATCCAATCAAGAGCCGCATTGCGGTTTGAAACGCCTCGTGGCTTAGAACGGGCTGTTGCATATTTATCTGGCATTGGAGCTGGAAGAAAGGATAGAACATGATTCTACTAGTCATTATCGCGGTTTACTACGAATTAATTGCAAAGAAAAAAAAGATAACCGGGTTACTCGAAACCATAGTTCGATGGGCCGGCTGAAAATCAAATCGGATGTGCAACATGCTCATGTTCAACCGTAAGATCTACACGAAACTAGAAAGATGAAACAAAACAAAAAAGTACGAAATGCAAAGCAGTTTCTAATTTTTTCAACGGGTGTCCGACAGGCAAACCACTGGGTAACCTGGAACTCGGTACATGAAAAGAGGCACCATTATGTTTAAGAGTAATTTGATTTCACAAAAAAAAGTATGGCCAGATTTCCTTTGAAAGAATTTTGATTTCCAAGAAAGAAAGGATGGAACGGAAGATCTTGTTCTACCTGTTCTCCCTTAAATTTCACTGGGAACAGTAAAATATGACAGACTTCTTTGCTAGCCTAGCCAGATATTATTTTTGGTCGGAGGAAGATAACCTGGGCATTGAATCAGAGGTTGACTCCACGATGTCTAGTAGAAGATCGGGTCTGAGTCTTTAGTTACAAGTTCCTATGAATTGAGTGCCCTAATAGTTCCGTGACTTCCTGTGGTATTTATGTCTTGTAATAAATTACCTTTTATCTGACAAGACTTGTGCCATTAAACTGACAAGCTCAAGCTATGCGACTATCTCGTAACCTAAAGCTACAAAATCCCTTCGTATCCATTCGATTGAAAACATATCATTTGAGGGTCAATTTGAATTTCACGAGATCTTTTCCATAACATCCTTTGTATCATTGTCTCTCAAAACACCTAAGAGTGAAAGTATACAGAGGCTCACAAGCCTAACGCATACAAATTTCATTCTGAATAGATCAGAAAATCCATAAGACTGTCATACTGATCGCCCAAAAAATACAAGTGCGCAAGCGCTCCGACGTGGAGTGTGAAAGTAAAACGTTTATCCCATTTATACGCAAACAGCTTTAGAACCTAGACATTCCACATTCCCAATAACCAAACAAGTATTGAAATATCCTAATTTGTAATCATCCCACTTTAAAAGCTTTAAATGTAAACAAACGGCAAATATAAATCCAAAGAAATGCTGAAGATCTTGCACGAACAGCTAGACAATAACAAGTGCAATAAACCAAATAGTAGCAGCCCAATACCCCCTTTGTCACAATTCATTAAGAACGGCATATCATCGATCATATGACAAAACAGTCCAGTTTCCAACTGTTCATTAAAGATTAAAGTAGGACGCGTCGTCTTATTTGTTGCTGTTGCACCAAAATCCTCATCCATAGATATATCTCCCCAAATATACAAGAGTTGGACTTGAGACCTGTCATAGAGGAACTTAACTCATAGGAAATCGGTGCCCAGCTGCCCATGAACGGGAGGGGGCGAGGACCCATCAAAATACGTATTTACACCTCTATTTCCTCAAGTATACCAGCTTAGAGTTTGATTCAAGTCCCCGGTTAAAAACATTCCGACAAGCTCAAACATGCGACTGTCCTTCTGACAAGCTCAAAACATACGACTGAGATTAGGATTCTCCGAGGCTCATAAGCTCAAGACAGACGACCGTAATTCTGAAAAGATCGAAACATACCACTGTAATTCTGACTATGTTGAAACACACGACTGTCATTATGACAAGTTCTAAGCATACCACTAAGAGTAGGTTTTTCAAAGGCTCACAAGCTCAAAATATTTGACTGATATTTTGACATACGACTGTCGTTCGGCTATGACAAGCTCAAAACATATGAATTATAGAATACGATGCTCTGCGGCATGGAGGGGGGGGGGTGAGACACACGCCCTCGAACCTACTCTGCATGCAGACTTTTCCAGTCCGCCGCACACGACAAAAAGAGTTCCTAGGAGCTGTTCTAGCGTGCTTGCTCTTCCTTAATTACAAATCCAAGTAATTTCCCTGTCACGACAGCGCCCGACAAGCTTTCGAGTCATGTTGCTGCTCCGAGGCAATGGAGCGAAAATAACTATTTTCTCGAGTGAATGAGAACATTTGGGATATCGCACCTAGGAAATAAGTTTCATTTTCTTTTTCCTGGGAAGCCAACTACGAGGAGATGGTAAGATTACCAATTAACGCCTGGGAACCTCTTGCCTGGGCCCAAAAAGGATGGTTTTCGCTTGTCCTCGAGCCAGAGCCTACGGTGTGTGAAGTGAAGTGGAGTTGTATAGCCTATGTCAGAGAGGACTATATGAAGTCGCCAAGCTTTCGTTTCATCAAACCATGTTTCTGCTTTCGAGTGGAAAACTCCATTCTAGCAGGCAAGCAGGTAGACACCAGTTTCAAACTGTAGACGGATACAAATCTGTAAGTGCTAAATATGTGCGGCAGTTCCCCGGCCCCACAGCCATCTTCTTTGAGCGACAAACAGAAAAATATACAGAAACAAAAAAGTGGCATTTTCCCACGGGTCCGAAAGTGCTGCCATCTATTGTGTCTACCCATTTCTGTTCGTGATTTCTGCTGAGTTTATAATTCCAATTTTCTGCACTTGGGGTTGTTTAAGAGAAACGATATCAGACGTGCATCTTAAACTTCAAAAGTTCTTCTTAGAGCTTATCCTTTGCTCCTTTCTAAGTGGTGATATTAGAAAGTTGGCCTATGGCAAAAAAGTTACATTTTGAACTCATACAGACAGATTTTTTTTTTCATCGGCAATCGATAGATCTTGATGAGCTGGTCAAAGTATATGTCATCTGTTTTCTGGGTACAAAAATTCATGCTTGAGTTACAATGACCTTGGGCCTGACCTTGGTATGACCTTGGGCCTGACCACTTGCCCGTTTGTTTTTCTCTTGATCTTAACCTTTTAGTCGTGAATCCGCCTTCGGCTCATGTTGATTCTAGTTTGGAGATCCTGGACTGGGATGCGGCTTCTCAAGACAACCTACATGATTATTTATGTCAAACCCGTCTTGGATGTGTGAAGTTAATTGATGATCTATCTCACCTTTCATGTAATTCTGTTAGTTGTTCTAACCGTGACCATGTTGCTTCCCTTGATCTGGCTTACTCAGATTTCCTTACACTTTTGATTTTTGTTAGTAAGGCTTGTTTACCTACTAAAGCTCAGTCTAAAGTTGAACCTCGCCCCACTCCTGTTCCTGGATGGACTCGTTATTTACGACCACTTTATGAATCATCTCGGTCGGCTTTTTTGACTTGGGTAGAGGCGGGCAGACCCGCTGTGGGGCTGTTGCGTCAAAAATGTCTGAAGCAAGAAAAAGATTTAAAACCCGCCTGAAGTGGTGTCGAAAAAATGACCAAAAAGTAAGATGTGAAGGTTTAGCTTTTAAATTCCTTCGTAGTAATGTGAAGCTATTTTGGAGTAATGTAAGGAAACTTTTTGGTGTAAAAAATACTGTGTCTCATTGTATTGATGGTGTTATGGAGGCGGAAAATATAGCCGAGTCTTGGGCCCAGAAGTACAGTTCGCTGTTTAATTCTGTGCCCAGTTCTTGCAAGTTCTTAGATGAGCTCAGAGTGTCGGAGAAGGTTCCTGAAATAAGTTCTTCAGAAATTCAAGAAATGATTAGAAAACTTGATATAAATAAAAGTGGTGGTCGGGATTGTGTTTCCGCTAAACACCTAAAGTATGCTTCTGACCTCAGTAGTGTTGTTCTAGCTTTGCTTTTTAATGCTTTTGTTTCGCACGGTTTCCTGCCTTCTTCACTTATGCATGTAGACCTTGTTCCAATCCCAAAGAATAGAGCCGGTGATATCAGTTCTTCTGATAATTACAGACCCATAGCCTTGGCAACAGTTCTGTCCAAGCTTTTTGAAAAATGTATGCTACTTAAACTGTCAACACGGCTGGGCACTTCTTGTCACCAGTTCGGTTTTAAGAGGGGATCGGGAGTTGATTTTGCCATATTCCTGGTTAAGTTTGTTGTGCAATATTTCTGGCACTATAGTTCACCTGTTTTTGCATGCTTCATCGACTCATCGAAAGCATTTGACCGTGTGAACCATGAGAAGATTATTAGGGTCCTTCTAGAAAGAGGAGTCCCAGTGCAGTATGTGAAGCTTTTAGGTTTTTGGTTTCGAAACCAGGAGTTTTGTGTTAGATGGGATGGTAAATTAAGCTCTACTTTTACCCTTATTAATGGTCTAAGGCAGGGTGGTATTTTGTCACCATTCCTTTACGCAGTGTATGTTGATGGTTTGTCTGCCCGTCTCAACGAAACCCAGATTGGTTGCTTTGTAGCTGGTAAGAGCTACAACCATTTCTGGTTTGCTGATGATCTTGTTATCCTGTCTCCGACCGTATTTGGTCTAAACAAGCTACTTTGTGTTTGTGATCTGTTTGCAGTAGAATATGATATTATTTTTAATACTCGTAAAACATTTGCTATGGCATTTATTCCTCCCCGGTGTAAAGTGTTACCAAGTGACGTATTGCTTAGTGGTCGGGTAATTGCTTATGTTGATGAGTTTCGTTATTTAGGTTTTTACATTAGAAAGGATCTAAATGATGATTCTCATATTACTGCTCTAGCTAAAAGCTATTCGAAAAGAGCTAATGCTCTTGTTTGGAAGTTTGGTGCAGTAGATGAGCCTGTAAAGGTCCGCCTTTTCAAGACTTACTGTTACCAATTTTTTGCTCTTGGCCTGGTTTCCACTGCCCATGCTCGGTCTTTGTCCGCGTTGCAAGTTGTTTACAACGCGGGTTTTCGGAAATTTTTCCGTTTGGCTAGGCGATGCAGTGTCAGTGGTGCAATGGTTGATAAACGAGTTGCTACCCTGAAGGAGCTGCGCCGCAAAGCTAATGTTGCTATGTTTTGTCGGTTAAAAGATTGCGAGAATGATTTGGTGGCTTTTGCTGCCCTACCCATTTTTTATGTGCTACCCATATGGAAGGGTATCCTCCTGGATATCTTTTGCAGGGGGTAGATTTCCCTTGTGTTTTTGTTCAGTGTCTGTTTTTAGTGTATGTTTGTTTGTTGTTATTATGGTCTTATTGACTGAAATAAAGTAGTAATATAATATAACAACAGTTTGAAAATATTGAAGGGTTGACATATTCAGTAGTACGGTAAACACTGAAACCAAAAGTAGGCCGATCCTAATTGTGAGACATGTAGGGGAATTGTAAGCAAAAATCGGCTGTTAGACCACACTCATCTTCGGCAATGAGCGGTTTGCAACTTTTGCTAGTTGGTGTACCTATCAATCATTTTATTTGTTTCCGGTTCCTATCGTAAGAACAATTTGGTACCGTGTCTGTCACGGGGATATGGACTTGTTACAAGTTTTCATTCGCACGAAAAGAGTAAAATAACTCTAGTGTCCCGATGTACGATTGAAAGGATACTGTCAACTGTCTAAAAAGTCAATTTAGTCCCGTCGTCCGAGATTGTGTTGTTGTTTTTTCAACGTTAACTTTTAAGCCTTTGATCATGTTGAAGTGTCGAGGGGTTGACAACTTCAATTGTAGGGTGAACACTCAAACAAAAGATAGGCGGAACCAAATTGTGAGACATGTCACGGACTTGCGTAAGTAGCAATCGGCTGTTAGACCATAATCATATTCGGCGGTGAAGGGGTTTACGACTTTTCATAGTTTGTTTAACTATTTTGTTTCTGGTGTTTTTTATGACAAGGCAAGTTTGGTTCCATGTCTATCACGGAGAGAGGAAAGAATCGGTTGCTAAAGCCATGTAATTTTCATGAATTGCTGGAATGGTCTATATGGTGGCGGTCTATTACTGTAACCTCGAATAAGTGTTTACGCAACGGATACAAATAATAATGTAAAATATTGACATAGTGTCGCAATATTTAGAGTGGCATCTATGGTATTTTGATCCTGAAAAGTTCCGGATAGCTTTACAATAACAACTAGCTTAAACAAGATGGTGTTCCGTTTCACCGCCCACGGCTGAAAAGGATAAACATCAACTGGCAATTTAGTCCTTACTTCCGTTTTTCTTTTTTGTCAATGCCCAAGGACAGCCATCTGATTACAGATTGTGTCATCAGTCCAGAAAAAAATTCTTCTTGGAACATACCATTTTGAAAACTTCGATGGCTTGACAACTTTAGCATTTAACCGATAGCGAGGAAAGAAAACCAAAGTGTTGCGAGAGTCTAGTTAATTTTGTTTAAATTTCTGGTGTTCGTCATTCCTCAGAGTTTCTAGAGTCGTCTGAATTCAGCATTAATACCAATTTCTTGATGACTAACTTTACTCTCCTTGCCGATACAAACTCGCCGTGTACCCAGCGGAAGAGCCGGAAGCGGCACCAGGTCTTTCCACAACGATCACCGTGATTGGTTGACACGGTATTTGAGTTGTTGAGTTTGAGTCGTTAGTGCGACTTTTCTCGTTCTTCCTGAGGATCACTGGCGTGTTTTGGTATATTCGTATATTAGAGTATTTACTTCGATCATATACGTGATGCTTGAATATGATATTATTCAGTAGCAAGAACAGGTTATGGGGCAAACCTCGCCGACAAATCGATTATAAAATCGAAGACATCCCCCTTGTGAAAACACATCCGCTGGCTTACCGGCAAAACGTCCCCGGCGAAACGTCCTCAGCGATAATAAAGTAACAACAACAAAATTATTATATAAAAAAATATTAAAGGGCGGACGTGGGACCAGTTGCTTCAGATTTCCCTTCAAAAAAAAAAGTGTACTGCGCCTTTCCCTGGGATCGTTAACTGATCAATAGTATTCTACTTCTAGGTCGTTCAAAGCAGTGGTTCCCAACCTTTTCCGTGTCGCGTACCCCTAATTAAGGTTCAAAAAGGTCGCGTACCCTTTTTGAAAAATCATTGTTCTACTATTTTAATAGGATCTGTCAAGACCAGAACACCAAAAAGACGTCAATTAGTGTCATAAGTGGTAAGGGATTAATCTGTATAAATATACACAAATAAAGGGATACTTTATTGACTGCAAGGACTGCAAGGTTGTCAATTTCATTCTCGTCAGTAAACTGGATAAGGGTGTTTCTTTGAAGCTTCATAAGCACAAGACCAAAAGTGTCGATGGGATCCCAAAAATTTAATATTTGATTCAGACAATCGAGTCTTGTCTTCGCCAGGTCCAGTCTTGGACAGGCTAATCATCAGAGAAAACCAAGTTCAAATATACCTCTATAAGCCATATCTATTTTGACGATACTGACCGAGACTTCCTGCCGATTTCCGAGCGAACTACTAGTCCAGCAAAACAAAAATATACAGAAACAAAATAAGAACATCTAGTCAACTTTGAATAAAAGTTAGGCTTAAAAAAAAAATCCGGTTACAACCGGATTCCGGAATAATTATATGTCCGGGTAAAAAAACATTGTCATATACCGACTCGGCCTCTCTTCTTACCCTAAATCTGTCATCTAATCGGACTTTTGCTTTTAACAAATTTTCCGTGTTTGGCCGGATTCCGGGCGAACTAGTTGTCCGGCGAGAAAATGATTTTCACCATCGTGTTCGGCATGTCTTTTTACCCATAAATCAAACGTTTAATCAACTTCAAATTAAACTTTTACTTTTAACCAACTTTCCGGTTTTGGCCGGATTCCGGCGAACTATTCTTCCGATGAAAAAGTAGTTTTCACCATCGTGCTCAGCATGCATGTCTTCTTACCCCATAATCGACTATCACATTAGCGGTTTCAAAATATTTTGTTTGCCCCTTAACTTGAACCCCCTTCCCCACCCCTAAACGTAGGGCTACAAAGCCCATCTACGAACTCGACTGGTCCGACAACCCAACAAATCCTCACACCAAGTTTCATGAAAATATCTCATTCCCTTCGAGAGTTATCGTGCTTACAGACGGACGGACAGACGGACAACTTTTGCGATGTCATAGGTATCCCTCCACTTACGTTTTGGGATCCCAAAAGCTCTAATTTTTTGACAAAAGCAGACATTTTCGAATTAAGAGATTTGGAACTTTCGCGTACCCCTTACGAGGTTATCGCGTACCCCTTTAGGTACGCGTACCCCCGGTTGGGAACCACTGGTTTAAAGCAACATGCATAACCTTTTTTTTTCTTTGTTCAAGCTCCTCGGAGGAAACAAGTGCAAGTAAGCAAAATCCTTGAGGCAAAAACGAGTTTGGAACATTGGGGATCGTGAAAATGTATCGTTAGCTCCAAAGTATGTTTTGCACTTTGCGGTTAAGTTCACTTTAAGGAATTCAATTCATTATAAGCAAAACCCTTGAGGTAAGGATGATCATGGGCCCTTGTCTTAACTTTGTGGTTAAGACGCGCACTTTAAGGGGACTAGGAATTTATTTGAAAGCAAAATCCTTGCGGCACAAATAAACATCAAACTGTTCCCAAATATCAAGTTTCATTAAGATGCAATCACCGTTTAGAAAATTAAGCATGCCTTAAGTTTCCGGATCCCCCCCCCCCCGCCAGGACGGTCGGATCTGGGAAGTGACTATTTTCAAGTCAATCTTGTTGGGTCCCTAATGCGCCAGCCAAGTTTCATCGTCGTAGCACATCTGGTAGCACCTTAACTCGTGATGAACGGAATTCCGGACCAACCAATTCCATTCCCTCCAACTCCCCCCACAACACCCGGATCCGGTCAGGTTCTTAAAAAATGTATCTGGGACTCGTGTTTGTTCTTTCCACCAAATTTCATCCAGATCCATTCGTTCTGAGCGTGTCAAAAGATTCCCGGTTCCGCCTCCAACTCCCACTTAGTCACCGGATCCCGTCTGGACTTAAAATGGGGTTTCTGGTCCACGGGATCTTTCCAGATATTAAGTTTCATAAAGATCCGATCACCCGTTCGAAAGTTATACATACCTCAAGATTCCAGACCCCCCCCCCCCCCCGACAGTCGGATGGGTGAAACGACTAATCTTTAGTCAATCTGTCGGGTCCCTGATACGCATGCCAAGTTTCATCGTCCTAGCACATCTGAAAGTACCTTATCTCGGGATATCACCGGAATTCCGGAATCCCCTCTAACTCCCCCCACAGTGCACACATCTTGTCCGGTCCTGTCAACTATGTATCTAGCGCTTGTGCTTGTTCTTCCCACAAAGTTTCATCCCGATCCTTGCACTCTGAACGTGTCACTCTATTTCCGGTTCCGCCCTCCAGGTCCCCCCCCCCTCCCAGAGTGAACGGATACGGCCATGACTTGAAGTGGGACATCTGAGACACGAGATCTTAACAAATATCAAGTTTCATTAAGATCCGATCTCCTGTTCAAAACGTATGTAGACCTTTAGATTTCGGATTCCCCCTCCCTCCAACCCCCTACGATGGTCGGATAGGGGAAGTGACTATTTCCAAGTTTGTTTGATCGGGTCCCTAATACGCATGCCAAGTTTCATCATCCTAGCACATCTGGAAGTACCCTAACTCGAAAACAGTGGACTGACCGATCGACAGCTCGACGGAAAAGTAATCCGTATATAGCACTTGGCCGGAATGTAAGTGCCATAAAAACAAGCGCGCAAGGGCTCAGGCGCAGAGTGTGAAAGAATAAAATGACTTACATTAGGTTTCTCCCTTCCCGTAACGTGTAATATTCGCATTGCATAGTTAGACCTCAAACCAACAACTGAGCTCTCAAAGAATCTCCAAACACGGCTCTGGCCATCTCCTATGCATTAAGTTTTGCTCACTATGAGTACTTCAGATTTGTTTCAATACACTTCGTTTACTTCGAACATCCTAATGTCAAAGTCATAAATTTTTAAGATGTGTCTTCTCTAACACATTCCACGCGAGAACGTATGTTAGGTTCACTTACAGACGCAAACTGATGTCAAAGTCTTTGAAATTTCAGTTTTTATGGCACTAGCAGCTTCTCTCAAGTGCCATATACCGATCACTTTTCGGTCGGTCGGTCTCTCAGGACACTCGTCTCAAGTTCGGGTACTTCCAGAAGTGCTATACCGATGAAACTTGGCAGACATATTAGAGACCCGACCAAACTAACTTGGAAATAGTCAATTCCCTGATACGATCCGGAATACTGACGTATTTGTAACTCTTGAACAGGGAATCGGATCTTAATGAAACTTGATATTGGAAAAGAGCTTGTGTCTCAGTCACATGTCACACTTCAAGTCCGGAATGGATCCGGTGACTTGGGGGAAGTTGGAGGGGGGAAATCAGGTGACATGTTCAGAGTGGACGGATCGGGATGAAACTTGGTGGGAAGAACAAGTACAAGCCCTAGGACAGCTGACAAGGACGGACCGGATCCGAGCACTGTGGGGGGAGTTCGAGGGAGGGTTCCGGAATTCCGATGATCCCGAGTTATACATCCTGATGAAAAATTCCTCTCAAAATAGTACTATGAAATAGAACGAAAAAGCAGCATGCAGTACTAACTGATGCTACTACATACTTCTACTTCAAGGCTACCGTGTTACTGCATACTACTATATGCTACTATTAGCAAGACTGGATGCTAATATGGCAAGACAGGATGCTACTGGATACTACTACTTAAGATTGGACCAGTCTGAGGCACATTAAATGATAGTATTCTTTGCTATTACAAAGTATTACATGCAACTTTTTCGTACTACTACCATACTACTACGCAGGCTCCACATTTTTCATCGGGATGTGCTATGACAATGAAACTTGGCAGGCATATCAGGAACAATTTTAACTTAAGAACAGTCGTTTCTCAGATTTGACCATCACGGGGGAGTGGAGGGAAGGGGAATCCAGAATCTTGGAGTGTGTCCAACTTTTGACCGGGTGACCGAATCTTAATGAAAGTTGATATTCAGAAAGAACTCATGTCCCAGATGTCACATTTCAAGTCAGGACCTGATCTGATGAATGTTGGGGGGGGGGTGAACCAAAAATCTTGTGACGCGATTAGAGTGGAAGCGATCGGGATGAAAATTGGAAGGAAGACCAAGCGAAAGCCCTAGATACATCAATGACAGAACCGGGCCGAGTTTGGGCACTGTGGGGTAATTCCGGTGATTGCGAATGAAGGTACTTCCAGATCCGCTAGGACGATGAAACTTGGTTTGGACATTGCAGACTTGACAAGATACAAACATATCGTTCGATCAAAAATATTTTAATCCCTTTGCCTGAAGAGGTGTTGAAGTAGCACTTTGCCTTAAGAGGTATTCCAGCTCCGTCAGAACCAGATCACTTGTTCCAGAGCTATGCATGTCACGATATTTATGCCCCCCCCCCCTCCCTCTCCAACCCTCCCGATAGTGCCCGGATCCGGTTCAGTTTCATAAATTGACGCACAGAAACTGACGAGCACTAGTCTATTCGTCTTTTATAGGAAAAATCATTTTACCCGTAAGGAGAGTGAAAGGAATTCCCATTTTGCTGACCGTCTTCCGTACTGCTGGGGTCAGGGTCTTCGCATCTTCTACGACCAACCAGTGAACATTCTTCAGCTGTCGCAGAGTCTGCCCGAGGCGTGTAAGTTCTGCAACCTGTTCCACACGCCGATATGTGGGCGTAATGATATATATGACAGGAATGACACCAGAACTTTTCTCTAAAACGGAAGAAAGTCAAACTGAGAATGGCGCGTTTGGCCAACCATACATGTCTAGCATTATACACTGTTATATATTATACACAATATGGCGTAATACAGCGTGTGCAGTTGCGGCTTTTACTCGGAGTGTGCTGTTTATGCTGCAGAAGGACTAACAGATCTTGATCCTATTTTTGGGATTCCAAAACGTAAGTGGAGGGATACCTATGACATCGCAAAAATGTCCGTCTGTCCATCTGTCTGTAAGCACGATAACTCTCGAAGAGAATGCGATTTTTGATGAAACTTGGTGTGAGGATTCATTGGGTCAAGGGTAAGGTCAAGTTCGTAGATGGGATCTGTAGCCCTACATTTAAGGGTGGGGGAGAGGGGTTCAAATTAAGGGGAAAACAAAATATTTTGAAACAGCTAATGTGATAGTCGATTATGGCGTAAGAAGGCATTCTGGGCGCAGTAGTGAAAACCATTTTCTCGCCGGACAAGTAGTTTGTCCGGAATCTGGCAAAAATCGGAAAGTTGGTTAAAAGTAAAAGTTTTATTTGAAGTTGATTAAATGTTTCGCTTAGGGGTAAGAGACATGTTGAACATCAAGGTGAAAACCATTTTCTCGCCGAACAATTGTTAGTCCGGAATCCGGCGAAAACCGGACAGCTGGTTAAAAGTAAAAGTTTCATTTGAAGTTGATTAAATGTTCGAATAATGGGTAAAAGGACATGCTGAACACGATGTTGAAAACCATTTTCTCGCCGAACAACTAGTTCGCCCGGAATCCGGCCAAAACCGGAAAATGTGTTATAAGCAAAAGTTTGATTAGATAACAGATTAAGGGGTAAGAAGAGAGGCTGAGTCTGTATATGACACTCATTTTTTACCCGGACATATAGTTAGTCCGGAATCCGGTTGTAACCAGAATTTTTTTTAAGATTAGACGTTCTTTATAGGGATAAGGAGATACGCCGGATTCTTTCTGAATTTTATTTTTTGCTGGACTAGTGGTTCGCTCAGAATTCGGGCGAAACCGGAAACTTGGCAGAAGTAAAGTAGGAAGTCTTGGTCAGTATCGTCAAAATATATATGGCTTATAGAGGTATACCTGAACTTCGTTTTTTTTCTTATGATTGGCCTGGCAAAGGCTGGACCTGGCGAAGACAAGACCCAATTGTCTGAATCAAATACACCTTTTGTCTTGTTTATCTTATGCAGAGCCAATCAGATCGCTTGTTTGGGTTATGAGACCGTGCCGACGACACAAAGGAAGGTCGCCAGGGTTGTTACGGGTAGCACGAAGGTTTAACTTTTGACTAGTTTCTAGAAGTAGCAGTTCAAAAGAACACGTTTTGTTCTGTTCCGACTACTTTTTCCTAAAAAGTGCAAATAAGTTAGAGGAACGGAGGTCTGAAGACATTTACTTTAGTAGTATTGCACATGACGATAATAAAATTGTTACGGAGACTTGTTTTTACTAAAATAATCTACTTTTCAAGAAAACTTCTGTAGGCACACCTTTTTTCCGATTTCAGTAGCAGGCACAATCCCACCGTTGTGGCAACCAGACCTCGCATATGTAGAACCAATCTGAACAAGGACGCGGGTAAAGCGTAAACACCCATAACGAGCGCCACGCAGCTCATTACACCTTTTTAGGATCACAAAACATAATTGGAGGGATACCTATGACTCCGTACAAATTGTCCGTCCGTCTGTCTGTAAGCACGATAACTCTCGAAGGGAATGAGATATGTTGATGAAAATTGGTGTGAGGACTCTTTGGGACAGGAGAGAGGTCGAGTTTGTAGATGGGCTCTGAAGCTCAACATTTAGGGGTGGGGTTTCGAATTAAGGACGAAATTTTTTTTTTAAACTGCTAATGATACATCTAGGTGTGAGAAGACATCCTGAACATTTATGTGAAAAGCTTTTTCTTCTCGGACAAGAATAGTTCGCCCGTAATCCGTCCGAAACCGGAAAATTTATTAAAAGTAAAAGTTTTATCTGAAGTTGATTAGATGTTCAATTCAGGGATAAGATGACATGCTGAATCTGCTTTTGACAATCATTTTCGACCCGGACGTATAGTTCGCCCGAAATCCGGTTGAAACCGGATTTAAAAAAAAAAGTTAAAGTCTTATCTGAAGTTGGTGACACGCCGAATTCCTTTTTAAGCTTTTGCTTTTGTCGGACAAGTAGTGCTCAGGGAATCCGGTCGAAACCGGAATTTGGCAGAAGTAAGACTGGAAGATTTGATCAGTTTTGTCAAAGTAGATATGAGTATAGCCTAGGAGTTAATAGACACATGGTGAATCCATCTGAACTTGGTTTTCTGAGATGATTAGCCATCGACCTTCTTCTGTTTCTAAATCTTAATAGTAAAAATGTTCAGGGAGTCTGGCGAAGACCGGATACCTACAAGACCAAATAGTCTGGATCAAATATTAAATTTTTGGGATCCCATCGAAACATTTGGTCTTGTTGAACAATGCTTTAACGCATGTAAATCCGTGTAGTTTAATCCAACAGGGCATGAAATAAATATGAAATACAGCTCCTTTTATTTGTTGTAGTTCGCGGGTTATTGAAGGAAACAAGACCAAAGGTTTCGATGGTATCCCACAAATTTTAATATTTGATCCAGACAATTCGGTCTTGTAGGCATCCGATTTTCGCCGGACTCCTTTAAAATTTTCACTATTACCAAGTTCAGATATGGATTCACCATGTGCGTATTTACCCCTGGGCTATACGTCATATCTACTGATCAAACTGATCAAATCTTCCTGCCTTATTTCTGCCAAATCTCCGGTTTCGACCGGATTCCGGGAAAACTACTTGTTCGGCAGAAAATAAAGCTCAAAAATGAATATGGAACATCTAATCAACTTCAGATAAAACTTTAGCTTCTAACACATTTTCCGGTTTCAGCCGGATTCCAGGCGAACTATATGTCCAGGTAGAAAATTATTGTCAAAAGCGGATTCAACATGTCTTCTTACCCCTAAATCGAACATCTAATTAATTTCAGATCAAACTTTTTAACAAATTTTCCGCTTTGGGACGGATTCCGGCTGAACTACTTGTCCGACAAGAAAGATTTTCATATAAATATTCAGCCTGTATTCTTACCTCTAAATCAAACATCTAATCAACTTTATATAAAACTTTTACTTCTAACAAACTTTCCGGTTTTGGCCGGATTCCGGACGAGCTACTTGTCCGGCGATAAAATGGTTTTCATTTTCATGTTCAGTATGTTCTTTTACCCTAAATCCACTATCTCATTAGCCCCCCCCCCCCCACTAAATGTTCCGCTACAGAGAACATCTACGAACTCGACCTCTCCCTTGACCCAAAGAGTCTTCACACCAATTTTCATCAAAATATCTCGTTCCTTTCGACAGTTATCGTGCTTACAGACGGACAGACAGACGGACAACCTTTGCGATGTCGTCGGTATCCCTCTAGTTAAGGATTCGGATTCAGCATGTTTCCTTATCCTTTAATCGAACCTCTAATCAACTTCTGATATTTTTGAAAAACTTTTCCGGTTTTTGCCGGAATCTGGGTGAACTACCTGTCCGATGAGAAAATAATTTTCATATTCGGATTCAGCATGTCTCTTTACCCCTAAATCGGACATCTAATAAACTTCAGATAACACTTTTACTTTTAACAAAATATCCGGTTGTGGCCAGATTCCGGGCGAACTACTTGTCCGGCGAGAAAATGGTTTTCATAGTCGTGTCCATCACGTCTTCTTACCCCTTAATCGACTATCTCATTAGCTTTTAAAAAAATATTTGTTTCGCCCGTGAATTTGAAACCCCTCCCCCTCCCCTAAATATGCAGCTATGAAGCCCATCTACGAACTCCCTTTCCCTTACCAAAAGAATCGTCACACCAATTCATCAAAATATCTCATTGCCTACGAGAGTTTTCGTGCTGACAGACGGACGGACGGACAACTTTTGCGAAGTCATAGGAATCCCTCCATTTACGTTTTGGGATCCCAGAAATACACTGGCTTTTAGTTAAAACCTAAGTATGTTACAGAAACGAAGACTAATACGCCGACAAATTACAAAGACTATATTCGATTTATTATGAATTGTCTTTACAAATGATTCAGACGAGATTTGAAGATGATATGAGGCTTTTACTTATTCTTATCCGGTAAATAACGACGAAAGACGGAGTAGCCTACTGCAAGAAAATGACAACCAAGGACCAAGAAAAAGGTTTGTTTCCTCGTTGAGTATGGTGGGCGTAGCTTCACACTGCAGTCACAAATATATACATCCATATACACACACACATATTTGTATATAATATAGTAACATTTCAAAATTCAAATAAAACTTTTACATTTTACAAGTTTTCCGGTTTGGGCCGGATTCCGGGCGAACTACATGTATTAATTTTCATATTCGGATTGATCATATATCTTTACCATTCAATCGAACCTTCTAATCAACTTCACATTAAACTTTTACTGCATATTCCTTCAGCCCAAGCTGACTGCAAATCATTTCTGACGATCAAATAGACTTTTACTTTTTATAACTTTTCCGGTTTTGGCCGGATTCAGGGTTAATTACTTGTCCGGCGAAATCATAGTTTTCATATTCGGATTCAGCATGTCTCCTTACCCTTCAATCAAGCCCCTAATCAATTTCAGATTGAATATTTACTTTTTAGAAATTTCCGGATTTGGCTGGATTCCCGGCGAACTACTTGTCCGGTGAGAAAATAATTTGCAAATTCGGATTCAGCACGTCTTCTTACCGCTAAATCGACTATTTCATTTGCTTTTAAAAACTTTTTGTTGGCCCCTCAATTTGAAACTCCTCCCCCTACCCCAAATGTTGGGCTACAGAGCACATCTTCCAACTTGACCTGTACTTTGACCCAGAGAGTACTCATGCCAAGTAGTTTTAGTAAAATATCTCAACCCTTTCGAGTTATCGTGCTAACAGACAGACAGACGGACGGACAACTTTTACGAAATCATAGGTATCCCGTCACTAACGTTTTGGGATTCCAAAAACTCTGACAAAAGGAGACCACATACCACAGTTACTACCGAATCATCCAAATGGTATTTGAGAAATGTCATTTCACTACACAAAATTTGTATTCATCTGACAGGGCTTTATCGAACATGACCAAAGGTTTCGATGGGGTCCAAACGGTGAATATTTGTCGAACTTCCTGATACAATTGATCGAGTATATATAAACATATGAATGTATATAGAAATGTTATCCTATACATAAAATAGTGACCTGGCTCAATTCAGCATTTTCCAAAAAGGAAGCAGACAAGCCTAATATTCGCTCAGTCGTCATTACCTAAAATATGTTGTCATAAAATAGGCTAGACTAGTATATTAGCGGATCTATCACTAGATAGTTCTCGAACACATTCTGCCAATTTCATCCCAGTCGTCGGGTCGCAGTCGGTTGCTTAAGTCCGGTCTTCACCTCCCAGAACTTCCGGAATCTGGGCTTACAGATTATTCTTTGACGTCGTCTGGAAATTGCATCTGGAATATGAACCGGTCCGAACGTTATATCAAAATAATCCGGAAAAAAGGGGCTTTTGAACTTCCAGATTTCCGGAATTTTTAAGTATCGCAGAAGAAATTAAAAAAAAAAAACCTCGAAAAGTCAGGGAAACCCAGATCCAGGAAGGTGAAGACTCCCCTTTATTTAACAACTTTCCCCAACTATGGGGTAATAAGCCTAGCAGCACAAACCTTCTCAAAGAGCGTTTGCGAATCCAACTTTTGACCGTAAAAAATACTACATTAACTCTGCAATTTTTGCAACGTTTCGGTTTTGGACTAGAATTTTCGTGACATTTTACGTGCAATTACTACCGCGAAAAATGTCATGAGAAATGTTGCAACGATGCAGCATTTTATGCGGAATTTTCAGGAAGAAGCGGAAGGCGCGCCGAAGTGACCATATGTAAAAATTAATAGTAGGAGTTTTCTAGGGGAAAATGGCCTGAAAACACTAAAATAAATAGTTACAGATGGTTGTTTGAAAGTAAAAAAGAACAAGACCAAAGGTGTTGATGGGATCCCAAAAATCTAAGATTTGATCCATACAATTGGGTCTTGTCTTCGCCAGGCTAATCATCAGAGAAAACCGAGTTCAGATATTCTATCTACCTATCTATCTATACCTCTATAAGCCATATCTATTTTGACGGTACTGACCGAAACTTCCTGCTTTACTACTGCCAAATTTGCGGTTTCGCCCGAATTCCGAGCGAACCACTAGTCCAGAAAAAAAGAAAATTAGAAACGAAACCGACGTATCTCCTTATCCCTATAAAGAACATCTAATCAACTTTAAATAAGACTTTGACTTAAAAAAAAAAAAAAAAATGCGGGTACAACTGGATTCCAGACTAATTACATATCCGGGCAAAAAATGATCATCATATACAGACTCAGCATCTCTTCTTACCCCTATATCTATCATCTAATCAACTTCAGATAAAGCTTTTGCTTTTAACATATTTTCCGGTTTTGGCCGGATTACAGGTGAACTAGTTGTCCGGCGAGAAAATGGTTTTCACCATCGGGTTCAGCATGTCTTCTTACCCCTAAACAAACATTTAATCAACTTCACATGAAACTGTTACTTCGAACCAACTTTCCGGTTTTGTCCGGATTCCGGACGAACTGCTTTTCTGGTGAGAAAATGATTTTCACCATCATGCTCACCATGTCTTCTTATCCCTAAATCATACATTTAATCAACTTCAAATGAAACTTTCGAACTACTCGTCCAGCGAGAAAGTGGTTTTCACCATCGTGCTCAGCATGTCTTCTTACCCCTAAACCAAACATTTAATCAACTTCAAATGAAACTTTTACTTTTAACAAACTTTCCGTGTTTTGCCGGATTCCGGACGAACTACTTGTCCGGCCAGAAAATGATTTTCACCGTCGTACTCAGCATTTCCTCTTACATAAATATTCTTTGAGCCCAAGCTGACTTTGAAACATTTATTCAAACAATGTTTACAACGGATACGTCAGTCACAGCCTGACGAGGACCATTGCCAAGAAGGGCCGGAATATCGCTGACGAAGAATCATAGCTGACGTATCCGTTGTAAACATTGTTTGAATAAATGTCATCTTGCCCCTTAATCGACTATCACATTAACTGTTTAAAAATATTTTGTGTGTCCCTTAATTTGAACCCCCTCCCCCACCCCCAAATATAGGGCTACAGAGCCCATCTACGAACTCGACCTTACCCTTGACCCAAATAATCCTCACACCAAGTTTCATCAAAATATCTCATTCCCTTCGAGAGTCATCGTGCTTACAGACGGACGGACGGAAAACTTTTGCGATGTCATAGGTATCCCTCCACTTACGTTTTGGGATCCCAAAAATAGATTAAATTCTTTTGAATTAATATGAAATAAAAAGAGAAAAAACTGCTCTCATCAAAAATAATACGGTGCTTCTTGGGATCCTAAAACGTAAGTGGAGGATACTTGCGACATCGTAAAAGTTGTCCTCTGTCCGTCCGTCCGTCTGTCCGTCTGTTAGCACGATAACTCTCGAAGGGAATGAGATATTTTGATGAAACTTGGTATGAGGACTCTTTGGGTCAAAGGTGACGTCAAGTTCGTAGATGGGCTCTGTAGCCCGACATTTAGGGGTGGGGGAGGGGGTTCAAATTAAGTGGCAAACAAAATATTTTTAAACAGCTAATTTGATAGTCGATTATGGGGTAAGAAGACATGCTGAACACGAATATGCAAAACATTTCTCGCCCGACAAGTAGTTCGCCCGGAATCAGGCAAAAACAGGAAAGTTGGATAAAAGTAAAAGTTTCATTTGAAGTTGATTAAATGTTCGATTTAGGGGTAAAAAAGACATGCTGAACACGATGGTGAAAACCACTTTTTTGCCGGACAATCAGTTTGTCCGGTATCTGGCGAAAAACCGGAAAGTTGGTTAAAAGTAAAAGTTTGAGTTTGAAGCTGATTAAATGTTCGATGTAGGGTTAAGTAGACATGCTGAACACTTACGTGAAAAGCATTTTCTGCCTGAACAACTAATTCGCCCGGAATCCAGCCAAAACCGAAAAATCTGTAAAAGTAATAAGTTTTATTTGAATTCGCCCGGAATCCGGCCAAAACCGGAAAATCTGTAAAAGTAATAAGTTTTATTTGAAGTTGATTAAATGACAGATTTAGGGGTAAGAAGAGGCGCTGAGTCTGTATATGACAATCATTTCAGAGCAAATTTTTGCTCTGGTTAGCATTTAGCATTCGTTGTGACCACTTGGTCTTACTTTTTCCGCATTCGGCTCTAAATACAACAAACCGTAGCGCTGTTGAGAGACCGCTGGCCCTACACCACAGAGGTCGTTGGATCGATATCGCATTTGGATACCGCTCTTTTGCTCCCCTTTTGCTACCGTTGTTCCTAGTTTCCGGACTCCTTGATCCGGGGAAAGTCGGATTGGGGAAGTGATTATTTGTGAGTTAATCTGGTCGGGTCCCTGATATGCCTGCGAAGTTTCATCGTCCTAGCTTATGTGGAAGTGCCCGAACTAGTAAAACCATGACCGACCGCCCGACCGACAGACCGACAGAAATTTCAATCGCTATATGGCACTTGGCCGGATAAAAATATTCCAGTCCCTTCGACAATTATCTTGCTAACAGGCAGACGGACGGATAATTCTCACGAAGTCAATTTTTTTTCTGGCACTAAAGTTTTGGGATCCCAAAAAGCCAAAATGTTTTGGTGGTATTCCAAACTGGGATGAAAAAGAAACTGCGTTTATTTTTGGTTTCCCGGACAAAGGAAAGGCCCCTGATCCCTTACGCGAGTGCCATGAGCTGCCTGCTCCCCCGATATTTTTCCCACGGCAGTTTTGCCCGACTCCCACCGAGCTATCGATCCGCGAAAAGACGACTGCAACAAATATTTAGCATATCTTCTAGATCGGTAAACCGGTATTCCGGCATATTTCGGGTTTTCGCAAGACTGTGGCCGAGCTGTTTGCTTGAAGAGAAAAAGACGTCCAGATATAATATTATCACGTCTCGTTACGTTCCGATGGACAGTCCAAGAACTCGATAAATAAGTTTCTGATTATTTATCGTGTTTCCGATTTTCTCTTGTTTTCGACGGAATTGCCGAGTCCACGCGAAATATAATCCGTTCTCGAATTTACGGTTTTGCCGGACTGTAGCCGAATAATCCTCTTGATCCAGAAAATAACAGCGTATCAAGATCAGAGCATCGCCCATCTAATCGGCTTCATGTGCCATTAAGTTCCTACAGAAATACCAAATTTTGAACGAATTTCGGCCGAACTTTCCAGCCCCGGCAAGAAATACACGACTGGCATTTCCTTGTTCGCCGTGTTCTTTTAGCCTACACTTCCAAAGAATTTGATCATACAAACTGCTGTAACCGCCGCCAAATACCTACCCCCACCAGCTAAATCTTAAAGGACCCCTCGCATTATTTACTCTTCAAGTTACAATATTTTAAAAATATTTGAATACTTTAAAACTAGGCTGTGCTTCCAACAAATAACCCACGGTTTTGGCTGTTTTAAGCCTTTTCCGAGACCCGAAAACAAGGAAAAAATTTACATAACCGGTTTTTGTATGGAAAAACTTCTCGCAGACTACCGTCGACAGCGTGATACATCGAAGGTAGCAACACACGGCAAGTGAGAAAACCAGCGTGGTTTTGTCAGAGGGGTTAGACTGTACCGTACGAAATTGTGGTCACCGGGTTTAGAAACACATGGAGGGATAACGGAAGTAGGTTGCGTTAGTATTATAGGCAAGTCAGGTCCTTTAAGGTCATCTATGAACCTTTTTATGGCACTTGCCCATCGGCCAAGTGCCGTATACCGATCGCTTTTTCGTCAGTCTGTCAGGCCACTCATCTCGAGTTAGGGTACCTCCAGATGTGCTACAGGACGATGAGACTTGGCAGTTGGCAGGCATATCAGAGACCCGACCAAACTAACTTGGAAATAGCCACTTCCCTGATCCGACCACTGTGTGGGGAGTGGAGGGAGGGGGAATCCGGAATATTGACGTATTCATAAATTTTGAACGGGGAATCGGATCTTAATCTAAACTTAGTATATGGAAATACATTTTGTCTCACATATCACACTTCAAGTCTGGAATGGATCCGGTGAATTTGGGGGGAGTTGGAGGGGGAGGGGGCCGGAAACCATATGACGTGTTCAGAGTGGACGGATCAGAGTGAAACTCGGTGGGAAGAAAATGCACAAGCCCTAGACACACAGTTGGCAAGACCGGACAGGATCCAGGCACTGTGGGGGGAGTTGGAGGGAGGGTTCCAGAATTCCGGTGATCCCGACTGAAGATGCTTACACATGTGCTAGGACGATGAAACTTGGCAGGCATATCAGGGACTCCATAACTTTAACTTAAGAACAGTCGTTTCTCCGAGTTGAGCATCGTGGGGGTAGTCGAAGGAGCGGGAATTGGGAATCTTGAGGTATGTCCAACTTTCGAACGGGTGATCGGATCTTAATGAAACTTGATATTCGGAAAGAACTCATGTCTCAGATGTCCCATTTAAAGTGCGAAAAGGATCCGATCAATTTGGGGGAGTCGGGGGGGGGGGACCGGAATTTTTGTGACACGCTTAGAGTGTAGTGATTGGGATGACACTTGGTGGGAAGAACAAGCGTAAGCCCTAGATACATCAGTGACGGAGCTGGACCGGATTTGGTCACTCTGGGGGAAGTTGGAGGGGGGGGGGATTCCGGTGATAGCAACTTAAGGTAATTCCAGATGTGCTAGGAGACTTGGCTTGAACATTAGAGACTTGACAAGCTTGGCTTAGAAATTGTCACCTTCCAGATCCCACCATCCCTTAAAGTAGTCATCTTAACCGCAAAGTACAAAAAATACTTTTAAGCTAAATCTAAGTTTTCATGATCACCATCAGCCCATGATCATTCTTGCCTTAAGGGTTTTGCTTAGAATGAACTTCTAGCACCCTTAAAGTGCGCATCTTAACCGAAAAGTAAAAAAAAAAAATACTTTTGTCCAAACCATATATATTTTTGATCCTAAAAGGTCCAGGATCATTTTTGCCTCAAGAGTTTTGATTACAGATGAATTTCTTGCGCCCTTAAAGTGCGCATCATCACAGCCAAGTGCAAATTTTGTATTTTTCTTTTACCAAACGATACATTCTCGTGATTTCCATCAAGGGTTTTGCTTACAAATGATCACAACAAACCCACGAATTGGCGAATTCCTACTTTCACCCTTTTATGGTGGGTTTACACACTGCGTAAAATCCGAGCGTATTTTTAAATCCGAGCGTATTTTACGCACGTTTTGAGCTTGAAAAGATTTCTAGCAATACGGACGTAAATAGAGAAATCGGTCCGTTTTGTATTCAAAAACGTTCGTATTGCTAGAGATCTTTTCAAGCTCAAAACGTGAGTAAAATACGCTCGGATTTCAAAATACGCTCGGATTTTACGCAGTGTGTAAATGGACCATTACCAAGCCTTGCAAGTGCCATATGAGCTTTGAGCTCTTGTTTCTAGACCTGACGAGTTCCTACCGTCCTTCATTAAAATGGATGGATGGACGGACAAAACCGCATGCGAGTTCTAGGAACAAGTACAAAGGTTTCGATGGGATCACAAAGGCAAATATTTATTGGACTTCACCATTCAGACTATGGGATCTTGTAGATTTCCAGATTCTGCAGGCATCTTATGCATCCCTAGTCAACCACTTAACCACATCCGTGGGTTCTATCTTTACTTTCTGGTCTAGACAAGGGTACGATCGGAAAAATGCTAAAAGAAACCAATAGAATTTGTGGGTCCAACATTTTCTTTATCTATATCTACAGTACCATCTATACACATTATACTGACCCAGCGTGTTTTGAACCTCTACTTTGACACCATAACAGATTTCAAACAAAATTTTTACTTAAACAAATTTAAGCTCTTCTGAAGACGAACTACTTGTCGGCCGAGGAAAACCGTCAGATATGGATTCAGTATGTACTTTTGCCACTATATCGACGACATACTTGACTTCAGACTTTTCCTGTCCCTAACTTTTTGGGATCCTAAAAGCGGTATCTTAAAAAAATAATAGAAAATAATGTCGTGGGATTCGTCGCTTTTATCTGGGACCCTAAAAGAGGGTTATAACAACTGTCAAAGGAAGTAAATAGGTCTTACCATCTTCTTCTTTGAGGCACCCTGATCCAAACTGTGGGTTCTCTTGTAAGTAACGAAGAAGTAGTTCCTTTAGCATTACATTTGAAGCTTCTTCCCCGAATCTGTCTGGAATTAAATAAAAAAAATTACAGAGTTTTCAAACCAGATTTGTTTGTCTGATGACAACAAACGACTAAAACCAGGAAGGGAAGGGAACGCGAGAAAAGCAGTAAGGCATGCTAAAACCAGAAAGGGCATACTAAAACGAGGAAGGGCATACTAAAACGAGGAAGGCTGTTGCCAGAATTCAAAACTGGAAAGCCGCACCGTTCCCTTCCTCTGTTTAGTATTCTTTGAGGCGTCGGCAACTTTTCAAATTTAAAGTTCACCATCCCTTCCTCGTTTTAGGATTCTGACATGGGTAGGCATTAAGTTCAGTGAGGGGTCTGGAACTATACAAATTGTAATTCAACTTTTCATTTCTCGTTCTGACGGTAGGCAACTAAATCCTCCGAATCCAGCGAGGGGTCGGCAACTAATATATTTCAAGTCCACCATTTCCTTCCTAGTTTTAGAACTTTAAGGTAGTACCAGTCAGAAGCTACTAAAACGATGAAAGAAGTGGTGGACTTTAAAAATTTGATAGTTGCTGGCAGGGGCGTTGCAAGTGCATTTTCGGTGGGGGAGGGGGGGGGGGGGGGTGCAGAGCCAAAATTTTACCGAATCTTTCAAAATTTTTACCGAATCCTAGAACTAAGAATTTGAGCTTTAAATTATGGAACAGAAACGATTACGTAGGAAGAGTAACAATAAAAGGCAGCATGAACGACGATACTCTGACTATTAGGCGGCATTTTGGCGAAGCCCACATGGAGAATACGTTGCCGGGCATGATTGCTGTAACAGCTACTATCTATTACAGCCAATAGAAAATTAAATCGAGCGCCACAGGCGAAAATTTTCGAAATCCATTTGTTTTTGTTTTTGTAGGCTAAAATTTAACTGCTTCTCTTACAAATTCTATCATTTACCGTTGGTGAAATACCGAGACTCTTAAGAAGTTCTGGAAAACGGATGGAGCGACTTTCCGGCAGCAGCAGCAACTGTATTATAGTCAATATACTACCTATGATAACATAAAGTGAGCGCCGCAAGCGAAATTTTTTTATGGCTTTTTCATGCCAAATTTAATTGCCATCCAAATTCTAGCTTTTAATGTTTCGAAATCTTAATCCTAAAACTGGCTTAAAACCCCCGTCAAATGACGAGCCCTTCCACAAAATTTACGAAAAGTGCTGCAGGGCGGAATTTTCGAAATATTTATGATTAGATATTCTTTTTGGGATCCAAAATAAAAGTAAGGATTACCGATGATATCACAGATCATCCCTTTTGTCTGCGACCACTGCTTCGCTCGACCTCTTCTGAGGTTCGTGGTAACTTCCGAATCCTGGCAATTACAACGAATAAGTTACCCAATCCCAGTTATTATACCGAATAAGTTTAGACCGATAGCGTGTTCGGGATTCTGTATAACCACCGTATCCCGGTTATTATACCGAATCGTTTTGGTATTGAAAGACTACCGAACAATATTCATATTCGGTATACTTTCGTCGAAACTGGAACAAAGTCAGGATTCGTGGTTAACTTCCGAATCCTGGAAATTATACTTAATAAATTACCGAATCAAAATCATGACACCGAATAATTCTGAACCAATAGCTTATTCGGGAGTCTGTGCAACTACGGAATCTCCATAAATATACCGAATAGTTCCGGCATCGAAAAATTACCAAATGATTTCAGTAAATTCTCTCACCAAATTCGTGATAACTACCGAATACTGGCAATTATACCGAATCCCGATCATTATACCGAAGAGTTTTGTACAGATAGCCTATCTAGGATTCTGTATAACTACGGATCCCCGTAAATCGAAAAAATACCGAACAATTTTAGCTCCGGCCCAAAATTTTACTGAATCTCAAAAAGGTGAGGGGCGCTGCACCCACCGCACCCCCCCATGCGACGCCCCTGGTTGCTGGTCCCTCAAGGAATAATTTATAACTTCCTTCCTCGTTTTAGTACTTTTAAGGTACTAAGCGAGGAAGGAAATGATGGACTTGAAATGTCTTAGTTGCCAACCCCTCGCTGGACTGGGAGAATTTTAGTCACCTACCGCCAGAACAAGAAATGAAAAGGTGAATAAGAATTATTATAGTTGCCGACTCCTCGCTGGAGTCCAGTCATACCCAAATCCTGAATTTTTGGGCATGGTGCACCAACGTCTGGGCACGGTACCCCTGTGAAGTTTGGTTTAACTGAGACTGGTTACATAACTAAATAGGGTCTTCTTCTTGTCCTAGATCAAAAGATACCTGATTTTACTTTCCATCCAACATCATTTTCCAATTTACAAAATGTTAGAGCACTTACAAGATACATAGAGCTTTTTGGAGGCCACTTCGCTTCTAGTGGGTTTATCCTATCCTTTTTCAGAAAGTTGCTGCTAGGTAGCATGGATGAGGCAAGCTTTTCAATCTTTTCATTTGAGCAAATATTTCCTTTAGATTGTTTATCTTTTATTGTATTTGTTTTTAGTGATTTTTTTTTTACTCTGACTTTTGACTTTTTGACAACATGGAAAAGGATTGAGTAACCTAGTGGCAACTACCTGGAAAAGTATAGAGTAAACCCACTGGGAAAGAAGTGGCCTCCCCAAAACTCTCTGTATCTTGGAAGTGCTCTAACATTTTGAAAACTGGAAAATGAAATCAGAGGAAAGTGAAATCAGGTACCTTTTGATCTAGGACAGGAAGAAGACCCTATTTAGGTATGTAGCCAGTGTCAGTTTGATCAAATTTCACAGGGGTACCATGCCCATGCTCCAGAGCATGGTGCCCTAACTTATCGACACCATGCCCATACATCCAGGCATGCCCAGGCGTTGGGGCACCATGCCCAAAAATTGAGGATTTGTGTACGACTGCTGGAGTCGGAGGATTCTAGTCGCCTACCGTCAGAACGAGAAATGAAAAGGAGAATTACAGTTTTTATAGTAGCCGACCCCTCACTGAACTTAATGCCTACCCATGTCAGTATACTAAAACGAGGAAGGGATGGTGAATTTTGAATTTGAAAAGGGCCCACCCCTCAAAGAATACTAAATAGAGGAAGGGAACGGTGCTGCGAATTCTGGCAACAGCCTTCCTCGTTTTAGTATGCCCTTTCTGGTTTTAGTACGCCCTTCCTGGTTTTAGTATGCCTTCCTGCTTTTCTCGTGTTCCCTTCCTGGCTTTAGTCGATCCCTTCAGGAAGGTCAAATGCCATCTTAAATCTCAAATCGCCAACACGTGAGTTCGAAAAGAAGAAAAAAGCTAACTTTTTAATATGTCTATCAAATGCTTACCTAGAATGCTTTGGACTTCTTTATTAAGGTCGTTATCTCCATATGTTAGAGCGTCTTCCTCCAAAGCCATATTCTTTAAGGCCCGCTGACTGTGAGATATGCCTTCATACTGGAAGTAATTCAGGATTATGAGTCATGACAAATAGCTGTGTCATCTGTAAAAAAAAATCGCCTATGCTCCGGCCAGGTGTTGTGGCCCACTCTCCAGATATTACGGAGAATGCCTCAGCAACTTTCTCAGCCAGAGGGTGCTTGCCGCCCTGTAGAGTTGCCCACAACAAGACAGGTGGCACTGTACATTTTTGGAAAGTTGTTCCCCATCAGCTTTTTCTGCGCTACGAACTACTCCCACGGGGACGTTTTGTGCCATGGGAACGTTTTGTCGTGGGGACATGTCGTCATGGGGACATTTTGCCAAGGGGACGTTTCGGCACTCGCACATTTGGCCGGGGACGTTTTGCCATGTTTCGTAAATTTCTTCACTGATTTCCCGAATCACACATGCTCGGATTAACTCGTGCGCGTGAACATATGGTTGAACGCCGATAACACTTTTTTTTTTAGAGCGTCGAGATGATTCACACTTCTATTCTGGCATTTTTTCTGTTGTTGCGAAGGTGATGACAAATCGTTACAAGATAAAAAACACATGAAGCCCCCCCCCCAAAAAAAAACAACAACCAAACAGATTGTGTAAGTGTCTGTGGAAAGACGGAACGAAAGCGTAAACCTCTAATGCGGAGAAGGTCTAGCCCCGAAAAGGTCAGTCTCAAGGGCTGAAAAGAAAATATGAGTTAGTAGGCTACATTTCACCGACGAAACGTCCAATGGCGAAACACCCCATGACGAAAGGTCAAAGCCACTAAGCTTCTTCATGGATAATCGTCCAAATGGCGAAACGCCCTCAAGCATAGATTTTGAAGTTCGCTTTCATCTTCAGGCCACGAAACGAGATAAAACATTTTCGAAGAACATGTTTCACCCCCTTTATCCTGGTTACTACGCATGACGTCACGAATTCTGGCTTTTTGCCGTCAAGGCTGGAACGATTTTTCTATTTTTCATAAGAATATCATGCCACGGGCGAATCCGACCAATCACGTTACAGAGATGCGTAGTTACCACGCTTACTAGGCTCCCAAGCATGGTATGCAGATAGTTACTATTCTATTAATTATTATTTCGAGAAGGCTGGAACGGTCAGCGTAGTAACTTTTTACGAGGTTCGAGCGAAAATAGTAAGAAGGGTGGAATACGCTCAAAGTGTTTCATTGAGCAGAAAGGAGCTGATGGGGGACAAGTTTCTCAATATATAATACCGATTGCCCAAAATATACAGTGTCACCTGTCTTGTCGTAGGTAGTAACTGACAATTCCTATATCCCTGTTCTAGTGCCGCTAGAGCTAATGAACATGGCACAGGACGTTCGAGATATCGGATATGACAGTGGATGGAGCTGTTATGGTCGTAGAGAGAGGCAGTAATTGAGCCAAGGCAGGTCCTGTAATAACCAATGAAATGTATAAAAAAAATATTGACTAAAGAACATAAATACACAACCATTAAACAAATAATAACGAACAAAAACGAGAGCAGTCAAGCAGAGCACAGGAAGAAACTAATTAAATGTAATGAAAAACAATTTTTTTTTTTTTTGGGATCCCAAAACGTAAGTGGAGGGATACCTATGACATTGCAAAAGTTGTCCGTCTGTCCGCACGATAACTCTCGAGGGGTTTGATGAAACTTGTTGGGAGGATCCCTTGGGTCAAAGTACAGGTCAAATTCGAAGATGGGCTGTGTAGCCCTATATTTGAGGGTGGTGGAGGGATTAGATTATGACGTTTATTTTCTCACAGGACAATTAGTTCGGCCGGAATCTGGCCAAAACCCGAGAATTTGTAAAAAGTAAAAGATTTATTTAAATTTGATAAGATGTTCGATCTGCGGGTAAGAAGACATGCTAAATTCGTATCTGAAAATCATTTTCTCACCGACACATAGACCGCTCGGAAACTGGCTGAAACCGGAACATTTTTAAAAAGTAAAAGTCTAATCTGAAGTTGATTAGAGGTTGGATGTCGGAGAGATGCAGAATTCATTTTGAGCTTTAGCTTTTTGCCAGACGAGTAGTTCGTCCGGAACCCGGCCGAAACCGGAAGTTGCGCAGAAGTAAGGAAGGAAAGAGATACGACGTAGGCAATAGGGTAAACCATATGCTGAATCCATATCTGAATATTTGACAGCGCAAAACGGATATCTGAATATATATGAACTTGGTGAAATTCAGCTGGCGTATCCGTTTGCACTGTCAAATACGAACTTGATCTTCTTCTATTATTACCATTGTCTTAACCTGTTTGTAAATTTTAAAAGTAAGAAGTTTAAGAAGTCTGTTGAAAACAGAATATCTACAAGACCGAATTGTCGGGAGCAAATATTAAAATTTTGGGATCCCATCGAAACCTTTGGTCTTGTTTCAATCGGGGACGTTTTACCGAGACGTTTCGCAAGGGACCTTTTGATTGGGACGTTTCGCCGAAAACCCAGAACAATGTCTTGCAATAGCGGTGGTCAAGCAGGTCTACTAGAGAAAGCAACGCTATGCCTTCAACTTTGACAGGCTTACTTAACAATTATAAATCCCGCCAAAGAGCTTAGGATATTTTTGTTTTTTGTTTCGCAAGACCTGTGGAAGACAGAAAGTGAGTGTTGTTTCGGCAAGTAATCACCGGGCTAAGTGGATCAATTTTGACCCCGCGGTGAACAGCAATGGGCCCGTTGGTAATCACTAGAGCCGTGTCAGAGGGCGTCTGGTTAATTGACGCGTCTCTTGCGATGCTTTATGGTACAGCCGAAAGACTCATACATTGGGAGCAATCTCAGCAAAATCATTGCAATAGGATGCCCTTGAGAAGCTGGATCGACAATCGGGAAATCTTGTGTCCTATTTATTTCACGAACAGGAACGCTAAGATTTGCTGACTTACCACGTCTATCCTTGATTCGAACCCAACTAATACGCACAGTGTGCAAATCACAGTTAGAAAAAACACTGAGAAAATCCGTCTTCGCCTCGCCAATCTCGCACATCCTGAGTCAACACTGTTCGTTCTGGCGCAGTCCTCCAGCATTCCTCAGCTCGTGGTTCTTGCCGGAGGCGTCGTCCGGAACTGAATTCAAATGCAGTCGGGAATAACGGCAATCTGCGTCCAGCTCCCTTGAGAGTGATTGAAACAAAAGCGTCCCGGACTCATTTATGAAACACATTTACTTGGTATGTGGGAGCAATCCAAACTACCGCTTTTTGGGGGACAGGAGTAGGAGAGACGACAAAGATAGTAAGGTATCGTCGATCCGTCTGTCTGCGAGTGAGAATATGAGCCTGTTTCGCACCGAAAGAGTTCGATCAACCTTGGATCGGACATCCACTTGATACAGGGGCGACACGTATTGAGGCCCCCTCCCCCCCCATGTTGTCGGCCAGTCAGTAAAAAATAACCGCTGTAAAAACAGTCGATTTTTTTCTTGGAAACAGTCGATTTCTGGGATCCCAAAACGTAAGTGGAGGAATAGCTATGACTCTCGAAGGGAATGAGATATATTGATAAGACTTGGTGAGAGGACTCTTTAGGTCATGTGAGAGGTCGAGTTCGTAGATGGTTTCTGTAGCTCAACATTTAGGGGTGGGGGGAGGGGGTTCAAATTAAGGAGCGAACACATTTTTTTTTACAGATAATGAGATAATCGACTTAGGTGTAAGAAGACATGCTGAAAACAAAGATGAAAAGAAGATTAAAAGTCAAAAGTTGTCTCTAAAGTTGATAAGATGTTCGATTTAAGGGTAAGAAGACATTACCTTAAATTGCATTTCGGAGCAATCTAAGATATAATCCTGATGCGATGCTCTTACGGGTGGTGGTTCGGTAATTGGTTTCATCTAGTTCTTGGTACTGGATTCCGGTGCATCCCAGTACAGCTTCCAGGGTTTTGTTTCCCATTCAGTGTCCACAGACCGTTTAAAGGCTTCTACGGTCTTGGATGTAACAGACTCTTCTGACAGACCCTTCCAAAGAAGCGACTCGGTTCCGGAAGAAATGACTCAGGGTTCTTGTTTTCAAGAATGACTTCTCCAGGCGTCTTGAGTGCCTACGGGTTCTCCTTGATTCGTCGTGTGGGAAGAGTTGAGGAAGAGTGTTGTTGCTCAATAGCTTAAACGCCTGGATTACGTCTTCTCGTTTTCTTCGCTACACTAGTGTCGGGACTTTCAGGCGCTTTAGCCGTTCGTCGTATGGAAAGTGTTCAACTGTGCTGATGATCTTTGTTGCTCTTCTTTGCACTTTTTCTAGGATTTCCTTATCCTTCTTGAACAAGACCAAAGGTGTCGATGGGATCCCAAAAATCTAAGATTTGATCCATACAATTCGGTCTTGTCTTCGCCAGGCTAATCATCAGAGAAAACCGAGTTCAGATATTCTATCAACCTATCTATACCTCTATAAGCCATATCTATTTTGACGATATTGACCGAAACTTCCTGCTTTACTACTGCCAAATTTGCGGTTTCGCCCGAATTCCGAGCGAACTACTAGTCCAGCAAAAAAAGAAAAAATTCAGAAACGAAGCCGGCGTATCTCCTTATCCCTATAAAGAAATCTAATCAACTTTAAATAAAATTTTCACTTCAAAAAAATGCGGGTACAACCGGATTGCGGACTAATTATATGTCCGGGTACAAAATGATCATTATATACAGACTCAGCGTCTCTTCTTACCCCTAAATATATCATCTAATCATCTTCAGATAAAGCTTTTACTTTTAACATATTTTCCAGTTTTGGCCGGATTACAGGCGAACTAGTTGTCCGGTGAGAAAATGGTTTTCACCATCGGGTTCAGCATGTCTTCTTACCCATAAATCAAACATTTAATCAACTTCAAATGAAACTGTTACTTTTAACCAACTTTCCGGTTTTGGCCGGATTCCGGACGAACTGCTTGTCCGCCGACAAAATGATTTTCACCATCATGCTCAGCATGTCTTCTTACCCCTAAATCAGACATTTAATCAACTTCAAATGAAAATTTTACTTTTAACCAACTTTCCGGTTTTTGCCGGATTCCGGACGAACTACTCGTCCAGAGAGAAAATGGTTTTCACCATCGTGCTCAACATGTCTTCTTACCCCGTAATCGACTATCACATTAGCTGTTTAAAAATATTTTGTTTGTCCCTTAAATTGAACCCCTCCCCCACCCCCAAATATAGGGCTACAGAGCCCATATACAAACTCGATCTTACCCTTGACCCAAACAATCCTCATACCAAGTTTCATCAAAATATCTCATTCCCTTCGAGAGTTATCGTGCTTACAGACAGACGGACGGACAGACGGACGGACGGACAGACGGACGGACGGACGGACGGACAACTTTTGCGATGTCATAGGTCCCCTCCACTTACATTTTGGGATCCCAAAAAGGGACTTGCGACTATCATCCCGAATT
Organism: Branchinecta lynchi; assembly: GCA_023053575.1. Lineage (NCBI taxonomy): Eukaryota > Metazoa > Arthropoda > Branchiopoda > Anostraca > Branchinectidae > Branchinecta > Branchinecta lynchi. Next base: position 13,323,387 of record JAKZAP010000005.1, read on the forward strand.
CCGCTCTTGGTCTAACCAGAGCCTTATACAGTTTGGTAACAACTGAAGATTTCGGGTTGTTTCAGCTGAACATTTATGTGAAAATGATTTTCTCGTCGGACAGGTAGTTCGCTCGGAATCCGGCTGAAACCAGAAAATGTGTTAAAAGTTGGAGTTTTTATCTGAAGTTGATTAAATATAGCGGTAAGAATATACGCTGAATTCGGTGTTGGACTTTACTTTTGGCAAGACAAGTAGTCTTCCCGGTATCCAGTAGAAACCGGAGATTTGGCAAGTAAGGGAGGAAGATTTGATCGATTTCGTCAAAGTGGATGTGACGTATTGTCTAGGGGTAAAAACACACATGCTGAATCCATATCTGAACTTGTTTTTCTCGGATGGTTAGCCAATGGCCTTCTTCTGTTTCTAAATTTTAATAGTAACAAGAGCTACGAGCTCATATGGCACTTGTACGAGTAGGCTGTACAAGAACGACACCTCAAATCTTTGCATTTGCCATATTTCACTATTTTCCGTGTTGGTTATGCTCCGAAAGAGTTTTCGCGTCTCATGCTACAGATGCGTAAAACCGGTTATCTGGATCTGGATATTTAGTTTCACTCATTTCTGAGCAGTTCCGGCATCGTCTCGATTGTCTGTAGCAAATGCACCTGACTGTTCAAACTTTCATCCCAATAAATCTATTTGTTTGATCCCTAGATGTGATACACGATTTCCGGTACTCACTCTATCTCCACCTACCGTGGCCGAGTCTGGTTTGGAATAAAACCAATCGACCACCTAAAGCATCTTCTTTTATACCATCTATCAAGTTTCACTCGAATCTGAGCATTTTTGGAAAGTTCCGGTACCCCCCCCCCCCCTCCCACCAACGTTGTCGGAGCCGGTTCGGGCCCAATCTCTGAATTCCCTGTTCCTGTCCATCAAGTTTTACTGAAATTGGAGCATAGCGTATCTGCAAGTTTCCAGTACCCCCCCCCCCCTCCCTTGGCCGAATCCGGCCCGGACGCCAAATAACAAATCTAGGCCGCAAAAACTCGGCACTGTCGAATTTGCATCTCATTCGGTCCATCCGTTTGGTTTTGTGCATGTCAAAACTCCCCCCACCCCCAATTCCCCTAATCGTGGTCGCATATGGTTCGAACGCATGTTTTACATGTCGAGGCCATCGATTCGTATCACCCATGAAGTTTCACTCGAATCAGACCACTCGTTTGCAATTTATAGAAGTCAATATCCATATTTCTCTTCTCTTGCTCCCCAAAAAATGCTCGGATCTAGGAACGGAAGTTTCCAGGGGTATGTTGTGTCAGGTTCTTAAGTCAAGATAATTCGGGTCGCTAATATGCCTGCAAAATTTCGTTGTCGTTTTACATCTGGAACTATTCTAACTCACGACTACCTGAATTCCAGGAAACCCCCTCCAACACCCCCCACAGAGCCCCGAAACCATCTGGCTCCGTCAATTTCATCTAGGCCTAATGCTTGTTCCATCCATTAAGTTTCGTCCCAATCCCTCTGCTTTTAGAGTTTCTTGAGTTTTCTACCACCCCCCCCCCCCATCCCCACAGGTATCGGACCCGACCCGGACGTGACACTGAACGTCCGAGGTGATAGCTGACCAGACAAGTTTCATTCAAATCCGAGCACCCGTTCAAAAGTTATGCACGCCACTAGATTCCGGACTCCCCATCCATCCACTCCCCCCACGATCTTCGGGTCGGGGAAACGGCTGTTCTCAAGTCAATCTGTTTGGATCCCTGACATATCTGCCAAGTTTCATCGCCCTAGGACATCAGGAAGTATGCCGAACTCGCGGGATCGCTAGAAATCCGGACCCTCACCCCAACTCCCCCACAGTGCCCTGATCCGGTCCGGTTATGTCAATGACGTGTCTAGGACTTGTGCTTGTTTTTCCCACCAAGTTTCATCCCGATCCCTCCACTCTAAGCGTTTCTCAAAATTTCCGGCTCCCTCCTCCAACTCCCCCCAGTGTCCTTGGATCCGGTCCAGATTCAAAGTGAGATGTCTGAGACACGAGGTCATCCTAAATATCAACTTTCATCAAGATCCGATCACCCGTTCGCAAGCTAAAAATACCTCAAATTTTGGCTTCACCCTCCCTCCACTCCCCCCCCCCCCCCAGATGGTCGAATCGGGGAACTGACGAGTTCCTATTTAATCTGGTCGGGTCCCAGACATGCCTGTCAAATTTCATCATCCCAGCACATCAGGAAGCACGGAACTCACGGGATCACTACAAATTCGGACTTCTCCCCCCCCCCCCAACTCCCCCAAAGTGAGCGGATCCGTTCCGGTTATATCAGTCACGTATCTAGGACTTTTGCTTGTACTTTCCACCAAGTTTCATCCGGATCCCTCCACTCTAAGTGTTTTCCAAAATTTCCGGTTTCCCCCTCCGACTCCCCCCAATGTCACCGGATCCGGTCTGGATTTAAAATGGAGGGTCTGAGACACGATGTCCTTTCACATATCAAGTTTCATTAAGATCCGATCACCCGTTCGTAAGGTAAAAATATCTCATTTTTCCTATTTTTTCCGGATTCCCCCTCCCTCCACTCACCTCCAGATGGTCGGATCGGGGAATCGACCATTTCTAATTTAATCTGGTCCAGTTCCTGATATGTCTGCCAAGTTTCATCGTCTTAGCTTATCTGGAAGTGCCCGAACTAGCAAAACCGGGACCGACAGACCGACAGACCGACTGACGGACAGAAATTACAATCGCTATATGGCACTTGAGTAAGCTCAAGTGCCATAAAAATGTTCAAGGAGGCTGGCGGATCAAATATTAAATTTTTTAGATCCCATCGAAACATTTAGTCTTGTTCTTAAAATAGTCGGTTTTACGTAGAAATACCAGATTTTTTCTGAAAACAAGTCGATTTTCGTCAAAATAGCCGTGTCTTTCTTAAATAGAGTAATTTTTCTTAAAAAGGGTAGTTTTTTGCAAAAACAGTTGGTAAAAATTACCAGCCAGTCGTTAAATACCTTGCCCCCCCCCCCAAACATTTTGGCCAGTAACGCCTCTGCTTGATCCATTGGTAAAAAGCAAGAACACGTAAGTAAAAGTGTGGGGTAACCTCTTAGATTGGCTTCCTTGCCCTATACTCAAGGGTGGATTGCCGGATGGCGGAGGGAATGTGGAAGGCGATAGTCTCTATTGTACAAGGTCATCGAAGGCGATTTCTCGTCATGCTCTTCCCTTGCAAAACTGCAGGTAGATACTAGTCTCCGTCCTCCCTTTTTAGTGAAGTGTTCCTTGGAACAATCCACTATTGCGAGCGCTGTAACAGCTTCGGCTTTCACCATATTTTGTGGAGCTCATAACGTAAACCAGTGCAAGAATCAAGTTCAAACTTAGTAGACTAGTGGGTATTGGGGTCTAATTGTGCCTTTTGGGGGTCCCACCCTCTAGCCCAATCCGGTTTAGGGGCAAATGGGCCCAGATTGCCCAGTGAATAATGTTTATAACTTGACCAGAATTGGACACAGGACGATGAAATTCTCTGTACACGTAGATCCTAGGGCTGGGAAATTGCTTTTAAAGTTGCACTTCCCCCACCCACACCGTTCATGGGCAACTGGACCCAGATTGTCAGGAGTAAAGTTTCTCCCCCCTGGCGGGAATCAACAGGTATCAAGTAGAAACTTGGTAGGTTTGTGAGCATTGGGATCTCTTTTTACTTTCTGCAGGTCCCAAAATCCACCCCCACTTGATACAGGGGCACTTGGGCCCAGATTGCCCATATTTTAACGTTTATGACTTGACAATAACTGGAGATAAGGTGATGAAATTCCTTTGTGCTTTTTGATCACAGGGGTTGGTGGTTCAACTCCGCATGTATATATATGTAGAGTTGAACCACCCCATGGGCAATGTGCCCAAATTGCCCATGAAAAAGTTTTTGACCCGTGACTGAAATCACACTGTAAACTGGTAGACTTGAGGAACAAGACCAACGGTTTCGATGGGTTCACAAAAATTTAATATTTACAGACAATCGGGTCTTGTAGTGGTCCAATGGTAATCATCAGAGAAGACGAAATTCAAATATGGATTCAGCATTTGAGTTTACCCCTACAGCCTGCGTCATGTCTACTTTGACGAAAGTTCCTGCCTTACTTCTGCCAAATTTCCGGTTTCAGCAGGATTCCGGGCGAACTACTTGTCTTGCAAAAGATTGAAGATCAAAAACAGATTCAGCGTATCCATTCCATTTATATCTCCATAATCAACTTCACATAAAACCTCAACTTTAGCAAATTTTCCGATTTTAGTAGGATTCGTGGTGAAATGTGTCCAGGTATAAAATGATTGTCATACACGAATTCAGAATGCCTTCTTACCCGTAAATCGAACACCTAATGAAATTCATATACAACCCTTACTTTTAACAGATTTTCCGGTTATGGCCGGATTCCGGACGATCTACTTTTCCGGCGACAAAATAATTTTCATATTCGGTTTCAGCATGTTTCACTGTCCTTAAATCGAACCTCTAATCAACTTCAGATTAATCTTTTCTTTTTGACAACCTTTCCGGTTTTGGCCGGATTCCGGCCGATCTACTTGTTCGACGAGAAAATTATTTTCATAATCGAATTCAGCATGTCTCCTTACCCCTAAATCGGATCTCTAATCAACTTCAGATAAAACTTTTACTTCTAACAAACTTTCCGGTTTTAGCCGGATTCCCGGTGGACTACTTGTCCGGCGAGAAAATGGTTTTCTTATTCGTGTTCAGCATTTCGTCTTACCCCGTAATCAACTATCTCATTAGCTTTTAAAAAATATTTTTTTCGCCCCTTAATACAGCTATCCCATCTACGAACTCGACCTTTCCCTCGACTCGAAGAGTCCTCAAACCAAGTTTCATCAAAATATCTCATTCCCTTCGAGAGTTATCGTGGTGACAGACGGACGGACGGGCAGACGGACAACTTTTGCGATGTCATAGGTTTCCCTCCACTTACGTTTTGGGATCCCAAAAAGAGGTGTAAATACACATTTTGATGGATGAGATCATCGGCTGCTGGGCCCAGATTTCCCATTAACTAAGTTCGTCTATTACAGGTCTCGAGTTCAACTCTTGTATATTTGGGGAAATATATCTATGGATGAGGATTTTCGCTTAACAGCAACAAATAAGATGACGCTGCGTACTTTAATCTTAAATGAACAGTTGGAAACTGGACTGTTCTGTCATATGATCGACCATATGACGCTCTTAATGAATTGTGACAAAGGGGGTATTAGGCTGCTACGACTTGGTTTATCGCACTTGTCATACCTTGCTAATGGAAAAGAGATTTAAAGGGTCGGACTGGTTGGCAGAAATATTGTTGGAATTCAAGCTATTCGTACAAGATCTTTAACATTTCTTTGGATTATACTTGCGGTTTGTATACATTTACAGCTTTCAAAGTGGGATGATTAAAAATTAGGTTATTTCAGTACTTGTTTGGTTACTGGGGATGTGAAAAGTCTTGATTCTAAAGCTGTTTTTATACAAAATGTGACACACATTTTACTTCACACTCCACGTCTGAGCGCTTGCGCACTTGTTGTTGTCCATACCACCTTCAGACAGAAAACTACAGAGACCTCAAATTACGATGTTTCTGCTTGAAATTTCTGACGCCGTCTGAAAGAGAGAAAAAAAAGAAGGAAATAAATATCTGTGAAACAAATATTTAGTCCCATCATTTGGTATTTCTCGATAGACCAGACATTTAGAAACAGATGAAGGCCAATGGCTAATCTGAGAAAACCAACTTCAGATATTGAATCAGCGTGTGTATATTGACCCCTAGGCTATACTTCATATCTACTTTGACGAAATTGATCAAATCTTCCTGCCTTACTTCTGCCAACTATCCGGTTTCGTCCGGATTCAGATCCAGGGTGAACTATTTGTCTTGCAAAAACTAAAGCTCAAAAACAAATTCAGTGTCTAATGGAGATAAGGAGAATAAGGAGAGAAATTCATCTTTCATCTTCACCCAGAAGTTCATCTGTAAGCAAAACCCTTGAGGCAAAAACGATATCAGGCTCTTAGGGATCATTGATATATACCGTTTGGTCAATAGTATTTTTTTTTTCGCTTACGGTTAAAATGCGCACTTTAAGGGTGCTAGAAATTTTTTGTTCAGTAAAACCAATGTGGCACAAATGATCGTGGGTTGAGATATATCGTTTGATAAAAAGTTATTTTCGACCTTGCGGTGAAGATGCGCACTTTAAGGGAGCTAGAACTTCATTTGTAAGCAAAACCCTGGAGGCAAAAATGATAATGGGCTCATGGGGATCATGAAAATGCATATTTTGCTTAAAAGTATGTTTGTTAGTAGTATGTTGGAATGGCCGGATTTGGAAAGTGGTAATTTCTACGGCAATCTTATCAAATTTCTAATATTCCAGCCAAGTTTCATCGTCCTAGCACATCTGGAAGTACCTTTATCTATCCGGAGCATCTGTTTGTTATTCCCACAAAGTTCTATCCCGATCTCTCCAGTCTAAGCCGGTCACGTATCACGTGCAGAACTATACCAGTGTGAAGAAAAGGGTAGGTGTTTGACAAAAACTACTCAATTCTCAGGATTCCCCCGCCCTCCACCCCCCCCTCCGGATGGTCCGATCGGGAAACTGATTATTTCCAGGTTAGTTTGATTGAGTCCCTGATATGCCTACCAAGTTTCATAGTCCTAGCACATCTGGAAGTACCCTAACTCGCAGACACCGGACTGACCGACCGACAGACCGACGGAAAAGTGATCGGTATATGGCACTTGGCCGGTAGGCAAGTGCCATAAAAAATGAAAACTAAAAAATAATTCAGATAGGTTACTGCTGAGATAAACCAGAGGTATGCGTATTTGAACGTTTGTTGACTTGGAACAGAACCATTTTCATGCACTTGCTGTGACTAAAGTCAACTACAAGGGTCCTACAAAATTAATGGCCCCTTAAAACCCCTACATAGGAATTTGGAATCTTCATACTACCGTTTAGCCCCCAACTTAACTGGTCAAATTAAGTAACTGTTGAAATAAGCATACCTCTACTGTAAGGTACAGGAAAGGTTCCCGAACTCAAATTTACGTAGCCACAAATTTCGCCTCAAAATAAAAGGAAGTTTAAAATTTCTGCAGCCTAAGCTGACTGCGAATCATGCTTGACAGTGCAAAATGGATACGTGAGCGGAAATTTTATCAGAGCTATATTTCGGCCCTTCTTGGCAAGAGTCCTCTTTAGACTCAAAGCCGCTCAAGTTGGAACAAGACCAAAGGTTTCGATGGGATCCCAAAAATCTAATATTTGATCCAGACAATTGTGTTGCGAGAGCAACACTTTGGTTTTGTCCTCGTTTTTTTTTTTTTTTTTTTTTTTCCTATGCCGCCGATTTCATTTTATTCCTGGTAACTGAGAAGGGTCTAACCTGTGCGGTTTATACGGAAAGTGTGGACCTTAGGCCGGATTGATGAATATGACATTACATTTTGGAAAGCTCCGTAGAACTCTTGCCTGGGGCCAATAAGGATGGATTTTGCTTGTCCTCGAGCCAGAGCCTACGGTTTGCGAAGTGAAGTGGAGTTGTATAGCCTATGTCAGAGAGGACTATCTGAAGTTGTGTAGCGAACATTTCGTTTCATCAAACCATGTTTCTGCTTTCGAGTGGAAAGCTCCGTTCTAGCACGCGAGCAGGCAGGCACCAGTTTCAAATTGAAGATGGACTAAAATCTATAAGTGTTAAATATATGCGGCAGTTACCCGGCCCCACAGCCAACATATCTTCTTTGAGTGATAAAGAAAAAAATCTACAGAGACAAAAAAGTGGCTTTTTCCCACGGGTCCGAAAGGGCTGCCATCTATTGTTTCTGTTCATGTCTGCGACGATTTCAGCTGAGTTTATCATTTTTTTTTTTTTGCACTTGGGGTTGCGGTAGAGTAACGGTATCAGATGTGCCTGTTAAAGTTTAAAAGTTCTCTCATTGCTAAAGAAACTAGAGCTTATCCTTTGCTCCTTTCTAAGTCGTGACGTTAGAAAGTTTTGAACTAAGACAGGTAGAATTTTTTTTTCGACGGCAATCGATAGCCGTTGATGAGCTGATCAAAGTATATGTCATCCATTTTTTGGTACAAAAATTCCTTCATGAGATACACCAGTTTGAAAATTTCAAAGGGGTTGACAACTTCAGTAGTGAGGTACACAGAAACCAAAATTAGGCGATATCAGTTATGAGACATGTAGGGGACTTTCAAGCAACAGTCGACTGTTAGCTCATATATCTTCGGTAATGAGGGGTTTGCGGCTTTTGCTAGTTGGTGTACCTGTTATTTGTTTCCGGTGTATTCGATGGTAAGAACAATTTGGTTCCCAATGGTAAGATATGCAAGGGACTTGTAAGTAATAATCGGCTGTTATGCTACCTTCTGCGATGATGGGTTTGCAACTTTTGCTAGCTGGTGTACCCATTATTTGTTTTCGGTTAACTTAATGTATATCACGGGAGAGGGACTTGTAAGTAGGAATCGGTTCACGAGCCTACATATCTTCTTTCAGTGATAAATAGAAAAATCTACAGAAACAAAAAAGTGGCTTTTTCCCACGGGTCCGAAAGTGATGCCATCTATTGTTTCTATCCATTTCTGTGCGCGATTTCAGCTGAGTTTATCGTTCGTTTTTTGCACTTGGGTTTGCGATAGAGAAATGGTATCACATATGCCTCTTAAACTTTTAAAGTTCTCTCATTGCTAAAGAAATTAGAGCTTATTCTTTGCTCCTTTCTAAGCGGTGACGGTAGAAAGTTGGCCTACGGCAAAAAGTCAACTTTTGAACTAAGACAGGTAGAATTTTTTTTTCGACTGCAATCGATAGCCGTTGATGAGCTGATCAAAGCATATGTCATCCATATTTTAGTACAAAAAATCCTTCATGAGATACACCAGTTCATAAATTTCAAGGGGTTGACAACTTCAGTAGTAAGATGCACACTGAAACCAAAAGTAGGCGATACCAGTTGTGAGACATGTAGGGGACTTGTAAGCAACAGTCGACTGTTAGCTCATAATCATCTTCGGCGATGAGGGGTTTGCAGCTTTTGCTACTTGGTGTACCCGTTATTTGTTTCCGGTGTATTCGATGGTCCAATGGCAAGATATGCAAGGAACTTGTAAGTAATAATCGGCTGTTATGCTACAATCATCTTCAGCGATGAGGGGTTTGCAACTTTTGCTAGCTGGTGTACTTGCTAGTTGGTGTACCTGGTATTTGTTTCCGGTCTATTCGATGGTGAGAACAGTTTGGTTCCCAATCATAAGACATGATAGGGACTTGTAAGTAATAATCGGCTGTTATGGTACACTCGTCTTCAGCTATGAGGGGTTTGCAACTTTTGCTAGCTGGTGTACCCATTATTTTTATCCGGTGAACTTCGATGTCTACCACGGAAGAGGGACTTGTAAGTAAGATCGGTTCACGAGGGGCTAGAAATTTGTGCAAACTGGTGCATATTGTATGCGATTTCTATAAATCTGACGGTAAGAAAGTTTGTATCGATGGTCCATCGCTGTAACCTAGGGGTACAAATGATAATGTAAAACAATGAGGTAGTTCGTAATAACTAATAGTGTCATCTGTGGTATTATAATCCTGAAAAGTTACGGATAGCTTTATAATACCAACTAAATTATATTAGATATTGTTCCAAGTGTTCATCAGTCACGATGTCTACGATTAAAACGGATAAAGTTCAACTGACTGCAAAGTCAATTTAGTCCCTTTTTCTGACATTCTTTGTTGCTGTTAGGGCAATCGATAGCCCTTGATGAGCTGATCCAAGTTTATGTCATCCATTTTTTTTTTAACAAAAATCCTTCGTAAGATAAACCAGTTTGAAAGTTTCAAGGGGTTGACAACTTCAGTAATAAGGTGCACACTGAAACCAAAAATAGGCGATACCTGTTTGTTGTTAGTGATCCTGAAAAGTTACGGATAGCTTCATAACACCAACTAGATTATATAAGATATTTTTCCAAGTTTTCATTGGTCACGATGTCTATGATTGAAAAGGATAAAGTTCAATTTAGTCCCTTCTTCCGATATTCTTTTGCTGTTGTTTTTTCAACGCTGAAGACTAACTTTTGATCATTTGATTATTCTTTTTAGAACAGACAGTTTTAAAAGCTTCAATAAGTTGACAACTTCAGCATTTAACCGACAGCGAAGGATAAAAAACCAAAGTGTTGCTCTCGCAACACTTTAGTCGGCGAAGCCGGACAAAGGTTGCCGCAACGTAGGTCTAGTTGGGTCTTGTCTTCGCCAGATCCAGTATTCGCCCGGCTAATCATCAGAGAGGACCAAGTTCAGAAATACCTCTATAAGCCATTTCTATTTTGACGATACTGACCGAAACTTCCTGCTTTACTTCTGCCAAATTTCCGGTTTTGCCCGAATTCCGAGCTAACTACTAGTCCAGCAAAAAAAAAAGAAAATTCAGAAACGAATCCAGCGGATCTCTTTATCCTTGTAAAGAACATATCATCAACTTTAAATAAAACTTTGACTTAAAAGAAAATTCCGGTCAAAACCGGATTCTGGACTAATTATATGTCCGGGTAAAAAAATTATTGTCATACACAGACTTAGCGACTCTTCTTACCCCTAAATCTGTCATCTAATCAACATCAAATAAAACTTTCGCTTTTAACAAACTTTCCGGTTTTGGCCGGATTCCTGGCGAACTTGTTGTCCGGTGAGAAAACGGTTTTCACCATCGTGTTCAGCATGTCTTCTTACCCCTAAATCGAACATTTAATCAACTTCAAATGAAACTTTTACTTTTAACCAACTTTCCGTTTTTTGCCGGATTCCAGACGAACTAATTGTCCGGCAAGAAAATAGTTTTCACCATCGTATTCAGCATGTCTCCTTACCCCTAAATCATACATTTAATCAACTTCAAATGACACTTCTACTTGCACGAAACTTTCTGGTTTTTGCCGGATTCCGGATGAACTACTTGTCCGACAAGAAAACGGTTTTCACCATCGTACTCAGCATGTCTTCTTACCCCGTAATCGACTATGACATTAGCTGTTTAAAAATATTTTGTTTGTCCCTTAATTTGAAACCCCTCCCCCACCATTAAATATAGGGCTAAATAGCCCATCTTCGAACTTTACTTGCACTTTGACCCAAAGGATCCTCCCACCAAGTTTCATCAAAATATCTCATTGCCTTCGAGAGTTATCGTGCTTACAGACGGACAGTCGGACATTATTTTGATGTCATAGGTATCCCTCCACTTACGTTTTGGGATCCTAAAAACGAGCTTGTGGAAAACAAACCTAAAGAGTCTAGCTTAGCGTTAAATATCTGACTTCGTGAATAATTTTGTGAGAGTTTCTTGGAGTTAAAAAGGTTGCTGTGGTTTCATTTTGAACACGGCTGCTGTTTTTGCTGCTCGATTGGGTTGTTGATCGGGTAGAGATCCAGTTCACCACCAAATTTTAAAATGATGACCTGAAGCATCCATATCAAGACGTGATTAGACGTGTTGATCGTCAATGGAAAAACAAATTTTATTTGCTCGGTGTACGGAAAGCCCACTCACAACGACAAGTATCTATCTTGCTTTACGATTCAGACCAACCAGAAAACGTGAAACGGGGAGTCGTCATTTCACTGATCGACAGAACCCTCAAAATTTTCGCCGAAACCCTACTAGACACTGAACTGGGCCACATCCGAGACGTAGGCTACTTTATGCCAACAAATAACCCATCCAAGTAGTCAGAAACATCATTCAAAGAAGATTGAAGATCCATTTGGCCTCCAAAAACAACACTAGCACTCGTATCAATGACAAACCAGTAGAAAAGAACGCCCGTATCTTCCGAACGTAAAATTCAAGGAGTCACTGAAAAACTGCCCTAGAACTTAAATAAGTCCAACATCGAAACATTTCACGGGACTCAAAACATTCTACTGTCCTACACCAGCAGTGAATGCATGGGGTTTTCCAGTAGTGACATTTCTCTGTGAGTTCGTTTTATTTTGCATTACCGAAACCCTAGCCCATGGGAGTTGGGTTCTGTGAGCTGTACCGGACTCAAAATCAATATTGACACGGGTCCGTGAGTTTATAAGTTTAATTTTTGGCACTACCGGAACCCTAGCCCGCAGAAGTTGGGTTCCGTGAGTTAAAATTCACTCCCGGACTCGTCGTCTGCACTAACATGGGTCCGTGAGTTCGAAAATATAATTTTGTTGGCACTACTGGAACCCTAGTCCATCGGACCTGGGTTCCGTGAGTTAATAATATTTACTACCCCAATTACTCCCCGAAGCCGCACAGAATCTAAATTCGTTATCGCCAGCGCGCCGCTGATTTATCGGCGTTTGCTCTAATTTTTGCATTTTTGCGGTTATTTTTCAGTTTTCCAATAAATGTTTGCAATTTTATAGTTTCGGCACTACCGGAACCCATAGCCGATAGCCATCTGTGTCCGTAAGCTGGTAATTTTCAGCCAAATAGCTATTGATACCGGTATCTTAGCCTCCGGTATATCGGTTCCGGTAATTGATTTTTTCCCATGTTATTTTCTCTAAGTGAAAATCTCGGCATCATAGCTCTCATCCAAACTATTCCGTGAGTTCTATCCACGTAGACACTACCGGAACACAAGCTCCAATAATACAGTTTCAGGTATCAACTACCGGCTCCCTAGCTTCTGAGCACAGAATTCCGTGAGACTACAGGACTAGAAGCTGGTGCGATGAAATTTCCGTGAGCTATTTCCACTTACTACCGGAACGGGATCCAGCAGATACATGTTTCCATTAGTCAATGAAGTCAGATCCCGGAATAGCAGCTCATATAGTTTAGTTTCCGTGAGAACAAGACCAAAGGTTTCGATGGGATCCCAAAATTCAATATCTGATCCAGACAACTGAGTCTTGTCTTAGACAGATCCAGTCATCGCCAGACTCCTTGAACATTTTTACAATTAAAATTCAGAAACAGATTAAGGCCAAATAGCTAGTCATCTGAGAAAACCAAGTTCAGATATGGATTCAGCATGTGTGTTTACCCCTATAAGTCATATCTGTTTTAACGAAAACTTCCTGCCACTTCTGCCAATTTCCTGGTTTCGGCCTAACTCCAGAACTATTTGTCCGGCGGAAAAAAGAAAGCTCAAAAACGAACACAGGGTATCTTCTTTCCCCAATAATGAACATCTAATCAACTTCAAATACAAATTTAACTTATACAAATTTTTCCGATTCCAGCCGGATTCCGGTCGAACTATATTTCCGGGTAAAATTTGATTGTCAAACACGGATTCAGCATCTCTTCTTACCCTGAAATGAGTTATCTAATCAACTCCAATAAAACTTTTAATTTTAACAAACTTTCCGGTTTGGGCCAGATTCTGGGCGAACTACTTGTCCGTCGAGAAAATGGTTTTCACCATCGTCCTTAGCATGCCTTCCTACCCCTAAATGGAATATTTAATCAACTTCAAATAAAACTTTTACTTTTAACAAGCTTTCCGGTTCTGGCCGGATTCCGGGCGAACTACTTGTCCGATGATAAAATGGTTCTCACCATCGTGTTCATGTCTTCTTACCCCATAATCGACTATCAAATTAGCTGTTTCAAAATATTTTGTTTGCCCCATAATTTGAACCCCCACCCCTAAATGTAGGGCTTCAAAGCCCATCTACGAACTTGACTGGTCCAACGACCCAACGGATCCTCACACCACGTTTCATCAAAATATCTCATTCCCTTCGAGAGTTATCGTTCTTACAGACGGACAGACAGACAACTTTTGCGATGTCATAGGTATGCCTCCACTTACGTTTTGGGATCCCAAAAACAGGTTCCGTAGCCCGTAGCACATAAAGTACGGCTCCCGGTTCCCTAGACAGTGCCTTTTAATGGATACCGTTCAAACTACAACTTCAAATCGGCATCGGCAGAACACGATTTCGAAAACCCATCCCATGTAGTACATTTTGAAAAAGCCCAAATTCTTGCAACATGTATATGCACCGGACTTCACCAAACTCTACGAGAAGACGTAGAAATCAGAAACAAGAGCTGAAAGCTCGTATGGCACTTGTAAGAACAGTTAGCATGTTTGTCAGATACGGTTTGCAGTTTTCAAGGCTGGATCTCTCTCCCGATATTCATTTCATCAGAAAATGGGCTTGATCTAGTAGATCTGAAATGGTTATACCACTCATTGACAACTGTATCTTCCTCCAACGATGATCGGATCGGGGGAGGGACTATATTTTCAAGCCAATCTAATAGAGTCCCTAACATGCCTGCAAAGTTTCACGGCCATAGCACATCTGGAAGTACCCTAACTCGTGATCATCGGAATTAGGGAAAACCCCCTCCAACTCCCCCCACTGTGACACGATCGGTCCTGTTTTGTCAATAATAATAATAATAATAATAATATATTTGCAAATTGAATGGCAGGCCGTTAAGCCTCTACAATGTATCTATGGCTTATGCTTGTTCTTCCCTCCAAGTCCCATCCCGATCTCTCGACTCTAAGCGCTTCAAGAGATTTCTCCCCCCGCCTTCAGCTCCTCCCGATGTTATCAGATCCGTTCCAGACTTGAAATTGATCATCTGAGTCACTGGTTCTTGACACTTGACAAGTTTCATGCACGTCTGATCACCTGTTCCAAAGTTATGAATGTCAATAGAATCTTACCCATGATCATCGGATCGGGAAAAGAACTATTTTCAAGTAGACCTGGAAGAGTACGTAATATGTCTACCAAGTTTCATGGTCCTAGTACATGTGGAAGTACCCCTCGAAGTACCCTAACTCGTGATCACCGGAAATCCGGGAAAACCCCTTCCAACCCCTCTACTGTGACATCCCGATCCATCGACCCTAAACATTTCACGACATTTCCGGTCCCCCCTCTAATCCCCCTCTCATCGGATTTGGTCCAGATTTGAAACTGAAAATCTGAGACACTTGTTCTTCACAATTGTCAAGTTTTATGCATGTCCGATTATCCATTCCAGAGTTATGCATGTTTCTAGTTTCCGGATTCCCCTTCCCTCACCCCCCCCCCGCGATAGCAGGATCGGGGAAGCGATTATTTCCATGTTAATCTGGTTGGTTCCCTCATATGCCTGTCAAGTTTATTGTGCTAGCTTATTTGGAAGCGTTTCACCAGATTTCCGGTTGCCCCTCCAGCTCCCCCCCCCAGTGATCGGATCTGGTCCGGATCTGAAACTGAGCATCTGAAGCACTTGTTCTTGGCATATGTCAAGTTTCTTGCATGTCTGATTACCCGTTCCAAAGTTATGCATGTTACTAGTTTCCGGATTTCCCATCCCTCCACTCCTCCCACAATGACCGGATGGGGAAAGTGACTATTTCCAAGTTCTTCTGGTCGGTTCCCTGATATGCCTGCCAAATTTCATTGTCCTAGCTTATGTGGAAGCGTTTCATGAGATTTCCGGTGCCCCCTCCAGCCCCCCCCCCCCCAGTTATCGGATCTGGTCCGGATTTGAAACTGAGCTTCTGAAGCACTTGTTCTTGACATATGTCAAGTTTCAGGCATATCTGATTATCCGTTCAAAAGTTAGGCATGCTACTACTTTCCGGATTTCCCAGCCCCCAAGATGGCCAGATCGGGGAAGTGATTATTTCCAAGTTAATCTGGTCGGTTTCCCAACACGCCTGCCAAGTTTCATCGTTCTAGCTTATGTGGAAGCGTTTCACGAGGTTTTGGGTGCCCCCCTCCAGCCCCCCCCCCCCCAGTTATCGGCAATTGTCCTTGACACATGTCAAGTTTCACGCAAGTCCGATTACCCGTTCTAAAGTTATGCATGTTACTAGTTTCCGGATTTCTTGTTGCTCCACCCCCCCCCACGATGGCCGGATCGGGGAAGTGACTGTTTCCATGTTAATCTGGTTCGGTCCCTTATACGCCTGCTAAGTTTCATCGTCCTAGCTTATGTGGAAGTGCCCAAACTAGCAAAACCGGGACAGACCGACAGACCGTCGTTTCCGGATTTCTCATCCCTCCACCCCCCCCCCCCCCCCCCACTATGATCGTATCCGGAATATGATTATATCCAAGTTAATCTGGTCGGTTCCCTGATATTCCTGCTAAGCGTTTCACTAGATTTGTTTGACTTGGACTGACCATCTTTAAAGCGTACATATTCTCGCATTCGCTTTGTATACATCATAGCATGGCTCAGTGGTAGAAAACCGGACTGGCAACACAAAGGTCAACTTTCACTTGGTTTCACGTATGTCTGATTACCCTTTCCAAAGCTATGCATGTTAATAGTTTTCGGATTTCCCATCCCTCCACTCCCCCCACTATGATCGGATCCGGAATATGATTATATCCAAGTTAATCTGGTCGGTTCGCTGATATTCCTGCCAAATGTTTCACTAGATTTGTTTGACTTGGACTGACCATCTTTAAACCCTAATTATTCCCGCATTCTCTTTTTGATACATAGTCGCATAGCTCAGTGGTAGAATACTGGACTGTTATCCCAAAGGTTCCTGGTTCGATCCCGCGTTCGGCCAGAGCTTTGTTATGCTCCCGTTTTACTTTTTTCTCCCGTTTTACTTTATA
This sequence comes from Branchinecta lynchi, assembly GCA_023053575.1. NCBI lineage: Eukaryota > Metazoa > Arthropoda > Branchiopoda > Anostraca > Branchinectidae > Branchinecta > Branchinecta lynchi. The sequence continues at coordinate 13,340,057 of JAKZAP010000005.1, forward strand.
GTTTCCGGACTCCCGGATCCGGGGAAAGTTGGATTGGGGAAGTGATTATTTGTAAGTTGATCTGGTCGGGTCCCTGATATGCCTGTGAAGTTTCATCGTCCTAGCTTGTGTGGAAGTGCCCAAACTACCAAAACCTGGACAGACCGACAGAACGACAGACAGACAGACCGACAGAAATTACGATCGCTATATGGCACTTGAGTATGCTCAAGTGCCATAAAAAGCGTTCAGGGACCAACAGAGACACAGGCGAGTACTCAGTACCAGAAATACGGACCGATATCATCAGTAAAAGGAAATTTCGACCCCAAACTCTTCTCTACAACAAAACAAAAGTCACCCCACCCCCTAAAAAAAAAACTCTACCCGATCAATGACCCAATCGAGCAGCAAAAACAGCAATTGTGTCCAAAATAAAATCACAGCAACCTTTTAAATTCCAAGCTTTCACAAAAGAGTTCACTAAGTCGGATATTTAAAGCTAAGCTAGAATCTTAAGTCTGTTTTCCACAAGTCGATTTTTCCAACTTGAATGGCTTTGAGCCTGAAGAGAACCCTTGCAGGACCCTTGTCAAGAAGGGAAAAAATATAGCTCTAGCCTCTAATCAAGTTTCAGCTGATGTTTCCGTTTAGAACTGTAAAAAAGGAAATTTATTTGCAGTCTAAGTTTCAAGAAAAAATCTAATGACTTAGGATATACAGTACTGATACAGTAGGGGTATGCTTAGGTGAACGTTTGTTGAGATTAGGCTTTGCCATTTTCACGCACTTGCTGTGTCTAAATTTAACTACCTGACTACCAGTTAGCCAAAGTAGACTATATAGGTACATCTGAATAGCCTGATCCGATAGGTATTTTGGAATTTCTTTCTACCATTTAGCCCAAAACTACATTGTTCACATAAACATACCTCTACTGTAATTAGAAGGTATTTGAATTTTCTTTCTACCATTTAGCCCAAAACTACATTGTTCACATAAACATACCTGTACTGTAGTTAGAGGTGTAGATAAATTGCTACTTTGGAGGCCAATTTCGAGGTTATGACAATTCAAAATTGGGTGCTTCTCTGCCAAATGGTTAGACTCGTCGTCAGAAAAGTGGTGATGGTCGTTTCTACTGATGTTCAGCAAACTTCTGAAATATACAAATTGCTTAGACCTAGGTGTCCGTAGCTTTCACAACTCCCTAATTCAACATGCGTGCATCAAGGTTTTCAAAAAGCGCGCTTGCACTTCCAGCCGAATCGATTGTTTTGCAATTACGACCGACGAATAGAGGCGCTAGGTGCCGTTTGAACTTCCACTTCCTAACACCGGCAACCAAAGTTGACCATATTTTACAATGCATGTCAATGGGTTGTCGCTTATGAAGTGTTTGCCCGTTTGGTTCTAAAAATTTGAGAGTTTCTGACCAATTCTGACATTCTGACCAGCTTCTGATATATCCAGCAAAGGTATGCTGATTTTAACACCTCTTTTGCTTTAATTGTTCCCTAGTCTACCTTGTTTTTGTTTTGAAAGGAAGAAAATGTATAGAAATATTTGAATTATTTTTTCCTCTTTTTGGAAAGGCACTGTCTAGGGAACCGGGAGTCGTACTTTATGTCCTACGGGCTACGGAACCGGTAGTTCTCACGGAAACGAAACCATATGAGCTGCGATTCCGGGATCTTATGTCATTAACTAACGGAAACTTGTACGTGCTGGCTCCCGTTCCGGTAGTAATTGGAAATAGCTCACAGAAACTTCATCGCACCAGCTTCTCGTCCGGTAGCCTCATGGAATTGTGTACCCAGAAGCTAGGGAGCCGGTAGTTGATACCGGAAACTGTATAATTGGAGCTTCTGTTCCGGTAGTGTCTACGTGGAATATAAAACTCACAGAATAGTTTGGATGAGAGCTAGGATGCCGGGATTTTCACAGACTTAGAGAAAATAACATTGGAAAAAATTCACTACCGGAACCCATATATTGAGAGCTAAGGTACCGGTAGCAACTACTATTTGCTTGAAAATGACCAGCTCACGGACACAGGTGACTATGGGCTAGTGTTCCGGTAGTGACGGAAAAAAAAAAAAATAGGACTCACAGACCCATGTCAGTGTGGACTAGGAAACCGGAAGTGAATATTTTCTACTCACGGAACGCAGCTCTTGCGAGCTGCGGTTCCGGTAGTGGCAAAAATTCAAATTAAAAACTCATGGACGCGTGTCAATATGGACTTTGAGTCCCGTACAGCTCACTGAGTCCAGTTATACATCTTATTTTTTGTGCCCTACCGGAACCCCAGCCAGCAGAAGTTGGGTTCCGTTAGTTAAAAATATTTGCTTCCGGTTTCCTAGTCTGCACTGACATGGGTACGTGAGTTCAATTTTTTTTTTCATCACTACCGGAACCCTAGCCCATAGCCATCTGTGTCTGTGAGCTGGTCATTTTCAAGCAAATAGTAGTTTCTACCGGTACCTTAGCTCTCAATATATGGGTTCCGGTAGTGAATTTTTTCTCATGTTATTTTCTCTAAGTCCGTGAAAATCCCGGCATCCTAGCTCTCATCCAAACTATTCCGTGAGTTTTATATTCCACTTAGACACTACCGGAACAGAAGCTCTAATTATACAGTTTCCGGTATGAACTACCGGCTCCCTAACTTCTGAGTACACAATTCCGTGAGGCTACCGGACGAGAAGCTGGTGCGATGAAGTTTCTGTGAGCTATTTCCAATTACTACCGGAACGGGAGCCAGCACATACAAGTTTCCGTTAGTTAATGACGTCAGATCCCGGAATCGCAGCTCATATGGTTTGGTTTCCGTGAGAACTACCGGTTCCGTAGCCCGTAGGACATAAAGTACGACTCCCGGTTCCTTAGACAGTGCCTTTTGGAAACAGACTGTTAGTGTTACTGTTGGCATTGCTTTGCTTTGGGTTTGCCACTTTGGTTGGGGATAAATGTATTCATAAAGTATTTTGGAGTTTGAAGCTATCTTTGTTTGGTGTAGTCTTGCAGTTGGGAACTATCCTAGTTCCCGAACAATTTCACATTTACGGTATGGTACCGGAAGATTTTTATGGCACTTGAGCATACTCAAGTACCATATAGCGATCGTAATTTCTGTCTGTCTGTCCGCATTTTGCTAGTTTGGGCACTTCCACGTGACCTAGGACGTTAAAACTTGGCAGGCATATCAGTGACCCAACCAGATTAACTTGGAAATAATCACTTCCCGATCCGACCATCAATGGGGGAGTCGCAAGATGGGTAATCCGGAAATTAGTAACATTCATAGCTTTGGAATGGATAATCGCGTGCATTAAACTCGACAGGTATCAAGAACAAGTGTCTTGATGTTCATTGTCAAATTTGGATTGGATCCGATAACTGGGGGGGTGGGTGGCTGGAGGGGAACACCCAAAATCTCCTGAATTGCTTTTTCTAGTTTTTGTCAAACCCCTTCCCATTCTAGTATAGCTCTGCTCGTGGATGAGTCATTCTTTGCTTAATTGGTTCGGAGAGAGCCAGAGCAATCGAAGGGGTTTGGAATAATATGGCAAGTGTCAGTGGCTTCTCTGGCCAAACAGAACTACCAGGGTATATGCATTTCTGAAACGCTAGGTGGCCTCTATGAGATCTATCGCGCAGTTCTGACATGCTGGAAGTCGTCCCTATCCTTACAAAGCAATTACTACGTTTTCGCAAGCGGTGGTTAAAGCAAGTGGTGGTAAATCAGTCATTGTAGAGAGATAGCGAATAATTGTGATGGTGTCAAGCTGAAATACAGTGGAGTTGTAAATTCGACAAGATTGGCGTAGGAATCGCCACTTTCCAAATCCGCACCATTCCTTAAAGCATCAATCATGACCGCAAATTAAGAAAAATAATTTTAAGCCAAATATGCATTTTCATGATCCCCATGAGCCCATTACCATTTTTGTCTCGATGGTTTTGCTTACAAATGAGGTTCTAGCTCCCTTAAAGTGTGCATCTTCACCGCAAGGTTGAAAAGTACTTTTATCAAACGATACATCTCAACCCATGATCATTTGTGCCACAAGGATTCTACTTTTGACCAAACGCTATATATCAATGATCCCTAAGAACCTGCTATCGTTTTTGCCTCAAGGGTTTTGCTTACAGATGCATTTCTAGCGTTTAAAGTCAGCATCATTACAGCCAAGTTCAACAATAAAATACTTTTTGGGATCCCAAAACGTAAGTGGTGGGATATCTATGACATCGTAAAAGTTGTCTGGCTGTCCGTCTGTGCGTACTATAACTCTCGAAGGGAATGCGATATTTTGATGAAACTTGGTGTGAGGATTCTTTGGGTCAAGAGTAAGATTAAGTTCGTAGATGGGCTATGTAGCCCTACATTTAGGGGTGGGGGAGGGGGTTTTAACTAAGGGGCAAATGAAATATTTTCAAACAGATAATGTGATAGTCGACTATGGGGTAAGAAGGCATGTTGAACACGATGGTGAAAACCATTTTGTCATCGGAAAAGTAGTTCGCCCGGAATCCGGCCAAAACCGGAAAGTTTGTTAAAAGTAAAAGTTTTATTTGAAGCTGAGTAGATTTAGGGGTAAGAAGACATGCTTAACACAATGGTGAAAACCGTTTTTTTCGCCGGACAAGTAGTTAGCCGGGAATCCGGCCAAAATCGGAAAGTCTGTTAAAAGTAAAGTTTTATTTGAAGTTGATTCGATGTTCGATTCAGGGGTAAGAAGACATTCGGAACAGAATGGTGAAAACCATTTTCCCGCCGAACAAGTAGTTCGCCCGGAATCGGCCAAAACCGGAAAGTTTGTTAAAAGTAAAAGTTTTATTCGAAGCTGGTTAGATTTATGGTAAGAAGACTTGCTTAACACAATGGTGAAAGCCGTTTTTTCGCCGGATAAGTAGTTAGCCCGGAATCCGCCCAAAACCGGAAAGTCTGTTAAAAGTAAAGTTTTATTTGAAGTTGATTCGATGTTCGATTTAAGGGTAAGAAAACATTCTGAACAGAATGGTGAAAACCATTTTCTCGCCGAACAAGTAGTTCGCTCGGAATCTGCCAAAAACCGGAAAGTTTGTTAAAAGTAAAAGTTTTATTTGGAGCTGATTAGATGTTCGATTTAGGAGTAAGAAGACCAGACAAGCAGTTCACCCGGAATCTGGCCAAAACCGAAAATTGTTAAAAGTTAGAGTTTTAATTTGTAATTGATTATATATTTGATTTAGGGGTAAAGAGATGGTGAATCCGTGTATGACAATCATTTTTTACCCGGATATATAGTTTGACGGCAATCCGGCTGGAGCCGGGAAATTTGTTATAAGTCGAATTTTTATTTGAAGTCGATTAGATGCTCAGTATTGGGGAAAGAAGATCTGCTGAGTTCGTTTTTGAGCTTTCTTTTTTCGCCAGGCAAGTAGTTCCGGAATTTGGCGGAAATCGGGAAATGTGCAGAAGTGGCAGGAAGTTTTCGTCAAAACAGATATGACTTATAGGGGTAAACACACATGCTGATTCAATATCTGAACTTGATTTTCTCAGATGATTAATCTGTTTTTGAATTTTAATGGGAAAAATGTTCAAGGAGTCTACTTTTTACTTACTAGTGTGTAATAAAATAATATTAGACTCTGTACAAAGTTCCCAAACAAAAAACTCCTCCCAACATTTTGCCTATTCTTGCAAGTGCCGTATGAGCTTTCAGCTCTTGTTTTTGTTTAAATTTGCAAAAAATTTGCCAGAGCAGAAAGAAGAAACTCTCATCAACTGATCATGCATTGTAAAACTGGCTTCCTTACTGGTATGTGGTATGTGCCACCTTTCTACTTTGAAGCGGATGGTGGAAACTGTACTTTTTCCGAAGCATAGACCTAATAGCATTTCTCGGTTTCCGAACGGCAGCCGAACGCCACATGATCAGAAAACCGTTCGGGATACCAGTGTTGGAAACCCATGTTCTAGTTCCCGAATGTTTCGTCTCATTTACAGAATTTAGAATTAAAACTGAAACTGATTGTTGGTTCAGTTTCCAAACGGCAAACTGTGTCTTCCTAGCAGCAGCACCTGCGTAAACTCTAATTGAAGGTTAGCTGCATTCATTTTCGTTGTTCCGATTGTCTTTTACTACAAGCAAATTTTTTATAACGCTGTTTATGTACAATGTTGAAGTGGTGAGAATAAGATTTTTTCTTTGTTTGGTTGAACTGATGTTTCATTCGTTGTTCCTGAAACAACGAACTAATGCGTAAAGTCAGTTTCAATATTTTGGTTTGTTAATTAGGCGCCAATTTTGAATATTCTCGGAAGAAAAAAAATTGAACATTGTATCTGAGTATAACTTTTTTCCAACAGGTGTGTAATGCATATCCTCCAATGACCCATGGTCAGTTATATTAGAATAACCTTCAGACAGAAAATTAGCAGTGGAAATTGGAGGATGATACAAAGTCGTATCAGCCTCCAGAGAGGATGATGCAAAGTCATCAGGCTCCAGAGAGGATGGTATGAAGTCATTCAGCCTCCACAGAGATGATATGAAGTCTTCAGCCTCCACAGAGGGTGATATGAAGTCATCAGCCTCCACAGAGGATGACATGAAGTCATCAGCCTCCAGAGAGTTCGAACTGAGTTATAACACAAGGCCTACTGAACACACAAGGCCTACTGAATTCTGATCTTCAGCTGAGATCGTCAATAGAACGTACGAAGTACAGTAATTGAAAAAGGTTGATTCAGAATCTCAGATCATCGAGACTCGTCATAAACAGATCATCATAAACACTACCGATAAGTCGTTTTTTCGCCAGATTTTGTATGGATTAATTTTCCGGGCTGAAAACAGAGTTACAGTAGTTTTCAACCCTTTTTTACCCGTAAATTAAATCTTGGCTTGAAACCCACTCCGTCACCTTAAATATTAGGCTACTGGACCCATCTGGAGTTAGGTACTTGTACTTAAGTAAAACATAGAAGGACTTGTCACAACACTTTCCCGAACGTTCATCCCACATATTCTTCTCGTTCGGATTCATAAACCGTATGTTAAAGAACCGGGATTGTTTTCCCGAACATTTTTTCGGAAAATTTGTCAGAAATCTGTCGTTCGAATCGATGTCCAGTCTTTCCGTTTTCGTAAAAGCCTGAACAATAAGCAAAATTAGTTGATGAACGATTTATTAGAGCGGTCCTGGACGATGAAACTAAAAAAACGGCAGGAAACCACAGAAATAGGGACTCGAGGATTTCAGCCGCGTTCGGTTTAGCCTTGTCCCTGTCCTGTCTCAGTCCTGTCAGCCAAATGCCGTTTTATTTAACTGCCTTGTCCGCTTAATGCCGTTTTATTTGTCTTGTCAGCTGACAATTGTCAGTGCTCTGTCAGACAGGACGCCGTGAATGATGACATGCTCTCGGAGCAAGTTTCGGTCCTGTCTCAGGTAGATTTCTCGACTGCGTTTTATTTGCAATGCTTGTCTGGTGTGTCATTCACCTGACAAGTGTAAATAAAACGGGTTTAAACCGTGACATGGGAGTAACAAGAAGAAAGGACCGAGACAAGAAGGACTCAAATCGAGCGCAGCTTTCGTTCGGAAACTGAAACATGCATGCAACCAGTTTCCGAACGATAGTACCTCTCTGCAAAAATTGTAAAAATATGCTATAGGAACCGACATCAATAAAACGTTATATATGTTTTGTAGAGAAATATGCCCTCTTTCGAATGGTTTCAAAATTTACAATTTAAAAACTTACCAAAATGGGAGAAAACCAATTGCTCTTTCCAAGGATCAGATTTACTTTCGGGTCCTTGTCTTCTTCTTGAGTGCGAGTTGACGGAGGAACGGAACGAGTAAGGACAAAAACGCACCATTACTCTGTGATAATAAGCGCGGATTTCAAAATTTTATCCCAGCACGCAACCGCACACGGAAGATGGCAGGACTACCGTCAGTGAAGGAAAGAGTCGTCAAGCTAACAGTACAGTACTTTTCAAAAATCCAGGCCTACGGCCCCGAGCATATAGTCTACCAAAGAACTACCAAAGAAGCATATAGTCTACCAACAGAAACCCACCCAAAGGAGCCATCCCGTCATGGGACCTGTTTGAAACCAAAGCCCCTAACTGGAGACTCAACAAGCTACCCCCGTTCATCTTCACCGAAACCCCACCATGGACCACAAGAAGACCAACCGTCTCCCTGGAACTCATGAAAGGGAAAAAATCTACGTTTACCCCTCTCCAAGTACAAACCATCTTTTTAGAAAAAGCTAGCAACGACTATGGCGACCACCTCCACATTTTCACCGACGGATCCGTGAAACAGGGTAAAGCGGCTGCAGCAGCAGTGATCCCGGAATACAGCCTGAAGTTATCCCAAAGACTGCCAGATGGTGCATCGATCCTGTCGGCAGAAGTAGCAGCGATTCTTGAAGCCCTCAAAGTAATCCTCGTTAAACCACCAACGTCCAAAAAAGTTGTCATCTTCTCAGACTCCAAATACTCACTTCTCCTAATCAGAAACCTTCACAAGAAAGCAGCAGACTCAGACCTTACCAGACTACGTTCACTGCTCCTTAAAATCGACCTAGCAGGCACAGTGATAAAGTTCCAGCACATTCCAAGCCACCAAGGTATCAAATACAACGAAGAAGCGGACAGACTAGCCAGCTCTACAATAGAAGGAACAACAGACCTACCGGCAGCACTAACCAACATCAGGGACGTCATGAGAAAAAGGATCAGCAGTCTACCCCACCCCACCCATTCTGCTATCACACCGGTTTTCAGAGACGCGGGCGACAACAAACTGTATTGCAGAATCAAAAGTCTCGCTCTAATCCTCCGAAAGGAAGAATATCTGTACAAACAGAGACCGGACCCAAGTTGTAGATTCTGCGCCTCTCATCCCGAAACCCTCCAACCTATGATCTTCGACTGCAAGAGCCCAGCCCCTCAAATAGCAAGGATTAAGAGAATAACCAGCCAGCTTAACCTATCAGAAGATATTACAACCATCGTGGACCTCGAAATTCCTCTCAGACAAGAGAGGGAAATCTACCATCAGATCATCACTATTCTCCAAGAAAACAACATTTCATAACCGCAGCAACGAAGAAGTAGAAGCAACCGAGGCCGAAAGGGATCCAGAGTGGAACCCAAGTGCCAGTCATTTGAAGGAAGGATTAGAAGCTGGAGGTTTTTTTTTTTTTTTCCCGAACATCGAACTCAGAGAGGTAGGACGTTCGGGAACTAGGATAGTTACGGTACACTACTTAGTTTTAGTCATGAAACTACAATATAAATTTCTGGAATGGATAAATAAACAGAAAGGAATGAAGCTGGTATGAAGCCAGTAATACTGGCAGTATAAAGCAAGACTCTATTTGGACAGTTGGGTGGACTAAGAAAACAAGGGTGAAACTCCACTGATCCTAGATCCAGTAAAGCGCAACTTAACTACATGAGGGGTATCCAACCTCGAATTTGTATAACCTTAGACTTGGCCTGAAAACCTTACGAGGAAACATCAGTGCAGTCCAAAACGTGTCCTAGGTCATTCACTGTTTCCTAATTGAAAGTTAGCACCTTTTTAGGACTGCATCGAAAAATCCTTTCACACTATTTGGTCCAGGTTCGAGGTTGAATAAATTCGAGGCAGGGTACTCCTCCTGTATTTAAGTTGCATGGTGCTGGCATGGTGTGGGTTTTCAACTCTTGTTTAGCAATCATTCGTTGTCATTGTTAGCTTACAGTAGTACATCAATCCTCGAATGTATATGACCTCGAACTAAGCCTGAAAATCTTAGAGCTTGGTCACACTTGGCTCATTTCCTGGCTTTTTGGGTTGCAAAAGTGGAAAAAAGAAAAAGAACAAGACACAGCTAATTCTATGTTGTGGTTTTAAATTCTGGAGATCAATTAGAGCAAAACAATTAAGCAGTTAACACAATAATTGTGTTCCAGGAACCCTAATTCCCTAATTGCAGTCTGCTCATTATCCCCAAGCCATCAAATCTCACGTCCCCTGGGATCTTCAGTTGGTTGTTGAATAGGTGGCGTTTTGAGTCCAGTGTGACCAAGCTCTTATAAGGAAACTTCTGGGCAGTCTGAAACAGGTCCTAGCATTGAAGGTTTACACCTTGATGGTTAGAACCTTGTCAGGACAGAACTGAAATTTCTTTTTAACCTTTTTAGGCCAGGTTCGAGGTTGTATAAATTAGAGGTTGGATACCCCTCTTGTAGATGACATTCAAAGAAACTTAATTCATTCCAGTGTCAGGGCTTGGCACCATGTCCTGCAGTAAGGGCATGACACCCTGTAAAATTTTGTTGAATTGAGAATGTGAAAGGGAAATTTGATTTTAAAACAGGTATTTTGGTCTAGGCTACCATGTCCTTGCTGTAGGGCATGGTGCCCTAACATATGAGCACCATGCCCGTATGTTGCTGCATGCCCAGATGTTGGGGCACAATGTCCAAAAATTTAGGATTTATGCATGACTGGCATACCCTCGCTCTACTCTAAAGTGTTGGTATGCTTTGTCCATTTGAATACCACCCTTCCAGATCGCTCAGTTTGTCCCTTCCTGGGTTTTGTTCCTTGCTTATGAAACAGTCAATGGAAAGGTAAAATGCAAACTTAGTATCTGCTTAGTATCAGTTAACAACTGTTTCAGCCATCCTTTAGCAACAAAGTAATTTGAAAATACTTTTTTTTTGTAATTTTCTTGAATTTAAAAAACTCTCCTTCTTTCAAATCATTGTCATTGATTTTAACTATCAAGCAGAAAGATAATGAAATTTGTCATTTGATTTGATTGCTATCTACCCATGGAACATAAAATTCTGATAAAAAAGTTCTTGCACATTGTCACCTATTACCAATAGTGTCCTAAATTTGATAGGTGTCATAGCTTGGGTTGTACAAAACCTGAAAGAAGAAACAGTACAAAATTACGAGCAGATATTTAAAAGTTTGTTTTGTTTATCGTAACTTGGACCTGAAGTCAATCGGTTTGGCAAGTATTTGCAGTAACATTTGCTTGATTTGGTTTTACGGTTTTAGCAGAGGCGTCATTTTGCTGAAATCCAAGGGGGGGGGGGGGGGGGGAAGCAGCGGTGTCGTCCCAGTTCCCCTTCTAGTCCCCGTGATGCAGGTGATGTTTGAAGGGGGGTGAATGCTGCAAAACTTGTCGGAAATCAAGCACAGCTGAAGAGTTAAAGCGTTTAGAAACAACAGACAAGAAATATACTGAACCACATCCGGAAAACTAAACCAGTGTCGAGAAACCAGTTGGTGGAAGGTATAGATGTAAAATTTCAGTACCTCAGTTATGAGGTACTAAAAGTTGTGAAAAATTGCAAAATAAGAAGGTGAAAAATTAGATGCTGAGCTTGATTACATTCTCACTACAGATTTTCATCTGTGTCAGGCCACAGCTGAGGAGATCACTCAAGATTGTGCTTCCCCCATCCCCTCTCACGCTGCACCATTGATCAGAAGCATGTCCAGCAAGTATAGGAACATTTCCAGGCTTTCTAAAATTAAAACCTATACATTTCGATCCCAATTTCTCCGCTCTAGCTTAACTAGAAGTAATATTTGCTATCCGTAAGATATTGTCATATATTAACAAATCTTTAATTTCGGGGGATTCGCGCTGCTGCTTCAGACGACAAAATTATTGGAAAAACTTGGTTCGCTCACATATATTGGCACTGACGGTTTGGAGCTGCATTGCATTATTTGCATAAAAGAAATATAGCTTTTTATTGAGGTAAAACATTGTAGATAGAGTACTAAGGTTTTCGGTAGGATCCCAAGTGGAATTTGTAGGGTCTTGGATCTAGCAGATTTCCAGAACTTGTGATATAATCCTTAAACGCCCTTTACCCGATAAAAAATTCTTTGACTGTGTAGTTGTATGGTAGTTGTACGAAATAGTTGCATATATAGATATTACAATAATCAAATTGTAAATAATCAAATTGAGATAATCAAATTGTAGCTATTGTTAACTAGTGTTCAAAGCTTCGTCCTTTGGAATGGATTCGGCTACCGACTAAGCTTTTGGGTTTTCTGCATCATGGTAGTTGTTAATTTTGTAGAGTTGGGACACATTATCCCCCTTGCAGGTTCTGCATGCTGGAGTAGAAACTAAATAGTTTTTTAAGGCGGCTAAATCTGTCTGAATTCCTACACTTCTGCAGTCGACAACAGCACTGAAGGAATTTTAAGAGCTTGCGCGAAGCTTGTGGAAGGTCATTTGCTAACAGGTACAAGAAGTCATCTTGATTGTTCCATCTCCATTTCCTCGACAACCGTTGGTGGTGACTGTTCTGGGTGGACAAACGATCTTGTCGCTGTCACTGTTTTCGAAATCTTCCCCTTGGAGCTTATTCAGGTCTCCTCCTTTCGACGCACCATAGATCATGAGCACGGCGTCTTCGCCAAAAGTCTTGACTTCCCATGATCCAGATCGTTCACTTTTTATGAAGTTTCGCAGTATCGAAGTATCTCCAAACACTTGAACCACAGCTTTGACATCCGATACTGGAGCAGTCCTGATCAGTTCCTTTAAATTTTTCTAAGGAATGATTACCTTCTACATCCTCAACGTTTACTTCCTTGTGCATCAGCTTCGTCTACAAACTTTTAAGTTCCATGATTTCTTCCGATTGTAGTCTTGGAAAGCAGAATAGCGTGCAGCGCAGTGTCAATCAGTACATAACCGCGTAGGCTATTGTTCTGGCGATCGTTTTTCCGCTGAGAAGTGATGGACATCACCGAGTCTCCATCTCCGAAAATCTCCGAGTCCGAACATTTCCGGACTTACTCCATCTATTGACATCTCCGATTCCTGACTCCGTCCCGACATTTTCGGAGTTTTGACTCCTCCAAGATGTAGCCCAATGCTCCGAAGAAGCTCATCGTGGTATGGAATCCTCCAAGTTTCAGGACGAACTCTGAAAATCCACTTCCTGGTGAAGCTGCTTCGACCATTTTCATGACTTTCCACCATAGGGGTTGGTCAAAGGTTACATCGAGATTAAATACATGTCGGCTCGCCTGGTCTGGGATAAGCATAACCGAGTAAATAGATGTGTTGTCAGTAGCTGGAACATCGATCGTTGAGAGGAAAATAGTAAACTATTTCCATGGGTGATTCCCGACCATAAGTGATTGCTGTGTTCCATTCCAACCCAGGCTTGGGTATCAGAAGGAAAGCCAGAGGATGTGGAGACTAGAGTAAAGAGTCGATGACTTTTTGAAATTCTCCGAGACTTTCGGATCGAAGGATTTCGATCTCGGATCGCGGGATATCGAATCGTCTGATTTTTGGTGCACAATGCGTAATAAAATTTGTAAAAAAAAAGTTGTTATAAGCAGCGGATTAATCATGGGAATACGTTTGCTCGAATAAGTTTAGTAGATTCCGGTATTGCAAGAAATATTGAATAAACTTCAGTGTAGGGTAGATAGGTCTCAGGGTAGATGGCGAATAAAAACAAATATTATTACTTTGCTTGATCAGCACTAATTTTCTATCCGACTGCATTGTCTTACTTCTTGTCTTCTTGTAACTATAAATGACCAGCTCAGGTGCATATTTATATTTTTATTTCCAACAATCTTTGATGGATAATAAATGCTGGTTAAACTATTTTTCCAAAAATATAACGGAGCATACTAACGATATTGAACCTTTTTTTGTGGTGCAAGATAAACCAAATCTTACATCTTTTTAATACTCACCTTATCATTCTGCATCAGCATCGTACTTCAGTCCAAAAAAATGGACGACCACGAAAATTGTAATTTTTGTTCTTAAAACGTAACACTAAGAGCCAAAAGGGCTTATTTTGCTTCGAATCAGGAACTTTGGTTATGTTGTATTTTTTGTTATAAACATTGAGGATTGAAAAGCAGTTTGATTCGTACTTTACTTTTCTTAATAATTTTCTTGTTTTCACAAAAAATCGTAAAGATCACATATTCATGATTACGAAACTTATTTCAGGCACAGTAGACACCCAATTTGATCCCATGTTCGGTCTCAGCTCGTGATTCTATGTCAGAATGTCACTTTCGTTCAAGAAAATCGGGCCACATAGAAAATTGCACTTTTTTGCGAAATAGATTGAACAAATTATATTAACTGTTTTTTGGTGCTTGGTATGCAAACTCTGACCTCATTTTCGGTTTCAGCTTGGCATTTTGCATTAGAACTTTACTTCAGTTCAAGAATAACGGACGACTACGAAATTCTAATTTTTTTTCGAAAAACGGAAAAAAAGGCACCCGCACTAAAAGCGAAAAAACGCTTATTTTGCTCCTAGCCAGGATATGCAACTTTGGATATGTTGTTCGGTTTTTTTTTTGGGATCCGAAAACGTAAGTGGAGGAATACCTATGACAAAGTTGTCCGTAAGGGTAAGAAGACATGCCGAACACGATAGTGAAAACCATTTTTTCGCTGGACAAGTAGTTTGTCCGGAATCCGGCAAAAAACGGAAAGTTGGTGAGAAGTAAAAGTTTCATTTGAAGTTGATTAAATGTTTTATTTAGGGGTAAGAAGACATGCTGAATGGTGAAAACTATTTTCTCGCTGGACAACTAGTTCGCCTGGATTCCGGCCAAAGCCGGAAAATATGTTAAAAGCATAGTTTTATCTGAAGTTGATTAGATGATAGATTTGGGGGTAAGAAGAGACGCTGAGTCTGTATATGACAATCATTTTTACCCGGACATATAATTAGTCCGGAATCCGGTTGTACCTGCATTTTTTTAAGTCAAAGTTTTATTTAAAGTTGATTAGATGTTGTTATACGCTGGATTCGTTTCTGAATTTTCTTTTTTTGCTGGGCTAGCAGTTCGCTCGGAATTTGCTCAGTATCGTCAAAATAGATATGGCCTGTAGAGGTATAGATTGATAGATAAATGGAATATCTGAACTCGGTTTTCTTTGATGATTAGCCTGGCGAAGACTGGATCTGGCGAAGACGAGACCCAGTTTTCTGGATCAAATCTTTGATTTTTGGGATCCCATCGACACCTTTGGTCTTGTTTTTCTCTACAAGATGGTGTAAAAATCATTTCTGTTGCAATTTGTTTCGGGTCGACCTCTTTTAGGAGCTTATTTTCCTGTAATAATATGCTCCGATTCGAGTTAAACTTGATGGACGGGAAGAGGATATGTTAGAGATTCGAAGTTTATGTGCCCGAGTCGTATTAGGGGGAGTACCGGAAATGTTGTGGCTCGCATAGGGGTTAAACGAGTGAAGTGATTTGAATGAAACTTGGAAAGTAGAGAGATTGTATGCCTTAGATTATATATCTTAGCTTCTGGACCGGGTCCGAGCACGGCGGGGAGGGGTATCGGAATTCCCGGGAAAATGCTCAGATTTACTTTCTCGCTTTTCACGCGTGCCAAGTAAAAAGTGCCATATGAGCTCGTAGCTCTTGTTATCAGGGAATTTGGCAGAAGTAAGGCATCGAAACGTTTGGTCTTGTTGCTGCTCGATTGGGTCGTTGAAAGGGTAGAGATTTTTCTGCGTTTTGGTTTGGAATCACCCGTCTCTCCTTCTTTCCAGCTAAGCTGGATACTTGTCGGTGGCATGTCTGGGCGATTTGAAGTTCCGTACTTGGGTGATCGATATTCCTTCAGTCGAAGCTGACCGCGAATCACATTTGGAGATGCAAAACGGATACGTCAGCTACATTTTATTAGAGCTATATTTCGGACTTTCTTTGCAAGGGCCCTCTTCAGGCTCAAGCTGATCTGATTTTGTGAACTTCACAAAATCAGTGTCAGTTCCATAGATGACATGTTTGTAGGTTTTATGCCTGGGAACTGCCGTCGGTTTAGCCTCCTTTCGAAACATCCGGATTGTTGATTTGCTGAGCATCGTAGCTGCTGCTTTTCATCGCTGTAGTACAGGTCAAGTTCTCCTGAAGTGAGAAGATTCACTTTAAAGGTTGCCCTGTAGAGATATCTGCTTATTTCAAATTTGAATGTCAGTTAACGTTGAACGGCACTGACGAATATGATGAAATTCAAACATAGTCCAGTAAAATTCGTGTACTCAGACCACAAGCCATATACGGTACTCCTGGCTTTTATTTTGGCACACCCTATGCCTGATGCTGGAAACATCTTTGCTGAATACTGGGTCTTTGCTACCTGCCTATTGCCATGCCTTATGTTAGCCCTTATGGTGAGGCCATAAGAATAAAACCGAAAACCGAAAAATACTGGATACCCTAACAGAATAGCGGCACAATTCTATTTAGTGTGTTTTTTATTTATATGAAAAGAATGTTGTCGTTTATTTACATTGTTTTGTTTACATTTTGTTTTAATATGTATATTTTACTTTTGTATTTTATTCCCGCTGTTACGCAAAAAGCGGGTCATAAATAAATAAATAAATAAAAAATAAAGTTCTGAAAAATATTCTGATCGTTTGAATGAAGTTCAGTAATCAACCAATCATAAATCCTTTATATTTGAATAGTCAGGGCTGGTTCAGGGTTAGGGTACCCACAGATAACCTACTGACCAGGCTTAAGGGTATCAGGCGTTAGGGTATCCACCATGCATACCCGCTGCCCATTTGTGCCAGCCTGTTCCTGGTGTGACCGTAGCAATTGAGCATGGCTATGATAATGGACCTTAATGTACTAGACTGATGCTATTTACTTAGCAACTAAAAATTAATTGTGAATGGTCATTATGTGAATATGCCTGTGCTATGCCAGTCTGGTCAGATACCCCAGGCTCCGGGGGAATGCTACACCTTCCCTAAATAGCCCAACAAGCGGGAAACATACTTCTTTTCAAGAACTGATAGGTTCTGAGCAAGAACCAGCTTGCCTATATGCCCTTGACATTCCTTGAATTGGTCTTGAAGTTGCTGATTCTATCATTACTTCATAAGTTCTTGCACTGCTAGACCATCTAGCCAGACTGGAAGGGGTTCAAGGCATGCGGCCAATCAGTCAACTGTTGTAATTAGGCCTACTCTTCTTTTTCAGGAAGCAAATGTTACCAGTTGTACAATGAAGACAATTGTCAAAGTAGCGGCAAAGAAGGGAGACCCTCCAGTATGCCTGTCTACAGACGAAGATGGCTGGTTGTCGCTTGCAATAGTTAAAGCAGCTTTTCCTGGTTGTACAACACTAACGTGTGAACCTGTGCCAGGCCAGACTTCGAATATAGTTGAGAAGAAAGGGAGACTACACCCCCTGGTGAATGAATGGGGTGACAGTGTGTACATTTGTCAGTTTACAGTCAACTCAGGTGAGTGCCTCTGACTTTGAGACGGGAAATCATAATAAATTGGTGTCTGGCATTGCCAAAGATGGTGCCCTGAATCAGTGTGATTTTGATTAGAATTGTGTCGCAGTGCAAAGACTTTTCATCAGAACAAAATTTTCGGACTGATGTGAACTGTTGGGCTTAGTGGATGCGTATTTCTTGTCTGACTAACGACCGTAAAACATTATGGTTTCAAGCATTGGGGACCTCTACTGAATAAAGGGCTGAGAGTTATGTAAGCTACGACAGGGCTTAGCATGGTAGGCGTAGACAGAAGAAATAGCGTATCGTCAGTTTGGTCCAAGTTCCTTGGGTGGGATGTGCTTTTTGGGATTCCAAAACGTAAGTGAAGGGATACCTATGACATCGCAAAAGTCGTCCGTCTGTCCGTTCGTCCGTCCGTCTGTCAGCACGATAACTCTCGGAAGGGAATGAGATATTTTCATGAAACTTGGTGTGAAGATTCTTTAGGTCAAGTGTAAGGTCAAGTTCGTTGATGGGCTCTGTAGCCGTACATTTAGGGGGGGGGGAGGGGGTTCAAATTAGGGGACAAACAAAATATTTTTAAACAGCTAATGGGTCATTCCAGCGAAATAAAGCCAGGCAAAAAATCGATTTCTCAGATTTTGAGGAAAATTTCTCAGAATGATCTACTAGGGCGAAATTCGGCGAAAACAAATTTGTTCGGACTCTGACGAATTTTTGAAATTCACGACCAAATATTTCATTGTTGATGGTCGAAAAAATCAATATTTTTCAAAAATTCGACAAAAATCAGGGAAATTCTACACGACCTTGAAATTTTTTGAGCTTCTTACCTACCTTTAGGACTTCAAATCTCGAGATGCTCAAGTATGTAGGTACCCTTCTTTCCTTTTTACGGTAATTTTGGCGAGGTAAGGTAAAAAAAATGGGTCTTGGTAGATCCACTCCAGAAGAACCGGCGAGATCGCGAAAATTCTGAGATTCCCCATGGTAGTAGAGTGAAGAACGAGCTACATTTTTGCATCAGAAACGGTCTTAAATAGCGATGTTAGAAAACTGAAATTCTTGGGGAAATGCATTGTATTTATGACAAAATGAATTAGTCTCACAACCTAAAAATAACAAGTGCGCAAGCGCTCAAACGTGGAGTGTGAAAGTAAAATGCTGATCACTTTTTATATACAAACAGCTTTAAAACCAAGACATTTCATATCCCCAATAACCAAACAAGTATTGAAATAACCTAATTCGTAATCATAACACTTTAAAAGCTTTAAATGTAAAGAAACCGCAAGTATAAGTCCAAAGAAATGTTGAAGATCTTGCACGAACATCTTGAGCCAGTCCGACCCTTTAAACCTCTTTTCTATTAGCGAGGTAATAACAAGCAAGGGCGTCACGAATGTGGGGGGATCCCCCCACAATGCTGTCGGCCAGTCGATAAAAATAATCGAGTTGGCGCGAAGCGCAGCGATTTTTCGTCAAAACAGTTAATTTTGTTTATGAGTACGATTGTCGGAAAATCAGTCGATTTTTCGCAAAACAGTCGGTTTTTCGTTAAAAGAGTCGGTATTTCTGAAAATCGGCCGATATTTTTCAAAACTGTCGTTTTTTTCTTGAAACCAGCTGTTTTTTTCTTGAAACCAGTCGTTTCTTTCTTGGAAAACAGTCGTTCTGCAGAAACGGTGGGTAAATGCCTTTCGTAGCAGCCTAATACCCCCTTTGTCACAATCCATTAAGAACGGCATATCCTCGATCATATGTCAAAACAGTTCAGTTTCCAACTGTTCATTAAAGATTAAAGTACGACGAGTCGTCTTATTTGTTGCTGTTGCACCAACATCCTCATCCATAGATCCTCATCCCCAAATATACAGGAGTTGACGAACTAACTCATGGGAAATCTCGTCCAGGCTGCACATGTACGGAAGAGGGGGGGGGGGGGGGGGTCGGGACCCATCAAAATGCGTATTTACTCCTCTTGTTCCTCAAGTATACCAGCTTAGAGTTTGATTCCGGTCACGGGTCAAATTTTCATGAGGAGTTTGGGCCCACTTGTTCATGAACGGGGAGGGTGGGGATGGTTCAACTCCGGATAAGCACAAAGCAATTTCATCGCCTTATTTCAAGTTATTGCCAAGTTAAAACATTAAAAAAATTAGCAATCTGGGCCCAATTTTCCCTGAACCAAGTGAGGGTGGGGTTTGGGACCAGCAAAAGTAAAAAGAGACCCCAATGCTCACAAACCTACCAAATTTCAACTTGATACCTGTTGATTCCTGTCACGGGTAAAGAACTTTACTCCTGGGAAATCTGGGCCCAGTTGACCATGAACAGGGTGAGTGGGGGAGGTGCAACTTTAAAAGCAGTTTCCCAGCCCTAGGGTCTACATGTACAAGGAATTTCGTCGTCCTATGTTCTGGTCAAGTTATGAACCTTTTTCACAGGGCAATCTGGGCCCACTTGCCCCTGACCCGGTTTGGGGTGGGGGGTGGGACCCCCAAAAGGCACAACTAGACCCCAATACCCACACGTGTACCAAGTTTTAACTTGATACTTCCACTGGTTCACGAGTTATGAGCTACAGAAAATACGGTGAAAACCGGAAACCGAAAGCCGAAAGCTGCTACAGCGCTCGCAATAGTGGATTGTTCCAAGGAACACTCCACTAAAAATTGAGAAATGAATGCTGCTGCAGAAACCTTGGTTTCTCAATTTCTAGTTTCTTAGTTTCAGCTCGGCGGAATGCTGCCGGAGTAGTGTACATGACAGATGTTGATATATTGAAGATAGAAAAACTTGTAACTTCGCCATAATATTAACGTGTTCTACATTTCTTTGTACATAGTTGCGAATACAAAATTTCAGTATCTTAAATAGTTGCAGCCTATAGATGATACAAATTTACTGACAACGGAACTCGGTTAGCGTTTCAGAATCGCGTATAACCAAGTATATGAGTAAATTACCGCCCTCGCGCAAACTTACACGTGAAAAGAGCAAAAACATGCATTGTAGTAAGTTTCTGAAAGTAGGCCTAAGAGAAGATTTTGGGCCCTTGGACAGGTAAGAATTGGTCCAGGCATGTTGTGGTCTAACAGTAAGATCTGAAAACTGAAATTCATTTCTCAATTTTTATTTTTAGGTTGTGAGACTCATTTTGTCATAAAAACAATGCATTTCCCCAAGAATTTCAGTTTTCTAACATCGCTATTTAGGACCGTTTTAGCTCGATAGCCACAAAAGTGCTAATGAGGAAGTGTAGCTTGTTCTTCACTCTACTACCATGGGGTATCTTAGAATTTTCGCGATCTGGCCGGTTCTAGAGTGGATCTACCAAGACACACTTTTTTTTACCTTACCTTGCGAAAATTACCGTAAAAAGGAAAGAAAAGTACCTACATACTTGCACATCTCGAGATTTGAAGTCCTAAAGGTAGGTAAGAAGGTCAACAAATTTCAAGGTCGTGTTGAATTTCCCTGATTTTGGTCGTCAAAATCTGAGAAATCGATTTTTTTTGCCTGGCTTTATCGCTGGAATGACCCTAATGTGATAGTCGATCATGGGGTAAGAAGACATGTTGAACACGAATATGCAAAACGTTTTTCGTCCGACAAGCAGTGGCGAAACTAGCCCATTTTCGTGGGGGCCGGGGGCAAGCCCAGATTTTACCGACAAGATTTAATGATTTACCGGCAACGGCGCACGTTCCACGCGAACACATCTTACTACCGTTTCAATAATAAATTCTGGCTTAGGTATCAATTGAGATGGTTTTCTAATGATAGTTAATGAATTTGCCGTTCACTTCCTGGCCCCAATGGTTATCACATGGAGCCAGGAACATAATATGCAGTCAATAATCTTGCAAACCAGAAAAGAAGTGATGAGGCAATACAACAGATTACTTCACTGCTTGAAAATTTATGCGGCTGTCTTTTTCGCTTGTAAACTAAGCGACTTTTTGGGGTCCAAAATGTTAGCACATATGGGTTCGTAAAGTTTGTCTGTCTGTCTTTTACCATGATAACTCTCACAGGGGTTTAGATATTTTGTTGAAATTTGGTATGGATGCATTGGACCAAAAGTACAGGTGAAGTCTAGTTTTTCTGGAAACTTGATGGCTGATGGGAGCAGATTTGCTGCTTCGTGTCCGAACGAAATCCGAGAACTGAGTGGAACGTAGGGGTTAGAGTAGCTTTGTGATACTCCTCAAAAACCTAACGGGTTCATGGGCCCTAGAAAGTGCTTGGATTCGACTGAAACTTGCCCAAGATGTTCCCGATGAAAACTTTGTAGCCTGCAAAGTAGTATGATAGTAGTACGAAAACGTTGCATGTAATCCTATGTAATGGCAAAGAATACTATCATTTAATGTGCCTCAGACTGGTTCAATCTTATGTAGTAGTATCCAGTAGCATCCTGTCTTGCCATATTAGCATCCAGTCTTGCTAATAGTAGCATATAGTACTATGCAGTAACACGGTAGCCTTGAAGTAGAAGCATGTAGTAGCATCTTTAGTAATACTTGATAGTACTATTTTGAGATAAATTTTTCATCTGGTTGAGTTTATCCGCGTCCGAGAATAGTACTGCTAGGAGGTCTCGTAAATATTGTAACAAGAGTACGGGACGAACGGATACAGTTATTGGGATAAAACTTGAAAGGTAAAAAATTTATGGGACCCAGGCACGTAATTTGAGACGTTTTACTGGCCGTTTTTCGGAAATGCTCCGTTCGAGTGATGCTTGATAGATGGTAGACGCAGATGCCAAAATGTGCCATTTATGTGTCCGAACGTATTCTTGTCATTATGGTACTGCTTTGGGGGGATTAGAGGTGATTCCTGCACATTTTTTCTAAACGCTTAGGGACCAAATGGGTTGAGCGATTGAGACAAACTTGGCGACACTGCGCCCATGTGTCCTAGTTGTGTTATTCAGATATCCTGGACTGATCCAACCTCGGTGGGCCGAGTTGGTGGGGGTATCATGACGGGAATTTGTAACTCAGGTCCCAGGGTAAAGTAGACCATTTCCCGGATTGATGTACAGCCAAATAACCCGGACAGTTTACGGGTGGGAGCAGAGATATCACTTAAGATCAGTTCAAGGAAGCTGGTTTGCCAGTGTGGTTGGTTTACCGTCAAGGAACAGAAAGTAAGGAAAAAATGTTTGATTAGTACATTTTCAGACATACCGACGAGAATATTCCAGTCATCTCATCAAAAAGTCTTATCACTGACGAACAGTTCACAATTACTGAATTTACCGACAAGATTTGTATCTATTGCGGATGTAAACAGACCGAAAAGGAGAGTTCCCATTTTCCCGACAAGACTTTTCCCAGTCATCGTATCGAAAAATCCGATCATCGGCTTGATTTCCCGACAAGGCTTTTGTCGGTATCATCTCCGCCCTGACAGAAAATTCTGATTTCCAGACAAGAAGCTTCCTGATTATCGACAGAGCTCTGTGGGTATCAGAAACGGTACGAGGAAACTGTTTAATCAGAGCTCTTGCCGGTATTGAAAACGGAATCCGCGCACCGTTTCCGCACCGACAAACACTCCCGGTTTCCAAACCAGATTTTTACTGGTTTACCTGAACAGCTCTTGTCGGTACTGAAAACGGAATCCGCTCACCGACAGACGTTGCCGATTTCCCTACGACAAGTTTCATGATTTACCGACAGAGCTATCGTCGGTATCAGAAACGAAATGAGGAAGTTGTTAGTCAGAGCTCTTATCGGTACCGAAAACCGAATCTGAGCACCGTCTCCGCACCGAGAACGCTGCCGATTTCCCAGCAAGAAGTTTCCTGGCTTACCGACAGAGCTTTTGTCGGTATCAGTAACGGAATGCTAAAGCGTGCCAACCGACAAACGCTGCCTACTTCCCAACAGGAAGTTTCCTGTTTTACCGACAGAGCTTTTTATCGGTATCAGAAACGGAATGATAAAAGCGTTTGTCGGTACTTCGCACCGACAAACACTGCCGATTTACCGACAGGATTTTTCGTGGTGGGCAGCTGCCCCCCCCCCCTAGTTTCGCCACTGCCGACAAGTAGTTCGCCCGGAATCCGGCAAAAACCGGAAAGTTGGTTAAAAGTAAAAGTTTCATTTTAAGTTGATTAAATGTTCGGTTTAGGGGTAAGAAGACATGCTGACCACGATGGTGAAAACCATATTCTCGCCGGACAAGTAGTTCGTCCGGAATCCGGCAAAAACCGGAAAGCTGGCTAAAATTAAAAGTTTTACCTGAAGTTGATTAGATGACAGACTTAGGAGTAAGAAGGCATGCTGAACACTTATATGAAAAGCATTTATACCCCGACAAATAGTTCGCCCGGAATCGGCCAAAACCGGAAAATTCGTTAATAGCAAAAGTTTCATTTGAAGTTGATTAGATGACAGATTTAGGGCTAAGGAGACGCTAAGGCTGTATATGACAATCATTTTTCACCCGGACATATAATTCGTCCGGAATACGGTTGAAACCGGAAATTTGTTTGTAAGTTGAAGTTTTATTTGAAGTTGGTTATATGTCCTTTAGGACATAAAGAGATACGCTGACTTCGTTTCTGAGTTTTCTTTTATTTGCTGGACAACTAGTTTGCTTGGAATTCGGCCGAAACTGGAAATTTGGCAGAAGTAAAGCAGGAAGTTTCGGTCAGTATCGTCAAAAGAGATATGGCTGATAGAGGTACATCTGAACTTGGTTTTCTCAGATGATTAGCCTGGCGAATACTGGATCTGGCGAAGACTGGATCTGGCGAAGACTGGATCTGGCGAAGACTGGATCTGGCGAAGAGAAGACCCAGTTGTCTGAATCAAATACTAGATTTTGGGATCCCATCGAAACCTTAGGTGTTGTTTTTGGATTGGTATAATATTGACTTCAAATTTCAGCTTCATCTCTGTTCTTTGAAGACGCAGTTTGTCGAGTCACCAAGAATAAGGATCTTCAGTATGGAATGGTCATCGAGAATGCAGAATTTTACAGTGATGATGAAACTGGAAGTGATGACTCCGAAAATCTGAAGGAAGGATTTGTGAAAGTCGCATGGTATCCCAAAGGAGAGCAGGAAACTGTAGAAGAGAACAAGGTACATAATGCAATTTGTAGCTACACCAAAAAAAAAAAAAATCTTGCAGTATTTGCTACTGGTGTTAATCTTGTCTCTAAAAAGATAATGTTATCTCTAATTCGGATTAATCTTGTCTCAGTAGAGATAAGATTAATCCCAGTAGCAAATACCGCAGTTTACTTTCATCCTTACTCGGAGAAACTTTTTGCAGTGTACCTCGCCGTAAACGCAAATGCTCCTGCGCGTTCCTGTCCCATTTTGGCTTTTTAAGTCTTTGGAATGGACAACAAGCTCTAAAGCAAATTTAATCGCTGCACCGAGCACCTTTCGCCTGTAAGTTCTGCTGCCCAAGCATCGACTCTTTCAGGTTAGACGGACGTCTTGACGTTAAAGGTGTTGAACCTCCTACCAACAGTAATAACTTATCAGACTGAAATAGAAGCTGCATTTTCCCCCCATGCACAGACTAAGAGTTCATGGAGGTTTTTTTTAGAGACTTCTGTCTATCATGGCCCTAAATATAGGGTCACAGGGCTGACCTACGAACTTGTTCTGTACTTTAACTTATAGGATTTTGACACGAATTTTGAACAAATATCTCAAGTCCTTTGAGAGTTAACAGACAGACGGACGGACGGACAAGCTTTTAGAATTTATAGGTAAGCCGTGTCATTATCGTCTGGGAGGATCAAGTTTTTTTGTAATTCTTTACCGTAACTAATACAAAAAATATTAATAACACGATACTCTGCACTTACGATTGTTGCAGGTTTGAGCAGGAAAAAAAAATATCGAACGATCGAAAACTTTTTTGTTTTGTTTCAAGCAACAAAACAAAATCGACTCAACGCTGAATAGAATCGCTGCGTTCGTTGTACTCTGGGTTGTCTCTGGTGTTTTGTCACCGGTCCCCGGTTCTTCTCTTGTAACGCGTTTTTTGGTCCGCCAGTGGGCAGTAACCTATGAGTGCAACAAGTGCGCAAGCGCTCAGACGTGGAGTGTGAAAGTAAAATGTGTATCACATTTTATATGCAAGCAGCTATAGAACCAAGAAATTTCGCATCACATCCCCAATAACCAAACAAGTATTGAAATAACCTACTCTGTAATCATCTCACTTTAAAAGCTTTAAATGTAGAAAAACCACAAGTATAAATTCAAAGAAATGTTGAAGATCTTGCACGAATGTTTGTCTGCCAGCCAGTCCGACCCTTTAAACCTCTTTTCCATTAGCAAGGTTATAACAAGTGCAATAAATCAGATCGTAGCACCCTAATACCCCCGTTGTCACAATCCATCAAGAACGGCATATCATTGGTCAAATGACAAAACAGTCCAGTTTCCAATTGTTCGTTAAAGATTAAAGTGCGTCGCGGAGTCTTATTTATTGCTGTTACACCAAATCCTCATCAATAGATATATCAACCCAAATATACAAGAGTTGGACTTGAGACCTGTCATAGACGAACTTAACTGATGGGAAATCTGGGCCCAGCTGCCCATGAACGGGAGAGGGGGGGGGGGGGGGGGGGGGGGGGGTAGGACCCATCAAAATGCGTATTTACACCTCTTTTTTCTCAAGCATGCCAGCTTAGAGTTTGATTCCAGTCACGGGTAAAAAAAACTATTTTCAATGGCAATTTGGGCCCACTTACCCATGAACGGGAAGGGTGGGGGGTGGTTCAACTCCACATATATATCCCCAACCCCTATGATCCAAAAGCACAAAGGAATTTCGTTCTCTTATCTCCAGTTATTGTCAAGTTAAATACATTAAACAATGGGCAATCTGGATCGAATTGCCCCTAAACCAAGTGGGGTTGGGTTTGGGACCCGCAAAAAGTAAGAAGAGACCACAATGCTCACAAACCTACCAAGTTCCAACTTGATACCTGTTGATTCCTGTCACGGGTAACGATTTTTACTCCTGGGCAATCTGGCCCAGTTGCCCATAAACTTGAGTTTGAACTTGATACTTGCTCTGGTGGGTGGGGAAGATGCAACTTTAAAAGCAATTTCCCGACCTCAGGATCTACACGTACGAGGAATTTCATCGTCCTGTGTCCAGTTCTGGTCAAGTTCTGAACATTATTGACTAGGCAATCTGGGCCCATTTGCCCCTGAACCTGGTTGGGGTGGGGGTTGTATCTCAAAAGGCACAACTAGACCCCAATACCCACTAGTGTACCAAGTTTGAACTTGATACTTGCTCTGGATCACGAGTTGTGAGCTCCAGAAAATACGGTGAAAACAAAGCCGAAAGCTGCTCGCAATAGTGGATTGTTCCAAGGAACAATCCATTTTAAACGTCCTAAGTTCTGGGTTTTGCGCGAAACCGCGAACACCCTCAAATTTCGACGAAAAGTTGCAACTTCTTGGTAAAGCCGAGCTATACAAGAATAAAGCAGTACTAACCAAGAATAACCGGAGAACACCGGTAAGAACTCCCGTGACAAAGAACGTAGGTAATGATCACCACACGAAACCGCCAACACGAAGCGAAATCAATCCGCCCCCCCCCCCCCAAAAAAAAAAAAAAATATTGAGAAGGGTAACAGAAAACCATCATCACTAGAGGAAACATACAAATATAAAAATAAGAAATACAACCAAATCTCAGTAACTGCAAGGTTCATTATTCATTCTTAAGCTTATTAATGAGAATTTGGGAAAGCTGTTTTTTGGGGGGATTCCAAAACGTAAGTGGAGGGTTACCTATGACTTCATAAAAGTTGTCCGTCTGTCAGCAGCATTGGGTCAAAGTATAGGTCAAGTTCGTAGATGAGCCCTGTAGCCCAATATTTAGTGGTGGGAAGAGGTTTCAAATTAAGGGACGAAAAAAATGTTTTTAAAAAGCCAATGAGATAGTCGATCTAGGGGTAAGAAAATATGCTGTCTGAAACTTATTTCTCACCGGACAATTAGGTAGTCCGGAATCCGGCCAAAGTCGGAAAATTTGTTAAAAGTAAAAGGTTTATTTGAAGTTCATGAAATGTTTGATTTAGGGGTAAGAAGACAATCGTGTATGACAATCATTTTTACCCAGACAAGTAGTTCGGACAAAACCGGAAAATTTGTTAAAAGTAGAAGTTTTATTTGAAGTTCATGAAATGTTCGATTTAGGGGTAAGAAGACAAACGTATATGACAATCATTTTTTTTACCCAGACCAGTAGTTCGGCCGGAATCCAGCCAAAACCGAAAAATTTGTGAAAAGTAAAAGTTCATTTGAAGTTGATTAAATGTTCGATATAGGAGTAAGAAGACGTGCTGAACCCATATGTGACAATCTTTGTCTACCCTGACATATAACTTGGTTTCTCAGATGACCAGCCATTGGCATTAATCTGTTTAATAGTACAAATGTTGAAGGATGTTCAAAGACCGGATATCTACAAGACGCAATTGTCTTTGTCAGATATTAAATTTTAGGATCCCATCGAAACCTTTGGTTTGTTATATTTTAAAGGGATTTTGTGGAATCAATTTTAGTAAAGATAAGTTGTTATGAATTCGAATAGAATAAGATGGAGAACTACGAGACCTCTCTGAACTGAAGATACTGTTTGAATTCGGACTTTCCATTTGTAATGGTTATCGTACTAGTGCTTTAGTGGGAAGGAAAGAAGTCGTACATATTCGTTAGATGTATGGACATTTGGTAGTTACACAGAGGATTCTGTTTTGTTATTTATGGGATTCTGTTTTGTTATTTACTGTTTTGTAATATAGTTGTAATTAATTAATGTTTTGTAAATTATTCGGTATTTGCAGTTTCGACGAAATTACACCGAATACGAATATTGTTCGGAGTTCTTCGATGCCAAAACTATGGTATAATAACCGGGATTCGGTAGTTATACAGAATCCCGAATAGCGCTATCGGTATAAATTTATTCGGTATACCAACCGGAACTCGGTAATTTATTCAATATAATTGCCAGGACCACGAACCTCGAAACTAGAAAAGGTCGAGTGAAGCATTGGTCGCAGACAAAAGGACTGATCTACGATTTCATCGGTAGTCCTTACTTCTGTTTGAATCCTAAAAACTCGCTCTAATAAAAAATCTTTCTAAAATTCTGTCTTCGGCGCTTTTCGTAATATATATATATATATATATATAATAGCTTTATTTCAGCCAAAGGCCACATATAAAACACAGCGAAACAAGAACTAGAGTGAAAGGGTAAAATATTGGCCACTAGGGAGGTCCCAAAAAGCTGGTAGCAATAGACAAGCGAGTTTTCACTGCGTCAGAGCAGTGCCCAAATTTCAGAACTATCATGTTACCTCGCTTAAACAGACCTGGCAGAAGCGCGGTAACATGATCTTCATCCCGACAATCATCCCGGATGATATAACACCAATATGGGAAAGTACGTACAAACGCTATTGTCTATTTTGTGGAAGGGCCTGTCATTTAACTGGGGTTTTAAGCCAGTTTTAGGATTGGGATTTGAGAAGCATTAAAAGCTAGAACCTGCGTGGAGATAGTTAAATGGTAGGAAAAAGCGAACTTAAAAAAAAATCTCGCCTGCGACGCCCATTTTATGGAATCATGGATAGTGTTGACTAGCCTACAGTTGCTGCCGCCCTGCCTGGACGTCGCTTTTCGTCTGGAAATTCTTCGGATCTTGATATTAATTCACGTAAAAACAGTGTATAAGAAGTAGTTGAATTTTAGCCTTAGGAAAAAAAAACACACACAAATCGGATTTAGAAAATTTGCGGCGCTAGATTTAATTTTCTCTTGGGTAAAGTAAACTGCTACTGCAATCGTGCCGGGAAATATATTCTCCAAGGGGGGCGTCACAAAAAAGACGCCTAGTAGCTGGCTAATCATCTTCCATGCCGCCCTTTAGTGTTCCTCTTTGTACGTAATCCTTTCTGTTTAATAGTTTAAAATAATTTAAAGGTCAAGTTCCCAGTTCCTAGAATTCGGTAAACATTTTGGCCCCCCCCCCCCCAACAAAAATGCACTTGTGATGCCCATGGGCAACGGTCATACTTTTTTTAAAATAAGAATGAAGAAAACTTAAATAGTTCGGAAACGGGCAAAATATTAATCAGAATATAAAGGGTTTCCCTTTGACTTATCCCAGGAAGTGATGATGGTTTGGTGATGGTGAAAAAGATCGCAAAATCTTTAAATCCCCTAAACTAGGCATTGTGTTAGCTGTAGCTGAGCTACGGGTGCCGGGCGGGCGAAGTTGTTTCTCCCTTCTATTTTTTTCTTTTTCTTTCAGCTCATTTTGGCTGACCGATCTTTGATGCCAGGTGATGTTAATCAGCTCCCGTAAATATGGTGTGGATAGAATCGGCTACTGTAGATCCCTGGATGTACGTTCAGGAGTAAAAGTCGTGGGGTCAAATAGGGTTATCCTGGATGTTGAAAGCAAAGATTTGCGACCAATTGAGGTAGGTATAGGCTACCTACTCTTATTAAAGTTTAACTGATAAGCAGACTTATTTTTGTATCATTTAGTTGAATACACAAAGTTATTTAGATTCTGCTAAGAGATTTTTTTATTTTCCACTATCTGCTCTAGTAGTGAGGTTCAGAATGTCTACGGCTGTCCCCACAGCGCAAATTCTACTATGACGCGGAATATTTGAATCTGAACACAAACGCGGCTTTTCAGTGGGTGTTGATAAGCTTGGTGAAGACTGCTTAGTGCCTGAACAAAAAAAATTTCATAAATCTTTTTCGTCAAGCATACGGCACAGGTAGCACCGCAAATCTGACAGGGAAATTCCACTATTTCAAAATTGATTATTCGTGGATAGCGGAGCAACAAAGTAACACATTTTCATCGGGTCTTCAAGCCTCCTTAAGTGAATAGGTGATGCGTAACAAGACTGTCCAATCTCTGCCCTTTTCAGTTAAACTTTAATGATTTCTGCTGGTAAAAGACTTGAGCTACGTGATAAGAAAGAAGAAAACTGTAAGCAGCGGTTCAACATAAGCCCAGAGAGAAAATCCGTATCTAAACTAGGACTATTTAACCCTAATCCAACCCTCAGCTTTTGCTTCATACAAAGCTTCATACTCTATTATGAGCGTGTTCCACCCTTCTAACAATAGTAGCTATTAGTTACTATCTTCATTCCATCCTCGTGAAAAGTTACTACGCTGACAGTTCCAACCTTGTCGAACAAGACCAAAGGTGTCGATGGGATTCCAAAAATCTAATATTTGATTCAGACAATCGGGTCTTGTCTTCGTCAGATCCAGTCTTGGACACGCTAATCATCAAAAATCAAGTTCAGATATACCTCTATAAGCCATATCTATTTTGACGATACTGACCGAGACTTCCTGCTTTATTTCTGTGAAGTTTCCGGTTTCGCCCTATTTCCGGTCGAACTACTAGTCCAGCAAAAAAAGAAAATTCAGAAAAAATCCAGCGTATCTCCTTAGCCCTAAAGAACATCTAATCAACTTTGAATAAAAGTTGTTACAACCGGATTCCGGACTAATTATATGTCCGGGTAAAAAGCGATTGTCATATACCGACTCAGCCTCTGTTCTTACCCCTTAATCTGTCATCTAATCGGACTTTTGCTTTTAACACATTTTCCGGTTTTGGCTGGATTCCGGGCGAACTAGTTGTCCGGCGAGAAAATGCTTTTCACCGTCTTGTTCAGCATGTCTTTTTACCCATAAATCGAATATTTAATCAACTTCAAATTAAACTTTTACTTTTAACCAACTTTCCCGTTTTCGACGGATTCCGGACGAACTACTTGTCCGGCGAAAAAATGGTTTTCACTATTGTGCTCAGCATGCCTTCTTACCCCATAATCGACTATCACATTAGCTGTTTAAAAATATTTTGTTTGTCCCTTAATTTGAAACCCCAGGAGCTACATAGCCTATCTACGAACTTGACCTTACCCTTGACGCATTGAATCCTTACACCAAGTTTCATCAAAATATCTCATTCCCTTCGAGAGTTATCGTGTTCACAGACAGACGGACATTTTCGTGATGTCATAGGTATCCCTCCACTTACGTTTTGGGATCCCAAAAAGTAACTAATAGTAACTATTTGCTTACCACGCTCGAGAGCGTAGTAAGCATGGTAACTACGGACCTCTGTGGTCTGACTGACCTGATTATCCCGTGGCACGGTATTTTGTAGAAAATAGAAAAAAGTTCCAGCCTTGATGCCAAAAAGTCAGAATTCATGACGTCATGCCGAGTAACTACGGTAGTAGGGTAGAACATGCTCTATGGCTCATCGTCAGAGTCAGACAAGATTTCAGGCATCAAACATATGTGTGCTATTTAAGAAATGAATTTTTTTTTTTTTTTAAACCCAGATTTTTTGGGGGGTTCCTTGATCAGACAAAGAAAACCCCGAACTCTCGTTTTTAGTCGAATGTTCCTTGGAATAATCCACTATTGCGAGCGCTGTAGCAGCTTTCAGCTTTTGGTTTTCGGTTTTCACCATATTTTCTGCTAGTTGTGCCTTTTAGGGGTCCCAAAAATTCAGGTGCAAATGGGCCCAGATTGCACAGTGAATAATGTTCATAACTTGACAAGAACTGGACATGGGACGATGAAATTTCTTTCACGTGTAGACCCTAGGGCTGGGAAATTGCTTTTAAAGTTGCACCCCCACTTGGTCCACTTGTTCCAGGGGCAATTGGACCCAGATTGCCAATTTTTTAATGTTTTTAACTTGAATTAACTGGAGATAAGG
Organism: Branchinecta lynchi; assembly: GCA_023053575.1. Lineage (NCBI taxonomy): Eukaryota > Metazoa > Arthropoda > Branchiopoda > Anostraca > Branchinectidae > Branchinecta > Branchinecta lynchi. Next base: position 13,372,154 of record JAKZAP010000005.1, read on the forward strand.
CGATGCAATTCCTTTGTGCTTTTGGATCGTAGGGGTTGGGGAGAGCTGAACCACACCCACCCTCCCCTTTCATGGGCAGCTGGGCCCAGATTTCCCATGAGTTAAGTTTGTCAATGACAGGTCGCAAGTCCAACTCTTGTATATTGGGGAGATATATCTATGGATGAGGATTTGGTGTAATAGCAACAAATAAGACGACGCGACGTACTTTAATCTTTAATGAACAGTTGGAAACATGACGGTTTTGTCATATGATCGATGATATGCCGTTCTTAATGAATTGTGACAACGGGGGCAATAGGCTGCTATGCTTGGTTTATTGCACTTGGTATTACCTTGCTAATGGAAAATAGGTTTAAAGGGTGGGACTGGCTGGCAGACCATTCTGTGTTCGAACAAATGCTATTCGTGCAAGATGTTTAACATTTCTCTGGAATTATACTGGCGGTTAGTTTACATTTAAAGCTGTTAAAGTGGGATGATTACAGATCAGGTTATTTCAATCCTTGTTTGGTTATTGGGGATGAGAAATGTCTTGGTTCTAAAGCTGTCTGTATATAAAATGTGATAAACATTTTACTTTTACACTCCACGTCTGAGCGCTTGCGCACTTGTTGTTTCTTTCAATATGAATTATTAGCTTGGCTTCAAACCTTATGGTATTTGCTAGACAGCCACACAGTTCAGACAAGAAAGAATGTAGAGTTATAAGAAAAAAGTACGCAACTGCCAGTTATTCAAAGATGATTCGCTAAGCTCATGGAAGGAATTTAAGACTTCTGGTGTCGTGAAATCAGTGGAAAGAGTGACAGGCGATGAGCAAACGGGTTAGAGACTCTTCAGTCAGAGCTAGAAGAATTAATTCATGTGTAGTTTTGTCATATTTTATGGCAGTTTGTTGGAAGGAAAAGCTTACACTTATCAGGCAAATTTATGGCAGTTTGTTGGAAGGAAAAGCTTACACTTATCACCCGTCTTTAACTGCACAAAGAACTGAATATATTATTCGTCTTTAACTTCAAAACTCCGGTAGTATATAGTTCCGGATACCGCGCGTCTTACTAATCCTACGCAGCAAAGCATCCTCCTTATCTGTATAACTTTCGGTAAATTTCGACGTGGCATGGTATGAGTCACTATTGATCGTCAGGTCCTACAGACTGCATGACGTCACCATGTTTTTTTTATTTTACGAAATCTCTCAGCGGCAAGTGGATAGAATTTGTTTTGGACGTCAACTCACAAAGAAAACCCCCCAAACGCTTTTCTCGGATGAGAGCGAGGATACCAAAGTCACATAGAGCTAGTAGCTTGAAAGCAAAGTTCACACTAGGTATAGTTTATATTTTAATATTCTGACAAACTCTGCCGTGCTCTTTAGTAGATCACACCTCCGTCTCGTCTTTTCGGCCCCTGGCCCCCTTGGCTTTGATGAGAAACACGGAAAAACTTCCATAACCGGTATTCGCGACCTGTTAGCTCCTCGGAAGCCTTTGTAGGATCTTGACCCGGCGTGAGCCAATACGGCAAATGACAAATTAATTCAGTGTAGGGCCCTTGAGTTGGATAGAAATGACATAGAAGTTCGACATAGCGGAAATGAGAATGGATGAGGTATTTAGGGACTTGGAGTGAAGCAATAGCTTAGGTAAGACAGGTTCTTTAAAGGCTAGTCCGGAATTGCCCAGAAGACTGACGAGGCATTTTATGATTGCTCTGTTTTCAGGACTTCAGTCCTGATTTGGCGGCCTACTACAACGGGTGGGTTGGCATGATCAAAGTGGTAGAACTCAGCATCACTGCCAGGTCATCCAACAATGTCGTCTATAGATTCGATGCTCTCACTGGATCGAAGTTCCGCGATTTGACCGACAAGCGCAAGAAGGTATCTATTCGATGATTAGTTGATTTAGTTACCCGTCGCATTAATTCTTTTTCGAAGAAGTGCCCTATTCTTGGACCTTCCTGCTCCATTCTGTTGCCGAGAGGGGCAGGGGAGGGGTTATATCCATTCCTTTCAAGTCTGTTACACTTTTTCTTTCTTTTTTTTTTGTCTGGCATTAGTCCTTTTGATTGGTTGTTCATGTTTATTTAGGCCTGCTGAGAACATCCGATACGAATCAGATTCGCTTCCCTTTAATTTAATTTACCGTCTTGTCTCGTGCGTATTTTTCACGAAATTAATTTGACTGCTATTTCCCACCTTTTTTTCCTGTCTTTTGATCTCGGTGTCAGGGAATGATATTGTCTAGGGTCTAGAAGTTCTGAGAAGAAGGTTCAGTTCAGAATTCGATTAATCTGCTTCCAGATAATTTGAAAATATCCGGGAACACGTCTGGAAGTTTCGCAGACGGCCAACCACTTCTGTCTCGCCGCTCAGGGGGAGCAAGTTTCTGTATAGTTTAGAACTTGAATAATCTGGTACCGGATGAATTCAAATATTTGAGAACGTGGTTAGACATTTTGCCGAGGGCTAAGTTATTTTCATATCTCTAAAATGAGTCATTGTATAATGTGAAGTTATCTGCGTTGAGTTATTTAAAGAAATGCTTGCTCGTGCCTATTGATGGACAAGGTTCGTTTTGTGAGAGTAGGCTTCCGAAAGGAAAACAATAAATCTGTTAAAGCTCATGTGACAGAAGAAATAATACTACTTTATTTAATAAGGGCTCTTTGAAGTTTTCGCTCAAGTGCCATATACCGATCACTTTTCGTTCGGTCTGTCTGGCGGTCCACTGTTCTCGAGTTAGGGTACTTCCAGAAGTGCTAGGACGATGCAACTTGGCAGGCGTATCAGGGATCCGACGGAACTAATTTGGAAATAGTCATTTGCCCGATCCGACGATCATGGGGGAGGGGAGACGGCGGAATCCGGAATGTACGGGCATGCATAACTTTCGAACAGGTGATCGGATCTTAAAGAAAATTGATATCTGGAAAGACGTCATGTCTCAGCTGTTTTTCATTTAAGAACTCAATTCATTAAGAACGGCATATCATCAATCATATGACAAAAAAGTCCAGTTTCCTACTGTTCTTTAAAGATTGAAGTACGTCGCGTCGTGTTATTTGTTGCTGTTACACCAAAACCCTCATCCATGGATATATCTTCCCAAATATACAAGAGTTGGGCTTGAGACCTGTCATAGACGAACTTAACTCATTGGAAATCTCGGCCCAGCTGTCCATGAACAGAAAGAGGGTGGTGGTGGGGGGGGTCGGGACCCCTCAAAATGTGTATTTACACCTCTATTTCCTCAAGTATACCAGCTTAGAATTTGATTACAGTCACGGGTCAAAAACCTTTTTTTATGGGGAATTTGGGCCCACTTGCCGATTAGTTTTGAAGTACGCCGCATGGTCTTGTTTGTTGCTGTAACAGCAAAATCCGCATCAATACATACGTATCCACAAGTATACAAGACTTGAACTCGGAACATGTCATACACGAAACGTAACTCATGGAAAATCTGGGCCCAATCACCCATGAACGGGAGAGTGGGGGGGGGGGGCATCAAATTGCATATCTAGACCTAAATGTCGCTGACTATACCAGCTTAGAGTTTTATTCCAGTCACCTGTACAAATTTAACTCATGGCAAATTGGGCCCACTTGCTTATCGCCCGATCTCAAGTTTTTGTGAAGTTGAAAACATTAAAAAATGGGCAATCTGGGCCCGATTGCCCCTAAACCAAGTGGGGTGAGGTTTGGGACCCGCAAAGAGGTAAAAGAGTCCCCAATACTCTCAAACCTACTAAGTTTCAACGTGATACCTGTTGACTCCTGTCACGGGTTACGAACTTTACTCCTGGGGAGTCTGGCCAGTTGCCCATGAACGCGATGGCGGAGGGGGTGCAACTTTGAAAGTAATTTCCCAGCCCTGGGATCTGCAGGTACAAGGAATTTCATCGTCTTTTGTCCAGCTCTGTGAACATTATCCACTCGGCAATATGGGCCTATTTCCCCTAAACCGGGTGGGTGTTGGGGTGGGACCCCCAAACGGCACAACTAGACCCCAATACCCACAAGTGTACCAAGTTTAAACTTGTTCCAAGGAACACTCCACCAAAAACGAACTTGTCGATAAACAAGTTCATTTTTGAGTGGTTTTGAGCCTGGAAGGAGACCCTTGCCAAGAAGAGCGAAATATAGCGCTAACAAAATTTAGCTGACGTATCCGTTTTGCGCTATCAAATTTTATTCGCAGTCAGCTTGGACTGAAGGAATATTTATTTTTAACTATTAAATTTAGAAACAGACTAAGGCCAATGGCTGTCATCTCAGAGAACCAAGTTCAATATGGATTCGGCATGTGCGTTTGTTTTCCCCTATACGTCATATCAACTTTGAAGAAACTGATCAAATCTTCCTGCCTTACTTCTGCCAAATTTCCGGCTTCGGGTAGATTCCGGGCGAGCTACTTGTCCGGCAACAAACTAAAGCTCAAAAACGAATTTAGTATATCTCCTTACCCCTTCATCAAACTTCAGATCAACTTCAGATTAAACTTTTAACAAATTTTCCGGTTTGTTACTCCGGGCGAACTATTTGTCCGACGAGAAAATAATTTTCGTATGCAAATTCAGCATGCCTCCTACCACTACATCGAAACTCTAATCAACTTCAGATAAAGCTTTTAATTATAACAAATTTTTTCGGTTTCAGCCGAATTCCCGGTGAACTTTTCCGGATTCCCGGTAGAAAATGCAAGTCGTATACGGATTCAGCATGGCTTCTTACCCCTAAACCGACTATCTTACTAGCTGTTTAAACTTATTTTGTTCGCCCCTTAATTTGACCCCGCTCCCCCATTCCTAATTATAGGGCTACAAACCCCATCTACCAACTCCAATTGCCCGCTGACCCAAAGAATCCTCACACCAAGTTTCATAAAATAAAAATATCTCATTCCCTTCTGAAGTTATCGTGGTGACAGACTGACGGACAGCTTTTAGAAGTCATAGGTATCCCTCCACTTACGTTTTGGGATCCCAAATCGTGGAACGACATACACGTTTGCACAGGGGTTTAAATGAAAGGCAAGTAGAAGCATTCTCCCCGCAAGGGGTCCGAGCCTCTTTTTTTACGGTTTTAGCTCCAGGAAACCAAAATCTTAATATGTTGAGTGCGACTAGAGCACAACCAGATCTACATTTTGAAAATGCGATAGTTATAGAAGTGAGCCAATTGTGAAAAGGAATTGCGCTAATATGAATATACCGTTATATCTTGCATTAACAGACATAGGCTAATTGACATAGGATTTTCCACCGTTTATAGGACTCAGAATTTCGGCGCACCGACCACTATCCCGGTCAAATCCTGGGTGGCAACTACAGCAACTTAGATGGCGCAGAGGTAGTCCAGGGAGAGCACAAGAAATCTACGGACGCAAAATCCAAACGGAAATCTATCCGACTGACAGTTGAGAAGGTCGAGGTTGAGAGTTTGAGATTCCGCTGGCAGTGCCAGGCTCATGCAGAGAGCGACAGCGAAGGGATAGGAAGGCATGAGCACCCCCCTATTGTAGTAGCTGGAGAGGAGCTGAAAAAGTAAGATTTTTGAAATAATATTTTTTGTATTTAACCCGCCAGACGCACATGGCGAGAGCGAAGTGAAACAAAAACAAATGTTTCGATGGGATCCCAAAAATCCATTATTTATTTGGCTTCACAATCCAGACAGTCAGGTTTAGTCGATTTCTTGTCTTGGCCAGGCTCTTTAAGAATATTGCGATTTATCCTTAATAACCGATAGAAAATGTACATACAAAATTATACCATAGCCTACTGGTGTTTTTTAGCGGATTACGGCCAAACGGCTAACCCGCTGAGAAAATCCAAGTTTGGATATGGACATATTTGCTTTTTATATATATATATTTATATATATATATATCTAATCGATTTTATGGAACTATTTTACTATTACGAAATTCCCGGTTTAAGGTTAAAGATTTATAGCCTATGCTGAGACGGAATGTACGGTTGTTGTTGTTATACATACCAATATATACATATATTTGTTGGCGGATAATCACTAGAAAGATCTTACACGCAGTCTGCCAATTTTATCATGGCGAATGTCGTCCGAATCGGTTGCTTTTTTAACAGATTTTCTCATCTATGGGTTGTCAAGCAAAAGCCGAGTACAAGCAAGACCTAGATGGCAACTCCCAAGAGTCGAACCTACGAGCGAATCACGAACCTTAGCCCCTTCAGTCCGCCCTACAGCTCTGTATGTCAAAAATAAGCCCAGGAAGGGCCGAAATATAGCTCTAATAAAATTCAGCTGATGTATCCGTTCTGCACTGTCAAATATTCGCGGATTCGCAGTCAGCTTGGGCTGAAGGAATATTCAAGAAATCTACCCAATTTCCGGGTTTGGGCAAATTCCGTTACAATTATCTGACAAGAAAACAAACTCAAGAAATGGATTAATCGTTTTTTATGGCGCTTGCCTACCGGCCAAGTGCCATATACCGATCACTTTTCCGTCGGTCGGTCGGTCAGTCCGGTCTTTGCGAGTTAGGGTACTTCCAGATGGACTAGGACTATGAAACTTGGCAGGCATATCAGGGACCCAATCAAAATAACCTGGAAATAATCAGTTTCCCGATCCGACCATCTGGGGGGGGGGGGAGTGGAGAGCGGGGGAATCCTGAGAATTAAGTAGTTTTTGTCAAACCCCTACCCCTTTCTTCACACTAGTATAGCTCTGCTCATTCTCTGCTTAAATTTATGAGCGTCGGCGGAGAGAGTTAGTGTAATCTTTGATCGAAGGGGTTGATATATGGTTCAAGCTTTTTGTCACACTTTTTTTAGTTAGGGTACTTCCAGATGTGCTAGGACGATGAAACTTGGCAGGCATATCAGGGACCCGACCAAACGAACTTGGAAATAATCAGTACTGATCCGACCATCTGGGGAGGGGGGGGGTGGAGGGCGAGGAAATCCTGAATGTTGAGTGTTGTGTCATTTTCGAACGGGTGATCGGATTGAAATGTTTCATTTGAAGTCCGGACCTGATTCGACAGCTATGGGGGAATTGGGGGGGGGAGACCGGAGATCCCGAGAAACGGTTAGAATGGAGGGATGGGGGTGAAACTTGCTGGGAATAACAAGCATCTGCTCCAGATAAATCGTTTACACATTTGGACTTGATCCGGACAATTGGGGTGGGGGTGGAGGGGAGTTTCCCGGAATTCCGGTGATGGCGGCTCTGGGGATTTTCACGACGAAACTTGGGAGGCGTATCAGGGACCCGATCCAACTGACTTGTATAAATAATAATTTACTCAATCCGGTGGTAATGAGGGGAGCAGAGGGAGGGGGCGATCTGGATATCAAGTCATGCGTAACTTTGGAACGGTTGATCGGATTTTAGTGTTTTGTAATTGAATAGAGGACATGTCTCTAGTGATCTTGTTGGGATCGGGATGGAACTTTGTGGGAATAACACACAGGTGCTCCGGATAAATCATTTACAGAACCGGATATGCTCTGGCGACTGTGGGGGAGTTTGAGGGGGGGGGGGGGTCCGGAATTCCGGTGATTGCGAGTAAAGGTACTTCCAGATGTGCTAGGACGATGAAACTTGACTAGAGTATTAGAAATTCGATAAGATTGGCTTAGAAACCGCCACTTTCCAAATCCGGCCATTCATTAAAGTGCCAACCATGACCGCAAATTAAGAAAAATACTTTTAAGCAAAGTATGCGTTTTCATGATCCCCATGAGCCCATTATCATTTTTGTCTCATGGGTTTTGCTTACAAATGAAATTCTAGCTCCCTTAAGGTGCGCATCTTCACTGCAAGGTCGAAAATTACTTTTTATCAAACAATACATCTCAACCCATGCTCATTTGTGCCACAAGGGTTTTGCTAAAAAAAAAAAAAAAAAAAAATATAGCACCCTTAAAGTGCGCATTTTAACCGAAAAGTGAAAAAAAAATACTTTAGACCAAACAGTATATATCAATGATCCCTAAGAGCCGGCTATCGTTTTTGCCTCAAGGGTTTTACAGATGAATTTCTAGCGCCTTTAAAGTGCGTATCATTACAGCCAAGTTCAACAATAAACTACTTTTCTCTAGCTCCCTTAAAGGACACCTGAACAATGAAACCATACTTAAACACACCATGGAGAACGCATTTACAGACATGGCGACGGTGAGCATTCTTCTCCTGAGCGTGACGTTTTCAAAATAGGGATGTTCGTTTCTGGAGGTTTGCACATGCAGACTCCAAGACAAAAAGCGCAGTTCATTCAAATCTTGTACAGCGCTGGCCGGATCGTATTGGAATTTCTTCTAGATATACGTTTGAACTGGTTAAAAAATATTCCAGAAGAAGGGTTGATTGGAGACATTTGTTCATTTCTAAAATTGTTCGGTACTGAAATAAAGACAGATGCAAAATTGAGCAAAAACCATAGCTTGGGAACACCATTTCGTATTTGGATTGGGTTTTCTGCAGGCAATGTTAACGGAAGTCATACAGATAGGGATGATACTTGGTACACTTCATTCAGGTGTCCTTTAAAGCGCGCATCTGAACCGCACAGTCGAAATGTACTTTTGATCAAACAATACATCTCAACCCGTGCAAGTACCATATTAGCTTGCAGCTCTTGTTTTACTCCAGATAAATCCGAAACTTAAGCTAAAAAACAAATTCGAATATGGATTCAGCATGCCTCCTTACCCTTAAATAGACCATCTCCATGGCTTTAAAAAAAATTCAGACAGAGTTGATATGGAATAGGTTATTATTAAATAAACTAATATATATATTCTACCTGTTAGCAGATCTTTCACTAGATTTGTTCATTTCGAACGCATTCGTCCAATTTTCTCCGACTGAGTGTCGGTTCGGAATTCGGAATCTGTTAAGACGCTATGCAAATGACGAGCAGAAAAGCAAAAGTTCGTACCAAGAATCGAACTCACACCCGCCGAGGATCGCCTCAAGAACCGGGAACGCTATCCCGAGAGCGCACAGACTAGGACGACAAAGAGAATCTTCAAATTAACAATAAGCGATCTCAGTAGTTAAATTCAAAACAAAAATCTCACAAATTTCCGTGATTTGGCAAATCCTGGTAGAATTTCATGTCTGAGACATGAAGTAAACCTCAGAAATGGTTTTGTCGTCTATTCTTACTCCTGATCAGAGCCTCTGATGAATGAACTTATCCTACACTTTTTACCAAATTTTCGGTTTTGGCTGGATTCCTGGCGAACCACTTGTCCGGTGAAAAAATGGTTCGGATGTGGATTCAGCATGTCTGCTTACTAGCTAGACTATCTTTTGACCCTTTTCTTTGGTTTACCCCTCCACCGACACCTAAAAGTAAGGCTATAGAGCCCATCTACGAACTCGACCTGCAACTTGACCCAAACAGTCCTCACACCAAGTATCATCAAAGTATCTCATTCCCTTCGAGAGTTATCGCGCTGACAGACGGATAGACAGACGGACACACAACTTTTACGAAGTCATAGGTAGCTTATCCCTCTTCTTGGGTTTTGGGATCCCAAAAAACAAAGGGGAAGTATCTCAATTTGAAAAATCAACATGAACACGGAAAATTTGGACTGAATTTCAAATATCCATGAAAAGCATCATGTCGAGAGAACAAGACCGAAATTGAAGGGATAGAAAGGCATGCCTCCCCCCACCCCCTGTCTTAGTAGCTGGAGAGGAGCTGAAAACATATGATTTTCGAAATAATATTTTTTGTTTGTAACCCGCCAGACGCACATGGCGACAGCGGAGTAAAAACAGTACAAAGGGGACGCAGCACAATGAAAAATCAACATGAACACAGAAAATTTGGACTGAATTTCAAATATCCGTGAAAAGCATCATGTCGAGAGAACAAGACCGAAATTGAAGGGATAGAAAGGCATGCCTCCCCCCCCCCCCCCCACCCCCTGTCGTAGTAGCTGGAGAGGAGCTGAAAACATAACATTTTCGAAATAATACTTTTTGTTTGTAACCCGCCAGACGCACATGGCGACAGCGGAGTAAAAACAGTACAAAGGGGAAGGAGCACAATGAACAAGACCAAAGGTTTCGATGGGATCCCAAACATTCAATATCTGATCCAGACAACTGGGTCTTGTCTTAGCCAGATCCAGTCTTCGCCAGACTCCTTGAACATTTTTACAATTAAAATTCAGAAACAGATTAAGGCCAAATAGCTAATCACCTGAGAAAACCAAGTTCAGATTTGGATTCAGCATGTGTGTTTACCCCTATAAGTCATATCTGTTTTGACGAAAACTTCCTGCCACTTCTGCCAATTTCCCGGTTCCGGCCGAACTCCAGAACTACTTGTCCGGCGAAAAAAGAAAGCTCAAAGACGAAATCAGGGTATCTTCTTTCCCCAGTAATGAACATCTAATCAACTTCAAATAGAAATTTAGCTTATAACAAATTTTCCGATTCCAGCCGGATTCCGGTCGAACTATATGTCCGGGTAAAATACGATTGTCACACAGGGACTCAGCATCTCTTCTTACCCCTAAATCGCTTATCTAATCAACTAGAAATAAAACTTTGACTTCCAACAGTTTTCCGGTTTGGGCCGGATTCCGGACGAACTACATGTCCGGGTAGAAACTTATTTTCACATAAGTGTTCAGCATGTCTTCTTGCCCTAAATCGAACATCTAATCAACTCCAAATAAAACTTTTAATTTTGACAAACTTTCCGGTTTGGGCCGGATTCCGGTCGAAATACTTGTCCGTCGAGAAAATCGTTTTCACCATCGTCTTCAGCATGTCTCCCTACCCCTAAATCGAACATCTAATCTACTTCAAATAAAACTTTTACTTTCAACAAACTTTCCGGTTTGGGCCGGATTCCGGGCGAAATACTTATCCGTCGAGAAAATAACTTTCACCATCGTATTCAGCATGTCTTCCTACCCCTAAATCGAACATCTAATCAACTTCAAATAAAACTTTTACTTTCAACAAACTTTCCGGTTTTGGCCGGATTCCGGGCGAACTACTTGTCCGATGACAAAATGGTTTTCACCGTCGTGTTCAGCATGTCTTCTTACCCCATAATCAACTATCACATTAGCTGTTTCAAAATATTTTGTTTGTCCCTTAATTTGAATCCCCTCCCCCACCCCTAAATGTAGAGCTACAAAGCCCATCTACGAACTTGACTGGTCCGACGACCCAACGAACCCTCACACCAAGTTTCATCAAAATATCTCATTCCCTTCGAGAGTTATCGTGCTTACAGACGGACGACAGACGGACGGACGGACGGACGGACGGACGGACGGACGGACGGACGGACGGACAGACGGACAACTTTTGCGATGTCATAGGTATCCCTCCACTTACGTTTTGGGATCCCAAAAATCAACATGAACAAAATTTGGACTGAATTTCAAATAATTCATGGAAAGATCGTGTCAAGAGAACGAGACCGAAAGTGAAGGGATAGAAAGAAATGACCCCCCCTCCCCCCTCCTTGGTGTAGTAGCTGGAGAGGAGCTGAAAATGTCAGATGTTTGAAATAATACTTTTCCTGTGTGCCAGATGCACATGGCGACAGCGGAGTAAAAGAAAAACTAAGTGGAAGCAGCTCAGTGAAAGATCAACATGAACATATTATTCTCGTTAGAATTATAGGGTACTTAGTTGTTGTTATTATAGTAACAAATTTAACAAGCACTTCATGTTCGGATTTGTGTTCTCCACAGTGCGTGTATAATGTATTTGTATTTTTGAGTAAAATTAAAAACTTGAACTTGAACTTGAAGCACAGAAAATTCGGACTGAATTTCTAATAATTCGGACAAACATCATGTAGACGATGGGTTGGATGCCGTGATGTGCGTAGTAGAGACGTGGACCCTCTCCCCAGTAACCGAGTGACGCCTTGGAGGCCGAATTTTAACTGAATTTACGGTTGCGACAGAAACGAGGGAGATATATTAAAAATATACAACGATTGTAGCAAGACGTCTTTAAGACTATAATGTTAGGAATCTTTGGGTCAAGGAAAAAAAAAAGGAAGGTCGAATTCGTGAAATTAAGGGGCAAACAAATGTTTTTAAACAGTTAAGGAGATAGTTGATTAAGGGGCAAGAAGACATGCTAAACACGGTTATGAAAAGCATTTTCTCGTCGGACAAGTAGTTCGGCCGGAATCCGGCCAAAACTGCAAAAATTGTTACAAGTTAATTTTTAAGTTGATTAGATATTCGATAGGGGTAAGTAGATGCGCTGAATTCGTTTTTGAGCTTTATTTGTTGCCGGACAAGCAGTTTGCCCAGAATTCGGACGAAACCGGAAATTTGGCAGGAAGTTTCGATCAGTTTCGTCAAAATAGATATGACTTATAGGGGTAAACACAGATGCCGAATCCATATCTGAAGTTGGCTTTCTCAGATGATTAGGTATTTAGCCTTAATCTATTACTAAATGTTAATGGTAAAAATGTTCAACGAGTCTGGCGAAGACAAGACCCAATTGTATTACATTTTTGGGATCTCATCGAAACCTTTGGTCTTGTTCCATATAATGTGGTACACAGTACAATTTAGAACACAGTACAAGATATAGGGAACGCAAATGCGTTGTAAATTCGCCCAAGTGCCTTCCTGTTGTGGTGACCTCGTTCATACCAATAGATAAATTACCCAAGCGCATGCAAATCCCGTCATGTTAAAGTTCAACCGAATAGGCTGTGATAGGACAATCTTGTCACCCATCACTTATTAACTTAAAGAGGCTTGAATACCCGATGGAAATGCGTTAATTCGTTGCTCCGCTGTAACCGATTTACATATAGTGGGATTTCCCTGTTGGGTTTTGCACACCCCTGTGCGCTTGTACCTGTGTAGTATGCATGACGAAAACGATTTACGAAAAAAAAATGTTCACGCAGTGGGCTACCTTCCGCGAGCAGATCACTGGCCATTGAAAATCCACGTTTGCTTTTTGCGCGTCATAGTAGAATTTTGTGTTGTGAGGACGGCTGAACGTCAGTATGAGCAGATAGTGAAAAATGAAAAAAAAAAATTCTTAACACAGTCCATATAATGCAGTGTGTTCAGGTAAATGACACGAATGTGAGTTGGCTTTTCAGTTAAACCCCAGCTATACCTGTCTGAGACCCGAGATGGGATTTTAATGTATGATACAAAGAACATAATGAATAAAGACTACTTGATAAAAAGTAAAAAGATTCGGTGTCCGTTGTTCCCAGTCATGTCATAACGTCGCGGATGCCCTTGCATGAAACGAGGAAGAATCTAGCTGCTAGAAGTTCGATGATTTTTGCCTCTTGAAAATTCTGCTCGTTATCCTTCTCTTATCTGAAAAGCCTCTAACCATTCGTGAGCACTCGTCCGCGAAGTACTTCAAGTTTCTTAGAAACTGTTCAGGGGAAAAACTGCTCGCCTCCGGATTCAAAAGAGTTTTTTTTTTAAACTTCTGCGACACGGTTGGCGATTTCCTTCGAGTTAGGGTGCCTTGACAACTGTGATCTCACCCAAGAACAACTTTACATTACTTCCTTTTTCTTCTGCGCACATATATCATCATACCAACTTCTGAAGTTTACAGGTATGGGAAAATGTAGGGAAACCTCACCATTCGGTAACAGATACCATGGTATCTGCAAAAATGCAAATATTATTCACAAATAACATGGATCCCTCCCTTCGCCGACTGATTGATCGTCCAGTAGATCGGAGGTCATTCACTGACGTGGCCTATTTAAAATATGGCGGATTTTCAAGTGGAAAGGATACGAAAACTTTGTAAAAACAGTTATTGAAAGAAACACACTGTCTATAATGAGCTATTTTTTCTACATTCTATTCATGCAATATTTGTCTTTATTTTTGATTTTCTGATATTGCCCAGCCATGTACGTCTGCATCGCACTATTATATGATTGCTCTATCGTGCCAAGTCTATGTTTCAGCAAGCGAATTTTACGTGGCTTATCTAAAATTTGCACATTCCAGAATCCTTCCAAATAAATTCTTTAATTACTGTGTGTTACGATCACTTTTACCAGAGCTGTTCCCGAGCTCAGAGCCCGAGACAATACCGAGACAAAAGTCACACTCACTAGCCAGGACGAGTCCATAGTCCTGGACAGCATCTTTTCGAGACGAGACGATACCGAGTCCGTGAAAAGGGCGTCTCAAGACCGAGTCCGCCCCGAGTCCTAATAATAGTTGATTTTTTTGTTAATAATGAACTATAGCTTAATCTTCATAATATAGATTATGTACAAAAGTATCATCAGTTAACAACAGTCTACTTACGTCGCTGTCGATGCTCTAAACAGTTTTTGGGATCCCAAAACGTAAGTGGAGGGATACCTATGACTTCGTAAAAGTTGTCCGTCTGTAAGCACGATAACTCTGGAAGGGAATGAGATATTCTGATAGAAACTTGGTGAGAGGATTCTTTGGGTCAAGTGAAAGGTCGAGTTCGTAGATGGGCTCCATAGCTGTATATTTAGGGGAGGGAGGGGTTCCAAATTAACGGGCGAAATAAAATATTTTTTAAAAGCTAATAAGATAGTAGATTTAGGGGTAAGGAGACATTCTGAATTCGAATAACAAATTTATTTTCTTGCCGGACTTGTAGCTCATCCGGAATTCGGCAAAAAACGGAAAATTTGTAAGAAATAAAAGTTGAATCTGAAGTTGATTAGATGTTCGGCTCTAGGGTAAGAGAACATGCTGAATTCGAATATGATTCATGTTCATAGATGGGCTCCATAGCTATGTATTTAGTGTGGGGGGGGGGGGGGAGGGGTTTCAAATTAAGGAGCGAAATAAAATATTTTTTAAAAGCTAATAAGATAGTCGATTTAGGGGTAAGGAGACGTTCTGAATCCGAATAGGAAATTTATTTTCTCGCCGGACAAGTAGCTCATCTGGAATCCGGCAAGGAAAATTTGTAAGAAGTAAAAGTTGAATCTGAAGTTGATTAGATGTTCGACACTAGGGTAAGAGGACATGCTGAATTCGAATATGAAAACCATTGTTTGACCGGACAAGTAGTTCGCTGGAATCCCGAAGTTTAGCATGACATTTTAAAATCCACTGATATGAGTGAATGAATTTATTAAGTGACTTAGGCTTACGGCATTTCACAACTAACAAAGGAACTAAACTAAACATCTAAAATAAACTACAGATCACGTAATTTTGTACAAACAACTAATCAAAAATAAAAAAAAAACTAAATAATACACACTGTGAATTCCATTATAAAAAAAAACATAAAACATAACATTTCTAACGTTACTAAATTTAACAAGAGCTGTACGCTCATATGGCACTTACATGGGTTAAGATGTTTTGATAGATCAAAAGTAAGTTTCGACTTTGCGGTTGAGGTGCGCACTCTAAGGGAGCTGGAACTTCATTTGTAATCAAAACCCTTGAGGCAAAAATGCTAATGGGCTGATGGGCATCATGAAAATGCATATATTGCTTAAAAGTTGTTTTAAGCAAAATCCCATCGTTAAAATCCCCAAAAAACGGAATTCTGGGAAACCCCCTCCCCCCCTCGAGTGTCCGGGTCCAGTCAAATTGTGTAAAAGATTTACATGGATGTAAATTATGGATGTAAATTTACATAGATGTTTGTTCTTCCCAGCAAGTTTCACTCCGATACCATCGTTCTAACCGTTTCTTGAGATTTCCGGCACCCCCACGGTGCCCGTAGCCAATCCGATTCAGTAAATGATTTACCTAGAGCATCTGTTTGTTCTTCCCACAAAGTTCCATCCCGATCTCTCCATTCTAAGCGGGTCATTTATCCCCCCCCCCCCAATAGTTGCCGGATACGGTCCGGATATGAAAAAGATCACCGGAGAAGTGTCCTCTGTTCAGTTCTTACATTTCACTCGAATCCGATCACCCATTGCAAAGTTACGCATGACTGAAAATTCCGGATCCCCCTCTCTCCACTGCCCCACCATTATCAGATCGACAAATGTTGTATTTTGAAGTCAGTTTGATCGGGTCCCTGATATGCCTGCCAAGTTTCATCGTGAAAATCCCCAAAATCGCCATCACCGGAATTCCGGGACCCCCCCCCCCCCCATAAGTATATAATGGTCTAAAGGATTTATCTAGAGCAGATGCTTGTTCTTCCCAGCAAGTTTCACTCTAACCGATTCTAACCGTTCCTTCAAATTTCCGGTCTCCCCCCCCCCCCGACTCCCCCCTGGCTACCGAATCCGGTCAAGACTTTAAACGGGACATCACAGATATATAGTCTATTCAGTTATTAAGTTCCATTACAATCCGATCACCCTTTCGAAAGTTACGCACTTCTCAATTTCCCGGATTCCCCTGCACTCCACTCCCCCCTCCCCCCCCCCCCCCCCAAAAAAAAAAATGGTCGGATCGGGAAACTGATTATTTATAAGTTTGTTTGGTCAGGTCTCTGATATGCCTGCCAAGTTTCTTGGTCATAGCACAACTGGAAGTACCCTAACTTGAAAAAGTGTGACAAAAAACTCGGACCGACCGACAGACGGAATTGTGATCGGTTTATGGCACTTGAGCTAGAGGCTGCAAGTGCCATAAAAACCAAATCAAGATGAAATGGAAAAGGAACATTGATCCTATTAAGGTGAAATAATAGATCTAAGCGTTCACGAACAAAAATAGGGCACTCAAAAAGAAAATGGTAGCATGTTTCGTTTTCACCACAAAGGCACAACTCCATATCAATTTTGTTTATTCTGTGAAGAAAAAATTTAATTGTTGTAACTTCGTATGAAGATTCACTGGCAAAGAACACGCCAAGTTGTAGATGGGTCCTTTAGATATTTAGAGGCAGAGGAAGGCGTTTCGAATTAAGGGTAAAAAAAAGGTATATTTTATAAGCTAATGAGATAGTCTTTTAAGGGGTAAGGAATCCATAGTCGCGTTTTTTGCAATCGCTTGGAACGAAAGTTGCCGTTTTTTGCGATCAACTGTCGACTGGAGGTCCAGTCGATCCGTTTTTTGTCGCTTGACTGGAGATCGACTGGGAACAAAGTCAACAGTCGATCCGATGCACCTTTCTCTTGGAGGTCCAGTCAAACTTGGTGCCAAATTTTGAAAACTGAAACATGTGGACCCAAAAACGTACAATTTACACCTCAGGAAGCGCCAGTACTGCAGCAGTTTCAGAGACTGCCGAGGGAAGAGTTGTGGGGATGGACTGATTTATTGACTGATTTAGACCGTTTTTCGAAGGCTTGTTCTCGCTCCCCTATCAAGCGACAAAAAACGGTCAACTGGATGAACCCGGGAACAAGTCCCAATCGCCAGTCGATCTGTAAAAAACGCGACTCATATCTGAACTTAGTTTTCTCTCCGGACAAACGATTCACCCTAAATTCGGCCGAAACTGGAAATTTGGTTGTCCGTATCAATTTTGCAACTCGAAAAAGTGTGATAAAATGCCCTAAATTTTCAAGTTTCCAGCGCCCCCCACTCCCCCGCATATGGTCGGATCGGGAACTGATTATTTCCAGGTTAGTTTTGTCGTGTCCCTGATATGCCTGCCAAGTTTCATTGTCCTAGCACATCTGGAAGTACCCTAACTCGAAAAGTGTGACAAAAAACTCGGACCGACCGACAGACGGAATTGTGATCGGTTTATGGCACTTGAGCTAGAGGCTGCAAGTGCCATATGAGCTTCCAGCTCTTGTTTTTTGTGGTGATCAGTCGATCCCTAAAACAGCAGTGTCGTCCTTGCTTTGCTTGAAGGGCTGACCGTAATTACACCGAGTTGCTGGTAGCCCGGTAGTACTCAAACTGTACCAGATTTCAGTGTACCAGATCTCAGACTAAACGATTTAGCTTGCAAGTTTAAGAAATGCCCTGAACGTCCAGTCGAATTTCCGGTTTCAGTCTTAAAAAGAGGTGGGAAGAAGTGCTAAGAACTACGCTGGAATGATCTTTCATGTCGAATATCTGCGTTCCCGGACCCCTAGGGGTCCAGGTTTTTGTGTTTTTAACCCACTCCAGTTCAGTACACATCCGGAAGTGCCCGGAAGGGAGGAGAATTCTTTTTAAACCTACCATTACCACTGATAAAGAAAAGATTGGAAGTACAAATATGGGGAAACCGGTAAGGTGGCTACATTCCTCGGCGTTGGTTTGTCCCATAGAGAGCCATTTTTGTAGTTTCTTGTGTTTTCTTTTTGATTTGTTGCCATGACCCCATGGTATTTTTCGTGCAAAAAATTCATTCGTTCATAGATTGTGGGGGACCTCCCGCTAAAACACAAGAATTACACTTACATAACTACTTCGTATAAAAACTACTGCAAAAATGCAACTGTAAAAATCTGCTTACACAAGGATTACATTATATATCGGCTTACTTAAACCAGGACCTTGACCTTCCAGAATGCAGGTGCAATGGTGATCGAACAAACACCGTAATACATAAGTAAGTAAAGAAACAAGGATTTAATAAATAAATCAAATACAGAAAGAACATGGAGAAAACCAAGGCCATAGGCACTTCAAGGCCGAGAGAAAAAAATGTTGACATGGAGAGGAGTTTTTAATCAGCGTAAGTTCGCAGGGAATGGAGTACCAAAGAGCAATAGGTGCGGAACCCGACGATTTCTGGGCTGCTACTAACCTTGTGTTTTCCAGGGTGAAGATGCTGAACGTTTTTGAGCCAGAAACGTTACAGCTTGGAGATAGAAACTTCTACATCTGGCGTGGAGATGAAAAAACCCTGTCATTGGAAGAATGGCAGGCGATTGAGCGTTCGCGTCTCCTTCCTCAGCTCGTAGTGCAGGATTCCCTAAATGAGCCAGACAAAGAAAAAGAGGAGTCAAAATTGGAAACACGTGGTAAGTTATGTTTTTTACCGGAATTTTGGCCGTGAGCAAGAAATGTGTCCTAATAGACGGTTGACTGGTTGATCGTTTTGACGAAGAATGGATAAGTCACTGCTGAAATATATAGGTGTAAAAAATTGAAACTGTCACGGCTGTCAGCACTCTGTCTCCAGACCGATGCGATAAGTCAGTACTTTTACTGTATATTTTGCAAGGATTATAAAATACCATTTATAATGTAATGCACGAGAAAGGATGATGATGTGGGCTATTTTTTTTTCAGAGGAAAATGGCGAACCGATCGCATCGAGCTCCGATTATGAAGATGTCGATTCCGATGACAACGCCTCTCAAGCGAGCACCAGTTCCAGTAAGAAAGGTAGGGTCTTTGAATTCTAATTGTGAGAGAACTGCCTTCTTTGTCGTGGTAATGTTTAGTCTTGTCCCAGGAGTCTAAATTGGTCGGGACGGAAGGAAGCAAAGAGGCAATCTACTTTTGTTGTAGCTGAGCGTCTT
Organism: Branchinecta lynchi; assembly: GCA_023053575.1. Taxonomy (NCBI): domain Eukaryota; kingdom Metazoa; phylum Arthropoda; class Branchiopoda; order Anostraca; family Branchinectidae; genus Branchinecta; species Branchinecta lynchi. The sequence continues at coordinate 13,391,536 of JAKZAP010000005.1, forward strand.
CTAACCGAAACCGAGAAAATGTACAAGGGGCAAGAAGATCGCCGAGACAAATCATGTCAGTACACGTTCCTTCTGAATAGTTAGATGGGAGGATGAGTCATCGTCAGGGGTGCCATGACTGGAGGGGGAGGAGGGACCCCCCCCCCCTCAATGTTGTCGGCCAATCGGTCGGTTTTTCTGAAAGTCACATTTTTCGTCAAAACAGTCGGCTTTTTGGAAAATTAGTCGATTTTTTTCAAAACTGTTTTTTTTTGTTGTTGAAAACAGTCGTTTGTTCTGCAAAAACAGTCGGTAAAAATTACCAGCCAGTCGATAAATGCATCCTTCCGGATGCATGCCCTCATGCATGCCTTCTGTCCAAGTGCCATATACCGATCACTTTTCCGTCGGTCGGTCGGACCGGTGATCGGGAGTTAGGGTACTTCCTGATGTACTAGGACGATGAAACTTTGACAGGTTTATCAGTGAACCAACCAAACTAACTTGGAAATAATCAGTTTCCTGATCCGACCTTCTTGGGGGGAGTAGAGGGAGGGGGAATCCCGAAAATTGAGTCGTGCGTAACTTTTGAACGGGTGATCGGATTCGAATGAAACTAATTAACTGAATAGAAAACATGTCTCTGATGTCCAATTTATTATCTAGGCCTTATTCGACAGCTGTTGGGAAAATCTCGTGAAACGGTTAGATTGGAGGGATCGGAGAGGAACTAGCTGGGAAGAACAAACATCTAAATCGTTTACACAATTGGACTGGATCCGGACACTTGGGGGGGGGGGGGGGATGTCCCCGAATTCCGGTGATGGCGGTTTGGGGGATTTTCACTTTCACGACGAAGCTGGGCAGGCATTTCAGTGACCAGACCAAACTGACTTGGAAATCGGGCTGAGGGGGGGGGGGGGGGAATCTGGAATATTGAGTCAATGTAACTTCGACGGGTGATCGGATTCCAGCGAAATTTGATAATTGAACAGAGGGCATGTCTCTAATATTCTTTTTCGTGTCTGGACAGGATCCGACAACTGGGGGGGGGGGGATAACTGACCGCTTAGACTGGAGAGATCGGCATAGAACTTTGTTAGAATGACAAAGAAGTGCTCTAGTTAAATCGTTCACAGAACCAAATTGGATCCGGGCAAAGCGGTGGAGTTGGAAGGGGGAGTGGGTCCGGAATTCCGTTGATCGCAAGTTAAGGTACTTCCACATTTGCTAGGACGATGAAACTTTGACGGAACATTAGTGATACAACCATCCCTTAAAGTACTAATTTTAACCGCAAAGTAAATAAAAATACTTTTAAGCAAAATATACATTTCCATGATCCCCATGAACCTTTCGTCATTTCTGCCTCTAGGGTTTTGCTTACAAATGCATTTCTATCTCCCTTAAAGTGCGCATCTTAACCGCAAAGTCAAAAAAGTGCTTATGAGCAAATGATACATTTCGGCCCAAGATCATTTGTGCCACAAGGATTTTGCTTAAAAATGTATTTCCAGCACCCTAAAAGGCACAGAAAACTTGACTACGCAACTTTTGGTCATCAAACCGACCTGGGGGGCTTAGATAAAGATACAGGGACTTATTGTCTACAGGACCCCCCTTCTTTGTTATCTCGAACCCCCTCCTTAGTGTTTCCAGAGCTAGCTGGCAGGCCCTTGCCCCTTATGCACTGTAATTATGCACTTATGCACTGTTAAAGTTCGCCTTTGGCCGTGTTTCGGCCATATCGGAATAGTAGTCAAGAGGTCGTGCGTTCGATTCCTACTCACGGCACACAAACCTTTTGCTTTTTTTTCTACTAACTCGAATTCTCGGAAACTGCCCGGAAACTGCAATGGTCCTAGCGAGAATTTTTCTTACTCTCAATATCGACTCAGGGTACATTCCTGATATGTCAGCTAGCTCCACGAGTCAAGTTTGAGTCAAGTTTTCTGTTCCTTTAAAGCGCGCATCTTAACCGGAAAGGGGGGGGGGAGAAAAAACAACTTTTGACAAAACGACACGTATTAATGATCCCCAAGGGCCCATTATCGTTTTTACCTCAGTGGTTTTGATCACGGATGAATTCTAGCTCTCTTACAGCCAAGTGTAAAATAAAATAGTTTTTACCAAATACTTTTTTTCGTGATTTTCAAGGGCCCGTGATCATTCTTGTCTGAAGGTTTTGCTTACAAATGATCAGAACAAACCGAAGAATTGGCAAATTCCTACTTTCGTACTCTGAACCAGTCTCGGTTGCCCTTTTTTTTTTTTTTTTATAAATGTCATTTTTGTAGTGTAGCAAGTTCGCTTTTGTAAATTCATCGTGAGCCCGTGCTCATACCAGGAACGAATGATGATGGGTCTTCTGACAGATAGGCGGCCAATTCTCTCTTTTATCGGTTAGAAAAGTTCTGTCACTTCAGATATCCGCTTCTTATCGCTGGGAACATTCCTGGGGATAAACTTTCCATTCTCGACTATCATTGTGGAATGATTGGAAAGAGGAGGGGGGGGGGGGGATCTTATCTTTGTGTTTTGCCATTCAAAATTCATTGTTTGCTCGCTTTTGTCTTCGACAATTGAATGTCTTTATAATGCTCCAGTTTAGCTTATCGGCGTTTCCAGAACGGCGAAAGGACATGATTCTCTCCTCCGATTTAGGGCTGGTCTGAAGATCTTTTTAAAAGTTGATCTTGAGCTCATTTAGGCAAAGAGAAAAAGAAAGGGAGTGAGATAGGTGTTGACTAAACTTTAGCCGATTATCAGCGAGTCGTGAGGTCATACGAAAAGTCTATATTTTCCATTTACCAACGGATCTGATTGACCCTAGAACAGTTTATAAGTGCAAACGCGCTCGGCCCTATATATATAGATACAAAAATATATTCTGCAACATTAAATTTATTTGAATTTCCCGATTTCTTTCATGACGTCACGAAAACGTCACGGGCCGTAGATAATCGGCTAAAGTTTAGTGAATACCCTGAGATAGAATAATCTAGTTCCTCATTACTTCTCCACCAAAATAGGCTTGAAGACCCGATACAACTGCGAATATTTCATTTTCGTATTTTTAATTTTCCTTTTAGGATGTGTGGTACCTTTATGTGTGTATACCCCTATCCCTGACTGATTAGAAACTACAAAGGCAAACAATTCCCAAATATATATGCATATAAATTAGAAGAAGATCACTAACGGCAGATTGTCAGTCTGATATTTGAAACGTCTATTATCGTGTAATATCTATAACATTTTGTTATTATTATTATTTATTTGAGTCCTTCAAAACTGAAGAGTAATGTATAAAAAGAAACAACAGCATGTCAATGAATCTCACGCACACTTACAGACAAATAAATAACTGACCGTTAAAAACAAACTAGCTTACTAAATCTATTACCACCATTATGAGCTGTTAAGCCCCAATGTTATGTAATGTTCATCTTATTTGCTGTTATGCGCCGTTAACCTGTTGTGCAACGCTACTCTGTACATGGTTCCCGAGCGATGTGAACCATACTTAATTGTACAAAGTAACGTGCATGCGAACAAACTCTTTCCTTACCTCGAAGCTAGTGTCTACCTCGTTAATCAGCCATGAAACTCGACGTCGACTAAAGGAGAGGACAGAAAAATCAATTTGTTCTCATGTTTAAGTTTAGCGGTTCAGTTGTGGATCCGGTCTTGCCGAGGGGCCGTCCAGATTCTCAATTTCTTAGAGCCAATTTTGGAAAAAAATAAAAAAAATTAAGCTTTCTTTTCAGTTAAACTTTAAAGTATCCCCTAATTCTGCCTCATTATTTTCACTTTTGTCGGAAAGCTTTTTTCTTTCTATAGTCTCTCTATCGCCCCCCCCCCCTTTTGGGGATTTTCTAGAAAATAAGAATTTAATAATACTTCTTTTTGCCTGCGAAGATACATTGCTTTGACGAGATTTATTGTTCACTGTATGTTACTGTTTTTATGGCACTTGCCCTTCGGCCAAGTGCCATATAGCGATGGCAATTTCTGTCCGTCCGTCGGTCTGTCCAGGTTTTGCTAGTTCGGGCACTTCCACATAAGCTAGGACGATAAAACTTGGCAGGCGTATCAGGGACCCCAAATGATTAAATTGGAAATAGTCACTTCCCCGATCCGAGCACCGTGGGGGGAGTGGAGGGAGGGGAATCCGGAATCTTGAGGTATTTTTAACTTTTGAACGGGTGGTCGGATCTCGATGAAACTTGATATTTGGAACGACCTCACGCCTCAGACGACCCACTTAAAATCCGGACCGGATCCGGTGACTTTTGGGGGGAGCTGAAGGGGGCAACCGGAAATCTTGGGAAACACTATGAGTGGAGGGATCGAGATGAAACTTGGTGGGAAGACACCTAGCAAACACTAGATACATCATTGACATAACCGAGCCGATTCGGGCACTGTTTGACATAACCGAGCCGATTCGGGCACTGTGGGGGGGGGAGTGGAGGGAGGGGGAATCCGGAATCTTGAGGTATTTATAACTTTTGAACGGGTGATCGGATCTCGATGGAACTTGATATTTGGCAAGACCTCATGCCTCAGACGACCTACTTAAAATTCGGACCGGATCCGGTGACTTTTGGGGGGAGCTGGAGGGGGCAACCGGAAATCTTGGGAAACACTATGAGTGGAGGGATCGAGATGAAACTTGGTAGGAAGACACCTAGCAAACACTAGATACATCATTGACATAACCGAGCCGATTCGGGTACTGTGGGGGGAGTAGAGGGAGGGGGAATCCGAAATCTTGAGGTATTTATAACTTTTGAACGGGTGATCGGATCTCGATGGAACTTGATATTTGGCAAGACCTCATACCTCAGAAGACCCACTTAAAATCTGGACCGGATCCGGTGACTTTTGGGGGGAGCTGCAGGGGGCAACCGGAAATCTTGGGAAACGGTATGAGTGGAGGGATCGAGATGAAACTTGGTGGGAAGAGACCTAGGAAATACTAGATACATCATTGACATAACCGAGCCGATTCGGGCACTGTGGGGGGAGTGGAGGGAGGGGGAATCCGGAATCTTGAGGTATTTATAACTTTTGAACGGGTGATCGGATCTCGATGGAACTTGATATTTGGAAAGACCTCATGCCTCAGACGACCCACTTAAAATCCGGACCGGATCCGGTGACTTTTGGGGGGAGCTGGAGGAGGTAACCGGAAATCTTGGGAAACGCTATGAGTGGAGGGGTCGAGATGAAACTTGGTGGGAAGACACCTAGCAAACACTAGATACATCATTGACATGACCGAGCCGATTCGGGCACTGTCGGCGGAGTGGAGGGAGGGGGAATCCGGAATCTTGAGGTATTTATAACTTTTGAACGGGTGATCGGATCTCGATGGAACTTGGTATTTGGAAAGGCCTCATGCCTCAGACGGCCCACTTAAAATCCGGACCGGATCCGGTGACTTTTGGGGGAGCTGGAGGGGGCAACCGGAAATCTTGGGAAACGCTATGAGTGGAGGGGTCGAGATGAAACTTGGTGGGAAGACACCTAGCAAACATTAGATACATCATTGACATGACCGAGCCGATTCGGGCACTGTCGGGGGAGTGGAGGGAGGGGGAATCCGGAATCTTGAGGTATTTATAACTTTTGAACGGCTGACCGGATCTCAATGAAACTTGATATTTGGAAAGACCTCATGCCTCAGACGACCCACTTAAAATCCGGACCGGATCCGGTGACTTTTGGGGGGAGCTGGAGGGGAGAACCGGAAATATTGGAAAACGCTATGAGTGGAGGGATCGAGATGAAACACGGTGGGAAGACACCTAGCAAACACTAGATATATCATTGACATAACCGAGCCTTGCCTACTCGTAACAAGTGCCATATGAGCTCGTAGCTCTTGTTTAATGAGTAGCCTCTACTTGGCGTTTCCACGATTTGGGTGTTATCAAGACCAAATAAGCCAAGAGAACCCCCATCTTTGGTCCCATCCACCGACTATGCATACCCAGATAAAACTTAGCAGAGCTAGAGCTACTTGCTGAGTTTTGAGTTTACGCTCGTCTAATTCGCTCTTAGCCGCTACGCATTGAGAGGAAAAGACCGTAGCAACTGTGTATGAACTGTCTCTGCAGTGACCTCACAATAGGCTTATTCTTGCCGTTCCCCGAGGACTCCACTTGAGGAGTCCCCGGGTTTTTGTTATTCCCGGGGACCCACTCCCTGTATTCTCGTGAGTCCCCACGGAGGGGAATGCTCTCATCGTCATCACCATCATCAAAAAGGACTCCCTTTCAGATTCAGAGGGGAATCAGTTTTTGCTGGTGTAGGTGCAATGTAAAATTAATAAAAACAAATAAACAAAACCAAAAATAAGTGGATCCCAACTAATTTCGTCAACTGCATATTTAGTTTAGAAGAAAATTCATTTTGAAAGCATTTCCCGTGTTCTCGTTGTTTTCCGGAAGCGGAGTCCGCGTGAAGTGGCTCCCCCTATTCTCGCTGTTACCTTCGGTTCCCCGAGGAGTCCTCGGGGAACGGCGAGGATACGCCTAATGTTAAACAAAAAATAGTCGCCTGCTCTCGAATTTTCTCCTCGTGGGATGTACTGCGCTTTGCTGTTTGTAGAGGTACCGAATTATGATGCTCCGCGTAGTTCCTAACCTCCGCTTGGTTGCATCGGGCAGGGCGTCGGGGCTTTATTCGTCTCCGCTTGGTCGTATCACAAGACCGGGAGACGGAGGTTCTGGTGCTTATTTGTTCGTGATATCAGTAAAAGGCCTGTAGCTACTTTAGCCCTTTAGATTCTTGTGCCCTGTCCGATGCAAACGAGCGGAGGGTAGGAGCTATGCGGAACATTACAATTCATTACCTCTACAAACAACTATACCGCAGTAAAGCCGCGGAGAAGAAATTTCAAAGTAAAAGTTGATTGGTCGTCTGGACGCGCTGCAGAGCGGGTCAGCGCGTATCCTTTTTCGTCTGATATGCGCAGCGGCAAAGAGGGAAGTAGACGGGCATCAACTCAAAGCTCAGCAAATACTTCTAGCTCAGCGCAATTTTGTTAGGGTATCCATAGTCGGTGCATGAGACCAAAGACGGAGGTTCTGTTGGCTTATTTGTTCTTGATATCACTGAAAAACTATTCTATATTCTATCCTATCCCAGGGAAAAGCAACTGTAAAAGCTCTAAGTGTGGTTCTCTCCTTTCAACGAAAGTCTTCCGGAAGAGAAAGCTACGTCGTTCCAGACAAAACGTTGACATCGTTGTCCCGGAACCGAAGCCCGATGATCAGCTGGTTGTCGAGTGCCTCGGGACGGAAACCCGAGTAACCGTCGTTTGGCAGGTAATTATTTGTGAAATAGTACTGAAATTCGTCAACTGAAAGACAGATGTCCTCCTCGGACGGGAATTATTTCTACTTTATTTGTCATGGTTGACATCCCTTTATGTAAAATACCATCTCGCTTTAAAAAAGTGCGAAAGTAGTGTGCTGTTATATTTATATCGACGGTGTTTTTTCCAAAAGTTGGTAAGCAACATTTTTATGGCACTTGAGCCACTCTGTCGGTCCCGGTTTTGCTAGTTCGGGCACTTCCAGATAAGCTAGGACGATGAAACTTGGCAAGCATATCAGGAACTGGACCAGATTAAATTAGAAATTGTCGCTTCCTCGATCCGACCATCTGGAGGGGAGTGGAGGGAGGGGGAATCCTGAAAAATAGGAAAAATGAGATATTTTTAGCTTACGAACGGGTGATCGGATCTTAATGAAACTTATTTCATGGACGGACTTCGTGTCTCAGACCCTCCATTTTAAATCCAGACCGGATCCGGTGACACTGGGGGGAGTTAGAGGGGGAAACCGGAAATCTTGGAAAACACTTGGAGTGGAGGGATCCGAATGAAACTTGGTGGAAAGTACAAGCAAAAGTCCTAGATACGTGACTGATATAACCGGAACGGATCCGCTCACTTTGGGGGAGTTGGGGGGGGAGAAGTCCGAATTTGTAGTGATCCCGCGAGTTCCGTGCTTCCTGATGTGCTGGGACGATGGAAATTGACAGGCATGTCTGGGACCCGACCAGCTTAAATAGAAAATCATCAATTCCCCGATTCGACCTTCTGGGGGGGGGGAGTGGAGGGAGGGTGAAGCCAAAATTTGAGGTATTTTTAGCTTGCGAACGGGTGATCGGATCTTGATGAAAATTGATATTTAGGATGACCTCGTGTCTCAGACACCTCACTTTAAATCCGGGCCGGATCCGATGACACTGGGGGGAGTTGGAGGAGGGAACCGGAAATTTTGAGAAACGCTTAAAGAGGAGGGATCGGGATGAAACTTGGTGGGAAAAACAAGCACAGGTCCTAGAAACGTCATTGACATAACCGGACCGGATCAGGGCACTGTGGGGGAGTTGGGGTGGGGAACCGGAAATTTTGAGAAACGCTTAAAGTGGAGGGATCGGGATGAAACTTGGTGGGAAAAACAAGCACAGGTCCTAGACACGTCATTGACATAACCGGACCGGATCAGGGCACTGTGGGGGAGTTGGGGTGGGGGTCCGGATTTCTAGCGATCCCGCGAGTTCGGCATACTTCCTGGTGTCCTAGGGCGATGAAACTTGGCAGGTATGTCAAGGATCCGAACAGATTGACTTGAGAACAGCCGTTTCCCCGACCCGACCATCGTGGGGGGAGTGGGTGGATGGGGAGTCAGGAATCTAGTGGCGTGCATAACTTTTGAACGGGTGATCGGATCTTGATGAAAATTGATATTTAGGATGACCTTGTGTCTCAGACACCTCACTTTAAATCCGGGCCGGATCCGATGACACTGGGGGGAGTTGGAGGAGGTAACCGGAAATTTTGAGAAACGCTTAAAGTGGAGGGATCGGGATGAAACTTCGTGGGAAAAAGAAGCACAGGTCCTCGACACGTCATTGACATAACCGGACCGGATCAGGGCACTGTAGGGGAGTTGGGGTGGGGGTCCGGATTTCTAGCGATCCCGCGAGTTCGGCATACTTCCTGATGTCCTAGGGTGATGAAACTTGGCAGGTATGTCAGGGATCCGAACAGATTGACTTGAGAACAGCCGTTTCTCCGACCCGACCATCGTGGGGGGAGTGGGTGGATGGGGAGTCCGGAATCTAGTGGCGTGCAAACTTTTGAACGGGTGATCGGATTTGAATGAAACTTGTCTGGTGAGCTATCGCCTCGGACGTTCAGTGTCACGTCCGAGTCGGGTCCGATACCTGTGGGGATGGGGGGGGGGGGTGGAAAACTCAAGAAACTCTAAAAGTAGAGGGATTGGGACGAAACTTAATGGATGGAACAAGCATTAGGCCTAGATGAAATTGACGGAGCCAGATGGTTTCGGGGCTCTGTGGGGGGAGTTGGAGGGGGTTTCCTGGAATTCCGGTAGTCGTGAGTTAGAATAGTTCCAGATGTAAAACGACAACGAAACTTTGCAGGCATATTAGCGACCCGAATTATCTTGACTTAAAAACCTGACACAACATACCCCCGGAAACTTCCGTTCCTAGATCCGAGCATTTTTGGGGGAGCAAGAGAAGAGAAATATGGACTTCTATAAATTGCGAACGAGTGTTCTGATTCGAGTGAAACTTCATGGGTGATACGAATCGATGGCCTCGACATGTAAAACATGCGTTCGAACCATATGCGACCACGATTAGGGGAATTGGGGGTGGGGGGACTTTTGACATGCACAAAAACCAAACGGATGGACCGAATGAGATGCAATTCGACAGTGCCGAGTTTATGCGGCCTAGATTTGTTATTTGGCGTCTGGGCCGGATTCGGCCAAGGTAGGGGGGGGGGGGGTACTGGAAACTTGCAGATAGGCTATGCTCCAATTTCAGTCAAACTTGATGAGGGAATTAAGAGATTGGGCCCGAACCGGCTCCGACAACGTTGGTGGGAGGGGGGGGGGGGTACCGGAACTTTCCAAAAATGCTCAGATTCGAGTGAAACTTGGTAGATGGTATAAACGAATTAAGAGATTGGGCCCGAACCGGCTCCGACAACGTTGGTGGGAGGGGGGGGGGGGGTACCGGAACTTTCCAAAAATGCTCAGATTCGAGTGAAACTTGGTAGATGGTATAAACGAAGATGCTTTAGGTGGTCGATTTTTTTTTATTCCGAACCAGATTCGGCCACGGTAGGTGGAAATAGAGTGAGTACCGGAAATCGTGTAGCACGTCTAGGGATCAAACAAATGGATTTATTGGGATGAAAGTTTGAACAGTCATGTGCATTTGCAATCGAGACGATGCCGGAACTGCTCAGAAATGAGTGAAACTAAATATCCTATTTCTATTTCCGAACCGCCTTTTTGGATGGCGGGTGTATTTTGTGACGTTTTCATCTACTTTCTTGTACAGCCTACTCGTACAAGTGCCATATGAGCTCGTAGCTCTTGTTCAGATTTACAGACCTTTGCCCTTTTTTCAAAGCCTTCCATTATACAAACTTTTCGACTTTCGGTCACGAAATGGCGCTTGTCAGCCTTGAGAAAATTCTGTATCTCCGTAGCGGTTGCTCAGATTTGGCTGACATTTCTAAAAGACGTGCAGGATACAAGTCGCTACCCTAGTTCAAGACTAGCGCATGTCCAAATACCCCCAAAACAATACTATTGTGTGTCGAACAAGTTAAGTTTCCAGGAGAAAACTTTGCATTGAATTTAGGTCGTTGAATTTGCTTACGTTTGTTTGCTTCTGAACAGTTATCAACAGTATAGAGCATAGTCTAGCGGTCTTAGTTGAAATTAGATTCAAATTCTCATTTCTCGTTAAATTTGACGCTAGGAAGGGCTGAAGTTTCGTTTTTAAAGATTTTAGACATACGATAGTCTTGATCGCTAGTTCTGAACTAGGGTAGCGAAGTGCAGATAAGGCATTACCAGTTAACTTAGTTTCGAGAAAAATGTAGCTCATCACTTTTTGGAAAAACACCGCGGATATCTTCACGTCTGCCATTAAAAACAAGAGTTGGAAGCTCATATGGCACTTGCAAGGCTGGGTCGGATGATGAAAGTAGGAATATTTTGCTGAAGATTACTTTTTGTACTTTTAAGAAATTCACTTGTAAGAAAAACCCTTGAGTCAAAAATGATCATGGACCCTTGATGAATATATGTCGTTTGGTAAAAGTATTTTTTTTCCTTTTCTGTTAAGAAACGCACTTTAAGGGTGCCAAAATTAATTTTTGAGCAAAACCCTTGAGTTAAAATGAATACTTTGCTTAAAAGCATTTTTGTACTTCGTGGTTAGGATTAGTACTTTAAGGTTAGGATTAGTACTTTAAGGGATGGTCGGTGACACTTTCTAAGCCAATCTTGTCAAGTTTCTAATGTTCAAGCCAAGTTTCATCGCCCCAGCACATCTGGAAGTACCTTCGTCGCGACCACCGGAATTCCGGACCCCCCCCCCCCCCCCCCCACAACTCCCCTCACAGTGCCCAAGCCAGGTCCGGTTTTGTCAAAGATCTATCTAGTGCTTGACCTTGTTCTTCCCACCAAGTTTCATCCCAATCGCTCCCCTCTAAGCGCGTCACAAGATTTCCGGTCTCCCCCCCCCCCCCTACACTCATCGGATCCGGTCCGGACTTAAAACGGGACATCCGAGACACGTGGTCTTTCCAAATATTAATTTTCGTTAAGATCCGATCACCTGTTCCAAAGTTATACATTCCTCAAGATTCCGAATTCCCCCTCCGTCCACTCCCTCACGGTGGTTGGATCGGGAAGTTGACTATTTCCAGGTTGATCTAGTCGGATCCTCGACTTGTCTTCCAAGTTTCATTGTCCTAGCCCACCTGGAAGTAACTTAACTCCGTATCATCGGAATACCGGAACCGCCCCTCCAACTCCCCCCACAGTGCACGAATCCGGTCCGTTCTGTCCGTGATATACGTAAGGCTTGTGCTTGATCCTCCCACCAAGTTTCTTCCCGATCGCTCCACTCTAAGCGTTTCACATGATTTCCGGAGCACATCTGGAAGTACCCGAACTCGCGATCACCGGACTAACCGACAGACCGACCGACGGAAAAGTGATCGGTATATGGTACTTGGCCGGAAGGCAAATGCCATAAAAACTCGTATTTCAGGCTTAGCCGTAAGATCAAAATGCAACTGCACGGTATTTGTGCAGTACAAATGTTAATGCACGGTGGGCTGTGTGATAATGATTTTAAGGCACGGTGAGCTATGTGATAAAAATGTTAGTGCACGACTAGGTGTGAGACACAGTTTTCGGTGGCCCTTGCGAACAAAGATACACATTTGCATAGGGACACTGAGCGTGCTATTGTTTATTCCACTCGTTTCCTTCGCTCTCGAGCGTAACCATAGATGTTCACGATACCCTTGACTGATGGTACACTGTAAAAAGAAATCTTGCAGTATTTGCTACTGGGATTAATCTTGTCTCTAAAAAGATAATCTTATCTCTAATTCGGGTTAATTTATCTCAGTAGTTAATCTCAGTAGAGATAAGATTAATCCCAGTAGCAAATACTGCAGTTAACTTTAATCCTTACTCGGAGAAACTTTTTACAGTGTAAGTTCTCCACTAACATCAAAATGGGGCATAGATGTGTACGAATGAGTTGATAGACGCGTAAACTGCAGTGCCGTCCCGTGAAGGGGCATTGGAATCTCCTCAGCGCTAGTGGGGTCTCATATCCGTAAGGACCGTTGTTGGGCGCTCTGGACCCACCGGTGCTGGGCGCTCTGGACCGAATGAAGAACGAAAGGCGTCATGATATTTGGGTGCAAAGAGTGAACAGCCTTACGGTTCTATAGATCTCGTGACGTCCACTGTAAGAGAACTTGCGTTCGACGTTAGGAGCCTTGCTGTAAGACTAGAATATCGTCTATTTTTGCGATCCCCAAACGTAAGTGGCGGGATACCTATGACATCGCAAAAGTTGTCCGTCTGTGCGCACTATAACTCTTGAAGGGAATGAGATATTTTTATGAAACTTGGTGTGAGAATTCTTTGGTTCAAGAGTAAGGTCAAGTTCGTAGATGGGCTCTGTAGCCCTACATTTAGGGGCGGAGGAGGGGGTTTAAATTAAGGGGCAAATGAAATATTTTTAAAACTGTGATAGTCTATTATGGGGTAATAAGTCATGCTGAACACGATGGTGAAAACCATTTTGTCATCGGACAAGTAGTTCGCCCGGAATCCGGCCAAAACCGGAAAGTTTGTTAAAAGTAAAAGTTTTATTTGAAGTTGATTAGATGTTCGATTTATGGATAAGAAGACATGCTGAACACGATCTTGAAAACCATTTTTGTGTCGGACAAGTAGTTAGCCGGGAATCCGGCCAAAACCGGAAAGTCTGTTAAAAGTAAAAGTTTTATTTGAAGTTGATTAGATGTTCGATTTATGGATAAGAAGACATGCTGAACACGATCTTGAAAACCATTTTTGTGTCGGACAAGTAGTTAGCCGGGAATCCGGCCAAAACCGGAAAGTCTGTTAAAAGTAAAAGTTTTATTTGAAGTTGATTATATGTTCGATTTAGGAGAAGAAGGACATGCTGAACACGATGGTGAAAACCATTTTCTCGCCGGACAAGTAGTTCACCCGGAATCCGGCCAAAACCGGAAAGCTTGTTAAAAGTTGAAGTTTTATTTGTAGTTGATTAGATATCCGATTTAGGGGTAAGAAGAGATGCTGAATCCGTATGAAAATCATTTTTTCCCGGACATATAGTTCGATCGGAATCCGGCTGGAGCCGGAAAATTTTTTATAAGTTAAAACATTTTTTGAAGTTGATTAGATTTTCAATATAGGGGAAAGAAGATACGCTGAGTTCATTTTTGAGCTTTCTTTTTTCGCCGGACAAGTAGTTCCGGAATTCGGCTGAAACCGGGAAATTGGCAGAAGTGGCAGGAAGTTTTCGTCAAAACAGATATGACTTATAGGGGTAAACACACATGCTGAATCCATATCTGAACTTGGTTTTCTCAGATGATTAGCTATTTGGCCTTAATCTGTTTCTGAATTTTAATAGTAGAAATGTTCAAGGAGTCTGGCGAAGACAAGACCCAATTGTCTGGATCAAATATTGACCTTTTGGGATCCCATCGAAACCTTTGGTCTTGTTTACCATAGAATTGATAAAGTAAAATGAATGCCCCTTTGAATATTGTACGTGGTCAACGTCTGATACGTCTCTTTTTCAGGACGGTTCTACTGAGTCCGACATACTATCTCGTGATATTTTCCCGGTTCATTACCTAGACGAACAAGAATTTTTCCCCGGCGATTTCGTTATTGGGAGTAAAGAAGACGGTAGCAACGTCTACGAATATGGCACCGTCAAAAGGGTCAATCGCGCCGAGAGGACAGTTCTAGTCTCCTGGTTTAAGCTAGGTACTAGCGAAACCTCCGACAGGTAAATATTTAGGTTCCTTGAGACATAAAAACCTTACGTTACCTTTCCGCAATCCTTCATGTTTAGAGACTCTTTCCACTTGAAGTTGGCCCATTCAGACAGCATGATATTATGGGATTTCTTTTTTCTCCTCAGTTTTTCATAACTTCGATTTTCTCGTAAATCCAGGGTCTCTTTTGGAGAAAGTGGGATATCTTGTTATCAAGAGATTCTGTTTCGTTTAATTTCTTCTTCCGCTTCTTATGTTACTTTTCTAGATTTATGCCATATTATTACATACGGGGAACTACGTAAGCTTTTTACGTCTTCGTAACGGCTGTAAGAGGCTCGGTGTGAAAGGTGTGCATAAGAGACTTTACAGCTCTAGGTAGCAGTAAGTTCGTTTGCCAGAGATGGGCTACCGCTTAGTCTGAAAACATTTAAATCCGAATCATGCTCAAGAAACGAATCTGTGTTCGGATCTGAATCTATCGATTCTGTTGTCCAGTTCAGGTCTTTTGTATTGACGGCACATAAATGGACGAAATAAAAAAGGAAAACTACCGAATAAAAATCCATATTTCTAGATCTGGGGGGGGGGGTAGTAGCCGGTCGTCTGGGTCATAGCTGGATAGTATGGATCTACAAATGATATAATGGACCTAAAACTACAGAGGTGATAAGATAACGGCTGCTTCTTGTCGCCCTCTCATATATGTGTCAGTATTTGTAGGAGGTGTGTGGGGGGGGAGGGGGGTGGTCCCGTAGTCTAAATTACGTGCGTACGGCTCCGTACGCGTACTAATGGAAACCAACGCTGACATGCGGATTTCAGTACGATCTGCCAAATAGGTTAGGAGTAGGCTATAGCAAGAAGATCAAAGATGCTTCTTTTAGGCCTCGCATTAACCAACTTTTTACAAACCACTTCACGTACAAGGGAATACAGTCAGTAATTGGGTTTAACTCACCCATGATAGGTTTTTTTTACAGAGAATCAGACTGTTTACCCCAATTAATGTCTTTGACACATTGTCGCTTTTGTTTCTTGCTTCTTCTTTCTCCGGCTCTGCACTGTAAAAAAAATCTTGGAGTATTTACTACTGGGATTAATCTTGTCTCTACCTGTGATTGGGATTAATCTTATCCCAGTAGAGATAATATTAATACCAGTAGCAAATACTGCAGTTAACTTTAATTTCAAACTTCCTATCTCGTTGTATCCACCCTAACAACATTGCGCTGATTTTTTTTACTTTCCTTACTTGGATATTTTCGAGGTGGTTCAGGCTCCCTCAGGCTAATATTTGAGATACTCGACAAAGCTTTACAGGAGTTAAAGATGTTAGAATACACGTATTAAAAACTGTGTCTACTGTAACCTGTGCTTTAATAATATTAATTAGTTAACATCTTTCATGTAGCAGCATTTTTTGTGCGGAAACCGAAGTCAGTGCCTACGATGTTCGAGATCATCCAGATTACAAGTTCAGACCCGGATCCTGCGTTATCCGCATTTCTGGTGACACGGATAACAGTGCCCTCAAGAAAGCCGGACAGGTTCTAGACAACCTACCGAAAGGAAAGGTAAGAGACTTGTTTCACAGAGGATTTGTTTGCACATGATGCGACGCTCTTATCACATCGAGCCAGACTTGCCGTTAGCCGAGGCTGTCGCAAGGATTAGCGGAATGACTTTTGTTTGAATTTTAAAAACAAATTTTGCCTATATTATTTATTATTATTGTATGCTTCTGTTCCGCATAAATGGCGAGACAAGAATAGAAAAAGATACTCACAATTAAAATACCGAGGTCCGTTGCGTTCCCGCCCACAATTACGAATAAGACATAATGTCGCTCTAATGCCTCTATGGACATACCACTCACAACACACGGACGTGCATCTTTTATTAAGTATTTCCGAAAAGAATTGCGTTAAACATAGCAATCGAAACAGCTTTAAAGGAGGGTTTCTGTTTAAGATGTTCCGAGTACCGCCAAGTTTACTTCAGAACTCACCCCTGCTTACAGCAAATTACACAAGGCTTCGGGCACCTCCCCTCTCTAGGCCCCTCCCCTGAACGACAACTTAAAGTGTACCTCACACCATGTATGCTTACGCTCCAATATTTCAAGCTAATTAACTACGCAAAACTCGGCTCTAGTTAAGAATGGTGTAAAAACGCTTTCGCCAGTTCGTAGCCTCTTTCTGGTCCCCTTGTGTTCGACAATAAACGTGGCAAAATTTGCATAACCGGTCTTCTTGACCAAGGACTAACAATGGGTTAGGCAGTATGTCGTGGAAAGAGCAAAACACGGCAAGCATGATGAGAGTAGTACCAATGGTTGGGATAGAAACAGCCTATGGAATGCGGAATCTGGGGGGAGGGGGGTGATTACGGAGTACCTTGGATTAGTTTAATAGGCGCGTAGGTTCTGACAAGAGTCGAAACTTGGTATATAGTCCGTGAGATAGTAAGCAGACGATGCAGTCCTTTGTAGTATGCAGATGATTCCGAATCAATGTGTGGTGTCATAATGAATATATCTGGTGTAGTTCTGTCTTGCTGTGCCAGCCGTATGGTTCAGTACTGCAACGTTCCTTACAATTTCCTTTCAACGTTGCTTGAAGCTTTTGCCTACTGTTATCCTATCGTGTGAATTTCCGTTTCTAGATGCATGGATTCCTGTGTTCCGTTCAGTTATCATACAGAAAGACGTTATGTTTCAGATCCACGAACGATGAACAAAAAACGACGAGCTTTTAATACTGTACGGTGATATTTAGTATGTAGGCTGTTATCAAATATGTTATGAAGAATTGAAAACAATTTAAATGGTGTTAGCTTGGTGACAAGCGAATTTGCGTCATTTTCTTATGCCATGTCTGTCACTTTTATGGAACTAAAAGTGACTGGTAAAAAATATATTGCCGTACGACAATTATACGTATACGGCAATTACGATTTCACCGAATGGGGAGAGGAAATATTAAATCTGCTACTCAAGATTTAGTTCTTCATTTAAAATGCTGTTAAACAAGTGAAAGTTTCAGGTTCTGGTTTGGTGGGTAGATGGGAGCACTTCTGAGTGTGACCCTCAGCAGCTCTACAGAGTTGGAGACTACGATAGCGAAGCTGGTGAACTTTGGGACGACCAAGCTGGTAAGCAGTACGGGATTTATCCCTGCGTTTCCCTGTATTTTTGCTTCTTAAAATCACTAATCCCAAGTATTGCCTGGCACATCTCAGCTCTTGTTTGCACGCACAGCGTATTATCTACTCTACTTTTAGTGTCGTTCTTCTGGATCAACCAGACTGATTCTTTCCCGGTAGTTCCCTCCCACGAAACAACTCGATAGAAGCGATAAAAACGGACAGAATGACTGACCGCTGTAAGTAATTCAGTTAGTAATTATTCACAAACCGCAATTTTAAAAGCGGAGTAAGTGAAAACGAGAAATAAAAACACATTTAAAAAGACACACAATCTTTAATTTTCGGCCAGGAAACAGTCGAGAAAATCGTGCGCTGGTTGTCCACGGTTTTTTATGGCACTTGCCCTTCGGCCAAGTCCCATATAGCGATCGCAATTTCTGTCCGTCCGTTGGTCTGTCGGTCTGTCCAGGTTTTGCTAGTTCGGGCACTTCCACATAAGCTAGGACGATGAAACTTGGCAAGCGTATCAGGGACCCCAAATGAATAAGTTGGAAATAGTCAGTTCCCTGATCCGAGCATCCTAGGGGGAGTGGAGGGAGGGGTAATCCGGAATCTTGGGGTATTTATAACTTTTGAACGGGTGATCGGATCTGAATGAAACTTAATATTTGGAAAGACCTCGTGTCTCAGACGACTCAAATCCGGACCGGATCCGGTGACTTTGGGGGGAGCCGGAAATATTGGGAAACGCTTAGAGTGGAGGGATCGGGATGAAACTTGATGGGAAGAACAAGCACAAGTCCTAAATACATAGTTTGACATAACCGAACCAGATTCGGGTACTGTGGGGGAGTTATGGTGGGGGGAGCTCTTTAATCTGGTGGTCCCGCGAGATCGGTACTTCCTGGTGTGCTAGGACGATGAAACTTGGGTGGAGTATCAAGGACCCGAACAGGCTGACTTGAGAATAGTAGTTTGCCCGATCCAACCATCACGGGGGGATTGGAGGGATGGGGAGCCCGGATTTAGTGGCATGCATAACTTTTGAATGGGTTATCGGAATTGAATGAAACTTGGCATGTAGAAAGAGCTATCGCCTCAGATGTTCCACGTCAAGTCCCGATCGGATCCGATACCTGTGGGGGGGGGGGAATTGAAGTGGGGCACCGCAAATCTCGTGAAACGCTTAGAGTCGAGGTATTGGGATCGAATTTGGTGGTAAGAAAAAGCATTAGCCCTATATACGTAACTGACAAAACCAGATCGAATCTGGGCTCTCTGAGGGAGTTGGAGGCTGATTCCCGGAATTCCGGTGATCGCCAGTTAGGATAGTTCCAGATATTCTAAGGACCGATGAAACTTTGCAGGCGTATTAGTGACTTAAGGACCAGACATAATGCCCTAGGAATACTCATTTTCCTGGATCCGACCATCTTTGGGGAGTTGAGGGAAGGGGAATCCGGAAATCAGTGGCTTCCGTAAGCTGCAAACAGGTTGTCCGATTCGTGTGAAACTTTATGGGTGATAGGACTGATCACCTAGGCAAGCAAAACATGCGTCCGAGCCACATGCGGCCACGGTTGGAAGAGTTGGAGGAGGGGGGGGGGGGGGGGTAACATCCACAAAACCAACCGGATGGACAGAAAGGGATGCAAGTTGTACAGTACCGTGTTTATTCGGCCTTGATTTGTTATTTGGCGTCTGGATAGGATCCAAATGGGTATAGGGTAGGGGGGGGGGGGTGAAGCTGGAATCCGAAATTTGCAGAGAGGCTATGCTTCGATTCCAGTCAAACTTAACGAACGGGAATGGGACATGTCAGATATGCGACTTTTATGGGTCTGAGGCGTATTCAGCCACAGCAAGGGGAGTTGGAAGGTGGGTCCCGGAAATGACGTGGCTCGCATAGGGGTCAAACAAGTGGAGTGATTTGAATGAAACTTGGAGTTTAGAGATCACATAACATTGATGACATATTTTAGGGTTCGAACTGGATCCGACCACGGTGGAGGAGGGGGGAGAGTTACCGAAAGTTCTCAAAAACGCTCAGATTTGAATGAAACTTAAGAGGCGGTAAGAGAAAATACTTCGAATAATCCATTTAGGAGTCCGAATCAGATTCTGCCACGGTAGGGGTAGTTGGAGGGGGTACCGGAAATCATGTGGCACGTCTAGGTACCAAACGAGTGCCATATGAGCTCTTATCTCTTGTTGTAATAATGTAGTATAATAATATAACTGCATCAAAAGGCTTTCGCCTCTATAAATTTATCTGTACATTAAATTGAATTTCAGCCAGTTGGCGATCCACACCTGTTTTGATATTTGCGGCGTTTACGACACTTTCTGGTAGATTAGTCCAATGTGATCCTGTTTCTGAATCTTCATTTTCCAATGTCCTTTCTAAATTTGTCACCACTTAGTTTCAAGCTGTGTCCTCTGAGACCGTTGTGAGTGCGGACATCAGCGGGCCTTATGTTATCATTATTATGACAGATTTTGAAAATTTGTGACAATGAAACTTCCAAAAGGGTAACGCTTTATTGTGCAAACGTCCTGAATTCGGGACTGAGTTTGGCAATCCGGTGTAGGGACTTTTGTAAAGGATAATTTTAACCTTTCTATTCACCTAAAAGTACATTCGGACACTTTACTTACAGACCTCGATAACGATGGGTCTTGGTCTACCGAATCAGAATCTGAACTGAAGCTGGATCTCGGATTGTTCATGCCGGGAGTCATTCGGTAAGTTGTTTTTATGGCACTTGCACTTAGGCCAAGTGCCATATAGCGATCGCAATTTCTGTCCGTCCGTCGGTCTGTCCAGGTTTTGCTAGTTCGGGCACTTCCACATAAGCTCTCATTTAGAATATGCTTCACCGGTTTGGTATTCTTCTCTTTCTGTGGAGCTCTCTGATCGCCTGGAAAATGTCCAAAAGAGAGCCATGAGAATCATTCTGGGTGATCATAATATTACATACGAAGAGGCTCTCATTAAACTTGACATTCCTAAATTATCAGTACGTAGAAATGCTCTTTCAAACAAACTTGGAGCTAAGATAACGTGTTGTCCCCAGATGGCCCATCTATTCCCCCCTCCCCTCCCGTCTTCCGTGCGTCGGTCCGAGAGGAATACTGGCAATCGCTTTTCCCCATATCACGCTAATTCTTCTACCCAATTTTTACGTAGTTTCATCCCATCATTTATTTCTGGTAATTTCTTGTAAGTGTATTAGTTAATTTGTTTCTTGTGTGTCTGTGTATTTTGTAAATTTCCTTTTCTAGCTTTTAGCTATTCGGATTAAACGTGATTGATTGATTGATTGATTGATTGATAAGCTAGGCCGATGAAACTTGGCAGGCGTATCAGGGACCCCAAAAGATTAAGTTGGAAATAGTCACTTCCCCGATCCGAGCATCGTGGGGGGAGCGGAGGGAGGGGGAATTCGGAATCTAGAGGTATTTATAACTTTTGAACGGGTGATCGGATCTTAATGAAACTTGATACTTGGGAGGACCCCGTGTCTCAGACGACCCAATTTGAATCCGAACCGGATCCGGGGACTTTAGGGGGAGCTGGAGGGGAGGAACTGGAAATCTTGGGATACGCTTAGAGTGGAGGGATCGGGATAAAACTTGGTGGGAAGAACAAGCACAATTCCTAGACACTTCGTTGACATAACCGGACGGGATTCGGCACTGTGGGGGGTGGATGGGGGGGGGGGGCCGGGATTGCGGTGATCTTGCTAGTTTGGTACTTCCGGATGTGCTAGGACGATGAAACTTGGAAGGCGTGTCGGGGACCCGAACATATTGACTTGATAATAGTCGTTTTCTGTATCCGACTACCGTGGGAGGAGTGGCGGGATGGAGATCCCGGAACCTGGTGGCATGCATGAACTTTGAACGGGTGATCGAAAATTAATGAAACTTGGCAAGTGGAAAGAGCTATGGTCTCAGATGTTCCGTGTCAGGTCCTGGTCGAATCAGATACTTGTGGGGGGGGGGGTGAAGGGGGGACCGGAAATCTTGTGAAACGCTTAGAGTTGAGGGATTGGGATGGAACTTGTTGAGAAGAACAAGCATTAGCCCTAGATACGTAATTGACAGAACCAGATCGTATCGGGGCTCTGTGGGGGGGGGGGGTGGAGGGTGTTCCCGGGAATTCCTGTGATCGCCAGTTAGGATAGCTCCAGCTACTTTAAGAACGGTGAAACTTTGCAGGCCTGTTAATGACTTAAGGACCCGACATAATACCCTAGGAAAACTTGTGTTCCTGGATCCTACCATCTTTGGGGAGTTGAGAGAAGAGGAAATCACTGGCATCCGTAACTTGCGAATGGGTGGTCCGATTCGAGTGAAACTTCATGGGTGATAAAGAATTGATGACCTAGACAAGCAAAACATGCATCCGAACCACATGCGGGCACGTTTAGGAGAGTCGGACGAGGGGGGGGGGGTACAGAATAGGATGCAAGTTAGTCAGTTCCTAGTTAATGCGGCCTTGATTTGTTATTTGGTGTCTGGATCGGATCTGGTCACGGTAAGGGAGGGGGGGAGGGGGAACCGGAAACTTGCGGATAGGCTATGCTCCGATTCCAGTCTAACTTGATTAGGAGATGTCAGAGATGCGACGTTTATGTTTCCGATTCGTATTCATCCACAGTGGTTGGACTTGGAAGGGGTTTCCCGGAAACATTTTGGCTCGCATAGGGGTCAAACAAGTGGAGCGATTTCAGTGAAACTGGAATATAGAGAGCTCACATGCCCTAGATGACATATTTTAGGGTCCGAAGTAGATCCGACCACGCTGGGGGAGGGGGGGGGAGAGTTTCAGGAAGTTCCCAAAAACGCTCAGATTTGAGTGAAACTTGAAAGGTGCGGTAAGAGAAAATGCTTCAGATGATCAATTTAGTAGGCCGAAGTCCGAACCGGATTCGGTTGAGTGAAACTAGATATCGTATTTTTAGGTCCGAAACGCATTTTTAGATGGCGGGGTATATTGGTTTATCGTCTACTTTTTAGGTACCACCTACTCATATCAAGTGCCTTGTTATGTTGCGAATGGTTTGTATTTCTTTGAAACCACATGGGTGTGTTTTCGTGGCCCTTTGTTTTCTGTCTTAGATATGGTAGTGCGACATCTGACACAGACAGGGTGACAAGGTTCTAAGGTACCAGTCTATCGAAGTTCACCGGCGGCGTCATCCCCCCCCCCCCCCCCCCCCCCCGCCAATAACAAAAATAACCTCAGAAACCTAGAAATTGTCATCCAGTCTGTGTGAGATGTTCCAGTATCACATCTCAACCAAAAAACAAAGAATATATTTAAACTTCATGGTTTGGTCGTCTTTGTTTTCTGGCTTGATGTGATATTCAGAATGGCAAGGTTCTAAGGTTCCAATCTGCCGAATTTCACTGGCGGTGTCAGCCCCTCCCCCAAATAACAAAGAAAATCGGAGACGTTTGTTTTGTAACATCGTCAACAGGAAAGACTGCTTTATCGCTCAACAAAGGGCGACGCAAGGTAATTTGGTGTAGGATTGACAAATATCCTAAAAGGGTCCGTCCTAAAATTTCACCGAAATAGAGCCATTTGAAAAATAAATGCGTTTTCCGAGAATCCTGAAGGAGTATTGTATTTATTTATTTTTCTCCATCCGTAAAAACTGAAAAGTAATGAATAAATAAACAAGAAAATATACCTTGTGCAAAGCTATCTTCTACTGCCCAGGACGATCGTTTCTGCCCTTTCTTCATTTCTCAGCATTCCATCTAGGAAGAAGATGTTTAGACCCGATTAGTCCGGGTATATTAGTTTTATATTTCTTTTGTTACTTTGTGCATTTACTCCGTTATAGAAAGCTCACTATATTTTTTCTTTTTATGGCACTTGCCCTTCGGCTTAGTGCCAAATAGCGGTCGCAATTTCTGTCTGTCCGTCGGTCGATCTGTCTCTCCCGGTTAACTGATGAGTGGATTAACTGATGTCTGAGACACGAGGTCTTTCTATAAGTCAAGTTTCATTGAGATCCGATCACCCGTTTGTAAGTTAAAAATACCTCATTTTTCCGGATTCTCCCTCGCTCCAGCCCCTCTTCCCCCCAGATGGTTGGATCGGGGAAACTACTATTCTCAATTCAATCTATCCGGGACCCTGACATGCTTGCCAATTTTCGTCGTCCTAGCACATCAGGAACCACCGAAATCGCGGGATCAATAGAAACTTGCCCCCCCCCCCCAGCATCCCCAAAGTGAGCGGATCCGGTCCGGTTATATCAATCACGTATCAAGGACTTGTTCTTGTTCTCTCCACCAAGTTTCATCCCGATCTCTAAACTCTAAGCTTTTTCGAAGATTTCCGGTTTCCCCCTCCAACTCCCCCCAGTGTCGCCGGATCCGGTTTTGATTTAAACTGGGATGTCTGAGACACGGGGTCCTTCCATATATCAAGTTTCATTTAGATCCGATCGCCCGTTCGTCAGTAAAAAAAAATACCTATTTTTGGGATCCCAAAACGTAAGTGGAGGGATACCTATGACATCGCAAAATTGTCCGTCTGTGCGCACTATAACTCTCGAAGGGAAAGAGATGTTTTGATGAAACTTGGTGTGAGGGTTCTTTGGGTCAAGAGTAAGGTCGAGTTCGTAGATGGGCTCTGTAGCCCTAGATTTAGGGCTGCAAAGGTGCAAATGAAATATTTTTAAACAGATAATATGATAGTCGATTATAGGGTAAGGAGACATACTGAACACGATGGTGAAAACCATTTTGTCATCAGACAAGTAGTTCGCCCGGAATCCGGCCAAAACCGGAAAGTTTGTTAAAAGTAAAAGTTTTATTCGAAGTTAATTAGATGTTTGATTTAAAAGGAAAAAGACATGCTGAACACGATGTTGAAAACCATTTTTTCGCCGGACAAGTAGTTCGCCCGGAATCCGGCCAAAACCGGAAAGTTTGTTAAAAGTAAAAGTTTTATTCGAAGTTAATTAGATGTTTGATTTAAAAGGAAAAGACATGCTGAACACGAAGGTGAAAACCAATTTCTCGCCGGAGTTAGTAGTTAGTAGTTAGCCTGGAAAAGTTTTATTTGGAGTTGTTTAGATATTGGATTTAGGGGTAAGAAAACATGCTGAACACTTATGTGAAAACTATTTTCTACCCGGACAAGTAGTTCGCTCGGAATCCGGCCAAAACCGGAAAATTGTTAAAAGTTAAAGTTTTATTTGTAGTTGATTAGATATCCGATTTAGGGTACGAAGACATGCTGAATCCGTGTATGACAATCATAATAATAGTAATAATATAATAATATAATGCACAAATAAGGCACATGGACCCGGACATATAGTTCGACCGGAATCCGGCTGGAGCCGGAAATTTTTTTATAAGTTAAATTTTTATTTGAAGTGTATTAGATGTTCAATATTGGGGAAAGAAGATACGCTGAATTCGTTTTTGAGCTTTCTTTTTTCGCCGGACAAGTAGTTCTGGAATTCGTCCGAAACCGGGAAATTGGCAGAAGTGGCAGGAAGTTTTCGTCAAAACAGATATGAGTTGTAGGGGTAAACACACATGCTGAATCCATATCTGAACTTGTTTTTCTCAGATGATTAGCTATTTGGCCTTAATCTGTTTCTGAATTTCAACAGTAAAAATGTTCAAGGAGTCTGGCGAAGACTGGATCTGGCGAAGACAAGACCGAATTGTCTGGAACAAATATTGAATTTTTGGGATCCCATCGAAACCTTTGGTCTTGTTTTCGGATTGCCCCTCCCTCCACCCCCAACCCCCAGATGGCTGGATCGGGGAAGCGACTGTTTCTAATTTGATCTCGTCTCATCCCTGATATGCCTGCCAAGTTTCATCGTCCTAACTTATCTGGAAGTGCCCGAACTGGCAAAATCGGGACAGACAAACCGACTGACAGACAGAAATTGCGATCGTTATATGGCATTTGGCCGAAGGGTAAGTGCCACAAAAAGACACAAGATTGTAACAACTAGGTGAAAATTCTTGACGTCTGATGTCGCCCGCTTCAAATGTTTTTTTAGTGTGAAAATTTTTAGCTAAAAGTTTGTCTTTTGCATAGAAATGAGAGGCTAACTGAGAATTTGTATTTTGGAAGGTTTTGAGGCTTGTTCAGGCACACCATACCTTTATAAGAAGGTTCGAAAGACTATATTGGTGATTTTTTGTTGTGTTGGGTGTGGATGCTCAATCCTTCTCACTTACAAAGCTTTGGACCTAGCTGAATAACGTTTTCTTTGTTAGGGGTACGAATGAAACAGCAGTTGAAGCTCTAAAGCGGTCACTGAATCTTCTTGGAGAGTTAGCTCCGTCCTGGAAAGAGGCTCCAAATTACCCAGAAGCTTATGATGCAGCCAAGGAGCTCGTTATGATCTACAAAACATGCAGGTAACTTCATTTGCCATCTTCTTTTTAGTGGAGTGTTCCTTGGAATAATCCACTATTGCGAGTGCTGTAGCAGCTTTCCGCTTTCGGTTTCCGTTTTCATCGTTTTTTGTGCAGCTCATAACTGGTGAATGAATGAATCTTTTTATTAACCCACTTCTATAAAAATAGAAATATTGGAGTACATAGAGAAAAGAAAGAAACACAACTTAAATTAGAATACAAATTTACACTTCGAACAAAGGGACAAGACCGTGATGCGGAGAAAACGCAGCTCCTATGCAGCTCGTTTATATTTTTATTATAATTTTTCTATGTTTATACCAAATTGGCAAGTAGAGGAGGAATTTACAGTAGCGGAAGTATGCTATTCGAATAGCTGCTACATCCTTTTTCTTCAACAGGGGGTAAAGTCCAGAAAGGTAAAGGACCGGGAACCAGTGCAACCAGTGAACCAGTGCAAGGCTTAAGTTCGGACTTGGTTCAGTTGTGGGTATTGGGGTCTAGTTGCGCCATTTGGGGGCTCCTCCCCTGCACCCACCCGGTTCACGGGCAAATGGGCCGAGATTGCCCAGTGAATAATGTTCATAACTTGACCAGACCTGGACATAGGAAGATGAAATTCCTTGTACTTGAACCTTGTACATCCTAAGTCTGGGAAATTAATTTCATAGTTGCACCTTCCCGACCCACCCTGTTCATGGGCAACTGGGTCCAGATAGCCCAGAGTTCGTTACCCGTGACAGGAATCAACAGGTATCTAGTTGAAACTTGGTAGGTTTGTGAGCATTGGGGTCTCTTTTTGCTTTTTGCGGGCCCCAAACCCCACCCACACGTCTTTCAAGGGCAATTGGGCCCAGATTGCATATTTTTGTTTCTGGGATCCCAAAACGTAAGTGGAGGGATATCTATGACATCGCGAAAGTTGTCCGTCCGTCCGTCTGTCAGCACGGTAACTCTTGAAGGGAATGAGATATTTTGATGAAACTTGGTGTGAGGATTGTTTGAGTAAGGTCGAGTTCGTAGATGGGCTCTGTAGCCCTATATTGAGGGGTGGGGGATGGGGTTTAAATTAAGGGGCAAGCAAAATATTTTTAAACAGCTAATGTGATAGTTGATTATGGGGTAAAAAAAACATAAAAAACCCGGAAATTTAAGAAGACATGCTAAACGCGATGACAAAATTTTATCGTCGGACAACTATTTCGCCCGGAATATTTTTTAACCGGAAAATTTGTTAAAAGCGAAAGTTTTATTTGAAGTTAATTAGATGCCAGATTTAGGGCTAAGAAAAGACGCTGAGTCTGTATACGACAATCATTTTTTACCCGGACATATAATTCGTCCGGAATCCGGTTGAAACCGGAAATGTTTAGTTAAAGGTTTATTTGAACTTATCAGATGTTCTTTATAGGGATAAGGAGATACGCTGAATTCGTTTCTGATTGTTCTTTTTTTGCTGGACAAGTAGTTCGCTCGCCGAAACCGGAAATTTTGCAGAAGGAAAGCAGGAAGTTTCGATCGGTCTTAACTGGAGATAAGGCGATGAATTCCTTTGTGCTTTTGAATCATAGGGTTGGGAATATATATGTGGAGTTGAACCATCCCCCACCCTCCCCGTTCATGGGCAAGTGGGCCCAGTTTGCCCACGAGTTAAGTTTTTGACCCGTGACTGGAATCAAACTCTAAGCTCGTATAGTCGAGGATGTATGGGTCTAGATATAATAATAATAATAATAATAATAATTTATTTCTTACCCACAAATCCTAGAGGAAAAACAAGTGGAGTACAATAAAAAAAAAGAAAGGAAGAAAATACTAAAATAACTATAAATACAAAAACACTAGCACATAAACAGGGGGGTGGTAAGGGGATGGTATGGTGAAAACCGAGAGTATGCCGAACCCGACAGCTTCCTGTGTAGCATTAGTAATTTCACCGAAATATCTGGAACACCGTACTTACGAATAATTACTCTATTCCGATGCCAAGGGAGAGGTAAAGAAGGAATTTACAGTAGCGAAAATAACTTTTTCGGAGAGATAGAAGGTCTTTCTTTTTAAGAAGAGGTTTCTTTCTTATGCAATTTGACGTAAACAATTTGGTTTTATTGCACTTGTATTTATTACCTTGCTAATGGAAAAGAGGTTTAAAGGGGCGGACTGGCTAGCAAGACATTCAGTATTGAGACTGAGACCGTTCTTGCAAGATCTTGAAGATCTTCATTGGATTTCTAAACGCTGTTTGCTTACATTAAAAGCTTTTAAACTGGGCTAATTTCATATAAGGTTATCTCAATATTCTTATGGCACTTGCCTTCCGGCCAAGTGCCATAGACCGATCACTTTTCCGTCGGTCGGTCGGTCAGTCCGGTGTTCGCGAGTTAGGGTACTTCCAGATGTCCTAGGACGACGAAACTTGGCAGGCATATTGGGGACCCGATCAAACTAACTTGGAAATAGTCACTTGCCCGATCCGACCTTCGTGGGGGGGGGGAGGGAGTCGGCGGAATCCGGATAATAGGGGCATGCTTAACTTTCAAGTGTGTAATCGGATCTTGATCAAACTTGATATCTGGAAAGACCTCGTGTCTCAGATGTCTCATTTCAAGTCCGGACCGGATCCGATGAATCTGGGGGGAGTCGGAGGGCGGAACCGGAAATCGTGTGAAACTCTCAGAGTGGAGCGATCGGGATGAAACTTGGTGGGAAGAACAAGCACAAGCTCTAGATACATAACTGACAGAAATGGATCGGATTCGGACACTGTGGGGGGATTTGTAGGGGGATTCCGGAATTCCAGAGATCCGTAGTTAATGTACTTCCGGGTGGGCTGGGACGATATAACTTGGCAGGCATATCAGGGACCCGACAAGATTAACTTGGAAAAAGTCACTCGCCTGATCCGACCATCGCGGGGGGACGGGGAGACGGCGGAATCCGGAAATTAGTGACATGCATAACTTTCGAACGGGTCATCGGATCTTAATGAAACTTGATATCTTGAAAGACCTTATGTCTCAGATGTCCCGTTCAAGTCCGGGCCGCACCCGATGAACTGGGGGGGGGGGGGTCGGAGGGGAGAACCGGAAATCTTGTGACACGCAGAGAGTGGAGCGATCACGATGAAACTTGGTGGGAAGTACAGGCACAAGTCCTAGGTGCATCAGTGACAGAATAGGACCGGATTCGAGTACCGAGGGGGGGGGGAGCTGTAGGGGGGTATCCCGAATTACGGTTATCGTGAGTTAAGGTACTTCCAGATGTGCTAGGACGATCAAACCTTTGCTGGAGCATTAGCCTAGAAACTTGACATCATTGGGTTAAACATCGTCACTTCTCCGAACCAACCATCCCTTAAAGAACTCATCTTAACCGCAGAAATACTTTTAAGCAAAATTTACTTTTCCACGATCGCCATGAGCACATGGTCCTTTTTGCCTCAAGGATTTTGCTTAGAAATTACTTTTAAGCACCCTTAAAGTGCGCAAACCGAAAAGTGAAAAAAAAACTTTTGACCCTCACTTCCATTCTCTGAACCAGCCTTGCAAGTTTGGCGCATCTTAACCGAAGGTGAAAAAAATACTTTTGACCATCACTTCCATCGAACCGGCCTTGCAAGTGCCGTATGAGCTTCCAGCTCTTGTTTGGTTATTGGGGATGAGAAATATTTTGGTTCTAACGCTGTTTGTTAATAAGATGTCATAAACATTTTACTTTCACAGTTGACATCTGCTTTTTGGGATCCCAAAACGTAAGTGGAGGGATACCTATGACATCACAAAAGTTGTCCGTCTGTAAGCACTATAACTCTCGAAGGGAATGAGATATTTTGATGAAACTTGGTGTGAGGATTGTTTGGGTCAAGAGTAAGGTCAAGTTCGTAGATGGGCTCTGTAGCCCTACATTTAGTGGTGGGGGAGGGGGTTTAATTAAAGGGGCAAAAGAAATATTTTTAAACATATAATGTGATAGATTATGGGGTAAAAAAAAATGCTGAACACGATGGTGAAAACCATTTTTTCATCGGACAAGTAGTTCGCCCGGAATCCGGCCAAAATCGGAAAGTCTGTTAAAAGTAAAATTTGAAGTTGATTAGATGTTCGATTTAGGGATAAGAAGACATGCTGAACACGATGGTGAAACCATTTTCTCGCCGGGCAAGTAGTTCGCCCGGAATTCGGCCAAAAGCGGAAAGTTTGTTCAAAGTAAAAGTTTTGTTTTAAGTTGATTAGATGTTCGATTAAGGGGTAAGACGACATGCTGGACCCTTATGGGAACAGTATTTTCTACCAGGACAACTTGTTCGGCCGGAATCAGGCCAAACCGGAAAGTTTGTTAAAAGCAAAAGTTTTATTTGAAGTTGATTAGATGACAGATTTAGGGGTAAGAAAACACGCTGAATCTGTATATGACAATCTTTATTTTTACCTGGACATATAGTTTGTTTGGAATCCGGTTGAAACCGGATTTTTTTTTACAAGTTGAACTTTTACTTGAAGTTGATTAGATGTTCTTTATACGGATAAGGTGAGACGCTGAATTCGTTTATGACCTTTTTTTTCTGGACAAGTATGGTATTTC
The DNA here is from genome assembly GCA_023053575.1 of Branchinecta lynchi. Taxonomy (NCBI): domain Eukaryota; kingdom Metazoa; phylum Arthropoda; class Branchiopoda; order Anostraca; family Branchinectidae; genus Branchinecta; species Branchinecta lynchi. The sequence goes on from JAKZAP010000005.1 coordinate 13,422,086, forward strand.
GTTCGCAATTGTCTGGATCAAATATTAGATTTTTGGGATCCCATCGAAACCTTTGGTCTTGTTATTTTGAGCACTCGTTTTTTCCTCCCTGTGAGTATTTGCGTATAGTAAGGTTCGCCGGAATTTTCAGTCTTTTTTGTATTCTCGGCTATGCCCGCGAATTCGCGCTGTCAAAGGTATCGTCACTTTCATTTGTGATCCCATCAAGAGCTATCAGGTCAAATGGCACTTATTAGGGACACAGCTACTGGAAATTCTCGGAAACGCTCTCCTAGTTTGGTCCATATGTGTGAAAAAAAAATTCAGGACCTTCTCCAACTCCTCCCACCATAGCCAGACCAGTCACAGAAATATCGACAACTTTTGGGCTCAGTGCTCGTGTTTAGAGCATGCTCTGGAGCAAAGGCACAATAGCTCTACATGAATCTTTTTAAAAAGCAATTTTCCGTTTCGTATTCTCAGTTTAACCTATTGTCATGGGGGTACTGTGCCCTCGCTCCATAGTATGGTTCCCTAACGTCTAAGCACCAACGTTGGGGTATAACCTAGCTTTGTAGCACTGTGTCTCAAAATTTGAAATTTCTGAATGACTGTAGCTAGATGCGGTTTGGATACATAAGTGGCACGTCTAGCGTCTAGCTAACTAGGGCATTTGCTCGTACCACCCATTAAGTTTCACTCGAATTGGAACATTTCTGGGAAACGTCAAATACCTCTCCAATTCCACCGACCGGCCCCGACCCCAAAATTGCACGTTAAGGACCCTTTGTGCCTTCCAACTTTCATCCTATGTTCCACCATACATTTGGAACGTGCATGTGTCACGGAGTCTCCCTCCAAAAGCAACAACAACGAATCCGGAAGTACTTGTCTTGATGAATTCCAAAGTAATAGGGAGTTCGGAATAGGGCGTTCGTTTTGTTTGTTTTTACAAATTTCCTATCTTTAGGCCTATGGACACTCTTCTCGCCACTTCCTGCTTCAGCGAGTCTGTTTTCGGCGATCTAATCGAAAAAGTAAAAAACAAACACACTATCCCCATGGTCCCGAAGCCGAGCTTTCAGTCAGAGAGCAGGGATCAGTACGACCTCACGCCCATACTGAGAGACATCTTCAGTTTCACGGGGGAGCCTTCAGTCCAAATTCTAGTTACTGTTGACGAGATCATGGACATCATTGAATCAAAGGGAATAGACGGCGACTGGAGCTCGATTTTCTCGGTGATGCTACCCTTAGTAGGACGTGCTATCGTGCGGAAGGTTATTCAGATGGAAGACGGGGATTTGCTGCCCCGTTTGCGTAGCGCGGCCAGTCTCATTGGAATCGATATCGGGCCGTGGTTGGATCTCTTCAAGGTCGAAATCGATAGGGTATCGGCCATATTTCGTGGATTGAAGGACGTGTCGTGCAGAGTTGAGTCAGAACAGCGTGATGTGACCACGGAGGAAATAATTCAGGTTCTGAAAGACTCACAACTGAACCAAGAGCCTTTTAGTAGGTGGCTGTTGGTTAGTGACAGCGAAGTGAAGCTCAACTTCAAAGAGCTGAACTCTCTTATTGATAGGTTTAATGAAACGATTGAACAAGTAGTAAAGCCTGAGGAATATTCGAAAGTTGTGAAGTATTACAAGAGACAGATTGGCGCGAGCTCAGCTCAGTGCAGTGAAATTTTGGGCCTTGTTTTCGGGTTATTGTCTGCATTGTACTGGGTGCTCTACAAACTCTCTGAAAACAGTTCTGGGCAAACCATCTTAGCCGGTAAAATCCTAGAATTCATCAGCTCGCAGGTCCTACCCGGATCGTACCGACACGTGTCCGAGCTCAACGAACACAAGAACTATCTTTGCCGTCAGGCAGAGACTGTTGTAAAGGTGATGAATGGTATGGAGATCGCTCCCCAGGTTAAAAGTGACAAGATTGATATCAAAGAGTACTGCAGGCAGTTGAGTGTCAAACTACAGTCGCAAATTCAAGAAGTGATCAAAATACTCGAGGAGCGTTCCGGTGCTGCAGTGAACGGTGAAGCAAAGCAGCTAGAAACGGAAGAAGTTACGCCAGTTGAGAATGGTGATTTGTATGCTAGCCCAGCGGATGTGGAGATGGAGGAAACTCTTACTCCGTCGAAAGATATTCAGTCGCATACTAAAAAAGGAAGTAAGTGTAAGCTTTATGCTCATTTGTTATTTCTAGCAAGAACCTCTAAGAACTCAGCCTCCTCCTTGTTTAGCCCTTGGACCTTGTGAGATTTCGCGTCTATTTTCTAGCAATCGTCAACTTGCACTGCCACGAACAAGTTTATTTACTACAAGCAGACGGCGGAACAATTTTTTCTCCAACTGTAATTACGAATAGAATAGAGAACTAGACCTACGTTGCCTGGCCTGGGCAGCGTGAAGTGTTGCAGCAACCTTTGTTCGGCTTCGCCGACTAAAGTGTTGCGAGAGCAACACTTTGGTTTTGTTTCTTCGCTAATGGTTAAATGCTGCATTTGTCAAGGCATCGAGGTTTTCAAAATGGTATGTTCCAATCCATGAAGAATATTTGTCTGAACTGATGGCACAATCTGTGTAATCACATGGTTATCCCTCAGCGTTGGACAAGACAAAAAGACAAATATCGGAAGTAGGGACTAAATTGACTTTGTAGCCAGTTGAACTTTATCCTTTTCAATCGTAGACATCGTGACTTGTGGAAACTTGAACATTATTTTATATAACCTAGATGGCATTATAAAGCTATCCATAGCTTTTTAGTTCAAAATACCAAAATACCTCTACTAATTATTGCTTAACATATATCGTTGTTTTACATCATCATTTGTATCCCTTGCGTTAACACTTAGTTCTAGGTTACAGTGAAAGACCATCGCCACAGGCCATTTTAGCATCTCATGAAAATGGTAATGCTTAGCAACCGATTCTTGAACGACGACATGAACCAAACTTTTCTTATCATCAAAAGTACCGGAAACAAAATAGGTGCACATACTAGGAAAAGTCGGAAGCCCGGAAGATGATTATGGTGAAATCGCCGACTGTTAGTTACAAGTCCCTGACTTGTCTCACAGTTGGGTTCCGCCTATTCTTTGTTTGAGTGTTTACCCTACCACTAAAGTTGACAACCCCTCAAAGACTTCATTCTAAGTTACAGTGATAGACCATGGAGACTCATTTTCTTACTCTCAGATTTCAAGAGATCAGATAAAATGTTCACCAATTTGCACTAGTTTCTAGCCCCTTATGAACCCATTCTAGCAACTGATTCCTACTTACAAGTCCATTTCACCGTGATAGACATAGTATCAAATTGTTTTCAGTTCAAATACACCAGAAACAAAGAATAGGATTAATAGATACACCAACAAGCAAAAGTTACAAGTCCCTCAACACTGAAAATGATTATGGTCTAGCAGTCGATTTTGCTTACAAGTAAAAAAAAAGAACAGAATATCGGAAGTAGGGACTAAATTGAGTTTGCAGCCAGTTGAACTTTATCCTTTTCAGTCGCCGACTGGTGAAAACTTGGAACATTATCTTACATAATCGAGTTGGTATTATAAAGCTATCCGTAACTTTTCAGGATCAAAATTCCATAGATGCCACTCTGCTAATTATTTCGAAACTATGTCGTTGTTTTACAATATCATTTGTATCCGTTGCGTTAACACGGTCGGAAACCTCTCACCGCCGAAGATGATTATGGTATAACAGCCAATTGTTACTTACAAGAGTTACAAGTCCCTGACATGTCTCACAATTGGGTTCCGCCTATTCTTTGTTTGAGTTTGTACAAAAGTTGTCAACCCCTCAAAGACTTAACTCCATGTTACAGTGATAGACCAAGGAGACTAATTTTCTTGCGCTCTGATTTATAGAGATAAAAATAATGTGCAGCAATTTTCACAAATTTCTAGCCCCTCATGAACCCCTTCTAGCAATCGGTTCATACTTACAAGTCCGTCTCCCCTTGATAGACATGGTAACAAACTGTTCTGACGATCAAATACACAGGAAAGAAAAAAAAAAAAAAAAAAAGAAAAAAATACCGAATTCTTCTGTGCTCATATCTTTTCCCTTCCTGACGTTGTGTGTCACTTTACTGAGGAATAGTTCAAGGGATTGTAAATGTTTCATAAATCTTGGAAGAAAATTCTAAGATGTCTTTAACTGGCGTCGAGATAGATGGAAGAATGCTGTCATCTGTTTCTGAAATTTTACGTTAGAAATAGCTTAGAAGTTACTTGCTCAAAACGTTGCGTAATTGGATCCTGTTAAATCAGAGGTAAAAAATAAACTAAAGATTCAGAGCTACACCGTAGCCTTGTTGTAGTTATAAAGTTATAAAGTGTCCCGAGAAATTTATAGAGGCGAAAGCCTTATTATTGCAATTATATTATTATTATTATTATTATTATTATTATTATTATTATTATTATTATTATTATTATTATTATTAAAGAAATAATAGGATCAATAGGTACACCAACTACCAACATTGCTAACCCCTCATCGCCGAAGATGATTATGTTCTAACAGCCAATTGTTGCTTACAAGTACCCTACATGTCTCACGATTGGGCTCGGCCTATTTTTGGTTTCAGTATTTACCTCACTGCTGAAGTTGTCAACCCCTCCAGACTTTCAAACTGTTGTATCTCATGAAGGAATTTTTGCACCAAAAAACAGATGGCATATACTTTGATCAGCTCATCGAGGTCTACCGAATGCCGGTTAAAATAAAATACTATCTGTATTAGTTCAAAAGTTGACTTTCTTGCCGTAGACCAACTTTCTAATTTCATCACTTAGAAAGGAGCAAAGGATAAGTTCTAATTTCTTTAGCAGTGAGAGAACTTTTAAAGTTTAAGAGGCCCATCTGATTGCATTTATCTTCCTCACTCCTAATTGTAAAAAGTGGAATGATAAACTCAGCTGAAATCACAGACAGAAACGGGTTCACTGGAATTAGACCACCTTTTCGCAACTTCGAGAAATCAGTGATTTCCGGATTCCTCTTCCCTCAACACCCCCAAAGATGGTCGGATCCAGGAACACAAGTTTTCCTCGGGCATTGTGTTGGGTCCTTAAGTCACTAATATGCTTGCAAAGTTTCATCGTGCTTAGAACATCTGGAACTACCCTAACTAGCGATCGCCGGAATTCCGGGAAAAACCCTCTAACTTCCCCCACAGAGCCCCGATAGGATCTGGTTCTGTCAATTACGTATCTAGGGCTAATGCTTGTTCTTCCCACCAAGTTCCATCCCAATCCTCCGACTCTAAGCGATTCACGAGGTTTCCAGTGCCCCACTCCAATACCCCCACACAAGTATCGGATCCAGTCAGGACTTGACGTGGAACATCTGATACGAAGCTCTTTCCACTTGAGAAGTTTCATTCAGTTCGATCATCCGTTCAAAAGTTATGCTTGCCTCTAGATTCCGGGTTCCCCATCCCTCCACTCCCCTCATGGTGGTTGGATCGGGTAAACGACTGTTCTCAAGTCAGACTCTTCGGGTCCCTGATGCTCCTTCCAAGTTTCATCGTTTAGCGCATCAGTAAGCACCGAACTCACGGGATCACCAGAATTCCGGATCCCCCCCCCCAACTCCCCCACAGCTCGAGAGTCGTTGAGTAATTTAACCAAGTCCACGGAGGCCGCTGATTGGCTGCTGGCTTCCAAATGGGGAGGAGTTAAGGGTTGACAAGTGACAGAATGGAGGTAAGCCCCGCTCTGTGGGAGGAGCTACGTGATGAAAAAGCGATGCTGCGGCCTGCGGCCGAGATCCGGTCCGTTTATGTCAACGATGTTTCCCAAAATTTCCGGTTTCCCCCTCCAGCTCCCCCCCCCCTTCCCAAAAAGCCATCGGACCCGGTCTTGATTTGAAGTGGGTGGTCTGAAACACTGGATCTTCTAAAACATTTTGATCCAGTCGTCCCTTAAAAAGTTATAAATACCTCAAGATTCCGGGTTCCCCCTCCTTCCACTCCCCCACGATGCTCGGATCGGGTATCACTGCTTCCAACTTTCATCGAGTTTCAAGTTTCATCGTCCTAGCTTATGTGGAAGTGCACGAACTAGCAGAACCCGGACAGACCGACCGACCGACGAACGGAACCTAAATTACGATCGCTATATGGCACTTGCCCGCGCTAGCCTTAATCGACTAATTGTGGAGACTCTGAAGTATTGACTACCGTTTTCATCCTCATATGGTCTCCTTTCAGAACAACATATCAGTGAGTTTGACTGATATGTTGTTGTTCAAACTTTTATACGTCACCTTCAGTTTTGAAGGAATCAAATGAATCATTTGAAAATTTCTTCTTTGGGGCTTTACTGCTATAGAGCTAGTTATATAGGTAACGAATTGTGATTTCGAGTAGCTATTAACCTCCGCTCGTTTGCGTCGGGAAGGGTATGGGGTTATATTCGAGTCCGCATGGTGGTGCTACAGAGATAGGGAGACGGAGGTTCTGGTGCTTATTTGTTCTTGGTGCTATGAAGACTTTAAGTTCTCCTGAGCGTCTGGTGCTGTTATGATATGTTGTCCGTAGTCATTAATAGGGGTCTTCCAATAACTTATTTTTTCTTCATCTTCAGTCTCCCTTTGAGTTCGTCCGTTTCCGTTAGATAACGCAAAGATACGATGAAACGCAAATGGTGTTCTGGTCTGTTTGGGAAATTAAATACAAAAATTAGATTTCCTGGATTGAAGTATTTTATCCTACCTCAAGAACTGGCGATTTGGCGCCACCAGAGGCAGTGGGCAAAATTTGCCCCAATTGAAAAGGGAAAAAACGCTTCACCAGAGGAAATGGGTAGTGAAAGGCCCTTGTGAATAAAGCAAGTGAAGAACAACTGGAGAATGGACCTTTTTACTTTTGACTGATCGATATTCTCCAATTTTAGCATATTCTGTGATCGACGTAGCCCCGTTAAGCCACTGGTACGACAAAAGCCCGATGCAACCCAAGAACCCGAAAGCCTTTCTCCGCGCAGTGAAGGAGGAAATCCTACTCTTAAGTTCCTCCCTCCCTGAGGGGATCCATGTCCGAAGTTTCGAAGATAGGACAGTAAGTGAAAATGCCTAATCTGTTTCCCCTGCTGTCCCCTTCCCTCGCTATTCCAGCCCCCGGTTCCACCTTTCGAACAAAAGTAATTATTAGTTACTACTTCCGTTCCAACCTCGTGAAAAGTTACTACGCTGACCGTTCCAGCCTTCGCAAAATAGTAACTATTTGCTTACCACGCTAAGGAGCGTAGTAAGCGTGGTAACTACGAAACTCTGTAACGTGATTGGTCGGATTGCCCTTGGCATAATATTTGGGCGAAAACAGAAAAATGCGTTCCAGCCTTGAAGCCAAAAAGCCAGCATTCGTGACTTCATGCGTAGTAACTACAGTAGGTTGGGTGGAACCCGCTCTAAATGACACGAAACGTCAAAGTGACCCGCTAGACGACAAACATTTTTTTTAAATCGAGATTTTAGTCGGTGCCCAGTGGTGAGTGTGAAGCGTAGGGCATTTCAACCATTTATCTGGACAAGCAGCACAATAAGCAGAACGATGTTTTTTCCGTCTGTCGGTCGGTCCGGTGATGTTGGTACTTCCAGATGAGCTTGATAGAACCTTGTCACACATATAGGGAGGGACCTGACAGATTGACTTGGAAATTGCCATTTCCTGGATCCGACCATCCGTGGGGAATCTTGTGGCATGTATAACTTTCGAACGAGTTGTCAGATCTTGATGAAACTTGACATTTGGCGAAATCACATGTTCTGTATGTTTCATATTAGGTCCGGACTGTATCTGGTCACTGTGGGGGACCTGGAGGGGAAATCAAAAATCTTGCGGGACCTTCTCAGTTATATTAGGCACCTGAGCGGGTCAACTTGGAAATTGTCACTTTTCGTATCCGTACCCTCTAGGGGAAGTTGAGGGAGGGGGCATCAGGAATCTTGTGACTTGCTTAACTTTCGAACGAGTTATCTGACCTGGACGAAACTCGATAGTTACCAACAGCATATGTTCATTTTCAGGTCCGGGCTTTAGCGGTAGTTGGGAGAAAGAGGGGGAGGGGGTAACGGAAATCTTGTGGCACGTGAGTAGGATACCAGATGTCCGAGGACGGTGCAACTTGCAAGGCATATTAAGTGACCTGGCTAGATGGGCCAGGGGATTTTCACTCCCCAGACCCGAGCATCCAAGGGGGGGGGGGGGGGGATCCGGAATCTTGTGGTACGAATAAATTTCGAACGAGTCATCCGATCTGGACGAAACTTGATAGTTAGCAAAAGCACATATCCCAATTGTCTCATTTCAGGCCGGGACAGGATCCGGCGACTGTGGGGAAGATGAAGGTGGAGTATCGGAGATATTTTGGCACTCAATAGGGCACTTGTCAAGAAGGACATACATAAGCCCTAGATGTAACCTTATATAGAACCGGATCGGAGCCGGGTCGTTTAGGGGGAGGGGGGTGTAGGAGAGGTCCGGGTAACTTGTTGTGGCATGTATAAATTTCGTACGAACGATCCAGTTCGGATGGAACTTGGCAGTTGGCAAGAGCACACGTTCTATAGGTGTCCTGTTTCCAGGTTCGTGTCAAATCCGTCAACTTTAGGGGGAGTTGGGTGGGGGGGGGGCAGAAGTTGTGTAGCAGTCGATTTAGGGTACGTACAAGTTGGAGGACAAGATGGGCTAGGACGATGAAACTGGTCAGGCTTATTAGTCACTTGACGAGATCCACTTGGAAATGGTCACCATCCAGGTGATTGGAGGGATTCGAAATCCGGAATCTTGTGGCACGCATGACTTTCGAACGAGTTATCCAATATGGATGACACTTGATAATTGGTAACAGCATATAGCCCTGATGTTCATTCCAAGACTGGACTGGATACGGCAACTCCGGGAGGAGTTGTAGGGGGATATGTCGGCATGTTTTGAGCGGAGGGGTCGGGACGGGAAAGAAGGACTACCATAAGCCCCAGAGGTATCATTTTGTAAAAAACGGACTGGATCCGGGCACTGTAGGGGGTCGAGGTGAAAACGTTGTGACACGCATTGCTAGCGAACAGAGTTGCGTTTTATTCGATGTTCATAGTACAGCGGACTGTTCGTTGTCGTTTTATTCGCCAGCGGGCCGTACGCTGGGAAGGCGCGGGGTGGCTAAAGTCGTTTTATTTGCCAGCGGACCGCCCACTGAGTGCCAGCGGACCCGCTAGTTTGTACGCTGGGTGAGGCAGGTAACATTTCAGCGTACCTTCTGACGTAGTCCGCCAGGAATAAAACGGCAACTTACAGTTCGCCGTCCGCTCCCGCTGTACTATGAACTTCAAATAAAACGCAACTGGGGTGATCCAGATCGGATGGAACTTGATAGTTGACAAGATCACATGTCCTAAATGTTCCGTTTTCAGGTCTGAGCTGGAGTTGGCAACCGTGGGGAGAGTTTTTGGGCGGAGAGATCGAGACAGGAATTGGCAGACAGGAATATCGTAGGATTCGGGGACGCTGGGGGGGGGGGCAGGGGGGTCGGAAGAGCTATCCGAACTAGACAGTGCGAACCTTTAGCTGATATGCATGCTAACTACCCTTTCAAAATTCTTCTCAATGCTTTTTTCTTTCTGATGGCCAGAAATGCAAACCGAAAATACAAGCAACGAAGTGTCTCCCGTCTTGTGTTTTTATAAGGGTGTAATAAGCCTGAATCCAGTCCATCACGAACAGCCCCCTTTCTATTACTGTCCAATTTTTCAGGACTTGTTCAGCGTGATGATTGAAGGTCCGAGGAGCACGCCTTACGAAGATGGGCTGTTCTTCTTTGACTTCCAGCTACCTGCGAACTATCCCTTAGTTCCTCCTGTTTGCCATTATTATGCTTACTGCAAGGATCGACTAAATCCAAATCTTTACGAGGAAGGTAAAGTCTGTGTGAGTCTCCTTGGGACATGGAACGGCAAAGGCTCAGAAGTTTGGAACCCAGGCTCAAATCTTCTTCAGGTTCTTGTGTCCATTCAAGGTAAATGTTCGGTGTTACAACAGTAATCTACTCTTATACAGATGATGAATACCGGCAGTTCTACGGGGTTTTGGATCCTTTTTTATAATAATGATATATAATGCAAAAAATAAGCAATTGGCCTCTAAAGTGTACGCCTAAAACTCTTTTTTTCCTAGTGCGAATTATAAAAAATATTCCAGGTATTTTGTGCTGCGGAAATTATGCCTGATGTCCAGGCTCCGGATCAAGCCTGGTATGATGTCTAGGTAGATATAGAGCGTGTCCCACCCTACTTATCATAGTTACTGCGTATGATGTCACGAATTTTGGCTTCTTGGCGTCAAGGCTGGAACGCATTTTTATGTTTGGTGAAATATTATGCCACGGAATAATCTGGCCAATCGCGTTACAGAGATTCGTAGTTACCATGCTTGCTACGCTCCCGAGCATGGTAAGCAAATGGTTACGGTTAGTTACTATTTCGAGAAGGTTGGAATGGTCATCGTAGTAACTTTTTTCGAGGTTGGAGCGAAAATAGTAACTAATAGTTACTACTGTTAGAAGGGTGGAACACGCTCATAATATATAACCTGTTGGATTTTCTTGAGGAATATTGCGACCGGTGTCCCTACGCCGCCCTTTAGGTGCACGACAGGTCATAGATTTCACTTTATACGCTTTAGTCTAGCATGGCGGACGACGACGTGCCGCCAGCCAGATAGTCAGCAACCTTATCTTTGACTTTGGTGAATGTTGCGTGACGCACATATGCACCGATTGTGAACAAAGGTTGTTAAAGGGGCCTCTACATGGTTGTACAAATACGTACATTTTCAGTACGTTGCAGAAATACTACGACACTTCAGCCGCGACACGTATAACCCATGGGGCCATTGGCGTGTCGCCTCATCACCAAATCCCACGGTTAGAATTACAGGGTGGGGAATGTGGTCCACCAGTCTCACGGCCGTTTTGAAAATCGAACACACCAGTCTCACTGTTTCGAACCACCAGTCTCATAAAAATGGCGCCAGGAACCACCAGTCTCGGAAACGAGACCAACAGTCTCAAATTCAGACCAACAGTCTCATCTAATTTCCAATTTTTTTAAAGTAAAAAAGTGTTTTCTTTGTTTTTCTCTGTCAGTCCCTTGAATTACGCGCTTGTGTCAGCACTACAGGTAGAGTGAAGCTTGGGCTTTCAATACATGTATTCATCTCTGCTATTGGCTTGGTACTTCTCAGTGAATAAGGCTCTGAAAAAGCAAACAAATTTATTTTTTTTGTTTACTGTGTTGTTTAATAGAATTCTGCTACTCTGCCAACTACAACAGGTAAAGTGAAGCCTGGGCTTTCAAACGATATATGATTCACTGTTACTGGATTACCAGGTGTCACATTGGGTGGCTTTGAAAAAACTGTTTTGGTAAACAAATGTAATTTCTAGGCTGTCTATGCGATTTCATGGAATTTTCTAACTTTGCGACCAGTTTTGGTAGATTTAAGCATGAGTTTTCCACAAATCCATGTATCTCTGATACTGGCTTAGTCAGTTTGTTGCTGGGTTCCTATGGTAAACTCATTAGCTTTTTTTTTTAACTGCCCTGCTTGATACTGTTGAATGTTTTGTCGCCTCACTGTTCAGTTCACCTGACTGACGGTATTAGTTTGTTCCATTCTTTTTCCATGCATTTTCCATGCTTAAAATACTATTCTGAGGCTGTCTCTACACAACTACAGTAAGAGGTTAAGTATCGCTCAATGGAACCTATTATCGCTCACCAGAGCTGCGTTTGATTTGCATTGACTGATAGCGTTCGATTTATCCAGTCGACTGAGATTTTGGGCTAAAATTTGACTTTTGAGAACCGAGAATAAATGGTCATTCGTTCCATGGTTAAGCAGTTAAGCTACAGTAAGCGGTCAAGTAACGCTCAATGTACCTATCATCGCTCACCAGAGCTGGGTTCGATCTGCATTTCCAGACGACTGAAATCATCATTTCGCTGTTTCATTTGCTATTCTCAGTTGACTGATAGCGTTCAATTTATCCAGTCGACTGACATTGTCGACTAAAGGTGACTTTTGACAACAGAGAACAAACGGTCATTTGTTCCATGGATAACCGATTAAAGTAAGCGCTCAAGTATCGCTCAATGGAACATTTTATCTCTCACTAGAGCTGCATTTGATTTGCATTTCCAGTTAACTTAAATCGTCATTTTGCAGTTTTATTTCCTATTCTCAGCTGACTGATAGGTTCTATTTATCCAGTCGACTGACATTGTCCACTAAAAGTTGACTTTGGACGACCGACAACAAATGGTCATTCTTTCCATGGATAACCGGTTAAGCAACAGTAAGTGGTCAAGTATCGCTCAATGGAACATTTTATCGCTCACCAGAGCTGTGTTTGATTTGCATTTCCAGTTGATTGAAATAATCTTTTTGCTGTTTTATTTGCTATTCTCAGTTAGCATTCAATTTATCCAGTCGACTCAGATTCTCTTTCTTGGGATTTTCTAACTTTACAACCAGTTTTGGTAGATTTAAGCATGGACTTTCCACAGATATGTGTATCTCTGATATTGGCTTATTCAGTTTCTTGCTCATGGTGTCCTTTGATAAACTCATTAGCTGTGTTTTTTTAACTGACCTGCTAGACCCTGTTGAATCTTTTGTTGTCTCACTATTCTGTTCACCTGACTGCCTGGTCCGGTACTAGTTCGTTCCATGCTTAAAATACTATTTTGGGGCTGTCTCTACACAACTACAGTAAGCGGTCAAGTAACACTCAATGGAACCTATTATTGCTCACCAGAGCTGCGTTTGATTCACATTTCCAGTTGACTTAAGTTATTAATTTGCCGTTTTATTTGCTATTCTCAGTTGACTGATAGCGTTCAATTTATCCAATCTATTGAGATTGTCCACTAAAAGTTGACTTTGGACGACCGACAACAAATGGTCATTCGTTCCATGGATCACCGGTTAACCAACTGTAAGCGGTCAAGTATTGCTCAATGGAACATTTTATCGCTCACTAGAGCTGCATTTGATTTGCATTTCCAGTTAACTTAAACCATCATTTTGCAGTTTTACTTCCTATTCTCAGTTGACTGATAGGTTCTATTTATCCAGTCGACTGACATTGTCCACTAAAAGTTGACTTTGGACGACCGACAACAAATGGTCATTCGTTCCATGGATAACCGGTTAGCCAACAGTAAGTGGTCAAGTATCGCTCAATGGAACATTTTATCGCTCACCAGAGCTGTGTTTGATTTGCATTTCCAGTTGACTGAAATAATCTTTTTGCTGTTTTATTTGCTATTCTCAGTTAGCATTCAATTTATCCAGTCGACTCAGATTCTCTTTCTTGGGATTTTCTAACTTTACAACCAGTCTTGGTAGATTTAAGCATGGACTTTCCACAGATATGTGTATCTCTGATATTGGCATAGTCAGTTTCTTGCTCATGGTGTCCTTTGATAAACTCATTAGCTGTGTTTTTTTAACTGACCTGCTAGACCCTGTTGAATCTTTTGTTGTCTCACTATTCAGTTCACCTGACTGCCTGGTCCGGTACTAGTTCGTTCCATGCTTAAAATACTATTTTGGGGCTGTCTCTACACAACTACAGTAAGCGGTCAAGTAACACTCAATGGAACCTATTATTGCTCACCAGAGCTGCGTTTGATTCACATTTCCAGTTGACTTAAGTTATTAATTTGCCGTTTTATTTGCTATTCTCAGTTGACTGATAGCGTTCAATTTATCCAATCTATTGAGATTGTACACTAAAAGTTGACTTTGGACGACCGACAACAAACGGTCATTCGTTCCATGGATCACCAGTTAACCAACTGTAAGCGGTCAAGTATTGCTCAATGGAACATTTTATCGCTCACTAGAGCTGCATTTGATTTGCATTTCCAGTTAACTTAAATCGTCATTTTGCAGTTTTATTTCCTATTCTCAGTTGACTGATAGGTTCTATTTATCCAGTCGACTGACATTGTCCACTAAAAGTTGACTTTGGACGACCGACAACAAATGGTCATTCGTTCCATGGATAACCGGTTAACCAACAGTAAGTGGTCAAGTATCGCTCAATGGAACATTTTATCGCTCACCAGAGCTGTGTTTGATTTGCATTTCCAGTTGACTGAAATAATCTTTTTGCTGTTTTATTTGCTATTCTCAGTTAGCATTCAATTTATCCAGTCGACTCAGATTCTCTTTCTTGGGATTTTCTAACTTTACAACCAGTTTTGGTAGATTTAAGCATGGACTTTCCACAGATATGTGTACGCAATGGAACCTATTATCACTCACCAGAGCTGCATTCTATTTGCATTTCTAGCTAACTTAAATCATCATTTTACTCTGTTATTTGCTGTTCTCAGTTGATTCATATCAGTCTAGTAAACTAGCCCCATTTCAGGCATGGTGCTCAAACGTCTAGCACCATGCCTGGGTGCTAGACGTTCAAGCACTGTACCTTGGATTTCATGTATGGTGCATGGATTTCAGTATACAGTGCATACAGAAAAAACACAGTTTCTGTCATCACAACTGAGCACCGGCTCGGACAGGGCTGAAATTACTACTATGAATTAGAGAAATCAAAGACAATCCTTTATATATTTTTCAAAAAAAAAAGAAAGGGCTCTAATGATGATGGAGATGAAAAATCTAACAGCACCCTATCTATTGTCCATGTATTTTCCCTATCTATTCCCCAAGAGCCAATATTCTGATTGGCTGCTAGATAGAAAAAGCTGAGGCACAGGACACTTTGCATGCAAAACCCTTGACTATGTAGAAAAGGAAATGAGGTTTTTCACATGTGTCATCAGCCGAGCCCTTTTGTTTTTGTTGTGAAAAATATATAAAGGATTGTCTTTGGTTTCTCTAATTCATGGTAGTAATTTCAGCCCTGTCCGAACTGGTGCTCAGTTGTTATGACAGAAACTGTGTTTTTGATGTATGCACTGTATACTGAAATCTATGTACCATACATGAAATCCAAGGTACAGTGCTTGAACGTCTAGCACCCAGACATGGAGCTAGACGTTTGGACACCGTGCCTGAAAAGGGGCTAGTGTACTAGACTGATTCATATTGTTCGATTTAGCTCTTGGTGTGGAAACTCAAGAAGGTAAGGGAACATCACTAAAACAATATGACAAAGCGACCTAATCATGTTCTATAACATTTAGACAATTACTAAAATTACCCTTTGCTTGTCTCCTTGATGATGCTGTACATAGCAGCTTCAATTTGAGGGTCTCATGAAGAGACCTCTTACGTGCACCAATCTATAGTACTTGAACATAGAAAACAATAGTATGTCTGTAACAAACAATAGTATGTTCCTACAACAAGAGCAACATCTGCAGAGGAGATAGTACTTCAACAATTAAAAAAAGAGTGAGAGGAATATTCATGAAGGACTAGTAAAGAACGTATGGTATGTGAAAAAAGAATCACCAAAACCAACAAAACAAAATTACCAGAGTGAGTGCGTTAGTTCATGTAGGTTAATATTTATTCAAACAATGTTTACACGGATACGTCAGCTCTGATTTTTCATCAGCCTGATCATCAGCTGATGAAAAATCAGAGCTGACGTATCCGTGTAAACATTGTTTGAATAAATGTTTCAAAGTCAGCTTGGGCTCAAAGAATATTCATGTAGGTTAACTTGAACACTTTTAGCTAGGACTTCCATAGCCAGTGTAAAACATTAAGAATAAGCTTATTTTTTTTATTTTTTTTACCATCATTGGGTAGGTAGCGTACTCTGTAGCACCAGATTTGTTAGAACATGAAAAAATGTCGGCCTCATGGCCGCAATTTGAAATGACCAGTAAAAGGTGACCGGTTGGTTGGATTCCGCAATCTTTTTCTCAACCTACGCTTTCTCGGTTAACCATGGAATGAATGACCATTTGTTCTCAGTTGTCAAAAGTCAACTTTTAGTCGACAATCTCAGTCAACTGGATAAGTTGAATGCTATCAGTCAACTGATAATACCAAATAAAACAGCAAAAAGATGATTTAATTCAACTGGAAATGCAAATCGAACCCAGCTCTGGTGAGCGATAATAAGTTCCATTGAGCATTACTTGACCGCTTACTGTAGCTTAACCGGTTAACCATGGAACAAATGACCATTTGTTCTCGGTTGTCAAAAGTCAACTTTTAATCGACAATGTCAGTTGACTGGATAAATCGAACGCTGTCAGTCAACTGAGAATAGCAAATAAAACAGCAAAAAGATGATTTAAGTCAACTGGAAATGCAAATTGGACCCATCTCTGGTGAGCGATAATAAGTTCCATTGAGCGTTACTCTTGACCGCTTACTGTAGCTTAACCGGTTAACCATGGAATGAATGACCATTCGTTCTTGGTTGTCAAAAGTCAGCTTTTAATCAACTATTTATGTCGACTGGATAAATCAATCGCTTTCGGTCAACTGAGAATAGCAAATAAAACGGAAAAATGATGATTTAAGTCAACTGGAAAGGCGAATCGAAAAGGCGAATGAATGACCATTCGTTCTTGGTTGTCAAAAGTCAGCTTTTAATCAACTATTTATGTCGACTGGATAAATCAATCGCTTTCGGTCAACTGAGAATAGCAAATAAAACGGCAAAATAATAACTTAAGTCAACTAGAAATGCGAACAAAACGCAGCTCTGGTGAGCGATAATAGGTTCCATTGAGTGTTACTTGACCGCTTACTGTAGTTGTGTAGAGACAGCCTCAGAATAGTATTTTAAGCATGGAAAATGCATGGAAAAAGAATGGAGCAAACTAATACCGGACCAGTCAGTCAGGTGAACTGAACAGAGGCGACAAAACATTCAACAGTATCAAGCAGGCAGTTAAAAAAAAAACAGCTAATGAGTTTACCATAGGAACCCAGCAACAAACTGACTAAGCCAGTATCAGAGATACATGGATGTCTATCTACCAAAACTGGTCGCAAAGTTAGAAAATTCCAAGAAATCTCTAACATTTGTTTACGAAAACAGTTTTTTCAGAGCCACCCAATGTGACACTTGGTAATCCAGTAACAGTGAATCATATATCGTTTGAAAGCCCAGGCTTCACTTTACCTGTTGGAGTTGGCAGAGTAGCAGAAGTCTATTAAACAACACAGAAAACAAAAAAATAAATTTGTTTGCTTTTTCAGAGCCCTACTCACTGAGAAGTACCAAGCCAATAGCAGAGATGAATACATGTATTGAAAGCCCAAGCTTCACTCTACCTGTAGTGCTGACACAAGCGCGTAATTCAAGGGACTGACAGAGAAAAACAAAGAAAACACTTTTTTACTTTAAATAAATTGGAAATTAGATGAGACTGTTGGTCTGAATTTGAGACTGTTGGTCTCGTTTCCGAGACTGGTGGTTCCCGGCGCCATTTTTCTGAGACTGATGGTTCAAAACAGTGAGACTGGTGTGTTCCGCGAATGAGACTGGTGGACCACATTCCCCACCCTGAATTAAATGGAAAAGAAACTGTCGAATGACTAGTTTTGACTTTTGACATAGGCACGGCGATTCAATTGGAACACAATAAATGGTCTTTCTACCACACACACAATGATAACCATCCCTACTGCCACTATGAATGTTCAAAAAAAAAACAGAAAACCGTCAAACAATGAGCAATTACAACAAAAACAAAAAACAAATTTCCTAGGTTTTAAATAATTATGTCTAGGCTAAAGGGCGATTCTGGCGGTCTGGAAAGCTCCGCGAGCTTATGCGCCGGCTGTTCTTGCGACTTCGGCTAAAAGTCGCCTCGCTCTCCAGAGCTGTTCTCGCGGCTCCACTAGTTTCCGCCAGCACTTGGAAAGCGAATCCACTTCGCGAGCTGAAAGTGATTTCGGCAAGTCAGCGTGAAGTTGTAAAGGTGCAACTGAGGAGCAGCGACTTTTTGCTTGTGCTTGCGCTTGGCGGATTCTCGCTTTGCTTTTCCGAAAGCGAAAACTGACCGAGCTGTTGTCAGCTGAATTTTAATATCTGTTCTTATATTGTTGTATTATGCTGATGTGACACGAAACCTACTAGTCGGCTTGTCCGTGTTATGGCTTTCTTAAATATAATTGAATTGATTTGAATTGAATCCAAGAGATCGCCAGAATCGCCCTTAAATCTCAGCCGATTATCCGGGACAGCCGTTATGACACGTAGGGAGCCAAGGATCAAAATAACAATTTCCATCTAATGCTCCAACTGTTACAAACACAAATAAATTAAAACAAGACCAGTCTGGTACTCCTGAAGTCATACAAAAAATAATCAGTTAAAGCTTCAGCGACCTAATGAGCTATTTCTCTACTCCACCCCTCCCCCTAGTAGATCTGCTTTCATCCGAAACCTTTTATGATAAAAAAATCCTTTATCTCGAAGTTAGCGGTCTTCGACCATTTTTCACGGTGATCGTGAGATTGCCAGTGTTTCCAAGTTGTTACTCGAATTTGTACGTTGCCGCTACGTATGTTTCAAAGAACTTTGCCGCTGGTGCGTGGCAATATTCAAAATATCGAAGTGCTGTATCTAGTTTGGCTCTGTAGACGAGAGGCGACGTAAATCAACAACAACAGTTGGCTCTGTAAGTAAGTAAGTAATTTATTTATGACAAGCCATTTTGAAAAGGCGGAGTGTTTTGAGTGTGCTTCCACTTCTACTTATTTTGGCAGTAGGATACTTATTTTCAGCCTTTTCTACTAACCAAATTTTGTATTTACTTACCTAGACTACTTATTTTTTGGGTCTACTACTTGTTATCTCAACATTTAATCTTTATTCAAAAGCTCTATTTTTGTCTCCAGTTCTCTCTATTGTAGCTGAAAAGCAGGTTGATTTTCAAAAAAATTCTGCAGGGCATGGTTTGACGTAAATCGGCTTTGTCACTATTGGCATTCAGAGTAGATGCACAAGTGAAGAAAAACACTATGATTTCACGGTTAGCCCTTGCTTTCATTTGGGATGCTTTGGAAAGGGGAAACTCGATGCTTGGGAAACTGCAACGGGTTTCATAATATTCTCTATCAGAAGGTGCCTTTTTATCTGGTTTTAGGCCTGGGATTTGAGAAACATTTGTTCAAGAACCTGTCGTGGAAATGGTTAAATATTGGCAGAAAAATGCTTGAAGCTGCTGTTAGGGTTTCACCCTCTCCGTTCTTGATAATTCTGAAAGTTCTTGGGTCTTAATGTTTGGTCCACATTAAAAGCTAGGATTTGCATGGGAAGCAGTTGAGTTAGGCAGAAAAAGAAAATGCAAATATCAAAACTTCGCCTGCAGCGGTCAGTTGAATTTGGTCTTGGGTTTGGTAGTTCGGCCGCAGCATTTTAAAGTTTGCCGCTGCATTTTAAAGAATTTTAACATTTTAAAGTAACTTAAAACTGGTTTAAAAACTTAAAACAACCCAGCCTAATGGTCAAATTGTCATTAAATTGCCGGTGAAAATTTTGACTCTGCATCCTCCCTATCGAAAATGCAATACTCCAGCACTGCCCCCAGGCAGTGCAGTTGTACCAGGCATTCCTCAACTTCTCAGGTACAGGAGGGGTATCCAACCTCAGACACGTCTTTCCTTCAGAATAATCTATCTGGTTTAAAAAGGAACCAATAAATATGACAAACACACTAGACTGAAGCTAACTGAATGGTTTACATATTGGATAAATAAATATTGGCGCAATCTTATTGTTACAAATATTTTCTTTTCAAACATGATCCCTTCTCTAACCTTACCTCGATTGACTAGAAAATGATGAAAAAGGTAGCAAAGTCAATAGCTAGAAAATTCCTTTTCAAAACAGCTTGAAAACAAAGAAAAGGCAGAGAATTTGAATATTTGAGGACACATGACTGTTCAAAAAGTCATATTTTGTCTCTTGACTGTCAGGACAGCATGTACATTTCATTTTAACATTTTCGCGGCAAAAATCGAGGTAGTATAAAAACGAGGTCAGGTATCCCTCCTGTACAAGAAGGGTTGAGCCAGCAGGTCAACCACTAAAACATGACGAAGATGCCTCAAACTGGTATGTGCGTGATAGCTTACTGTAGTCTAGGTAACTAGGTAAAAAAAGAGACTCCAGTTCAGGCTGATTAGGTCTGACAGACAGACAACAAAACCAATTATGGTAAGGTACGTTGCACAAAAAGCTTGGGTAACATGAGAAATTATTGATTGTTCGAGTAAATAAAAATATTTGCATCAGGTCAGGGTCCCCAGACTTGTCACAAACTATAACCTTCTTTTAGAATCACATTTGTACGACATTCTCTGACCAGAAAATTCTTGCTGACATAACCTGAGAGACAGACAACCGACTGGTTAACTCCAACTTGGGTAAAGTTTTGAGAATAGTTTTGAGAATAGCATAAATGGGAATTGTGGGATAGCAATGAAGAAGCTTAAAAACTACAATACAAAACAATATTGGAGGGTTGAGTAAAATCATTTACAACAATTTTTTTTTTCTAGCTGTTCAGGATCCCAATACAACTCTCAAACGTTGACTATGGTGACAGATAGTAAGACCATTTATTTGAAAACCTATGATTGTCTCAGAATTAAACCAGGATTAATGATCGACAACATACGAAAACAAAAGAAACTACGTTCAGTTTATAAGTATTTCTTCAGCCTAAGGTTTAGCTATCTAGAAATCATGTTCGACTGTCCTTGAAATTCAGTCAGGCTGTTTCTTTATGTGCTCTAAAGCTAAGACTATAGTGTAGCGCATTGAAATACTTCTACGCTGCTTGAAATGCTCTAATTTTTTACAGGTGCAAATTCAGAAAACGTGACGTCTGGCCAATAGATGCACATAATTCCAATGGTATCTACCAAGTAAAGCCCAGGATTCTGACCTGTAGTACACCTGTGCATCACAGCATTGTGTCTAGATGTGTAGACTCACAGCTACAGCCAGGTTTGCTAAACCCCGCTGACTGGTTCCACAGAGAGCTTTAGTAAATAGGTGAGTGTTTATCCTGGAAATACATTTTTCACCAACTAATTCTAGGTGATAGGTTTACTGAGACCACGAAAGTACCATTAACACTGAAAAACTGCAGATACTCTCCATTTCTTCGGATTTTTACTTGCAACTGTTTAGCCCCTCTGCTCACCACCTAGATGCGGTTCGGTGACGCCGGGATACAGAGATAATGAACCATCACTGAATAATTATCAGTTTATATATCATACTGCGATGATTTCATCCTATTTTCAGTGTCTCATTTTATCTTTTTTCAAGTTCAAATTGGTTGCTATTTAGCACAAGGATGTTTCATGCCCCTAATCTTGGCTGGTATGGATGATTACCTATAATTGAAAGGGTAGAAACCAGATTTCAAGGAAGAGTTGAAGGATAGATTAGGACTAGGTTTATCCAGGTTTGACACAGACTTTACAGTGATTTACATGCTGCTCTGCTGCTTTTGGCTGCAAGTATCGTGAATTTGAACAAAACCAAAGGTTTCGACTGGATCCCAAAATTTCATATTTGATCCAGACAACTGGATCTTCTAGATATCTGGTCTTCGCCAGACTCAATTTGTACTACTGAATGTTTACTTGTTGCTGAGATTCTTACACTGATAAATATACACCATGGTAACTGATGCCACTGTAACTGATATCATTGTAGCTGGTACCGTGATGACTGATACCTTGGTAACTGACACGATTGTAACTGATACATTGGTAACTCATACCAGTGTAACTGGTATCATGGTTGCCGAATTGCACTTTTACTCTGCGACAGACTGCCTATCTGCCTAGTGCCTACCGCCATGTAAACCCAGAGCGCTAGGTGTAAGATATGACGTCATCGACGCAGAGCTTTCGCTTTTATGGATAAACGGCAGGGTAGAGACTCGAAAATCGGTCAACAAATTTTTATTAAACTGTTACCAGATCCTTGCCGGATGCTTTCTGACTTTTCGAACCAGCAAATGCCGTTTGGCAGATTAATAGACTGATCGCATGCACATTTTTGTTTATCATTAGTATGATCAAAAGTTGCAACAGTATATCTCCTCAATATGTATCGCTTAGTTTAAAACTTCATGCTAAATTCCCAGATTCAGCGTGAACTACATATCCGGCGTGAAAATAATTTTCATATTCAGAAATCAGCATGTGCTCCTACCCCTGAATCAAACATCTAATCAACTTCAGATACAACTCTTACTTTTCCCAAAATATCCGCTTTTTGCCTGATTCCAAGTAAACTCCTTGTCTAGCGAAACTATTTTCATATTTGGATTCAGCATGTATCCTCACCTCTGAATCAACTCGCTTGAAACATATTTTTTGTCCTCCCTTAATTTGAAACCCCTGCCCCACCCATAAATATAGCACTACAGAGCCCACCTTCGAACTATACTTTGACCCAAAGAGTCATCGTGTCAAATTTTAACAAAATATCTCAACCCTTTCCAGAGCTATCATGCTAACAGACGGACAATTTTTGCGATGCCATAGGCATCCCTCACTTACGTTTCGGGATCCCAAACTCAGTTCGTCTGTATAGTTGCAAACTTCAGCCACCCTGAAGAGCCCCTTTAACCAAATGGTGATGGTGTTGACAAGCATGAAACAAACGCTCTGAGGACAAGAAAACGAACAGGCATACACAACTTTCTGTCTGTGGAATTGTGACTTAGATAGACACGTCATATATTTTTTTCTTTCTAGGCAAAAGCTACATTGGCATCACGAGTTTTTCCAGCTTCAGCACTCCCAGGGAAAAGGAATAGTTTTGACATTTTGTATTGATTCAAAGGTCAAAAATTTTCGAATGATTGTGAATTACACAAGTTTATTTTTATATAGCCTACTCTGAAAAAACTTTGTCTGTGATAATCGAAGTTACTGTGTAGAGCTCATTGTTTCATCTACACCATAGAAGCAACATACAACAAGACCAAAGGTTTCGATGGGATCCCAAAAATTCAGTATTTGATCCAGACAGTTGGGTCTTCTCTTCGCTAGACTCCTTGAACATTTTTACTATTAAAAGTCAGAAACAGATTAAGGCCAAAAAGCTGATCATCTGAGAAAACCAAGTTCAGATATGGATTCAGCATGTTTGTGTTTACCCCTGTAAGTCATATCTGTTTTGACAAAAACTTCCTGCCTTACTTCTGCCAATTTCCCGGTTTCGGCCGAATTCCGGAACCGCCTGTCCGGCAAAAAAAAAAGCTAAAAACGAACTCAGCTTATCTTCTTTCCCCTATATCGAACATCTAATCAACTTCAAATTAAAATTTAACTTATAAAAAGTTTTCCGGTTCCAGCCGGATTCCGGGCGAACTATATGTCCAATAAAAAATGATTGTCATACACAGAACTATATGTCCAATAAAAAATGATTGTCATACACGGATTCAGCATCTCTTCTTACCCTCTAAATCGGATGTCTAATCAACTACAGATATTTGTAACAATTTTTCCGGTTCTGGCCGGATTTCGGACCAAATACTTGCCCGGCGAGAAAATAGTTTTCACCATCGTGTTCGGCATGTCTTCCTACCCCTAAACCCAACATCTAATCAACTTCAAATTAAAATTTAACTTATAACAAATTTTCCGGTTCCAGCCGGATTCCGGGCGAACTGTATGTCCGGGTAAAAAATGATTGTCATACACGGATTAAGCATCTTTTCTAACCCCTAAATCGGATATCTAATCAACTACAAATACTTTTAACAATTTTCCGGTTTTGGCCGGATTCCGAGCGAACTAATTGCCCGGCGAGAAATGGTTTTCACCATCGTGTTCAGCACCCCTAAACCGAACATCTAATCAACTTCAAATAAAACGTTTACTTTTAACAGACTTTCCGGTTTGTGCCGGATTCCGGGCTAACTACTTGTCCGGCGAAACGTGTTCAGCATGTCTTCTTACCCCTAAATCGAGCATCCAATCAACTTCAAATAAAACTTTTACTTTTAACAAACTTTCCGGTTTGGCCGGATTCCGGGCGAAATACTCGTCCGGCGAGAAAATGGTTTTCACCATCATGTTCAGCATGTCTTCTTACCTCACAATCGACTGTCTTATTAGCTGTTTAAAAATATTTTGCTTGACCTTTAATTTAAACTCCCTCCCCCACCCCTAAATATAGGGCTACAAAGCCTATCAACAAACTCGACCTTACCCTTGACCCAACGAACACCTACACCAAGTTTCATCAAAATATCTCATTCCCTTCGCGAGGTATCGTGCTTACAGACGGACGGACGGACAACTTTGGCAATGTCCTAGGTATCCCTCCACTTACGTTCTGGGATCCCAAAAAAATCAGATTGAGACTTTGAAAATATGGATGGTATGGACCCTCAACTTTAGAACAACCCCTGGAGCAATTAGCTGCCTTGGGCACTTCGAACAGTGTTACGCCCATTCATGCTGCGATACACTTCATCTAGTATTACCAGGGGCGTCAGGACTGGGTAAAAACTGTCATTTTTTGTTGTTGAAAACGGTCGTTTTTCTGCAGAAACAGTCGGTAAAAACTACCAGCCAGTCGGTAAATGCCTCGTCCCCCCCCCCCCAAACATTTTGGCTAGTAACGCCTCTGAGTATTACAATGAAGTAAACAATCAAAAACGAAATGTAGGAGCTAAGTCCATGCTGGCCAAGATTTGCTGTGGATTATAGTGATTTTGTCCCAACAGTGATATTTTTTATGATCGAACTAGCCCCCGGACATTTCAACAGATGTCCCGCATCTGGTTTCAACATATGGAAAGGGACTGCACTACTGATAGAATAGAAAGATATAGCCTATATTTTAGTGATGCACTTAAAACTGCATACGGTATGGTAAAAGGTAAATTACGGTAAACCAAGCAATTTCTCTGCTGCACTCCAGCCCTCTTCTTCTACTTCTGTTACATCTGAAGAAATATTCAAGTTCTGGGAGCTGTTCAAGCACTTCTACTTCTGTTACATCTGCAGGAATATTCAAGTTCTGGGAGCTGTCCAAGCACAGACTAAGTATAGAAATTGCATTTATTTATATTTTTTTTAGTTTTGAATCTGAGTTCGGGGCTCTTTTCTAAGATAGGATCCCAAAGCTCCAGAAACTGAATATGTGTGCTGCCACAAATCTATGATTTTAGGATATGCTTTCTCTTAAATTAGGATACGCCCCAAGGTATGAGCACTGGTGCTCAAGATTGGGGCACAATGACTTAGAAAAAGAGCATGCCAAATGAATGATATACCCAGTATATGATATGGGACATACAAAATCAAGTTTTTTTGCAGACTGGTAGGTTATTGTGCCCTTGCTCCGCCATACCAGTGCTCATATCATGGCGCATCATCCCCAAAAACTGTAGATATGCTTCTTAAAACTCTAACTGTAGAATTTATTGACAATTTGACTGAAATCCACAGAACAATCATTCAAAATTAATTGTAGTCAATAGTGCTAGCCAGCACAGGTTAAAGGAGTAGGCAGAGGCTATTTGAGGCTGATGGTATACCCCAATTTGCCTATGATCATGCATCTGTGGCAGATAGACCACCCCAGCGCTGACATATACCCAATGAAAAATTTACAGACTGCAAAGTTACATGATAGCTTTATGAAAAAGTTGAATGTATTTATATGTAATAGTAAATAATGCTATGATTTCAGACTGGGCCAATCTTAAGCAGTAGTATCTAGCACCCTTTCTTACTATAGTAGCATCCAGTCTTGCTAGTTGTAGCATAGAGTAGAATGCAGTGACAACTGACAAGGTAGCCTTGACATAGAAATATGTAGTAGCATCAGTTCGTACTGCATGCTACTTTTCTGTACAACTTCGTACTACTATTTTGGATAAATTTTTCATCGGGAAGCTTGATATCTTCAAAGTTAGCTCATTAATAGCATACCTTGTTGAGGTTGTTGACTTGGGAGCTTTGGATGGGAAATATGCCGCTACAGGTGAAAGATTACACAGGTTTGATGACACATTACCGCCAATTTTTACCGAGATTAAGCAAAAGGTTGTTCACAACAGCAATGTCACCAAGCAGGTCCTTCATTTCAGCTTTCTCATCAGTGACACCCAAGCAGCTTGATACTACTGCACTCAAGACAAATGTAACCCGAGTGCCTCGGGCAACTAATTTTTTTTCAACTTGCATTTTTCGGCAAACTTCAACTTCCTCCCACCCAAATTTTAGATTTTAGTGTGGCTAAAATGCTGAACCTAAGGCCCAACATAAGTGATGTACCTTTCCACCAATTAAAACTACTAGTAAGGCCACTCAGAGAAATTTTTTGCAGTTTGTGGTACCCTTGTAAGTGCCGTTTTTAGATCCCACAAAATCATGCCGCCTTATGAAATAACTTACAACTACCAACCCAACAGGAAGGTCTCACAATGAGGTTACTGTGGTATTGTGCAGTCATGCACAAATCCTCAATTTTTGGGCGTGGTGCCCCAACGTCTGGGCATGCCCGAACGTATGGGCATGGTACCCCTGTGAAATTTGGATAAACTGAGACTGGTTACATACCTAAATAGGGCCTTCTCCCTGTACTAGATCAAAAGATACCTGATTTTACTTTCTATTCAACCTCATTTTCCAATTTACAAAATGTTAGAGCACTTCCAAGATACGTAGAGTTTTTTGGAGGCCACTTCTCTTCCAGTGGGCTTATCCTATCCTTTTCCAGAAAATTGCTGCTAGGTAGCATGGATGAGGCAAGCTTTTCAATCTGTTCACTGGAGAAAATATTTCCTTTAGATTGTTTGCCTTTTATTGTATTTATTTTGAGTTATTTTTTTTGTACCTGTTTTTACTCTGACTTTTGACTTTTTGACAACATGGAAAAGGATTGAGTAACCTAATGGCAACTATCTGTAAAAGGATAGGGTAAACCCACTGGGAAAGAAGTTGCCTCGACAAAACTCTCTGTATCTTGAAAGTGCTCTAACATTTTAGAAATTGGAAAATGAGGTTGGATAGACAGTGAAATCAGGTATCTTTTGATCTAGGACAGGAAGAAGGCCCTATTTAGATATGTAGCCAGTGTCAGTTTAACCAAATTTCACAGGGGACCATGCCCATACTCCAGGGCATGGTGCCGTAACGTATGGGCACCATGCCCATACGTCCAGGCATGCCCAAACGTTGGGGCCCCATGCCCAAAAATTGAGGATTTGTGTATGACTGGTATTGTGAGATCAAGAACAGAATATTAAACTGAAAAAAAACCCCATCAGATCTCAAGTGAAATCATGAGAAGTAGAAACAATGAACCCAGTAAGATTCCATACCTTGCTAGAGTTATTTCCATGATGTGATATACACTTCGGGCTGCAGTGGCCAATAGCCTCTTTGAGACGAAAATTAACCCATCATAATGCAGTTGCAAAACACCAGAGGAATCAAAAACAACTCTGACATAATACAGCCACTCAATAAAGGGTGCAATTGGTGTAAAACTGAAGAAAGATGTAACCTCTGCTGCAACAATCACAAATAATCGCACTTTCTTGAAGATTCGGAATTCATCTCTCAGAACACATGCACCAAAGCAATTTCGAATATTTTGTGGTTTGTCGCAGTCATGAAATGTCCATGGTACGCTGAGGTAGTGAGGTTCTGCAAGAACTCGGAAACGATAAAATCGGAAGCGATGGCGCGTACTATTTGGAAACTCTTTACTCTTGAAGTATTTACATGAATTAAATCGTAAATACTGTCCTCTGTGCTTTAAGTCTTACAATTCTTTGTGAATCAAACGTGGAAAATTTCGTCGTCTGGAAAAGCAGACGTTCCGTGTGGGTTTTTTCTCGAGCCAAAATAGCAACCCGGCAATCAAGTTCAAGTCTAAATAAACTCGTGGCTTCCGATCAGTAAGAGAAGGTAAACATAATGTTTGGATTAGGTCCTCCCGCAAATGACAGGGAAGGCAAACGTTGCGCTGGGGCACAATGGCATGCCGAACTGATGAGTTGAAGTTTGCGCAACTACTTAGGTTTCTAAGAGGTGAGTAGCTCGAGGAGCAGCCAGGAAGCTTTGTGGAAGATAAAAAATATAAAGCTATGTCTTTCCAGGGTTGATCCTGAACTCTGAGCCATATTATAACGAGGCCGGATACGAGCGTCAGAGGGGCAGCGCGCAGGCGCACGAAAACTCGCGTCTCTACAATGAGATGGTGGTTGTGAAGATGGCGCAAAGCATGGTGAAGCAGTCCACGGATCGCCATGATTGCTTTAAAGAAGAAGTGGCGGATCTTCTGAAAAAGCAAATCCCCAGGTTCACCGAGAGACTGAAAGGGTGGATCGCAGCAAGTTCAGAGGCAGAGAGTAAGTATGCTTTGGATGGTTAATAAGGTCTTTGCTTGTTCCTACTACAGTAGAGGTGTGCTTATTTGAACGTCACTTAGCAGTGAACGATCGCCGAAGAACTAAAATTCATATCAAGCAACTTTTACTGCTAATACTTGCCAGAAACTTTTAATTCACATCCTATTGAATCAAGCTTTACTCTCTTTTTGAAAGTTTTGCTGTCAGTGTTTTAACTGCCACCTGGTGTTC
Organism: Branchinecta lynchi; assembly: GCA_023053575.1. Classification (NCBI taxonomy): domain Eukaryota; kingdom Metazoa; phylum Arthropoda; class Branchiopoda; order Anostraca; family Branchinectidae; genus Branchinecta; species Branchinecta lynchi. The sequence goes on from JAKZAP010000005.1 coordinate 13,450,696, forward strand.
CTTTCACGATTTGAATCTTTTGCTAAATGAAACATACCTTCGATAGAGAAGAGGCGGTTCTAATCAACCGATTCCTCAGACAGAAAAATGAGCACACTTATAATCCAAAATAAAGATGGATTTCGCAGGAAAACCCTGAAATAGCTGGTTGTTAGCTGATATGAAGTTATTGTGTATTGCCATTTGACTGTCATCATCAAACCAGGGTAGTCAAACAGTCAGAGAAGTGTTCAAAAAAGCACACCTCTACTGTACCTCTCCATAAACAAGGCAAATCTGGCTCTTGTAATATCTCTAGTGAATTACAGTGCAGCGAACAGTGATCTGTCCGTGTTCCAGAGAAGAATGCCAAAACATCCCAGTCGGATTGGATCACATGATTTGCGTGAACCCCGTCAAGTTCGTGGTCACTTTGTACTCTATAATAGTGCGGACACACGATCAGGATAAGAAGCTCCCGAACTGGAATTCCTGCCCGGATTTTTGCCACCATCATCACTTCCATATGGAAAAGTTGGAATTTTTTCAACTTGATGATGAAAGTGCAGGAAATCCAGCCGGGAAATCCTGATCGTGTGTTCGCACTTTAAGCGTAAAGCAGCGAACGTCAGGGCAGAAAACAAATGCACTGTATTGGCATGAAAGGATGGACATTGGCTGAAACTGGAAAATCATTTGAAGGAATTGAAAGAATTCATGAGTTCTGACAGCATGGGATCGAGAGAATGGAGTGACAATCGACGAGCAAAAGGGTCAGAGTTTCTGCAATTAACAAAGTGGTGACATGTGCAGTTCTGTCATTGTGTATGACACTTCAGTAGACTGAAAAGTATACAATACAGTACAGTGTACATAGCCCCTTCTGAGCTCCTTCTACACTATTTCGTTCTGGTGTCACTCATGCTCTGCGAAAGAAGGAGATTAAAAAATGAGATCACGTTATTTTAAATATGCAAAGCATCTGCTCCACTTGTCAAAATTATGTCATAACCATACATTGACGGAGAAGTTCAAAACTCAAGACAAGGGCGGTTCGAGGGGCGGGCCCCCCCCCCCCCCCCCCCATGCTCCAGAGAATCTACTCTCAGTCGTATGTTTTGAGCTTGTCTGTATGACAGTCGTATGTTTTGAGCTTTTCAGAATGACATAAAGCAGTTACCAAACGTGAATTTCACCCAGAAATCACATTCTTTAGTCTGATGGCTACGAACAAAATTTCCATTCGTTGTTTTCAGATTCACGACTGTGTGTTCTGAGTTTTCTAGAATGAAAGTCGCATGTTTGAGCTTGCCAGAATGACATCAACCGCGAATTTCGCCTGAAAAGACCCGTTTCTTGTCGTACTTTACGAAAGGATTTTCTAGTCGCAAAATAGAGAGAGTCGTGAGTTTTGACGTTGCCAGGTAAAGGCGACAAAGCAGTTAGATTAATCGTGAACTTCGCCTTCAAATGATCAGTTTCTGGCCGTATTGTTCCATAGACATTTTAGTAGTATGTCTTGTCAGATCACAGTTTTGCGTTCTCAGTTTGTCAGAATCACAGTCGTATGGGACTTGCCAGAATGAGATCAGCCGCGAATTTTCCAATTTTCCCTTAAAATGACCCGTTTCTTGTCGTATTTTACGAAGAGATTTTCTAGTCGTATATAAGAGACAGTCGTAAGTTTTGAGCTTTCCCATATGAGGCAGTTAGGTGAATTTCGACAGCAAATGACCTATTTCTGTTCATAGGGTTGTATAGAGATTTTCTATAAGTCATTACGTTACGAAATAGCGTGTGTTTTGAGCTTATTAGAATTGCAGTCGTATGTTTCAAACTTGTCAGAGTGACATGAATGCCATTATCAAATCGTGATTTTCACTCGAAAATAGACACTGAAAATAGGCTCATTTTGGAAAATTTGAAACAGTTTTTTTTTTTTTTTAAATGGCCTGCGGAGTAAGGTTTGCACATAAGCAGGTTTTGTAAGCACTATATGACGGGCCTGATGATTGCACTATTTTTTGTAGTCTAAATTCAGAACGGAAACACTATCACGTACCAACTTCCGGAATAGTATCCCACTCCGTTTGCGAGTTGTCGGGGCACGGTTGAATGGCCCGTAATTTAGGTGATGTTAGGCCTAAGATTTCAGCAACCTTAAAAGCTAGAAACGCCAGAAAAAGGTAGGATTACATAAAAAACGCCTGCGGCGCTGAGGTTAAATTTGTCTTAGGTACTTAGATTAAAAGCTGGTGCTTAGGATCTGAGCCTCGGGAAAAGTAAGAGTTTTTGTAGGAAGTAGTCGAATATTGCCGAATAAAGGTCGATTAAACTAATTTTGCCTGCGGCTCTTTCGTAGTCGTACCCTATTTCTATTTAGTTGAAATGTGCATCATTTCTTTGCGGTTTTAAGCTTGAGATTTGCGGTCTCTAAGCTAGATTAAAAGGTAGAAGTCGCAAAGAAGTAGTTGAATCTTGCTCGGATTTCAAAAATTTCGCATGCGGCGCTCACCTTAGTTTGTCTTGAGTAGATATGTCTGAAGCTGGTACCGAGGCTTGTCTTCTCTCCAGCGAAATTTGATATGACGGGCGTCGTCTCATTCCTGTTACTTATTTGTTTATTATTTTATTACTACAATGGCATTTTCCGTAGCGTTTTAGAACTTATTTCGTTAATATTTCTTGAACCTGGCCGGTGCTGTGTTTTTAGCCAGTCGTATATTTTGAAATCCTCAACCCCCCATGCCCAAGCCCTTCGAACCGCCCTTGATTCAAGATGCAAGTGTTACCCTTCTGGATGTTTCCTCGTCCCTATCAAAAACCATGCACAACAGGGCCCAACCAGCACACGACGTTATCCACTGCTTCCTGCCCGAAGATTGAAAATTAAGTGTCTTTCTCTGTGTGTTTAAGTGTTTTTATTTATTTTCTTCATTTACTCCGCTTTTTCAAAATGGCGGGTTATAAAAAAAATTATTTACTTAATAGAGAATAGAGGGTACGGTAAGGTAACAGCAGGAACAGCGTATTTTTTAGCCCATCTTTTAATCATTATTTTTTTGCAGGCCCGGACGATGCCATTCTTGCCTCAATTGCGCCCGAGTTTCCTTTATTGCCACTTTCCAAAGGCTTCACTCTCGCCATTCAAAGATGGTTGGCGAAGCTGGAAGAGATTGTTAAAGAGTAGGAACCAATTCCCGATCTCCCGTCTAAGTGATATGTTTATCTTCTAATTTTGCTACGAAATGTTTTTAGTCTCGCCTAGATGGCTCAGATCCAGAAGCTTTCCGCGGCTTGGTGCGGGAAAGCTAAGAATACTGAGTGGCTTTTTAGCTTACTTTCCTGTAACAGTGCTGGAATATTTTGTATGCTGAATTTGTCGCTCTGTTCAGCCAATAAAGTTGTTGTCGCATAGTATTAAAAATCCAGAACTTCTTAAACCATCGGAGTAACTGACACATACGATTGTCGCATTCACAGGTCAGTAGAATGCAACATTACTGTTAGTAGTAGTAGTACTAGAATAGTTTTATTAACAAGAAAAAAGAGGATCCATAAATAGCACAGCAAAAGCACTGCTTCCGAGGATGTGCTATTAAACAACACAAAAAGAAGACAAAAAATACTGAAGTAAGGGATAAGAGGATGAAACCATGTACCAAAACACGCCACACAATTACTTAAACTAAAAAAAAAATTATGTTTTCTAATCCCAACGCAACAACAACAAAAATATAAATAACTTTCCTTAATCCATTTCGAAAGTGTACCTACCAAGCAACTCCATACGTAGCTCTGATTTAAATTGATAGTGCATATGTGTTGTGCATTGGTAGGCCCTATAGTGCTTCTTTATGAATATTCCTCCAGCCCAAGCTGACTGCCAATCATATTTGATAGTGCAAAACGGATACGTCAGCTGAATTTAAAAATTTTAATTGGGGGCTTTCTTTAGGCTTTCCACGGAGAATTTGGGTTTTCATCCCACCGCTGAGCACCAACTGTTAGGTTTGTGTCCCTTAGTTCGCCAAGAGTGGTTGCAAAATCATTCCAGTTTATTAATAGTACGATGTCGCGAATGCAACATATTTACAAAACGACCCCGGGGCCAGCGATCGGCATGTGGCCAGATCGCTTGCAGATCCGCGACTAAAACAGTCTGGAATGAATTACACTGACTAGTCAGTCGACAGTAATGAGTCACGATGGCGAGAGCGAGGGGTTAGTGCCTTCTGTAGATCGCAAAAAATGACGAAAGTTGTGCTAGGCACAACAGCGAGCCGAAAAGGCTTTGTGCTACCAACCAATTATGGGTTCATTAGCAAATAAGGTCAAGAGCGACCAGTCCTGCGTCGGTCAATTCGAATTTCAGCAGTCGGGTTACATCATCTACGTTATGCGGTAATCTTGAGCTTACCTCATGGACATTATGTGTAGATGTAGTGCGGACATAGGGGTGTATGAGTCTGGATGCGTTGACGCCATTGGTGCCTCACGTCGACTCCGTAGTTCGCTGGTAAGGAAAGACCACAGTATCGGTTCGTGATGCTGCTGTGAAAAGAAACAAAGAAATGGGCGTTCGTAAGAGCAAACTTGGAATCCTGATCAGCATTGTGTCTGGGAGGGGCAGAACCTGAAGCCGTGATGCCGTTCTTTCTAACATGTTTTTCGTTCTTGTGAGTCTCGGGGATGACAAAGAGCGTGTTCCACCGTAGTTACTGTGTATGACGTCACGAATTTTGGCTTCTTGGCGTCAAGGCTGGAACGCATTTAAATTTTCGGTAATATATCACTCCACGGGGTAATCCGGCTTATCACGTTATAGACATCCGTAGTTACCACGCTCCCGAGAATGGTAAGCAGTTAGTTACTATTTCCAGGAGGTTTGAAGGGTCAGCGTAATAACTTTTAGTGGGGTTTGAACGGAATTAGTAACTAATAGTTACTATTTTTAGAAGGGTGTAATGCGCTAAAAATAAGCAGAAATACTGCAGGTACCATAACGTCAAGCGAAATTTCCGGAGTAAGTTGGTCGACACTTATGACCCGGGCTGTTCTTGCATTTGAAAAGAAATATGAAACCCAGCAGATCCCATGGGTTGGCTTTGCTAAGGAAGTGTATTGGGATACCAGCGACCGACAAGTGTTTGATACCACCGACAATTGCTGGTTTGGTCGTCACACCAAATTGACCTTCACTTGCATCCTTGAAGGCTAACCAGCAGATTTTCCACAAGTGTACTGGTTGATTAAAGGTAGAGCGAATGTCGAAGGAAAGCCATAATCGTAAGTATTTTAATATGTATGTCTATGTCGATTAGTCCGGAAAACCGGAGCTCGGGGTTTAATGTCGATCGCTGTTCGTCCCACTGACGGATACCACAGAATACAGAGAGTGCTTTTCTTTGGCTGGACAATTAATCGTCGCTGGAGCAGTCATTTGGTATGTCTGTCTGTTTGGTCAATTTTACTTTATACCTTTCTGACAAGAGCAAAGTAACACTAGGGAGTAGCGCCAATACCTATGCTTTGCAAACGGGCCATACTCATATCGCCACCCACCACGATTGCAGTACTGAAGGCGAGACAAACTTTCGGGTTAAGAAATTTTTTAGTGTTATTTTGCTCTGCGTTCTGATACTGACTGACGTTACAACGAGTAGTTACAGCGCCATCTAAGCAGCAATAGCCCGCGTTTACAGGAGCGCCAGCTTTCTGAAACCGCCACTGCGGTTTGTTTACAAACTTTGTCACAATTCACTTCCGTTGAAAACAGAATGGGAGAAGGTGAAAATGATGCTTGGCCAGGAAAAATGAAACAAAACAATGCTAAGATGCAGTGGAATGGTGATTCTGCCCTTCCCATTGCCAAGATTGAAGGCAAGGAGTTTGAGTTTTATATGAGACAGAATCGAGTGACAATTGGAAGAAACAGTTCAAGAGGTGGTGTTGACATTAGCATGGGCAACTCTAATTTTATCTCTAGAAAACATTTGGAAATTATGTATGAGAAGCCATACTTCTACTTACATTGTAGTGGGAAGAATGGAGTCTTTGTTGATGGAGTGTTTCAGAGGAAATCTGCACCTGCAATTCAACTGCCTGGAAGGTATTTTTATGTTGTCTTTTATTATTATTATTTTGGTAGCCTAGCCTATTTTGAGGCATCTTCTTTTCCCTTATTAATTATCTTAGTCATCTTGTCTGTGTTTGCCTACTTTTCTATTTCTGCTGCATCTGGTTTTCAAGATTCAGTGTGATTTCATCTGCACCTCATGACGTCATTAGCCATTATCAGAGGTGTCACGACTGGGAGGGGAGGGGGGGACGTGCCTCCCCAAAGCTGTCGGCCAGTCGGTAAAAAATACAGAATACAAATACAGAAGCGCCAAAATATTCCGTCAAAACATTTGATTTTTGTTCATGAAAACAGTTGTTTTTTCTGAAAAATGGTCGATTTTTCGTCAAAATAGTCGGTTTTTCTGAAAATCAGTGGATTTATATCTCATATCTTATATCTCATGTTTGGTTGTTGGTTTGTATTTTTTGTCAGTGTATAATTATGGCCCTTGGCTGAAATAAAGGTATAATAATATATAGATCCAAATAACTGTTTTAATTGATAACTTTTTATAATACTTTCCAGGTCGAACTATAGACTAAAGTTTGACCTGTAAAGTATTACAGTGTAAATGGTTTTGACGTATTGACTTAAAAAAAATCGGTCGAACTGTGGCTTGAGAAATAAGTTTTTGGAAAATTTGGCCCAAAGAAATTGTTTCCGATATTTAATTTTGGGCACTTTCTAGGGAACCGGGAGCCTTACTTTATGGCCTATGGACTACGGAACCGGTAGTTCTCACAGAAATCAAACCATATGAGCTGCAAATCTGGGATCTGACATCATTGACTAACAGAAACTTGTATGTTCTGGCTCCCATTCCGGTAGTAAGTGGAAATAGCTCATGGAAACTTCACCGCACCAGCTTCTCGTCCGGTAGTCTCACGGAATTGCATACTCAGAAGCTAGGGAGCCGGTAGTTGATACCAGAAACTGTAGGCTGTAATTGGAGCTTGTGTTCCGGTAGGGCCTACGTGGAATATAGAACTCACGGAATAGTTTGGAATAGATCTAGGCTGCTGGGATTTTCACTAGCTTAGCAAAAAGAACATGGGAAAAATGTTTAATACCAGAACCCATATAGTGAGAGCTAAGATACCGGTAGTAACAACTATTTGATTGAAAATGACCTGCTCATGGACACAAGACGGCTACGGGCTAGGGTTCCGGTAGTGCCAAAAAAAAGAAAAAGATTGAACTCAGTGCAGACTAGGAAACAGGAAAGTGAATATATTTAACTCACAGAACCCAACTCCTGTGGGTCAGGGTTCAAGTAGTGCCAAAAATTAAAATTACAAACTCACAAGACACATGTCAATGTAGACTTTGAGTTTGGTACAGCTCACGGAATCCAACTTCCATGAGTTTGTAATTTTGGCACTACCGTAACCCTAGCCAGCAGGAGTTGGGTTCTGTGAGTTAAAAATATTTACTTCCGGTTTGTTTCCTAGTCTACAATGACATGGGTCTGTGAGTTCAATTTTTTTTTTTTTTTGCACAACATCCTAGCCCAGTGGTTCCCAACCTTTTCTGCACTGCGTACCACCTTATCAAGGTTCGGAAAGATTGCGTTCCCCCCTTTTTCAGAATGTGAAAAAGACAATAGTTATTATCATAAAGGATAAGGCATACATGTGTGAAAATGGGTATAAAATCAATGAGGCAATGAGGCTGCTTTGTAGCAAAAATATTGTCAAATTTTGTCTCGTCCTCGTTAGCGACATATTTTTCACAGTCAGCCTGTTTCTGTGTTTGGATTTGACATTCTCTGTGCTTTCATCAAGCTGCATTACAAACTTTTTCATTAGCTGAATTTGCAACCTGAATTACAATATCACTTGCAATGTCTTCGATTCTTCTTGAAACAATATTGTTTGACACAGGAACAGATTTTATGACAATAATCTAGTTGTTTTTGAATCAACATTAAATTATCAGAGGCGTCACGCACTGGTTGCCCCCCTCCCCCCCACCAAAAAAACCCTCAGCCAGACGATTAAAAAGAAAAGAGTCGGCGCGAAGGGCCGCAATTTTTCAAAAGCAGTAGAATAAATAAAAAACTGTCAGTAAAAATGACCTCTCGGCCAGTAAAATACCTTGCCCCTTAGGATACATTTTGGCTGGTGATGCCTCTGCTGGTAATATTAGGCTTTCGGCAATCGAAAATTAGTGAGGCGAAGCTACAGAGTAAATCAGTTTTGGTTCCTTTGCTTACCCCTTGCAATGGTCTCGTGTACCCCTTTGGGGTACGCGTACCACCGGTTGGGAAACACTGCCCTAGCCCATAGCCATCTGTGTCTGTGAGCTGGTCATTTTTAATCAAATAGTTCTGCACCTTAGCTCTCAATATATGGGTTCTGGTAGTAAAAATTTTTCCCATGTTATTTTCTTAAGTCAGTGAGAATCCTGGCATCCTAGCTCTCATCCAAACTATTCCGGGAGTTTTATATTCCACGTAGACACTACTGGAACACAAGCTCCAATTATCCAGTTTTCGGTATCAACTACCGGCTCCCTAGCTTCTGAGTAGGCTACACAATTCCGTGAGACTACTGGACGAGAAGCTGGTGCGATGAAGTTTCTGTGAGCTATTTCCACTTAGCCTACTACCGGAACGGGAGCCAGCACATACAAGTTTTGGTTAGTCAATGACGTCAGATCCCGGAATCGCAACTCATATGGTTTGATTTCTGTGAGTACTACCGGTTCTGCAGCTCATGGGACATAAAGTACGGCTCCCGGTTCCCTAAACAGTGCCTTAATTTTGGTTTTAGATTTGTTTGGATTCATACAATTAATAAAAGTGATATGTCAGCTACAATGTTTTGGCAGCAATATTTCGGCCCTTATTGTCAAGGGTCCTTGTCAGGCTGTTGAAGGTCAGGGACAACGTTGGAGAAGAAACAAACCTAGAAACATTGTCCTGGACATTCAACAGATTGACAAGGACCCATGTCAAGAAGGAGCAGCGGGAATATCGCTGCCAATGCATCTTCTGTAAACAAACTCTACAATACAATGATAAAAAAAAATCACTCATTCTACCTCTTTGTATTGCGTTCTTACCTTAAAACCTGTCTAACCTCCCTGTCAGCTGAAGGTACCTGAAGAGCTCCTTTAATCTGGCTTTTCTCACTACTTCATGGAAATCGACATTCGGAGAGTGGATCCCAGTCAGTTTGGGCTCAAGGAGTATTTATCTTTTTATTATACTTTATTTTTTTTTCAATCGATAAAAATAGAGTTATGCATGTTTTTGTGGTGTCAAGTTAGCTTCTGAAACTCTTTCTTAGGTCATTTATTTGTTAACACTACATTTAAAAAAAAAAAAAGCTCACTACTAAATCCTGTTAAAATTCTGGATAGGTAAAACTCATGAAATTTTTGTGAAACAAGTCAACCAATGAAAAGATTATGTACTACTTAACTTCAAAAATCAGTTGTGCTTCTCGTCTTAACTTTTTTGGGTGTACCTTCACTATAGTTCTACAAATTTGTTATTTAGTTATAGCACTACAGTATCTGGACTGGCGAAATAAAACAGCACAAGGCCAGTACGAAGCCAAACTTTTGGACAAAGCCACAAAACATTTGTGAAACGCCGCCGAAACTACATTCAGCAAAACGCAACATTAGCATCCCAAAAACTGAATTTTAAATTCGACAGCTTCGATAACAGGCTAGACAGTTGGGCAGTTGGAGTGATGTGTGAGGCTTCTTTCTCCTGCTGACCAAACCGGGCACAAACAAACCCTCTTTGGTGGTTTACACTATCTAGCAAGATTGTCTACCCCTTGTGTTATGGTAGTCTCAGAAAGTGGGTATGTCACTGTATCTGGTGTGTCAACTTGAGGGGCAAATAGGTTGTTAACTTTAATACAAAACATTAATTCGATTTGGATGTAAGACACCAGAAATGCATAACAGCAAGTTTGGTGCAAAACCATAAGTTTGCAGTGAATTTGGATGTAGAAAACCAGACGGAAATAAAGGGAAGGTTATAGGTTTCTGTGCGTAGTATAGGCATGGTTAACTTCTGCAGAAACAGGTTGACTGGAGTGCAGCGCGGAGGGCTGTTCGAGGCTTCAAAGTCCTGCAGTCCAAGTCGTTTCCTCTAACGAAACTAGCTATACGCAAACGGTCTGTGGTGGCATATCAGATATAGTTTAACTGAATTGCGTCCCCCCGTGGGACAGGCTATCTACCCCAAGTCTCATACAGCCTATTTAGGTGTCTCGAAACCGATATCTAAAAACCTTTGTTCCCTCCTTTGTCAAGTTTTTTAACGCCAGTGCTAGTAAGTAATTGTGTACCTGAGGTTAACTCTTCTAATAAATGTATTGGACGATTACTTCCATTTTAAAATAATTCATAAGTGTTGATTGCAAATTGTATACATATTTTTATTGACGACCAAACGAATATTCGGCTCATCCGCTTCACGTTTTAGAAATAAATTGAACTGAATTGAAGAAGGGGGGGGGGGGTAAGGCCATGGATTTCTATCGGTGTCTAGGGATGAATGTTTCCTGCAGAAATCGCTGGACTAAAGCGGTTTGGGAGGCTTCCAATATAATATAAGGGTAGAAGCTTCCAAATTCTACAGTCCAAGGAAACTGAGGAGCCCAGCGTGGAGCGCTATGCGAGTCTTCGAACTCCTGTAGTCCAACCAAACTAGCCAAATCCAAACCACCTGTGCTGGCGTTTCCAATATAACTGATGGTTCCAGTCAGGTGCACACAGTAGTTAATAGGCCATTTGCCTTACCCCCCCCCCCCCCCCCCCCAAGTTATAATGTAAAACACCAGATACAGCAATATATCAACTATCGAAAGAGAACCACACCTAAAGGGTTGGCAGTTATGTTTTTAGATTGTGTAAACATCACATACAGTCTGTGTGTGGCTAGTTCGATTGGACTGAAGTACTTACAGCGCTCCCTTATTTCCACATTTGGATTTGAGTTTTTGTGCCCTTATATCTGCAGAAAATTTTCTATCCTGGGCGAACTTCGGTTATGTACCAAATTCAACAAGGCATTTGTCGTATACGAATAGTTAATACCCCAAGTTACAATACCAAATGCAACGATATACCCATTTTTACAGAAGATCACACCACTATGAGTAGGCAATCTAGTTAATCACAGACGGTTTGGTTGTGGATAGTTTGGTTGGACTAGGGAAAGAGACTAGAAGTTGGACTAGAACTAGAAGACCCGCTAGTTGGACCAGAAGTCCAGCACAGCGATCCCCACCACTTGCAAGGTTAACAAGACAAAGGTATTGATGGTATCCCAAAAATTTAATATTTGATCCAGACAATTGGGTCAAGATATTTGGTCTTCGACAGACTTCTTAGACATTTTTACTATCAAAATTTGGAAACAGATTAAGGCCAATGGTAATCATCTGAGAAGACAAAATTCAGATATGGATTCAGCCTGTGTAATTACCATGTAGTTTACGTCGTACCTACTTTGACGAAATTGATCAAAACTTCTTTCGTTACTTCTGCCAACTTTCCGCTTTCGGCCGGATTTCCGACAAACTACTTGTCTGGCAAAAACTAAAGCTCAAAAATGAATCCAGCATGTCTCCTTACCACTACATCGAACCTCTAATCAACTTCAATTTTCCGTTTCAGTCGGACTTGCGATCTATTCGTCCTGTGAGAAAATGATTGTGAAGAACAGCGAGAAAAAATACTCGTTGAGCCCAAACTGGCTGGGATTTAAAATATTGGCAAAAAACAGAAAGTTAGATATAATATTTGACATCAATATTTCGGACCTTCTTGGCAAGGGTCCTTGTCAGGCTGTTGCTGGACTGTCAGAAACGAACCTGCAATCAAGTTATAGGGTTATTTCTTAGAGTCTTGAGGCCAGAACAAATATTTCCTTATTCTATTGATATAGAGTCGCGTTAACCTCTTGCTCTGACAAGTTGTATAGACGTGACATTAAGAGTTTTTAAACTGTCTTTTTTTGTCAGGTGTACCCTTCGGTTCCCTAGTACAACAATCAGACTTTTATTCGAGTCGTTACTTGTTGATGGAGTTGAGCATGGAGATATCAAGAGCTCAGCTCTCATATATTCATCTGTGATCAAACAAGCACCAATTCCCTCGGCAGATGGAGCCTCCAAGAGACTCGAACCCCTTAAGATCTCTATTCCCGAAGGTGATAATTTTGTAAGCCCCTGCCCTTCTCCTACAGGAACTATAAGGTAAGCACAAGTTTGTACAGGTGATGTTCGTAACTGATTTGATGTAGGACCATGTCAGGAAGATAAAAACCTTGTGATCGTGCGAGGCACACGACTAATGCAGTTCTGCCGTGAGACTTGATTACCTTAGATTACTAATATGTGGAGCTTTAAAAGGCTTGCAACGTTTAATTACTCGCGAGGCGCACACGGTGAGACCTACATCTGGTCTCACCGTGATAGGAGTTTACCGAGTCTCGGGGTTAGTTTTGAACCTCGTAATTGCAGATTTTGGTGCGTAATGGTTATTGGTTAAAGCGCGAACACACGATCAGTATAGGGAGCTCACGGACTGGAATTCCTGCCCGGATTATTTGCACCATCATCACTTCCCACACGGAGAAGTTGAAATTTTTTCAGCTTGATGATGAAACTGCAGGAAACCCGGCCGGGAAATCCTGATCGCGTGTTCGCACTTTTAGCCAATAACTTGCCTTGTTTTAGTCTTTCTGGTACGGCCTACGTTGATTAAGAAAAAATATCTGTATACTAGACGCTTCGGAACAAGATAGTGATTGATATGTCGATACTGTGGATAGTTGTCTCCCTCCCGTCCCGTAATGACTATGCCTCTGTCGCCACGTTCACAGAGTTGTAATTGGTTTTCGGGCTTCGCAATAGTGTTACGATGATTATAATTTATTTAATTGGGAACACAGTAGTATGTGCATTATGTAGATTTGTGTTGGAAAGTATTAAAGTAAAAGTTGACCGGGCGAGTGCAGTGTAGTTTATGTAGTGCAATATTAGAAGTTTTATGAAGATTTTTGTTCCTAAGGCTTTAAATCAGTGACGCCATTTCATCCATTTTCGGCCCCCATCTTGGATTCTTTTTTTTTTGCTCAAACGCAAAATTAAAGCATGTTTTCAAATATGCCATAATAAGCATATGCAAGAATCACTCATTGTTCAAAGATCCTTCACAAGTAAAAATTTTTACTGGAGCATGCTGTGAGCTAGAGCCTACCCAAATGAGAGAATAATCGACTTTAGTCCCCTGAAGCTTTCGATCGAAACCCTATCGAGATTTGCCGCGATCTCGAGAAGTAGATCTGGATTCATAAAATCTTTTGAGTTTGGATATGGGGTTAACATCTCAACAAACACCAAATTATATTGAAACTGACTCGCCGCAAATTGAGCGCCGCAGGCAACAATAAAAAAAAATCTTCTGCGAAAACACAGAGATTTTGGTTCAAAACCAGATTACTGACTGTGCGATGCAGTGTGAAATTTACGATTTCGTAAATGCCTTTACTTCAGCATGTCAGAGAAAAAGGAATATAGATAAACAAAACTCGGATTTTTAGCTTCCCCCCACCCCCCAAATGGCGCCACTGCTTTAAATACAATATTATTATGGTGTGACATTGGATCTCTGCAGACCCCTGGTCTCCCATGCGCGACGTTGTCGACACTGTATTTTATTGCGTACTGGATTTACCAGCGCGTTAATGAAGAGGTTACGTAGTCCGTAGGAGTTCACACCTAGACCCCGAACCTTAAGACTTTCATGAGCATAACCACACGACACACGAGCTTTACCGTCACCAATACAAAATGTTGAACAGTAAACAACTGTGTACATAAGTCACTTACTCTATGCTTAAAGTTTCACGGAAAAGCCAACTTATTTTTGTATCATTTACCTGGGTACACTGCATTATTTGGACTGTCTTGAGGGATTTTTTTTAGTTTTTCACTGATTCTCTCGTATGATGTGCATAAAATCTACGACCGCCACCGCGCAAAATTTTACTCTGACGTGGACAATTTGAATCTCAATACAAATGCGGCTTTTCAGTGGCCAGTGATCAGCCCGCGGAAGGTAGCTCACTGCGTGAATACTTATTTCTGTAAATCTGTTCCATCAGGTGTCGGTCCGCATTGTGTCAAATGACCGAAGCGACATTTCTACCTTTACTACCCAGACCCGCCATTTGACAGACCTCTGATTTTCTAAGAAGGAGTGACCGAAGATGATGAAAGATGATGTTTTAAACAGGTTCCAAAAGCCGGTGCCGGCTGGTGCCCGCCGGTGCCGAGTCGGTGTTTACAGTCGGTGCCGGGGAGTGGGCAACCCCTCGGCAAGCTGCATCACGGGCACGGGCCTTCCAGCATATGGCAGAGTTTACGCCGTCCCGCCTAATGTTTAGTGATTAAAAGGTTCCTCGCACTATTTACTGTTTATGCTCCAGTATTCTAAAATAGTTGAATACTTTTAAACCAGGCGACAACACAGGTACAAGTACATAGAGGTACAACGAATCCGAGAGGGAAATTCAATTACATGAGAATCGATTATTCCTGAATTGCGGGGAAAAGGAAGTAACGCATTTTCGTCTGGTCTTCAAGCCTCTTTAGGTGAACACGAACAAAGGTGTCGGTGGGATCCCAAAAATCTAATATTTGATCCAGACAATTGGGTCTTGTCTTCGCCAGATCCAGTCTTCGCCAGGCTAATCATCAGAGAAAACCAAGTTCAGATATACCTCTATAGGCCATAGCCTATCTATTTTGACGATACTGACAGAAACTTCCTGCTTTACTTATGCCAAATTTCCGGTTTCGCCCGAACTCCGAGCGAATTACTAGTCCAGCAAAAAAAGAAAATTCAGAAAAGAATCCAGTGTATCTCCTTATCCCTGTAAAGAACAACTAATCAACTTTGAATAAAACTTTGACTTAAACACAAAATCCGGTTACAACCGGATTCCGGACTAATTGTGTCGGCGTAAAAAATGATTGTCGTATACAGATTCGATCGAAGCTTAAAGTTGTTTCTGAAATTGATTAGAGATTCGGTAATGAGGCAATGAGACATAGCCTACTGAATCCATTTTTGAACTTTATTTTAACAGTAAAGATATTCAGGGAATCTGCCGAAGACTGAAGGCGATGACATGACCCAATTGTTTGAAATTCTAGATTTTTGGGATCCCATCGAAACCTTTGGTCTCGTTCAGTTAAACTTTAAGAACGTTGTATGTGATAGTTGGTCTATAATGCATTTCCGCTAAAGAAGTCTGCTCATTTTCAAAATATCAGAAATGAGCCGAAAAAGCAGCGTGAGAATTTATTTGCGTTACGAATCGTCAGAGCTCCGCTTTATTGTCATTCCTAGTCTCTGATGTGTTTTCTGTTCTTCTAGTGCTGCCAATTCATGTCCTGTAAGTCCACGGGAGGGTGCACGCTACCACCAACCCGATTTTACACCCTCCCTCTACATAAGAAATTCTCACAGCATGGACAGACATTACAGCCACACACCACACTCAAACAATGAGGTAGTGATCGAAGGACCTGATTCGGCAGCACCAAGTCCTGACCCAGAAGAGAATAAAGTAAGACCTTAGTTTTTACCTTAGATGGCTGTCATGGCCGATGCCGTGTTTGTAGTACTTAAGACTTTTTTTTTTTAAAGACATAATACAAACATACTGGCTACCTTCTCTTACTAATTGGAAGCCACCAGTCTATCTAGATTTGAACTTGATTGCTGGGTAGCTGTTTTGGCTCGAGAAAAAACCTACACAGAACTTCTTCTTATCCAGGTGACGAAATTTTACACGTTCGATTAGCAAAGAATTATAGGACTTAATTTATTATTTTGTGTATGTCTTCAGGAGTACCACACTGGGTTTTTTTTTTTTTTTATTTGTATTTGTAATAAACAGTTGGAGCATTAAATGGAAATTATTATTTTGCTCCTTGGCTCCATAGGGCTGCCCCGCATAATCGGCTAAGATTTAGTCAAGACCGAATTATTTCTAACCTAGGGAGTTTGAGGATTTTTTTTATTTGCTCATATTTGACGGTGTTTTTTGTGGTTTTGAAAATTCATAGTGGCAGAGGGATGGTTATCATTGTGTGTATGGTAGAAAGACCATTTTTTGTGGTCCGCTTTAATACACGGGCCCCACTACAGACACACCTGTTCGTAAAATCGTTTTTTAGACGTTTTTAATACCTTTTCGCTTAGCTGTTTTTCCGCTAAAATCTGGTTTCCTCCTCAACCCGTTCATAAATCTGGGGATGGATAAATGCATATCCCGTTTTTAATTTCCAATTAGAGAGTAGCATATTTGACCGTGCAAAACGGATAAGTCAGCTACATTTTATTAGAGCTATATTTCGGCTCTTCTTGGCAAGGGTCCTCTTCAGGCTAAAGCCACTCAAGCTAATATAGCACTAATAAAAGGTTGCTGGCTTATCCGTTTCGCACCGTCAAATATGATTCGCAGTTAGCTTGGGCTGAAGGACTATCTGAGAGAGGAGCGTCGTAAACGTCTGACAAAGCGGTCTACAAACGTCTAAAAACCGAATGACGAACACGTGTGTCCGTAGTGGGGCCCGGGCATAAGCAGTGATCCTACTCGTTCCCGTGCGAAATTCACTGCGAAATTCACATGTGGTTATTCAGAGCTGATTTGTGTGTTTATGGCTGGGTTTTCTGGACTCGGTTGCAACATTTTGAGAACAATCTCCCGTCGACATCCGAAAAATTGTGCAACTGGACTAAAATTGTTTTGGTCCACATTCAAGTGGGATATCGGACTAGGGAAAATTCTTTAGTTATTTTGTTAATGCGTGCAGTGAGGTTGGTTTCGTCCACTACTTTCAGTAGTTACAGTCGGATAATGGAAAGTTAAAACTTGTGTAGGCTACCAACAAACTTGTTACAGCATAAATATCCCGTCACTACCTTTTGCGACTCGAAAATTTGGAATATAATGTTGAGGCGCATGCCCAATGGTTGTGGCGCGGTTGCTCGTTACGCTGGTCTGGCCTTTTCTTACGTGCTTGAATGAATAGCATTCGGATTTACTTAAACAACAAATTATTAATTAATTCACGATGCACCTGCTGAGGTTCACGTTCACTCAAAAACTCGTCACGAAATTGACCCACCCGCCCAACAAAACAGGAAGACACCTTACTAGGAAATGTCGTAAGGTGGTAAAGGTTCCCGTTTTGGTCACAGGAATTGGATTGCTATGGGTAATCTAAATTCGCCTGAACTGGTATACACGCTTCTAGTAAAGATTGGAGAATGATGCTAACTGTAGCCTAATGCTGGTATGAAGGGATGATTTGTAGCAACATGGCTGATCGTTCAGTGCTAGGCTTGGGTATGCGGGTAGACGCTGCTACCGAATTAGTCTTGTACTAGTCGAGCCTTCCTCATTGCCAGTGGATAGTATAAGTAAGTCGAATGGGAAGAGAAAATAACAGGATGGAAGGAAAAAAGAAGCTTTCAATTTCTGAATTGAAGGTGGAGGTTCGCACCTTTTCTCTGAACTAATATAACTAAACACATTCTGGAAGAGTTTAAGTTGGAAATTATTGATGGTTCCTTGGGGGACTAACAGGAACTAAACCGCATGGTGGCTCTGAACTGGAATATGGAGAATACTCTATATGACTAAGTCCAAAACACGCCAGTAATCCTCAGGAAGAAGAAGTAAGCGTGTCCGTACGACTCAAACTCAACGACTCTAATCCTTTCAATCACCGCGATCTTTGGGACCAGCTGTGACAGCACTTCTGCCTTTCTTCCGCTAGCTACCCGGAGAGGCTGGAGATGTTGCATCGGCTAGGAGAGATAGTCATCAAGAGTATAGGAGCGCCGTGGGAAGTGGACGCACTTTTAAGCTAAAATTCGAAGCGAAGAAGGAAATTCGCATCCGAATGCGAAAATTGGAGTGTGTGTGCACGTTCCTTGACATCGCGCCGAACAGTTATATTGATTGGAACATAACTAAACATAAAATGTATTTGAGTGCATAGTCTACACCACTCCCTTTTTGAGAAGCCATGGAAGTTGATTATAATTATCGTCCGATTATACATAGGGAACACCTTTGTACCGTTTGTCGTCGGCTTCTGTCGGAGTAAACTTGAAATGTATCATGCGTCACACCACGTGTGTTTGGCTTGGACTTACGTCATCACGAATGCATTCCGTAACAAAACATTCCTGCTGGCCTAATGATGAGATGAATAGCGCTCATTGTGAAAATAGATTCGTGTGGGCTGGTTTCACTGGAATTATTTTGTTTGCCCTTTCTTGTCTTCGAGGTTTCCTCTCTGAAGTTTGATTCTAGAATAATCATGTAAACGTGGTTCATTAAAGACACCGGATCAAGTGTGACTTGTTCTTGATTAAATTTGTAGCGTCATTCACTTATTTCATATTAAAATAATTATAATGAGGCTTCTAGTCCATCCGTCCGCGAGCACGCTGAACTCGTAACCGAAGGGTCGCTGGTTCGAGTCTCGATGGTGACTTCCGTTTAGTTTAGGTCGGGGATTAGTGGTGTAACCCTGTAATTTAAGTCAGAGTCCACCCGGCTGGGCATCTAGAGAAATCTGGGGAAGGAAAAAGGAAGGGTGTGCGGAAGCACCAGTTTGGCTAGCCCCCAATCGTCGAATGCACTTCCTGGCTGAGGGCAGAGAATCGGGATCAGCACTGCCGATTAGGTCCATGTAGGCAAACGCTGATAACTTCACCTTTTTTTTTCCAATCAAAGTAATTACAGTGATTAGAAGCTGAGCTAATTAATCACAACATTTGAAAAATGTAATTAGAAACTGAAATAAGACCAGAGTTTAGAATCATGTATGAGTGCGTCAAACGGATACGTCAGCTTAGTTATATTCTAGCAATATTTCGGCCCTTCTTGGCAACGGTCTTGTTCAGGCTCAGGCCAGGAAAGGGAACATATGATCGTAATATCACTAGAATAAAACTCAGCTGACGCATCGGTTTGGCGCAGGTAGGTATGATTCGCACTCAGCTTCTGCTACAGGGATTTATGGGACTCGTTTTTGTTGCACGCTGCAGGTCCACTTCTCGGACGCTTCCGGGCTGATTCTTTCTACGTTGGTTTTTGGCACTGTAGGACTTCCGAGGAAGACGGCAGCGCTTCTCGAGGATCGCGGACTTGCTTCCCGACCAAGTCCTTGCTTCCCGACCGAGTCCATGCTTCCCTGCAAGGTGCTGCTTCAACCAAAAATAAATCTTGCAGGCAGTGAATCGAAAAACGCATCTTGTGCAGAAGCAAAGAAGTGCTGCAGCAGCACTATTGCAACAAGAATGAAGCTATGAATGAACGAATTTATTACGCGCAGCCTAGTAGTTAGGCATTTGCACTGTATATACACAAAATAAAGAAAGATATATAACTCAGATTATACAACAACAACAAAAAAAGATAAATAAACGCTAAACAAGAAATACAAAAACAGAAGGAAATGCGAAAATAACAGAAATTGTATCTATAGAATGAGATACTGAAAGAGTAATATATAGGCTACAAACATTTTGGAAGACTTGGTAGGCGAATAGGTCTGTCTTGACGTTTTGGACTCCTTGTCTTTTGTTTGGCTTTCCCGGTTTTTTATGGAAACCTCGTAGTAGCTTACATGGTGTTTCTGCCAAGATTTTCTGAGATTACCACTATAAAACTTAGCTATGCTTACAGAAAACTACTCAAGGCTTCGGCTGTTCTTAGTTTCTGTCCATGTTTCGTGCCTTGGATGACGATCTTGGCAAAATTTGTATAACCGGTCTTCGGAACAAAAATAATGGTCGGGAACCTGATAGGTCATGCAAAGAGAGGAAACGCGGCAAGCGGCAAGCGTGATACCCAGTGGAATGTTAATAGTCGAGATAGGATACATTTACGAAATGTAGAATCTCGGGAACGAGAATGGATCGAAATACTACAGAGGTAGAATGAATTACTGTAATAAGTACGACGTGTCCTTTAACCACGGCGCACATAGTTTGACAAGCTCCAGCAATTGCTAATTTCAAGGGGCTAGTATTGTTCTTTTTGAAAGATGATATTTTAGAACAGTTTTTGTTTTCCGTGAAAAATCATTTATAGTAAGAGTTGTGCTTTAACGATTGCTCCTGTCCATAGCGTTAACACAATTCATTATCACAAAAAGAGGATGTAACTGAAATAATTAATTTCCATTGTTGCCAGTCTACTCTTGCTCGCAGTTCAAATTTAAACTTCTATGTATGTAGAGACATCTACTGGCGAAATTTTGAAATTGGAATTCTCGGCTGTATGATTCCGAGAAAGTTTGACTTTCCAATTTGACCATGACGTTTTAAAGTATGAAAAAAAACTCACCTAATGATTGAGATAAATATTGCCATTTCTGTATGGACAGTAGTTGTCCACCTACCTGATTCCCACTGAAGCTTGTGTTAATGGAAATTGTTTAACTTGGAATTTAGCATTATCGATCGTACATTTTTTCTTCTTCAGAAAATAAGGTAAAGTTTGACCCAAGATTTATTTTTGTTGATGATACCACTCTCTTATTCTCACCATGACTTGATTCTAGGTGACATCAGTTCTAGACTCGATTTGAAAAAGCTTGACTAGAAACTGGAGATTAGGAGCGTGTTCCACCCTTGTAACAATAGTTACTATTAGTTACTATTTCCGTTCCATCCTCACGAAAAATTACTACGCTGACCGTTCCAACCTTGTCGGAATAGTAACTAATAGTTACTATTTGCTTACCATGCCCGGGAGCGTAGTAAGCGTAGCAACTACGCATCTCTGTAATGTGATTGGTCGGATTCGCCCCTGGCGTGAGATCCTGCTGGAAAATAGAAAAATCGTTCCAGCCTTGACTGCAAAAAGCCAGAATTCGTGACGTCATGCGTAGTAAGTACGGTAAGTAGGATGGAACACGCTCTAGAAAGTTGATGTTTGGCGTAAATTTTATTTTTCATACAAAAAAACAAAAAAAATACAGTTTCGTTTTTTCTTTTACAGGATGACAGTAAGCCGCCATACAGTTACGCCCAACTTATCGTACAAGCAATCTCCTCGGCTCCAGAGCGGCAACTAACCCTCAGTGGCATTTACTCCTTCATTACGAAGAACTATCCCTACTACCGGACAGCAGATAAAGGATGGCAGGTAAGGCATTTTAAATGTCGATACACGGAGCCATTTGTTAACTTAGTTTTCGTACTGACCCACACGCCAGTTTGAACCACTCCATTTCACTTAATTTTAAAAAATGAAAACAAGTACTTTTACATAGCTTCATGGCAGAGAGCAGGCTCGATGGCTAGAAGATACAATTGAATAGTACAACTTAATCATGGTCATACAGAACTGTATACAATATAACAGCCACCATCCGGTCCCAAGAAAGGGGACACCTAGCAAGTAACCTCCGCACGAAAAACAAGACCAAAGGTGTCGATGGGATCCCAAAAATCTAATATTTGTTTCAGACAATAGGGTATTGTCTTCGCCAGATCCACTCTTCGCCAGGATAATCATCAGAGAAAACCAAGTTCAGATTTACCTCTATAAGCCATTTTTATTTTGACGATACTGACCGAGATTTCCTGCTTTACTTCTGCCAAGTTTCCGGTTTCGCCCGAATTCTGAGCAAACTTCTAGTCCGGTAAAAAAAAGAAAATTCAGAAACGAATCCAGCGTCAAATCCCTGTAAAGAACATCTACCGGTAATCAACTTTGAATAAAAGTTTGAATTAAAAAAAAAAACGGTTACAACCGGATTCCAGACTATTTATATGTCTGGGTAAAAATGATTATCATATACAGACTCGGCCTCTCTTCTTACCCCTTAATCTGTCATCTAATCAAACTTTTGCTTTTAACAAATTTTCCGGTTTTCGCCGGATTCCGGGCGAACTAGTTGCCCGGCGAGAAAATGGCTTTGACCATCGTGTTCAGCATGTTTTTCCACCCCTAAGTCGAACATTTAATCAACTTCAAATGAAACTTTTACTTTTAACCAACTTTCCGGTTTTGGCCGGATTCCGGACGAACTACTTGTTTGATGAGAAAATGGTTTTCACCATCGTGTTCAGCGTGTCTTATTACACCAAAATCGGTCATTTAATCAACTTCAAATAAAACTTTTACTTTTAACCAACTTTCCGTTTTTTGCCGGATTCCGGACGAACTAATTGTCCGGCGAGAAAATGGTTTTCACTATCGTGCTCAGTATGCGTTCTTACACCATAATCGACTATCACATTAGCTGTTTAAAAATATTTTGTTTGTCCCTTAATTTGAACCCCCTCCCCTAAATGTAAGGCTACAGAGCCCATCTACGAACTTGACCTTACCCTTGACCCAATTAATCCTCACACCAAGTTTTATCAAAATATCTCATTCCCTCCGAGAGTTATAGCGCGCACAGACGGACGGACTGACGAACAGACGGACGGACGGACAGACGGACAACTTTTGCGATGTCATAGGTATCCCTCCGCTTACGTTTTGGGATCCCAAAAACACAAAAAAAAACAAAAAGACGAGACAACCAAGAAACTGTCAATACTCAGTGGACAAGCCATCAATCTTCTTACAAATTACGTATTTATTAATCACTCAATATTCAGTCAGAAGATTGGTACAACATGATCAAGATTGAGGCCAAATGCGACGTTTGGAATCCCTGAAAGTGATTGCCACGGAAGCTGTCTCTTGGCCGAGTTGGGAACAGTTCCGATTACCGTAGAAACTAGACTTTATTTTTCAGTGATCAGTTACGTTTCCGCGAGGTCGTTATTGTTGATCTATCGTTAATTGCAACACGAAGCTGCAGAAATGCGCGCCCAAGTGGCTTTCGTTTCCAGAGTACACGCCGTCGGTCGTGAAAACAGATCGATACTGTTGCAAACACAGAGAACAACACAGTGACGCAGACGGTTTAACTGCAGTGGAAGCTCTCTTAGTGATTAAATTGCTGACGACAGTATCCCTCGGACATCAAGCCTGTTTCGTTTTAGCAGATAAGGTTTACACTTAGTCTTCAGCCTTCTTTCCCTCACACAGGTTTTGAAATACTGGGCAACAAGCTTGTAACCTTAGGTTCACACAGACGTTCACACTGAGGCGATATCGGCCATTGCCGAGATTTTCGTCGCCGAAATCGGCGATTCCTGTTGCTTCGTAGGCGATTTTCGATGTTGGGAAAATTCAACTTTATCGGGCGACAGTACGACTTTATGCACGCATCAGCAACATTTCGCGTTAAATTCTGTTGCCGACGAAAATTAAGTGTGAACATACAGGCGATAAAGATCTTCTGTCGCTGCGATTGAAAAATCTCGTTCATCGCCGCGATTTGCTCTGTGTGAACCTAGGGTAACTCGCAAATGATCGGAGATAGGCGGATGAAACCCGAGCCTCGTTTTTGTTGCATGCTGAAGGTCCACTTCTCGGCCGATTCCGGACTGATTCTTTCTACATCCGTTTTTGCACTGCAGAGCTTCTTAGGAAAACGGCAGCGCTTCTCGAGAATCACTGACTTGCTCCCTGACCAAGTCCGTGCTTCAATGCAAGATGCTGCAGCGCTGCCGCTTCAACCAAGAAGAAAGTGAATCCAAAAACGCATATTATGCAAAGCAAAGAAGTGCTGCAGCAGCGATGCGGCAGCACTATTGCAACAAAAATGAGGCTCCGATAGACTGTTGGTCCGTGGGTCTGGATTTGCCTAACCAAGGCCCAAGGGTTCCCTGATCCAACTGTCACGGTCAAAGGACACGCGGGTTCTGCTTTTCATGACAAAAGCTTGAAACATGATAACTATTAGGATCAGAACGGCGAAAGGTGTAACGTTATTAGCTGATATGACTAAAGCACTGAATCGTCAGACCTCACACCTGCCGAAATGGGCCTTTGGGAACTAGGCGGAGGGGGTGTGGGATTTTGTGGAGTCTATGTTACAAGGATCATATGAGAGATGGATGATGAAGCTTTGCACACTTGTACTTATTGGGATCTAGATGTGCCTTTTGAAGGTCCCCTTCTCGCTGGGCCTCTGACGGAAAACTGGCGAAGAACGAGAAATAGTTCAGTTGAACCTCAAAGTTGAAAGGTAAGTAAAATGCAACACGTGTCTTGACCTGTCTTGCACTGACAGATATGTTGCCATTCTTTCGAACAATCTACCAGTCTATTACAAACTTCATGTTTCGAGGAAGGCTAACCCGAAGTATGTGTGCATAGTGCTCCCTAAGTCGATTTTAGAAGCATAAATCCTGCAGCACCGCCGTTTGGTCAAAGCAGTTGCAAACAAATTTGGAGGTTACCAAATCCTAATGAAATTAAAATTTGAAGAGAAAAGCGTTCTCCGAGCTTTGATCACTAGCTCCAGCCTTTAGACCTAACCTACATAAAGCCCAGGCCCACTCTGTTGGATTAGCCTTCCCGAAAATGATTACTGTGTACAGTGCTTCTTCCGGTGCATTATTTCTGTTTTTTTTTTCAGAACTCTATTCGTCACAACCTTTCCCTCAACCGGTATTTCATAAAAGTCCCCCGATCTCAGGAAGAGCCAGGCAAAGGTTCGTTTTGGAGGATTGACCCACAGTCCGAGTCGAAGCTGGTAGAGCAGGCGTTCCGACGAAGGAGGCAAAGGGGGGTTGCCTGTTTCAGACCTCCACCATACCCGGGGGGTAGTGCGAGGTAAGCTTACGACTTTTTAACGGATGATAGTTTATTGATCCTCTGAACCACACGAAGATCAGGGGAGTATTCTGAAGAAAAGAAACAACACAGAAAAAGAACAACACACAAAATTTATAAATGTAAATAACATCCAAAAAGTAATTTAAATCTCGATATTACATCAGTTATGAGATGTTGTTCGGATGATCCAGGAGCGACTGCAGGATTTAAAGAACTGTCGTAGCTGTAATGCCAATGCATCCTACTTCCAGTTTGTATTCATTAATTCTTCAGCCTGGATGCCCAAGTTTCATATTCACAAAAAAACGCCCTGATTAGTTTGTTTATTTTGACTTTGTTTTTTCATTGTATTTCGTTGTATATTTAGTAGGCTAATTTGTCTTTAACGGTCAGCTTTTCATTAGTATGTAAGTGTGTGTGAGTTTGATTGACATGTTGTTGTTCCTATTTATACACTACTCTTCAGTTTTGAAGGAATCAAATAAATAATAAAAATATGTAACATTTTAAACTCGTTAACGGCACCTCACTAATTTTTACACTTGTCACAGTTCACTATTTTCCTTGCGCAGTATTCTCCCGACGAAATGTAACATGCTATTGATGCGTAAAACAGGTTGTCTGAATTTTGCCGAGTTTTTGCTAAAAGTGAGTGGGACTAGGATTAAAACAACCGAAGCCGTGTGTAAATTTGTTAAAAGCAGAGCCTGTAGTTCTTCAGTATTCAAACAGTTTTGCATGCTGGAACATAAATAGTAAATAGTGCGATGTGTACTTTAAGATCTTCCACTGCTATCCGAGTTTCTGAGACTCGAAACCTGTAAATTGAATAGGGTGTTAAAGGTCCACGGTGCCATTTTTTTTTTTCTTAGCAAGTTTTAGTTCCCGTTTTTTGGAGAATATTATAATACTCGGTACAGGTAATCAGCTCGTGTTTGACAGGTCACTGCTTGATTTTTGCACCCATTCGTCAAGTCAAACACACCTCAAAGTGATATTTCTCTGCTAAAGACGAATAAATTGGGTCGTATCGAATTCGTTGTTCCATCTAAGAATCTCTGCTGTTAATTTGTTTTTGTTCAGCTTTGTTGCCTTAGGCTAGGATTTTATTATCTATCTTTCTTATTTATCTTTCTTATCTATCTTGTCTGTTCTACCTTTACTCTCAGTTCTTCCGTTAACTTACAAAGCTTAGGCTAGAATTGTATTAATAATTTTTACAAACCCGTCAGAATTAGTGAAGCGTCGTTTTTATGCCACTGGCATGTCTGATGCTTTTGAGAAACACCAGGTTTATTTATATTTGCCATTAAAATTGTACCTTACCTTACCTTAATTGATCAAATTGATTTGTTGGGTTTGAAGGAATTTTTTTCTCAGGTTTGTGGGGGCAAGAATGGTTGGGTGGACGAGGAAGCGACACTTTCTTGGGCGTTTTAAAATAAAACAACCAAGGGGCTCGAACGACGATGTATAGGTGTCAGGACCCAATACCCAACCGATTCAGATCAACATCTAGTCCACTATGCTGCCATCTTTCGTCAGGGATGGTGAAAGCTTCCGCGATTGGAATGTGTACTTACGAGATTCTGTTGCAGCAGAAGCGCGCCAGCCTCACCTAACCCCCTTGGCAGTGGCCTAATCACCCCCGATTCCTATTCGAGAGAGGGTTCGCCCCAGACGTTAGAAATCTACTCGGACAGCACGCTTTCGTCGGTGGCTCACCATTTGGAAATCAAGAGCTCGCAGTCAAGGTCCTCCTCCCCGACAGGGCATGGTAAGCCTCCCATTATTTCCTTACAGCATCAGTTTACGAAAGTGCTGCAAACAGACGGTCAGGTTTTCTCGGCTGAAGTTTTCTCAAATGTCAACTTTTTCGATATTGCCTATGATCCAGGCAGGAATTCCAATCCGCAAGCACCCGACCCATATCGTCCTAGTCACCACGTATGCCTTCGCGTCGGAAAAGTACAACATCATCTTGAAAGATAACACTAACCAGACCTTCTTCCCAGGTCCGTATCCACGAATTTATTTGGGGGGGGGGGGGGGTCGGACCTGGTTCATACCAAAAAGTATAGAAAAGTCATAGATCTGCGGTAAAAGCCTATACAAATTATTAAGAAACAAAAATTGGGGGGGGGGGGGGGCTCGAACCTCTAGCCCCCTGGATACGGCTGTATTCCTCCGTACCCAAGATACTACCGTCCTACCGGGAAAGAGCAAGTCCCAAACCATCACCAAAGAGGTATTTATTCAATACCCTGCGACTGTGAGAAGCACTGTCTGCAGAACAAGAGAGGCTTGAGCACGAACAGCAGATTGACCACGCCCTTTCCAATGGGCATCGCCCAAACTACCCCTTCAAATCGGCACTAACAGAACGTTGAAAGCCCTTCCTATGAAGGACGCTTCGGAAAAAACAAATTCTTGCAAGATATACCGGATTGCATCAAACCGTACGAGAAGCCGTTGAAAAACAAAAACAAAAAGAAGTTCAGGTATAACCCGAGAAACCGACCAATAGGCTAGTCAGTACCAGAAACGTTCTATGACATTGTCATTGAAAGAAAATTCAAATCCAAGCCTTTCTTCACAGCACCAGCTTTAACTCCCAGCAATCCCTTCGAATATTTTAACTAAGATCAGATAATTATAGTTGCTAGAATTTTTACTAATTTTAACACAGGTTCGTTTTTTTCTATCTTGAGCCTGAAGAGGACCGTTCCAACAACGGCTGAATATCGCTAGAACCAACTCGAGCCAAGCTGACATGTCCTTTTGACGCAGACATTATATGAAGTATTGATTCAACCATTTCAGTCTCAGCGTTGCCACTGGTTGCAGAATTCTGCGATTTGTCACAGTTTTTCTACTTTTTCAACAGAACGAGCCATAATTCTACGATAGGTTACTTGCCATTAAATAGAAAGTTAGGAGGCCGAAAAATCGATTGTTCTCATTAACAGTTGCCAAAAAGGGCCCAGTTTCGTAGGTGCCAGAATCTCATAGGTTTTTGCGGCCAAATGTCAGAGGTTCCGTAGCAGAAAAGTGGCAACACCTTCGGGTGGTTGTGAGGGAGAGAACCCTCACTGATATCCTTTTGGTTTGTTTCAGTTCTGATGTCATCGGCAGGTCCACCTAGCACGAAGTACCTCTTGGTCCCTCCTCACCAGGTGCAGCAGAAAATCATTCATCCGAACACTCATGTGCCAACAGTTGTTGAGGAAAATATAGAAATCCAGTATGAAGGTGAGTCCCCTAAAATCACTTTAGATTTTCTTTTATTATTAGTGTTATTATTTGGTTTCTGTTTTTTTTTTTTTATTGACGCAGATCCGTTGCGAAATACAAATTTTCCGGTTTTCGTCGGATTCCGGACGAACTACTTGTCCGGCGAGAAAACGGTTTTCACTATCGTGCTCAACATGCCTTCTTACCCCATAATCAACTATCATATTAGCTGTTTAAAAATACTTTGTTTGTCCCTTAATTTGAACCCCCTCCCCCCCCCCTAAATGAAGGGCTACAGAGCCCATCTACGAACTTGACCGTACCCTTGACCCAACGAATCCTCACATGAAGTTTCATCAAAATATCTCATTCCCTTCGAGAGTTATAGCGCGTACAGACGGACAACTTCTGCGATGTCATCGGTATCCCTCCCATTACTTTTACCAACCAATCTGCAGGCGCAATCACCAAACTGCAGGCGCGAACTCGGCAAGATGTGAGCACGGAAGATATTACGCGTTCTTTCAAAGTTTAACTGAAAAACCGACTTATTTTTTTTGTAATTTCACCGAATACACTGCAATATTGGATTGCGTTAACGGATTTTTTTTTTCTTTTCACTATTTGCTCTAGTATGCCGTTCATTCTGTGTCGCGGAAAATTTGAATCTCAATACAAACGAGGCTTTTCACTGGCTAACTGCATTAACATTTGTTTTCGTAAAAAAGTTTTCGGCAAGCATACAATGCACCTAGTAGAGCATACAGGTACCACGGATCCGACAGGGGAATTCCAGCATATGAAATTCGATTATGCGTGAATAGCGGCGTAACGTAATACATTATAATCGAGTCTTCAAGCCTCTTTAAGTGAACACTTTTCGGGTAAACAACCTTTTCGGTTAAACTTTAAGATGCACAGAGAACTTCGTCGGGAGTGTTCCAGGCTGATGCGGAACAAGACCAAATGTTTGGATGCCACTTGCCTGTCAAACCGGGAGATCTCTTGACTTTCTTGATCTAGTCAGGATCAATTTCGCCGGGAAACTGAGAGTGATCCGTACACGACCCTAGGCTGGGCGTCCCGCACTCCGGCTGGATTATTTATCCAGTAAGAAACCGATTAAAATAAAAGATTTGGCAAGTCCCCTCGTGTTCCGCAAATCCAACAGCTTAATGCAGAAATGCGTAGCCCCCCCCCCCCATATTTCCGCTTTGCATTCGATTCATCTGGGGAACTGTTGGTCCGATAAAAGAGAAAGCATAGATCGGAAACAGCGTGTCTCCTTCCAGCACAGGCGCATTGCGAGCAACTGCATCCAGAAGTTTTTAGTTATGTGTCCAGTTTTTGGTATTATCTGAATCATGGCGCTCTTCCCCTCTAGGTCAACCATACTATCGAGTTTGGCCGGTTATTTTCATCCGTTTTCCGATTACCGGTGTTCACTAGTAAGAAGTACTAGTTGACAACCCTTCGTTTGACACACATTCGTTGACTTGTTATCATTCTGAAGAATTATGCAACCGGCGTTGTTGCCAATCAAGCAAATAAAAGTCTGGTATTTGCCTAGGCTAATATCTTTCGGTCAAATCCCAAATCCCTCCCATCTCTTGACATTTGATGAAACTTTGTTTCTAGATAATCTATTTATTTGGTCTGTTATTTGCCTGCTTATCACTGGAAAGCTTCATTCAACCAAGAATGGATTATACGGACTGGAAACCAAAGATCAAGACAACAACTCTGACGTTGCAAGACATGACATAGTCGATGATAATTTCGGGACGTTTTGTGTCGAAACATTTTTGAAAAGCTCCAACTGTAGGGACTATCTTGCGTGACTAATTGCAGTGCAACTGCCACTGAATATGACGCTGTACTTATCTGTGTATTTATTTATTTGTGAATAACCACATAAGTACGTAAGTACTTATGTGCATATTTATCTGTAAAGATATTATACGGCAATTAAACATTATTATTATTGAAACTAGAGAGAATGTTTTGAAGAAAAAAAACATCACTGAGTCCAGTTAATATGTTGAAATAGTTAATTTTTACAGCTAAAGTCGTTAGCACAAAATTTAAATACATCAGTACAGACGGACCTCTTTGCATAACGTCTTCAAGGCACCAATATAAGTATTTAAACATCAGTCTCGTGAAGACCATGGGCCAGAAGATTAGGTACCGGTAGGGAGGCTCGTCATCAACGCTGAAGGTCTCGGAATGACGATAGGTCTCTCTATATAAAATCAATTGTAGTCGCGACTGCCTCCGTATTAAAGCTGGGTTCTAGCAACTGATGATACCACTATGTCGTGGAACATCCATAATTACCTTTTGGCAGTCCATCTGTACTATGGCTGTGAAATTCCCTACCAGGGTGAGCGGTACCATTATATGCCATACTTTTGAAGTCTCCTGTCTCTGCAACGCTGGGTACACTAGCTCTATGTTGACTGTTCAGTTGAGGACAGATCTGTATAATAGCCTTTTCCCGCGACCCATAAGCCACACACTTGGGTCTGTTCTTCACGGAAAAACGGTTACGTGCCAAACAACGGCACACAATCTTTTTTTTGTGCTGTTCTGTTCTGTAAGAACCCTCAGTTTTATCTCCATCTGCTTCGTAAAGTAGCTAATTTTAGTATTTAGACTTTAATTTCCCGCTATATTTGAATATTCCGACTAATTCGAGCCTCAAAATCGAAAATCACCTCGACCTTTGTCGCGGAAACACACTTGCGGGCCACACAGATGACCGCGAAACACTCTTTTCGAGCCTCAAATTTGTATGGGATCGTGGAAAAAAGTTTTAAAAGCGATCGATACCCGCTGAGCATTATCAGTATCCGTTCTTGCTTTCACAGAAGATTTAATTCACGTCTTCTAGATCACTGATCCTAGAAATCATCTTGGCTTAGTGCGTTTTTCCTCCGGATGCCGGGCTTCATGGCAGTTAGTTCTTACCATGCGGTTTCTTTGGATGACATTGACTTTGCCTAAAAAAATTCGTCAAATTCCGCAAGGCAGTGCCAGATCTTAACATTTCTGTATTAGTAGTATGAACATCTTACGTGCCCCATCGGTTGCCAGACATCTGCTCGTCTGAACAACTGTTAAGTTCTTGATGTGTTCCATTGTGCCACAGAAAAAATAAATAAAGTTTATGTTCCAGGTGACAAGTTTTTCTTTGGACCCGACGATTCTCTGATTGCACAACCTTCGTTTGTCGTCCAGGAAATAGGGTAAGGTTAAGATAGAGGAAGTCGCAGGTATATAATGCAACGTGAAACAAGCCACTCAATTTAAATTCCGTACCTTCTCACACCCTACAGAACCACTTTTAAAAATTTGTATTAGTTATTTTAGTTTTTAATTATTTGCAAGCCAAGTCCTTCTCTGTCACTGTAAAAAATTTCATAACAGATTACACAACGACGCGCAGTTCAAATGGATAACACGAAAGATGTTGGCTGTATACATACAAGAAAAGCTGAAACACCGCTGAAAGAAACATCTAGTGCCTTTTTTTATGTCATCATGATGTAGGAAAAGTGAGCAGATGCTTTTTTGGCGGTTATTCGGCTCTTCCTGGAAGCGCGTGTTATGTATAACGTTTGCAAAATCATAACAGATAATATCTCAACTGTTTATCTGTTGAAACTGCGCACACTTGTGTTATCTGTTATGAAACTTCTGACAGCGTAGCTTTCAGTTGGCTTGCCCCCCACGAAAATAGGCTAGTTTCGCCACAGGCTCGGTTTGAACCGAAAGCCTAATCGCTTATTCAGGTACCTTATACCAAGATTTCGCGTGTGATTGTTATTGTTTCTCTCGCGCACCTGGCGGCAACTCGCCATTGTACTTTATCCAAAAACAAGTGCTACGAGCTCATATGGCACTTGTACGAGTAGGCTGTACAAGAAAGTAGATGAGAACGTCACAAAATACACCCGCCATCCAAAAACGCGGTTCGGAAGAAATAGGATATTTAGTTTCACTCATTTCTGAGCAGTTCCGGCATCGTCTCGATTGTCTGTAGCAAATGAACATGACTGTTCAAACTTTCATCTCAATAAATCCATTTGTTTGATCCCTAGACGTGCTACACGATTTCTGGTACTCACTCTATTTCCACCTACCGTGGCCGAATCTGGTTCGGAATAAAAAAAAATTGCCACCTAAAGCATCTTCGTTTATACCATCTATCAAGTTTCACTCGAATCTGAGCATTTTTGGAAAGTTCCGGTACCCCCCCCCCCCTCCCACCAACGTTGTCGGAGCCGGTTCGCGCCCAATCTCTTAATTCCCTGTTCCTGTCCATCAAGTTTGACTGAAATTGGAGCATAGCCTATCTGCAAGTTTCCAGTACCCCCCCTACCTTGGCCGAATCCGGCCCGGACGCCAAATAACAAATCTAGGTCGCATAAACTCGGCACTGTCGAATTGCATCTCATTCAGTCCATCCGTTTGGTTT
Source organism: Branchinecta lynchi (assembly GCA_023053575.1). Classification (NCBI taxonomy): domain Eukaryota; kingdom Metazoa; phylum Arthropoda; class Branchiopoda; order Anostraca; family Branchinectidae; genus Branchinecta; species Branchinecta lynchi. Next base: position 13,483,276 of record JAKZAP010000005.1, read on the forward strand.
TTGTGCATGTCAAAAGTCCCCCCACCCCCAATTCCCCTAATCGTGGTCGCATATGGTTCGAACTCATGTTTTACATGTCGAGGCCATCGATTCGTATCACCCATGAAGTTTCACTCGAATCAGACCACTCGTTCGCAATTTCTAGAAGTCAATTTCCATATTTCTCTTCTCTTGCTCCCCAAAAAATGCTCGGATCTAGGAACGGAAGTTTCCGGTGGTATGTTGTGTCAGGTTCTTAAGTCAAGATAATACGGGTCGCTAATATGCCTGCAAAGTTTTGTTGTCGTTTTACATCTGGAACTATTCTAACTCACGACTACCGGAATTCCAGGAAACACGCTCCAACTCCCCCCACAGAGCCCCGAAACCATCTGGCTTCGTCAATTTCATCTAGGCCTAATGCTTGTTCCATCCATAAAGTTTCGTCCCAATCCCTCTGCTTTTAGAGTTTCTTGAGCTTTCCACCCCCCCCCCCCATCCCCACAGGTATCGGACCCGACCCGGACGTGACACTGAACGTCCGAGGCGATAGCTCACCAGACAAGTTTCATTCAAATCCGATCACCCGTTCAAAAGTTATGCACGCCACTAGATTCCGAACTCCCCATCCACCAACTCCCCCCACGATGGTCGGGTCGGGGACACGGCTGTTCTCAAGTCAATCTGTTCGGATCCCTGACATACCTGCCAAGTTTCATAGCCCTAGGACATCAGGAAGTATGCCGAACTCGCGGGATCGCTAGAAATCCGGACCCCCACCCCAACTCCCCCACAGTGGCCTGATCCGGTCCGGTTATGTCAATGACGTGTCTAGGACCTGTGCTTGTTTTTCCCACCAAGCTTCATCCCGATCCCTCCACTTTAAGCGTTTCTCAAAATTTCCGGTTCCCTCCCCCAACTCCCCTCAGTGTCATCGGATCCGGCCCGGATTTAAAGTGAGGTGTCTGAGACACGAGGTCATCCTAAATATCAATTTTCATCAAGATCCGATCACCCGTTCGCAAGCTAAAAATACCTCAAATTTTGGCTTCACCCTCCCTCCACCCCCCCCCCCCCCAGATGGTCGAATCGGGGAATTGACGATTTCCTATTTAAGCTGGTCGGGTCCCAGACATGCCTGTCAATTTCCATCATCCCAGCACATCAGGAAGCACGGAACTCGCGGGATCACTACAAATTCGGACTTCTCCCCCCCCCCCCAACTCCCCCAAAGTGAGCGGATCCGTTCCGGTTATATCAGTCACGTATCTAGGACTTTTGCTTGTACTTTCCACCAAGTTTCGTCCGGATCCCTCCACTTTCCTGTTTCCCCCTCCAACTCCCCCCAGTGTCACCGGATCCGGTCTGGATTTAAAATGGAGGGTCTGAGACACAAAGTCCTTCCATATATCAAGTTTCATTAAGATCCGATCACCCGTTCGTAAGCTAAAAATATCTCATTTTTCCTATTTTTTCCGGATTCCCCCTCCCTCCACTCCCCTCCAGATGGTCGGATGGAGGAAGCGACAATTTCTAATTTAATCTGGTCCAGTTCCTGATATGCTTGCCAAGTTTCATCGTCCTAGCTTATCTGGAAGTGCCCGAACTAGCAAAACCGGGACCGACAGACCGACTGACGTACAGAAATTACAATCGCTATATGGCACTTGAGAAAGCTCAAGTGCCATAAAAAACCTCAGAGTGCATTAATCTTGTTCTGTTTGGTTGATTAATGTTTAATTGAAGAAAAACAAAAGTAAAGCTGGGGAGACCCCTCACTCTCATTTTGTTTTTTATGGCACTTGAGCTTACTCAAGTGCCATATAGCGATTGTAATTTCTGTCCGTCAGTCGGTCTGTCGGTCCCGGTTTTGCTAGTTCGGGCACTTCCAGATAAGCTAGGACGATGAAACTTGGCAGGCATATCAGGAACTGGACCAGATTAAATTAGAAATTGTCGCTTTCTCGATCCGACCATCTGGAGGAGAGTGGAGGGAGGGGGAATCCGGAAAAAATAGGAAAAATGAGATATTTTTAGCTTACGAACGGGTGATCGGATCTTAATGAAACTTGATATATAGAAGGACTTCGTGTCTCAGACCCTCCATTTTAAATCAAGACCGGATCCGGTGACACTGGGGGGAGTTGGAGGGGGAAACCGGAAATCTTGGAAAAAACTTAGAGTGGAGGGATCCGGATGAAACTTGGTGGAAAGTACAAGCAAAAGTCCTAGATACGTAACTGATACAACCGGAACGGATCCGCTCATTTTGGGGGAGTTGGGGGGGGGAGAAGTCCGAATTTGCAGTGATCCCGCGAGTTCTGTGCTTCCTGATGTGCTGAGACGATGGAAATTGACAGGGATGTCTGGGACCCGACCAGATTAAATAGGAAATCGTCAATTCCCCGATTCGACCATCTGGGGGGGGGGGGGAGTGGAGGGAGGGTGAAGCCAAAATTTGAGGTATTTTTAGCTTGCGAACGGGTGATCGGATCTTGATGAAAATTGATAATTGGGATGACCTCGTGTCTCAGACATCTCACTCTAAATCCGGACAGGATCCGATGACACTGGGGGGAGTTGGAGGAGGGAACCGGAAATTTTGAGAAACACTTAAAGTGGAGGGATTGGGATGAAACTTGGTGGGAAAAACAAGCACAGGTCCTAGACACGTCATTGACATAACCGGACCAGATCAGGGCACTGTGGGGGAGTTGGGATGGGGGTCCGGATTTCTAGCGATCCCGCGAGTTCGGCATACTTCCTGATGTCCTAGGGCGATGAAACTTGGCAGGTATGTCAGGGATCCGAACAGATTGACTTGAGAACAGCCGTTTCCCCGACCCGACCATCGTGGGGGGAGTGGGTGGATGGGGAGTCCGGAATCTAGTGGCGTGCATAACTTTTGAACAGGTGACCGGATTTGAATGAAACTTGTCTGGTGAGCTATCGCCTCGGACGTTCAGTGTCACGTCCGGGTCGGGTCCGATACTTGTGGGGATGGGGGGGGGGGGGGGTTGGAAAACTCAGGAAACTCTAAAAGCAGAGGAATTGGGACGAAACTTAATGGATGGAACAAGCATTAGGCCTAGATGAAATTGACGGAGCCAGATGGTTTCGGGGCTCTGTGGGGGGAGTTGGAGGGGGTTTCCTCGAATTCCAGTAGTCGTGAGTTAGAATAGTTCCAGATGTAAAACGAAACTTTGCAGGCATATTAGCGACCCGAATTATCTTGACTTAAAAACCTGACACAACATACCCCCGGAAACTTCCGTTCCTAGATCCGAGCATTTTTTGGGGAGCAAGAGAAGAGAAATATGGAAATTGACTTCTATAAATTGCGAACGAGTGGTCTGATTCGAGCGAAACTTAATGGGTGATACGGATCGATGACCTCGACATGTAAAACATGAGTTCGAACTATACGCGACCATGATTAGGGCAATTGGGGGGGGGGGGAGGACTTTTGACTTGCACAAAAACCAAATGGATGGACCGAATGAGATGCAATTCGACAGTTTCGAGTTTATGCAGCCTAGATTTGTTATTTGGCGTCCGGGCCGGATTCAGCCAAGGTAGGGGGGGGGACTGGAAACTTGCAGATAGGCTATGCTCCAATTTCAGTCAAACTTGATGGACAGGAACACGGAATTAAGAGATTGGGCCAGAACCGGCTCCGACAACGTTGGTGGGAGGGGGGGGGTACCGGAACTTTCCAAAAATGCTCAGATTCGAGTGAAACTTGATAGATGGTATTAACGAAGATGCTTTAGGTGGTCGATTTTTTTTATTCCGAACCAGATTCGGCCACGGTAGGTGGAGATAGAGTGAGTACCGGAAATCGTGTAGCACGTCTAGGGATCAAACAAATGGATTTATTGGGATGAAAGATTGAACAGTCATGTGCATCTGCTACAGACAATCGAGACGATGCCGAAACTGCTCAGAAACGAGTGAAACTAAATATCCTATTTCTATTTCCGAACCGCATTTTTGGATGGCGGGTGTATTTTGTGACGTTCTCATCTACTTTCTTGTACAGCCTACTCATACAAGTGCCATATGAGCTCGTAGCTCTTGTCTTTGAGGAAGATGTAAGAAGAACCAATTGCTTAAATCTAGTGAATTCGCTGAACCTCGCAATTTGCGATTTTAGTTTATTAACTAGAAAACAAGAAATCTATAAGGCTTGGTAGGCTTGATCGTTTGTTAACGCAAGAACCTGTTTTAATATAATTTAAGTCGATGGCACTTGCCCTTCGGCAAAAGTGCCATGTAGCGATTGCAATTTCTGTCTGTCCGTCCGTACGGGTTTTGCTAGTTCGGGCACTTCCACATAAGCTTGGACGATGAAACTTGGCAGGCATATCTGGGACCTGACCAGATTATATTGGAAGTAGCCACTTCCCCGATCCGACCATCCGGGGGTGGGGTGGAGGTACGGGGAATCCGGAGAATTGAGGTATTTTTAAATTACAAACGGGTGATTGGATCTTAATGAAACTGGATATTTAGAAAGACCTCGTGTCTCACCCATTTTATATCTGGACCGGATCCGGTAACATCGGGGGCAGTTGGAGGGGGAGCCGAAGACCTTGGGAAACCTTGAGTAGAGGGATTGGAATGAAACTTGAGTAGAAATAACAACCACAAGTCTCAGGTACGTCATTGACATAACCGGACTGAATCCGTGCACTGTGGGGGACTCGGGGGGGGGGGGGGGGGGGGGGGGGGGTCAGGATTTCTAGTGGTCCCGCGAGTTCAGTTCTTCTTCATGTGCTAGGACGATGAAACTAGGCAGGCGTGTTGTTAAGAATACATCCTACTTCTGACATCATTGTTAAGAAGTTGAACCTGGAGGAAGTTTCCAACCCCTGTTCTTACACCTTGTTGAGAGGATGGACGAGTGGAGGCGAGGTTTAATGAAGATAAGGCTCCTGGGGTGTGGGCTGAAGAGATTCTGACACCGTAGGTGCCCACTAGCCCCAGGACCAGTCAGGAAACCGGACAAAAGAGATAAGGGAAAGTCTCAGGGAATTCTATAGCTCAGCCGCAGTCAATCCAGAAATCCCTAATCAAGCTAGTTCACACATCCTAGCGAAGCTGGAATTCACATATCCAATCAAGCCCGAGGCCTACTAGCCGAGATGGACCATAACGTCTATAGTTAATAGTTAATTTACGATGCCGGGAAATTAATGATGGTGATGGAAACCGAAGAGATATATAGAAAAGTAGGCGATAGAGGGAGGGAATAACTAGGAGGACTATTGCAGAGCAAAGTGCTATGGGATGTCTCCATAACACACCTCCCCCCCTTGGGCAGAGTGGTGTACGGGCAACAAAAGATTCTACAATGTTTCCATTCCAGCCCCACCAACCAACATACCATCGATAGCTAAGCCATCGCGGCAACCCAGGTTTCTGACAGAGGGGGCAATCAAATAAGTGTGAAACATCAAAGCCCACTCTCTGTTCAGTTAGTTCAGGGTCCTTTATTGAGCTTCAGTCCTACTGACCTTACCCTGACCACACGAACCAAACCAAAACAAATATAAAATGCGAAATAAAGGCAGAATTAATATTTGAAGCGTCGATGCCTTTAAGTTCTAAATAAATTAGGGGCTGGAAGAAACTTTAAAAAGGAATTATCAGGGAAATATTGGGGAAATGTTGCCAGTACCACAACTCATCCCAAAAGAGAAGTCTCTTGAGATTTGTTAAAAATGGAAAATGGAAAAGGGAAAACTAGGAGGAATTTGGGAGGAAAGGGAAAAAGAAAGGCCGCAATTTTAAAAATTACTCCAGTTAGCTGTCGCAACGACCCAAGGTAAGACCTTGATGCAAAAAAACTTGAAGTTGAAATGGGGAGGGACCTACGCACTCTAAGCCGCAAAATAAAGCACTAAAGGGAAGGGCACGCAAGTAAGTAAAGCGCAAAAGACAGGCGCAAAGCATTTTCAAGCATGATGGCCGAACACACGGCGTCAATCTGATGATTGGTCTATATACATTATGTGCAGAAGTATAACGCAACCAAGCGCGGAAAACAAAAGCTAGCGGTGGCCAACGAACGGCTTCAGTCAAATCGACCGAAAAGCTGCATAAAGTGCAGTAGAGACGCACGAGGAGTAAAAGCAACGCTTAAGCAGAAGCGCACTTATCGCAAGGGTTAGCGAAGCGAACGCGAAATTAACAGAAGTACAAAAGCGACTTTAAAAAGGGCCTACACAATTAAACTAAGAAGGGGAAGGGACAAACATATATATATACCTAACCGGAAATATTTATAGCCGCACTTGCGAGCGGGAAAACGCAGACCTAACACGTCCAGCTGAATTTCGCTGGTGATGAGATTGGATGATGTTGAAGTCGGAATAATTGTTGGTCTAAAGTTGAAGTTGTAGCGCCGACAGAGGAATATGAAAAATTAAGGATAAGCCGAAAAAATGCCACAAATAGAAATACGACGTCCCTGCATCACTCCATAGGGCTTGAAAATAGTGCAATATAGACAACGTCGAAAACGAAAGGCGAGAAAGGTTGATTTTATTCCGAATAACCATGGCTTTCATGAAGAAAAAAATTATGTCGGGGAACTAAACAAAATAATCATCATGGAATTGGGAATAATCGCAGACTGTAGTGCGGCGATACACATACAAGGACGACCCACGTCCAAATTTTTTGTTCGTAGTCACGAAAATTAAATTATTTTCACCCACCCGGCCCTACCCTTTAATTTAGCAAAATAAAAATAACTCCCTTATTTATTTTATTTAATTTTGTTATGGTTCAGCTCGGTCAGTCCAGAACAAAAATGTAGGTTTAGGTCCTTCCATTTTTCTCTTTGATATTTCCATCGGCTTTCTTCACATATGAAAATTATTTTATGTCGGATTTATCCTTTTGTTTTTGTTTTCCCTTGTATAGTTTTTTGGATTTTTCTGGTCGCCATGTGAGTGTGTGTCGCGCCACTGACTGTGAATTTTCCTTCCCTCTTTCATCCCACTTCTGACACCATTGTTAAGAATACATCCCACTTCTGACATCATTGTTAAGAAGTTGAACCTGGAGGACGTTTCCAACCCCTGTTCTTACACCTTGTTGAGAGGATGGACGAGTGGAGGCGAGGTTTAATGAAGATAAGGCTCATGGGGTGTGGGCTGAAGACATTCTGACACCGTAGGTGCCCACTAGCCCCAGGGCAAGTCAGGAAACCGGACAAAAGAGACAAGGGAAAGTCTCAGGGAATTCTGTAGCTCAGCCGCAGTCAATCCAGAAATCCCTAATCAAGCTGGTTCACACATCCTAGCGAAGCTGGAATTCACATATCCAATCAAGCCCGAGGCCTACTAGCCGAGATGGACCATAACGTCTATAGTTAATTTATCTCATGCAAATCGTGTACAAGAGTGTGACACATATAATATAGCACTAATGGGTCCCTAACTAAATATATAAACTGGTCCTAACCGTAAATTATAATATAGAGTAACTGAGGTCTTGCTCCGACCAAGGATGAAAGAGAACTCTTCTTGGCTGCGGTTCATTCCGCAGCCAAAATACTTAGAATTAAATGGATCAAAGCCTGACCTCGGGTTAGCCAGCAGCTAACTGGAGCTAGTAGATAAAGACCGAGTGACCTATTGTCACGATGCCGGGAAATTAATGATGGTGATGGAAACCGAAGAGATATGTAGAAAAGTAGGCGATAGAGGGAGGGAATAACTAGGAGGACTATTGCAGAGCAAAGTGCTATGGGATGTCTCCATAACAGTGTGAGTCGTTTCCCGGGTCCGACCATCGTGGGGGATGGGATGGACGGGGAATCCGGAATCTAGTGGCATGGGCAGCTTTTGAACGGGTGATCGGATTTGAATGCAACTTGGCAAGTGGAAAGAGCTACGTTTCAGATGTTCTGGATCAGATTCGATACATGTGGAGGGGGGCACCGGCAAAGTTGTGAAACGCTTTGAGTGAGGGACTGGGATGGAACTTTGTGAGAGAGCACGCACCAAGTCTAGATACGTAATTGAGCCAGATCGTGTTGGTGGGGGGGGGGGGGGGGGGGGGGGGGGGGTTGGAGGTTTTTTTCTGGAATTCTGTTGATCGCGAATTCCAGTTGTGCTAAGACGATGAAACTTTGTAGGCATATTAATGACCCGACCTAATTGACTTGGGAACCCCGTCATAATGCCCTAGGAAAGCTTCCGTTCCTGGATCCGACCATTTTGGGGGAGTGAGGGAAGTGGAATACGGAAATTGACTACCTTAAGTTGTGAACGGGTGGTCCGTTCGAGTGAAACTTAATCCGGTTCGTGCAAAACATGCGTTCGAACCACATGCGGCCACGGTTGGGGAAGCTGGAGGGGGGCCGGAAACTTTTGACTTGCACTAAGACGGACGGAATGGGATGCAAGTTGTACAGTACTGAGTTGATGCGGCCTAAATGTGTTGTTTGGCGTCCGGATCGGACCGGCAACGGTGGGGGGGGGGGGGGGGGCTAGAACCGGATATTTGCAGATAAGCTGTGCTCCAGTTCCAGTCAAACTTGATGGACGGGAAGAGGAGGTGTCACGAGATTTCAAGTCGTTTTCGGCCACAGTAGGAGTCCCGGAATTTTTTTGACTCGCATAGGCGTCAAACGAGTGGAGCGATTTAAATGAAACTTGGAAGGTAGAAAGAGCGTATGCCCTATATGATATATTTTAGGGTCCGAACCGGGTGGCCGAACCCACAAGATGCTTTAGATGATCCATTCTTGAGTCGAAACCAGATTCTTCCGCGGTTGGGGGAGTCGGAGGGAGGCAGCTCCAGATGATCCAAGGCGATGCTGGAAAAGCTCCGAGTTGAATGAAACTACATATTTTGTGACGTTCTCATCTACTTTCTTGTAACGCCTACGCCATATGAACTCGTAGCTCTTTTTTTTTTTTTTTTTTTTTTTTTTTTTTTTTAGTTCAAGAAGGTATTGTATGGCTGTTTTAATAAACGTTTTATTTTTAGTATGTTGTTAAGATGGTATGAATGTAGCCTACACAAAATTACAAGATCACAAGAGTAAAAAAAAATTAAAAAATGATGTAAGAATCAGAAGTTAATTCTACGATTTCGCAAAATTATGTTTTTTGCGTGTTTTGCATATTGCGTTTTGTCGCAATCTTTGGTTCATTGAAAAACGTCAGCTAGTCCGGCATGACGCACGCGTTTATCGGGGGAAAGGAAGAGCAAAGTTTTATTGATTTTATGGCTAGTAAATGCTCAGCCTTATTCTGAAGGAACACGTTATAAATCTTTCTCTCATTTCTTTCATCCCGATTTGAACTGAACGACCGCTGACTTCCCTCGCCTCCGAAAATTTTCCCAAGGACTTCGAAGGTCGTATGTTGTTTTCCCTGTCCTCGTGCCGGATTATGACAACAGAAAAAGCTCAAGTTTTCCGTTGCTTATGCTTGCTGTGTAAACATCCATGCGTACGTCGGGAATTCAAGCTAAAGTCGTGTCGTTTTGCTTTCTGATACTCTGAAATCCACGTATCGTGCACGTTTCGAAATATGTAAATATGAATTGACAGATCAGTTTAGATTGGGGAAGTTGTAACAGTTGATATTGTTTGGTTATGCACGTTCCTTGCGTTGTATGGCGTATCAGCTATATATACATGAGTTGTGTTTTTTCAGATATCACGGTTTTGTAATTACTCAGTATCTATCTGGCTAATTACCGTGGTATCTGAAAAAGTCATCTCACTTTCATCATTACCAACACAAGAGCCTAAGTTTTTTTTCAAACCGGTGGGAAAGAAGGCTGGCACTTGTGATGTGAGTGGATTAAAGTATTTCTTCATTGGAACTTCGGAAGCGCGAATTCGGTAATTGTCGTTTGTGCAAAGCAACCGTAGTATCAGGTATCAGATGTTGTACTATGGAAAACAAAATGTTTATTTTCAATAAAACTGTTCTACTTATACTACTACATGGTAACTGCGGAAACGACAAAACTCCAGTCACCGTGGTATCAGGTGCCACAATTAACTGGTGTGACGTTATCCTCAATGGGACATGGGGCTTTTCTGTTCTCCTGTTGTCGATTCTGGGTTGAAACTAAATACTTTTCTCTTTTTAGGGATGACTATTCAACGTCGATGGTTACTGAGACGACATATACAGTCAAGCGGGAGTCTGTCGAAGAAGCCGCCACTGGCTCGTACTCGCACGATCCCAAACGATACCGACCTGACAGCAATATGAACGAATAATCAGTGGCGCGAAGATACAAAATATAGTCCCCTGAGATAGAACTATGTTAGCGCGTGTAAAAGTTTCTACATTGTTTTTATAAATAGCTCCGGTGTTGTTGAAAATATGAGCCGCCTGTCGGTAGGCGAGTGAAAACCAATGTGTATTGGAACCCGAGTGTTTGAAGAGCTGCTTAAAGTGATTTGTCGCGGAAGGCTGCGCTGTTAAAGTGCGTGACAGTTGGTCTATGTGTACCACCAAATATGTGAATCATTTGCTTGTTGTATTTGCTACCAGAATTGGGATGTTGTTTCACTGCAGTACAAGTACCGAAAAGTTACATGAAAGGGCTGTAGGAATCCTATTGGCAGCTCGAGCAGGCCGACCTGGAAGTACTAGCCCTAACCAATAGACACTAGTTGCGTTTTTGCAGTTATCATCTGGCTAGTTATGGTGGTGTGTGATATTCAGATCAGATCGTTATCTGATATTCAGATACCACGGTCCGACCGTAGTAACTGGTCGTGGTATCTGGAAAGTCATCTCACTTTCGTCAAATTTTGTCAGATTGGTGAGAAAGAAGTTTGGCACTTAGTGATGTGACTGAATATCAGTTTTTCTTTTGGGATGACTTGGAAAAAGCGCAATTTCGGCAATTGTCGTTTTTGCAGAGCAACCGTAGATCGGATACCACGATAACTGCAAAAACGACTATCCAGATCCAGTTACCGTGGTAACAGATACCATGGTATCTGCAAAACGCAACTATAGTTTCCGTTATTCCGAAACACGTAATTTATCTAAAACGTTACGGTACTTCCAAGTCCACACATCGCTTCGGCTGGTTAAGGCATAACGGGCTCTTTCATTCCGGTCAGACACAGGATAGAACTGTAGTGGGGGTCTTCCCGCTCATTGAGCTTGCCGGAAACAATAACCGGGAGCCTGGTGTATCTCGAAAGAGTCTAGTGTCATTGAAGTGCGAATAGAACACCGACCGAAGTTCGAAATCTTTGGAATAAGAACGAATGGCACTATCGGGAAAGTAACGCGGACATTATTGTGATAATGGCCTTGTAGTTCACTCTTCTCGCGTAAATGCTCGATCCATTCTCGCGTAAATGCTCGATCCATTCTCGTATATGAAACCTTGTTTTTCTCACGATGTATGCTCAACTATAGACATTCTCTCTTTGGCATCCTTTGGTCTTCTGCGGCACGTGTAATGAGTATAAAGGGCGAAGAGACGAGTATTAGGAAATAAACTGTACCCACTTCTACATTTCCTTGAAGGTATCCTTGGAAACCCCTCAGGATGTCCGTGGAGACGAAGTGAAACAAGACCAAAGGTGTCGGTGGGATCCCAAAAATCTAAGATTTGATCCAGACAATTGGGTCTTGTCTTCGCCAGGCTAATCATCAGAGAAAACCGAGTTCGGATATTCTATCTATCTATACATCTATAAGCCATATCTGTTTTGACGATACTGACCGAAACTTGCTTTACTACTGCCGAATTTGCGGTTTCGAGCGAACTACTCCAGCAAAACAAGAAAATTCAGAAACGAAATCGGCGTATCTCCTTATCCCTATAAACAACATCTAGTCAACTTTAAATAAAACTTTGACTTGAAAAAAAATGCGGGTTCAACCGGACTCCGGACTAATTATATGTCCGGGTAAAAATGATCATCATATACGGACTCAGCGTCTCTTCTTACCCCTAAATGTATCATCTAATCAACTTCAGATAAAGCTTTTACTTTTAACATATTTTCCGGTTTTGGCCGGATTACAGGCAAACTAATTGTCCGGCGAGAAAATGGTTTTCACCGTCGGGTTCAGCATGTCTTCTTACCCCTAAATCAAACATTAATCAACTTCCAATGAAACTGTTACTTCGAACCAACTTTCCGGTTTTGGCCGGGTTCGGGACGAACTGCTTGTCCGGCGAGAAAATGATTTTCACTATCATGCTCAGCATGTCTTCTTACCCCTCAATCAAACATTTAATCAACTTCAAATGAAACTTTTACTTTTAACCAACTTTCCGGTTTTTGCCGGATTCCGGACGAACTACTCGTCCAGCGAGAAGATGGTTTTCACCATCGTGCTCAGCATGTCTTCTTACCCCTATATCGAACATCTAATCACTTAAAATAAAACTTTTACTTTTAACAAACTTTCCGGTTTGGGCAGGATTCCGGGCGAACTACTTTTCCTACGACAAAATGGTTTTCACCATCGTGTTCAGCATGTCTTCTTACCCCATAATCCACTATCACATTAGCTGCGTTTTTGCATGCCTTACAGCACGCCTGTGAGTAGCAGCTGTGCTTATTAGGTGTTTTGGCAAACCTTTCCCTGTAGCCTTTCTGCTTATAAGGCGTTTTTACCCCTCAGTCCAACAGCCACAGAACGAAATCCACAGGCTACGGCCAAAGGCCTTCTTGATGCCGTTGTCCTTGGCCTTAGCCTGTGGTTCCTTTCAAAAAGAGCTGACAGCTCATATGGCACTTGTTAGAACAGTTATCATGTTTGTTAGATACGGTTTGCAGTTGTCAAGGCTGGATCTCTATCCCGATACTCATCTCAAAAGAAAATGGGCTGATCTAGTAAATCTGAAATGGTTATTCCACTCACTGATAACTGTTCCTCCCATAACGATGATCGGATCGGGGGTGGGACTATTTTTAAGCCAATCTGATAGTCCCTGACATGCCTGCCAAGTTTCATGGTCATAGCACGGCCGGCCAAGTTTCATGGTCATAGCACATTTGGAAGTACCCCAACTCGTGATCACCGAAATTATGGAAAACCCTCTCCAACTCCCCCAACTGTGACATGATCCGGTCCGTTTTTGTCAATAAAGTATCTAGGGTTAACGCTCGTTCCTCCCCTTAAGTTCCATCCCAATCCCTCGACCCAAAGTGTTTCACAAGATTTCCGGTCCCCCCTCTACCCTCAACCCCCAGTTTTCGGATTCGGTCCAGATTTGAAATTTAGAATCTGAGACACTTGTTCTTCACACTTGTCAATCCGGTCCGATTACCCGTTCCGAAGTTATGCATGTTTATAGTTTCGGGATTCCCCATCCCTCCACCCCCCCCCACTATGGCCGGATTTGGGAAGTGATTATTTCCAAGTTAATTTGGTTTTGGAGCCCCAGTCTGGAACAGTATCAAAGTATAATTAGGACAGAAGTAGCTTACGTTCTTGGGAAAAGCAGAACACAATCAGATAAAAGCTTAGTTTAGCATTTTTGTTCTGACCAAAATCCTTAAACTGTAGCTTTTCCTCCATTCGGTTCTAAATACAAGGTTCAATAGCGCAGTGAAGCTAGCGTGTCGGGCCTCCGCGAAAGAGGACGTCGCATCGATACCGCATCAGACTATTACCCTTTCGCAACCCTTGTTCCTAGTTTCCGGACTCTCGGATCCGGGGAAAGTCGGATCGGGGAAGATTATTTATAAGTTATTCTGGTCGGGTCCCTGATATGCCTGCCAAGTTTCATCGTCGTGGCTTGTTTGGAAGTGCCCTACGGATGGAAAATGCGATCGCTATATGGCACTTGGCCGAAGGGCAAGTACCATAAGGACGCTGAGTATCTGGAAATTCTGAAATACAAAAATGATTTTTTCAAAGTTAAGTGTAAGTATTGTGAATGACTGCTGTTTGCTTGTCATCTCTCTGTATTCGGGGAATTTGTTTTGTATAGTGGGTCCAGAACTTTTCGTAGCTGTAGGTTGCGGTGTGTCCAAAAGAGCTCATAGGGCTAGTTAGCACACTAGTTTAAAACCAGGAAGTTTAAAGAGTTTAAAATTTCCCGCCACTGTCCGTTTGAGCACTTATAAGGCGTGTTTGCTGTACGAACCCACAGGCCAAAGTCTACGGCAAAAAGCGTGCAAAAACGCCTTATTAGCACACAGGCCAACAAAAACAGGAATGCAAAAACGCAGCTGTTATCTGTTTAAAAATATTTCGCTTACCCCTTAATTTAAATCCCCTCCCCCACTCCTAAATGTTGAGCTACATAGCCCATCTACGAACTCGACCCTACTCTTGGCCCAAAGAACCCTCACTCAAAGTTTCATCAAAATGTCTCATTCACTTCGATAGTTATAGTGCGCACAGACGGACGGACGGACAACTTTTGCGATGCCATAGGTATCCCGCCACTTACGTTTTGGGATCCCAAAAATGGACTCTTTTTAAGAAAAGAATCGCAACGCTTTGCGCCGAATAATTTTTGTACCGACTGGCCGACAACATTGGGGGGGGGAGAGACCTCCTTGCCCCCTATATGTGACGCCTCTGCCTGTTACAGCTAGAACTCACATCTGACCTCAGGGTCACTCCAAGAAGTTTTACCAGAAGCGAGCTTCAACTAGAAAGCAAATCCATTTCTTTTCACAAACCAAATGAGTGGAAATACTGTCATGGCAGACAGTGTGGCCAGACATCTATTGACAAATACCGGACTCGGGAGGGCTTAGAGAACTGTATCGGATTCCCAAGACGCGGCCCTCTCCATCAATCACTGAGCCAGCAGACGACAGGATTACCTTTTGCTGGAAAGTGCGATATGGGGTAAGAGTTCTACAGGCGAAGTTTTAACGCTTTTGGCGAGAAAAAACATAACGGAGATGCCAAAAAAATGTCATAGAAGAATGTGCGGAAGCAGAGGCAATCAAGTAATCTATTGATAAAGACTGAAATCGGAAGGCTTTGAAAACTGTATGGGATTCCCAAGACCTAGCCTTCTTCATCTATCACTGAGCCAGCGCACGACAAGGCTACCTTTCGCAAACAGGTCCTAGTTTTAAGGCTTTCGGAGATCAGAAAACAATAATTGGAGATCAAAAGTACTGCTGCTGGGCTTCGCCAGAGCCCAGAATATATTCACCGATAACGTAGCACATTACAACGTAAATCGATAATTGCGCGACATGTGGCAAAACACTCCGTGAGATTTACTCTCCAGCCTGAGTGTGCCGAACAGCTGGGCTGGTATCTCCAGTAGAGAATGTTCTTTCCACAGTTTGGTCCAGTCCTTGGATTCGCAGCTAGAAAGCGGAGTCTTGGCTACATGGCTTCATTTCTGATTGGGACAACACTGGTGAACGGGTCCTAGTTGCATCGAAACCAGACCAGGCTGGTTCATACAGGTTTTTGGTGATCCAGCACCTAGATTGATTGAAAGCTGACTGAACTCGCGATGAATCCATTTCTGCTGTGTTCAATCGCGGCCGCTTACCACTGATGTTCCTGTGCCGTAGCACGAACGCGACCTTGCATTATTTTTAGATGTAAACACTGACCGATGGGGCCATAGCAGACTTCTTTGGTATTAACCTTTCTTCATCTTACTAGTTTCGATAGGGATTTGGATAAGCTGACGAGGCTCAAAAAGCTTCGATATGCTTTACACATATTCTCAAGCAAATTTCTGGTTCTTGTAGAAATTCTGGGCTTGTTATAAGCGGTCGCCACATAACTGTTCGCGGGGACGTTATTGGAACGTGTACTTGCTTTTCCCGTCTTTCTTGATTTCATACAGGTGACGAGACCCAAGAAGATTCCACGGCTTGATACATACTTTCATGCGAAGTTACTTTCAAGCAGTGTTCTGGTCCCTGAAGAGATTCTGGGTTAGCTTACAAGTGGGGAAGACACACTTTCCCAGCAAACAATTCTGAAACCACAGTAATCCAGAGAGCCAGCACGAAGAAGATGTATGCCCATCCCACGTCGTACCCATTCGGCAGCTGATAGGCCTCTCCTCCAATTTCAGACATTGAAAAGCCAAGTGGAAAAATGACGGCAGCCAAGCAGAACATGATCACTAGAAAAGGAAGAAACTTTACGTTCAGCCAGCAAACTTGGTATTTTCAACAGGACATGTACATATCCCATCTGCCTAAGTTAGCTCCTTTGTTTTAAGTGGAGTGTTCCCCAGGGGCAGTTAGAGGGGGGGGGGGGCGTGGGGGGTGACTCACTCCCCCCCCATGCTCCAGATAATCTACTCTCAGTCGTACTTTATGAGCTTGTCTGTATGATAGTTCTATGTTTTGAGCTTTTCAGAAGAACATACAGGCAGTTATCAACTAGACCTACGTTGCCCGGGCAACGTGAAGTGTTGCGGCAACCTTTGTCCGGCTTCGCCGGCTAAAGTGTTGCGAGAGCAACACTTTGGTTTTGTTTCTTCGCTGTCGGTTAGATGCTGAAATTGTCAACTTATCGAAGCTTTTAAAACGGTATGTTCTAAAAAGAATAATCACATAATCAAAAGATGTTCTTTAGCGTTGTAAAACCAACAACAAAACAATATCGGAAGAAGGCAATCCGTAACGTTTCAGGATTAAAATACCATAGATGACACTATTAATTATTACAAAACTACCTTATTGTTTTACATTACCGTATCGTTTGTACCCGTTGCGTAAACAGTTAATCCTAGGTTATAGCGATAGACCATCGATACAAACTTTCTTACTGTCATATTTACAGAAATCGAATACAATGTGCACCAATTTTCAAAAATGTCTAGCCCCTCGTGCTTACTTACAAGTCCCTCTCCCGTGATTGACATCAAATTCACCGGAAACAAATAATGGATACACCAGCTATCAAAAGTTGCAAACCCCTCATCGCTGAAGATGATTATAGCATAAAAGCCGATTATTACTTACAAGTCCCATGCATGTCTTACAATTGGGAACAAAATTGTTCTTACCATCGAATACACCTGAGACAAATAACAGGTATACCAACTAGCAAAAGCTGCAAACTCCTCGTTGCCGAAGATGATTATGAGCTAACAGTCGACTGTTGCTTACAGTCGACTGTTGCTTACAAGTCCCTTACATGTCTCACAACTGGTATCGCCTATTTTTTGGTTTCAGTGTGTACCTTACTCTTAAAGTTGTCAACCCCCTGAAACTTTCAAACTGGTTTATCTCATGAAGGATTTTTGTTCACAAAAATGGATGGCATATATTTTGATCAGCTCTTCAAGTGCTACCGATTGCCCTAATCACAACAAAAGCATATCGGAAAAAGGGACTAAATTGACTTTGCAGTCAGTTGAACTTTATCCTTTTCAATCGTAGACATCGTGACGGATGAAAACTTGGAATAATATCCTATATAATCTAGTTGGTATTATAAAGCTATCCGTAACTTTTTAGGATTAAAATACCATAGATGACACTATTAATTATTACGAAACTACCTTGTTTTACATTGCAGTATCGTTTGTACCCGTTGCGTTAACAGTAAATCCTAGGTTACAGCGATAGACCAACGATACAAACTTTCTTACCGTCAGATCTATATAAATCGAATACAATTTGCAACAATTTGCACAAAATTCTAGCCCCTCGTGCACCGATTCTACTGACAAGTCCCTTTCCCGTGATAGACATCAAGTTCACCGGATAAAAATAATGGGTACACCGACTAGCAAAAGTTGCAAACCCATAATCGCTGAAGATTTGTGTAGCATAACAGCCGATTATTACTTAAAAGTCCCTTGCAAGTTTTACATTTGGGAACCAAATTGTTCATCAAATGACAGGTACGCCAACTAGCGAGAGCTGCAAACCCCTCATTGCCGAAGATGATTATGAGCTAATAGTCACCTGTCGCGTACAAGTCCCCTAAAAGTCTCACAACTGGTATCGCCTATTTTTGGTTTCAGTGTGTATCTTACTACTGAAGTTGTCAACCCCTTGAAACTTTCAAACTGGTGTATCTCATAAAGGAATTTTTTTACCAAAAAATGGATGTCATATACTTTGATCAGCTCATCAGCGGCTATCGATTGCCGTCTAAGTCGAACTTTATCCTTTTCAATCGTAGATATCGTGACGGATGAAAACTTGGAACAATATCTTATATAATCTAGTTGATATTATAAAGCTATCCGTAACTTTTCAGGATTAAAATACCATAGATGACACTATTAATTATTACAAAATTACCTTATTGTTTTACATTACCGTATCGTTTGTAACCGTTGCGTAAACAGTTAATTCTAGGTTATAGCGATAGACCATCGATACAAACTTTCTTACTGTCATATTTACAGAAATCGAATACAATGTGCACCAATTTTCAAAAATTTCTAGCCCCTCGTGAACCGATTCTTACTTACAAGTCCGTCTCCCGTGATTGACATCAAATTCACCGGAAACAAATAATGGATATACCAGCTATCAAAAGTTGCAAGCCCCTCATCGCTGAAGATGATTATAGCATAAGCTTTTTAAACGGGATGTTCTAAAAAAATTAATCATATGATCAAAAGGTATTCTTCAGCGTTGTAAAAACAACGCCAAAATAATATAGGAAGAAGGGACTAAATTAACTTTGCAGTCAATTGTACTTTATCCTTTTCAATCATAGACATCGTGACTTATATAATCTAGTTGGTAATAGAAAGCTATCCGTAACTTTTCAGGATTAAAATACCATAGATGACACTATTAATTATTATGAAACTACCTCATTGCTTTACATTTTCGTTTGTATCCGTTGTGTAAACAGTTAATCCTCGGTTACATTGATAGACCATCGACACAAACTTTCTTACCGTCAGATTTATAGAAATCGAATACAATGTGCACCCATTTGCAAAAATTCCTAACCCCTCGTGAACCGATTCCTACTTACAAGTCCCTCTCCCGTGATATACATTAAGTTAACCGGAAACAAATAATGGGTACACCAGCTAGCAAAAGCTGCAAACCCATCATCGCAGAAGATGATTGTAGCATAACAGCCGATTATTACTTACAAGTCCCTTGCATATCTTACCATTGGGAACCAAATCGTTCTTACCATCGAATACACCGGAAACAAATAACAGGTATACCAACTAGCAAAAGCTGCAAACCCCTCATTACCGAAGATGATTATGGGCTAATAGTCGACTGTTGCTTAAAAGTCCCCTATATGCATCATAACTGGTATCGCCTATTTTTGGTTTCAATGTACCTTACTATGAAGTTGTCAACCCCTTTGAAATTTTCAAACTGGTGTATCTCATGAAGGAATTTTTTTACCAAAAAATGGATGACATATACTTTGATCAGCCCATCAATGGCTATCGATTGCCGTCGAAAAAAAAATTCTACCTGTCTTAGTTCAAAAGTTGACTTTTTTGCCGTAGGCTAACTTTCTAACGTCACGACTTAGAAAGGAGCAAAGGATAAGCTCTAGTTTCTTTAGCAATGAGAGAACTTTTAAAGTTTAAGAGGCACATCTGATACCGTTACTCTACCACAAACCAAAGTGCAAAAAAAAAAAATTATAAACTCAGCTGAAATCGTCGCAGACATAGACAGAAACAATAGATGGCAGCACTTTCGGACCCGTGGGAAAAAGCCACTTTTTTGTCTCTGTAGATTTTTCTATTTATCACTCAAAGAAGATATGTTGGCTGTGGGGCCGGGTAACTGCCGCATATATTTAACACTTATAGATTTTAGTCCATCTTCAATTTGAAACTGGTGCCTGCCTGCTTGCGTGCTAGAACGGAGCTTTCCACTCGAAAGCAGAAACATCTTTTGATGAAACGAAAGGTTCGCTACACAACTTCAGATAGTCCTCTCTGACATAGGCTATACAACTCCACTTCACTTCGCAAACCGTAGGCTCTGGCTCGATGACAAGCAAAAACCATCCTTATTGGCCCCAGGCAAGAGTTCTACGGAGCTTTCCAAAATGTAATGTCATATTCGTCAATCCGGCCTAAGGTCCACACTTTCCGTAAAAACCGCACAGGTTAGACCCTTCTCAGTTACCAGGAATAAAATGAAATCGGAGTCATAGGAAAAAAAAAAAAAAAAAAAAAAAACGAGGACAAAACCAAAGTGTTGCTCTCGCAACACAAATATAGTTTTGTGTTTCCTAGAATGAAAGTCGTATGTTTGAGCTTGCCAGAAGGACACGAACTGCGAATTTCACCTGAAAAGACCCGTTTCTTGTCGTACTTTACAAAGGGATATTCTAGTCGTAAATTAGAGACAGCCCTAAGACTTGACCTTGCCAGATAAAGGCAGACAAAGCAGTTAGCTAATCGTGAACTTCGCCTTTCGCAAAACTTTACATGCGCCGTCTTTCAAAGTAGCCTACTCGCTATCTGGTTGAATGGCCCGTAATTTAGGTGAGCTGTTTATCTTTATTCTCTTCCCCCTTTTTTTACTCAATACCCCTAATCACATCCCAGCTGAGTTTCGGGAAGCGACTAACTAGTCTGAGTTGCAGCGCTTCGGGTTCGGATTGAATATATTCCGAATCCAAACC
Organism: Branchinecta lynchi; assembly: GCA_023053575.1. Lineage (NCBI taxonomy): Eukaryota > Metazoa > Arthropoda > Branchiopoda > Anostraca > Branchinectidae > Branchinecta > Branchinecta lynchi. The sequence continues at coordinate 13,503,807 of JAKZAP010000005.1, forward strand.
GCATGAACCCGTCCTTGGTTGTTAAGTATCGGAAGGTAGGTCAGCAACCAGATGTTTCCCGTTCTCTCACCATTCCTCCAAACCCAAATCTAATCCCTAGCCTAAGATTTCAGCCACCTTAACAGCTAGAAATGCCAGAAAAAGGTCGGATTACAAAAAAGTCACCTGCATCGCTGAGTTTAAATTTGTCTTATACGGTAAAAGCTCCTGCTTGGAATCTGAGCCACGTTAAAAGCAAGAGTTTGCGTGGGAAAGTCGAATTTTGCCGAATAAAAGGCCGATTTCAAAAATTTTGCTTACGGCTCTTTCGTAGTCCTACCCTATTTAGTAGAAGTACGATTGTCTGGATCAAGAAGTCTGATAAATATTAAACTTTGGAATCCCATCGATACCTTTGGTCTTGTTTTAACGGACAAGTAGTTCGCCCACAGTCCGACCTAAAGCGGAAATTTGGCAGAAGTAAGGCAGCTGAAAGTTTTGATCAATTTCATCGAAGTAGAGACGACGTATACGTATAGGGGTAAAAACAAACTCTGAATCCATATCTGAACTTGGTTTTTCTCAGATGATAGCCACTGGCCTTAATCTGCTTCTAAATTTGAATAGTAAAAATTTTCAAGGAGTCTGGCGAAGACCGGATATCTAGAAGATCCATTGTCTGTATAAAATATTTTGGTATCCCATCGAAACCTTTGGTCTTGTTATTTCTGTCTTGCTCAAAATAGGTTTCTATGTAAGAAAATAAAGTTTACCCGACTGAAAACTTGGCTGGTATTTTTATTATCATTAACAGCAAAAAAGTTCAAGCCTCTTCAAATTCTAGGAAAAATATCGACACAAGTATTCGGCGGTTCCAACATGTTCACCCAGTGGATTTTTGAAAGCGTCGACTTATGGGCCGGCAACGACGTGGGACGGAAGTTAGTTACAAAGTGTGAGGTTCCAGTGTGAGTAGCCATGGATGGCAACTCACACAAGAGGGTTAGTTTGTATCAAGCGGGAGTTCAAGTTTGAACTAGCATTAGTATGTTAAGGTTTTGAGAGTAGGACTAATATGTCCAGGTCTGATATGGACTCCAGCACTAGGGAGAATTCCATTTTATTTATTTGTGACCCGCTTTCTGTATGAGTAAAACACACAAAATAAAATACACATATTAAAACACTAAAGAAAACAATGTACATAAACATTTTATCACAGCTGATCTGCGAACTTTTTCAGAGGGTAGGAACGGTCCATGTCCGACGTTGGAAGCACGATTACCTTCTAGCAGCCTCTGGTAGAAGGTTGGATCACACCCTGGTTATGAAAAGTATAACTTACTTGCTGCGAACCCGAGCCATCTCGCATAGCCTACCATCGAAGTGTCCCATGCAGAGGCCAGCAGTAGCACAACTGTAGAAGTGACACAAACAGTTCCAACAAACACCAAAAGAAGTGTTAACAGCCACTCTGGTGCAAGGGTGGCAGAAAAGCAGAGTTTCGGTTGAGCAGTCAGTGTCACACATGTCCAGACGAGTCCAAGTGCTGTTTCACCTACAAGACGAGGGGAGCTAGGTGAGGAAACTTATCTCTGCTTTCCCATTAGCCAACCACCACAGACCTAAGTTCACAAGAGAGGTGTTCAGCTTGTCAGCAAATTTTCAAATTTAACACTAATGCACTGGACCTGCCGACCACAAGTTACCCGAAACGCAAGCCAATGACAAGTTGACTTGAAGCTGCTCAGTACTAGAATAGGGCTAAAAAGGTCGGGGGTGTGATTTTCATATTGACTAATTTAAGAAATCATACTGCATTAAACATTCTAGAACAAAGTACAATTCAAAAGATACAAGTTAATAGTCTGAATCAGAGGCGTTAGTTGCTCAAATTTTTTTTTTTTTTTTGGGGGGGGGGCAAGTTATTTTCAACTGGCTGGTTATTTTTACCGACTGTTTTTGCACAAAGGTGACTGTCTTTAAGAAACAAAACCAAAGGTTTCAATGAGGTCACAAAAACCTAACATTTGATTCAAACAATTGGCAATCTTCGCCATTCAGTCTTTGTCAGATTCCTTGAATACTAAGTTGCCCCGATACTGAATCTCTAATCAATTTCAGAAACAACTTTGAACTTCAACCAAATTTGCAGTTTCAGCCGAATTCGTAATGAACCATTTGTCCAGCAAAAAAACTAAGTTCAGTTATGGATTCAGCGGACCGGACCTCCTTACCCCCTCAATAAATATCTTTTTAGCTTATAAAACATACATATTTTTACCGTAAATTCGAAACCTCTCCTCTGCCTCTAAAGATAGGACTAAAGGATCCATCTACGAACTTGACCTGTACTTTACCAGTGAATCCTCATAGAACAAAATCATCGCTTGAACAACATATTTCCTCGTTTGAACATTATATATCAACCCCTTCGACCTTCGATTACACTAGATTTCCACGGAACAAATCAATGTCGTCATCCACGCACAGAGCTATCCTGGTTTGAGAATAAAGGGGTAGGACTGCCATAGCCGAAAATTGGTTGATAAATTTTGAGTTCGGTTTTCCACGGATTCCGGGTGAACTACTTGTCCGGCAAGAATTCGGATTCAGCGTGTCTCCTTACCCCTAAATCAACTATCTTAATAGCTTATAAAAAATATTTTTCTTTGCCCCTTAATTTGAAACCCCCCTCCCCCAACCCTAAATATAGGGCTACCAAGCCCGGGTCGCCGTCACTACCCCCACCCGTCGATTCACCCACCCGTCAATACGCCCAATCTAAAAATCCGTCGATTCATCCAACCGTCGATTCGCCCACCGTCAATTCGCCCAACCGCTGATTCGCCCACCCGGTGATTCACCCACCCGTCAGTTCACCCACCCGTCGATTCGCCCAATGTCGATTCACCCAACGTCCTATTGCTTGAGCGTCGATTCACCCAATTCTATGATCCGTCGATTCGCCCACCCGTCATAAGACCCAAAAAATCCGTCACAACTCCCACTTTTTCCGAAAGTTCGCCTACCCGTCACAAGACCCAACAAATCCGTCGATTCGCCCAACAAATCCGTCACAACCCCCACTTTTTCCGAAAGTTCGTCAACCCGTCACAAGACCCAAAATATCCGTCGATCCGCCCAATTTTCAAAACCGACATTTGATCCACCGCGGCTCTTTTCATTGAAGACGGTAGAAGTTACAGGGGAGTAATTAAGAAGGATACAATACCGTCCGATGCAAATAAGGGTGAAAACTAGTCAATTCAGCTTGAGCAAGAATGATGAGAAGCACGATATAAGACCTCGGTGCGGATACGAAAGAGGAAATGGAGGATGAATGCAAGAGTAAAATACCAATTAGCTACCATATTTTTAGGTACAATTTGTACCGAAAGCGGTAGGCCACATATTGCGATTATTTGGTCGGTTAAAGGAAATTACAATGAAACACGATCATTCAATTGTCAATAGAGTGAAATTTGATTGGTGCTCCCCGATAACTTTGGTCGGCAGACATGATCCAATGTTGGGTTAACCTTTGGTCGGCAGTAATACTAAAGGTTCCGACGGGAACCCAGAGGAGAATATTATGAAACTATTACCGCTGGAATACTGAAGGTCAAGGGATATACTGATCCATCTTATGCTTCCTTACATATGACCCTTGTCGGATGAATCGGAAAACAATTGTACTACTTAGTCGGTAACTTTACAAGCTTCCATAGAACAGATGGCGGACGACAATTATAAGTCAACCTTTTCACTCAAGTTTTTACCGGATTTCTTTTGTTACTCCAGTTGTTCCGGGCTGTGCCTGATTTTAGCTGAATCGGTTCAGCAGGAAAAATCCTACGACCCATAATGTCTACGATTCAGAATGACCACGATTGTACAGTTTGAGATGTTCAGGCAGTAGTAAATTGGAGCTAGTGATGAATGTGAAACGAAAGGAGCGGACCGAGTATCAGGATGGCAATAATCGTCCATTGAAACTGTTCAACTGTTCAATTACAATGTAATTTCGAAGTCTGAAAATAACAAGACCCATGGTTTCGATGGGATCCCAAAAATCTAATATTTGATCCAGACAATTGGGGCTTGTCTTCGCCAGATCTAGTCTTCGCCATGCTAATCATCAGAGAAAACCAAGTTCAGATGTACCTCTATAAGACATATCAATTTTGACGACGCTGACCGAAACTTCGTGCTTTACTTCTGCCCAATTTATCGGTTTCGGCAGTCCAGCAAAAAGAGAAAATTCAGAAACGAATTCAGCGTATATCCGTAGGCCTATCTCTATTAAGGACATCTAATCAACTTCAAATAAGACTTTAACTTAGTAAAAAATTATTGTCATATACAGAATCAGCGTCTCTTCTTCGCCCTAAATCTGTCATCTAATCAACGTAAGTTTTCAGCATGTCTTCTTACCCCCTAAATCGAACATTTAATCAACTTCAAATGAACGATATTTCGGTCCTTCTTGGCAAGGGTCATCGTCAGGCTGTCAATCTTCTGGGTAAACGTCGGGGAAGGAAACCAAAAAGTTGACCCACAAGGTTGACAGCCTGACGAGGACCCTTGCCAAGAACGGCAGAAATAGCTTTTTTGACGGTGCAAAACGGATAAGTCACCTACATTTTATTCGAGCTATATCGCCGAAATTTTGCTGATGAAGAATCGTAGCTGACGTATATCCGCTGAAAACGTTGTTATATGTTTCAAAGTCAGCTTGGGCTCAAAGAATATTTTTCTTCAGAGAAAACTTTTACTTTTGACCAACTTTCCGGTCCAATACTTGTCCGGCGAGAAAATGGTTTTCACCCTCCTGTTCAGCTTGTCTTTTTACCCCATAATTGGCTATCACATTAGCTGTTTAAACATATTTTGTTTGCCCCTTAATTTGACCCCCTCCCCCACTCCCAAATATAGGACTACAAAGCCCATTTCATAAAAATAATTCCCCTCGAGAGTTATCGTACTCGCACGGCCTACGGACAACTTTTGCGATGTCAAAGGTCATTTACGTTTTGGGATTCCAAAAACGAAACACCAACAGCGATCTCAAAACTGTTATTTTTAACAATTCTTACCTTCAGGGTGCAAGGTTTAGATTGCCTAGTTGCACTGTATGTGCTGACAACATTTAAAAGGCATTTCTTCGTACTTTCGCGCGAATCATTCTAGTTTAATGAACTATAAATAATCCTTTCACAAGTTTCCGTAGTAATCCTGTCCCTTGTAATCTCGCTGTCCGTTGTCCCGGGCCATTAGTCGTCGGACTTTCAACCAGGACGATTAGCCTTCCCTGATAGAATTTTAAAATGTAAAAATTTTGGACCGTTAACATTTTTAACTATTTTGATTTGAGGGTCTACACCCTGAATTATGGCATTTTGAGTCGTTGGCAAAAAAAATCGTGGTGATTTTGAGAACCACAAGAAAAATGTGTATGATATCCCCATTTTTGTTTGTTTGGGATTTTCGTGCCCGTATCTCGGCAATCGATTCTGATTTATTTATTTTTTTCGTGTGCGCTTGAGCTCCTGTCTCAGCAGAGGAAAGTGATAACGATAGATTTCTTTTGCAAATAAAGATAACCTTGAAAAAAAATTTTTTTACAAGACATTACTTACCGTTTTTCAACGGCACGAAACTAGGTGTGTTAATTATTGATCCTGATACTTGGCCTTAAGACAAAGCTTTAATCAAATTTGACGGTGCAAACCGGATAAAGTAAGAGAACAAGAGCTGTAAGCTCATATGGCACTTGCACCTGTATGTAGTAGGTAAGGGCTCTGTCAGATTGATCGGATCCCTTATATGCCTGCCAAGTTTCGTCTTGAAAAACGCAACGACAGAAATTCCGGAAAGCCCCCCTCCACCCACCCCACCCTCCAAGTTTCCGAATCCAGTTTAATTGTGCAAACGATTTATCTAGAATAAATGCTTGTTCTTCCCATCAAGTTTAACTCCGATCCCTCCATTCTAACCGTTTCTTGAGATTTCGGATCACCCCCTCCCAACTCCCCAACTGAGATGAATCATTTGATAAAAATTACTTTTCGACTTCGCAGTTAACATGCGCACTTTAAGGGATCCAGAACTTCATTTGTAAGCAAAACCCTTGAGGCAAAAATGAAATGGGCTCATGGTGATCATGAAAATGCATATTTTGCTTAAAAGTATTTTTTTTTTTTTACTGTGCGGTCGAGATCGATACTTTAAGGAATAGTCGGATTTGGAAATCTCGGATCTTGTCAAATATCTAATATTCCAGCCAAGTTGTATCTTCCTAGCACAGCTGGAAGTACCTTAACTCGTGATCACCGGAATTCCCCCCCCCCCCCACCCCCCCCCCCCCCCCCCCCCCCCCCTCAAACTCCCCCCACAGTCGCCGGAGCCAATCCAGTTCTGAAAAAGATTTATCAAGAGCATCTGTTTGTTGTTCCCACGAAGTTCCATCCCATCTCTCCAGTATCAGCTAGTCACGTATTTTCCGGTCTCCCCCCCCCCAACTGTCGGGTCCGGTCCGGACATGAAAATGAAAAAGATCACCAGAGACATGTCAAATCCGACTATCCGTTCAGTCAAATCCGACCATCCGTTCCAAAGTTACGCATAACTCAGATTCCCCCTCCCTCCACCCCCCCCCCCCCAGATGGTCGGATCGAGACAAGCTAACTTTCCAAGTTAGTTTGGTCGGGTCCCTGAAATGCCTCCCAAGTTTCGTCAAGAGAATCCCCAAAACTGACATCACCGGAATTCAGGGAATCTCCCCTCCAACCCCAACCCCTAAGGGTCCGGATCCAGTCCCATTGTGTTGGTCTTCCCAGCAAGTTTCACTCCGATTCCTCCATTCCATCCGTTTCTCGAGATTTCCGCCCCCCCCCCCCCCCAACTTCCCTATAGCTACCGAATCCGGTCTGGACTTCAGATGGGACATCAGAGATATGTCCTTTGTTCAGTTTTCGAGTTTCATTCCAATCGAGATCACCCGTTCAAAAGTTACGCACTACTCAATTTTCCAGATTACCCCGCCTTCAACTCCCCCCAGATTGTCGGATCAGGAACTGATTATTTCCATGTTAGTTTGGTCGGGTCCATGATATGCCTGCCAATTTTCATCGCCCTAGCACATCTGGAAGTACCCGAACTCGAAAAAGTGTGACAAACTGCCCTAAATTTTCAAGATTCCTCCGCCTTTTACTCCCCCGCAGATGGTCGGATCGGGAAACTGATTATTTCCAGGTTTGTTTGGTCGGTTCCCTGATACGCCTGCCAAGTTTCATCATCCTAGCAAATTTAACTATTTCCATCGAGATTCTAGCTTTTAATGTTTCGAAATCTCAGTCCTAAAACTGGCTTAAAACCCCAGTGAAATGACACGCCCTTCCATAAAATAGAGAATATTACGACAATCGCCGCAGGCGGAATTTTCGAAACATTTATGATCAGATCTTCTTTTGGGATCCAAAATAAAAGTAAGGACTATCGATGAAATCATAGTTCAGTCCTTGTGTCTGCGACCACTCCCGAATCCTGGTAATTATACCGGTTAAATTATCGAATCCCAGTTATTATACCAAATAAGTTTAGATCGATAGCATGTTCGGCATTCTGGATAATTACCATATCCCGACTATTATGCCGGATTATTTTGGTATCGAAAGACTACCCAATAATATTCGTATTCGGTATAATTTCGTCGAAACAGAACAAAAGTCGGGATTCGTGGTAAGCACCGAGTCCTGAAAATCATACCGAATAAATTACAAAATCCAAATCATGGTACCGAATAATTTTGGACTGATAGCTTAATCGGGATTCTGTGTAACTACCAGATCTCCATAATATACCGAATAGTTCCGGCATCGAAAAAGTACCAAATAATTTTAGCAAATTTTCTCACTGAAAACATGATAGCTACCGAATACTGGCAGTTAAACGGAATTCCGATCATTATACCGAATAGATCTGAACCGATGGCCTATTTGCCAGGGGTTACCAACTGTCGGGCACACTCTGTACCGGGGAGTCGGGCACACTTCGGGCACAGTCGCATATTTTGCTCCATAGATGGCTCGACTTCTGCTACGACTTTGTCAATTTAGTATCTTCGCATTCTGTATTAGAAAAGAAGATGAAGAAGAAAATGTCAACATCTCATTGGGGCTCTGTATTCCTAAATGTACGGTTGGGGGTTCAAATTAAGGGACAAACAAAATATATTTAAACAGCTAATGTGATAGTCGATAATGGGGTAAGAAGACATGCTGAACACGATGGTGGAAACCATTTTCTCGCCGGACAAGTAGTTCATCCGGAGTCCGACAAAAACCGGAAAGCTGGTTAAAAGTAAAAGTTTCATCTGAAATTGATTAACTGTTCGATTTAAGTGTAAGAAGACATTCTGACACTTATGTGAAAAGCATTTCCTACCCGGACAACTAATTCACCCAGAATCCGGTCAGAACCGGAAAATTTGTTAAAAGCAAAACTTTTATCTGAAGTTGATTAGATGACAGATTAGGGGTAAGAAGAGACGCCGATAATCATTTTTTACTCGGACATATAATTCGTCCGGAACCCGGTTGGAACCGGAATTTCTTGTATAAGTTAAATTTTATTTGAAGTTGATTAGATGTTCTTTATAGGGATTAGATTAGGAGATACGCTGAGTTCGTTTCTGAATTTTCTTTTTTTGCTGGACGAGTAGTTCACTCGGAATTCGGCCGAAAGCAGAAATTTGGCAGAAGTAAAGCAGGAAGTTTCGGTCAGTATCATCAAAATAGATATGGCTTATATAGGTTTATCAGAACATGGTTTTCTCTGATGATCAGCCTGGCGAAGACAAGACCCAGTTGTATGAATCAAATATTAGATTTTTTGGGATCACATCGAAACCTTTGGTCTTGTTGGGAACCCAAAACGTAAGTGAAGGGATATCTATGACATCGCAAAAGTTGTTCGTCCGTCTGTCTGTAAGCACGATAACTCTCGAAGGGAACGAGATATTTGATGAAACTTGGTGTGAGCATTCGTTGGGTCGTCGGAACAGTCGAGTTCGTAAATGGGCTTTGTAGCCCTACATTTAGGGGTGGGGGAGGGGGTTCAAATTAAGGGGCAAACAAAAAATTTTGAAACAGCTAATGTGATAGTCGATTATGGGGTAAGAAGACATGCTGAACACGATGGTGAAAACCATTTTGTAATCGAACAAGTAGTTCGCCCGGAATCCGGCCAAAACCGGAAAGTTTGTTAAAAGTAAAAGTTTTATTTGGAGTTGATTAGATATTCGGTTTAGGAGTAGGAAGACATGCTGAAGACGATGGTGAAAACCATTTTCTCAACGGACAAGTAGTTCGCCCGGAATCCGGCCCAAACCGGAAAGTTTGTTAAAATTAAAAGTTTTATTTGGAGTTGATCTGATGTCCGATTTAGGGCAAGAAGACATGCTGAACACTTATTTGAAAACATTTTTCTACCCGGACATGTGGTTCGCCCGGAATCCCGCCCAAACCGGAAAATTGTTAGAAGTTAAAGTTTTATTTGTAGTTGATTAGATAACCGATTAAGAGGTAAGAAGAGATGCTGAATCCGTTTTTGACAGTCATATTTTACCCGGACATATAGTTCGATCGGAATCCGACCGGAATCCGGCCGGAGTCGGAAAATTTGCTATAAGTTAAGTTTGTATTTGAAGTTGATTAGATGTTCATTATTGGGGAAAGAAGATACCCTGAGTTCGTTTTTGAGCTTTCTTTTTTCGCCGGACAAGTAGTTCTGAAGTTCGGCCGAAACCGGGAAATTTGCAGAAGTGGCAGGAAGTTTTCGTCAAAACAGATATGACTTATAGGGGTAAACACAAATGCTGATTCCATATCTGAACTTGGTTTTCTCATATGATTAGCAATTTGGCCTTAATCTGTTTCTGAATTTTAATAGTAAAAATGTTCAAGGAGTCTGGCGATGACTGGATCTGGCTAAGACAAGACCCAGTTGTCTGCATCAGATATTAAATTTTTGGGATCCCATCGAAACCTTTGGTCTTGTTACATTTGAGGCTTATGTTGGCAAACACCCATCTTCTTGGCTGAAGGTGCTGTTTTGGTTTTTAGTTGGGATCCCAAAACATAAGTGGAGGGATACCTATGACATCGGAAAAGTTGTCCGTCTGTCCGTCCGTCTTCCAGCGCGATAACTCTCGAAGGGAATGAGATATTTTGATGAAACTTGGTGTGAGGGTTCTTTGGGTCAAGAGTAAGGTCAAGTTCGCAGAAGGGCTCTGCAGCCCTGTATTTAGGAGGGGTGGGGGGGGGGGGTACAAATTTAGGGGCAAAAAAAATATTTTTCTCGCCGGACAAGTAGTTCGTCGGGAATCCAGCAAAAGCAGGAAAGTGGTTAAAATTAAAAGCTTTATTTTAAGTTTATTAGATGTTCGATTTAAGGGTAAGAAGACACACTGAACACTTAAATGAAAAGCATTGTCCACGCGGACAACTAGTTCGCCCGGAATCCAGCCCAAACCGGAAAATTTTGTTAAAAGCAAAAGTTTTATTTGAAGTTGATTAGATAACAGATTTAGGGCTAAGAAGAGACGCCGAGTCTGTATAATAATAAATGTATTCAAAGCCAAAGGCCATATACAAGAAAATACATACAAAATAACTTTACATGAACTAAACTTCGCCATCGTTCTCTCGAAATTTCACCACACCACCAACAAATCTGCAAATTTTACATATAACGCTTGGCGTGGTGCTCTTTAAGATGTCAGGAATTTGACAATCATTTTTTACCCGGACATTTAGTTCGTAGGGAATCCGGTTGAAACCGGATTTTTCTTTTTTAAGTTAAAGTTTAATTCGAAGTTGATTAGATGTTCTCTATAGGGATAAGGAGATACACTGAATTCGTTTCTGAGTTTTCTTTTTTTGCTGGACAAGTAGTTCGCTCGGAATTCGGCCGAAACCGGAAATTTGGCAGAAGAAAAGCAGGAAGTTTCGGTCAGTATCGTCAAAATAGATATGGCTGATACAGGTATATCTGAACTTGGTTTTCTCAGATGATTAGCCTGGTGAAGACTGGATCTGCCGAAGACAAGACCCAATTGTCTGGATCAAAGATTAGATTTTTGGGATCCCATCGAAACCTTAGGTCTTCTTGTTTAGGAATTTCAGTTCCTGACAAATTGAAATTTGATCTGAACTTATTTAACTTGCCAAATTTAGGCTAACTAAATTGAACGTGTCAGCAAAACAGATTGAAGTAATGTCATATTCAGTTTTTCTTCCACGAAGTGGTTAGTAACTAGTGTTATGGCTTGACTCCACACTATTCGTATTGTGTTGGCACAAACAGAGATGTTTCATATTGACGGCCCTGGATAACTGGATATCTGTTGGGAGTCTAAGATCAATAATCTCTGCCTGTAATCAGTCAGCTAAAAATAATCCTATAATCTTGAAAAAAATGGTGTCAGGGTTGAGTACTCCTTGTGTACAAGCTGACTTGAAACATATTTTCAAATAGTGCATAAAACGGATCAGCTACGATGTTCTGGCAGCAATATTTCGGTCCTTCTTGGAATGGGTCCTCGTCAGGCTGTCGAGAACCCTTGTGATTGAATGCAGAAATATCGCTGCCAAAGCATCGTCGCTGACCTATCCGTTTTATGCAATATTTGAACATACGTCAAGGTTATTCGTCGTAAACCAGTAAAATGATTTGCTTCCATTCTTTTGGGTTGATGTGATACAACCCAGCTTCCACAACATCGAATAACTTCCGGGCTCATTAATGACATTATAAGTATTTGCAAGGGTTTTATATATTATTGTGTAGCCTGTTTATAATATGTTTTTACGTTACTCTACTGTGCATATATCCCTACAGTTAATATACTTTGTGTCCATGAGCCTTTAGTCAAGATTTGTAGATTCGTCGTTTTGACAAAATTTTGATTGTAAACGACGACTTTGGTACTCAATCGTGCACTGTCTGGCACAGTCGGGCACACCTAGTACCCCAATTTTGGGAGTTGGTAACCCCTCGCCTATTTGGGATTCTGTACCAAATCCCCGTAAATGTATCGAATAGTTATGCTACCAAAAAATACTGAACAATTTTAGTTCATTATTCCCCCCCCCCCCCCCCCCCCCCCCCCTTGCGAAGACACTGACCACAAAGCCTCGATTTTTGGATACCTTATACCTACTGCTGGATATATATGCCAAATTCTGGATACTCTAACCCAAGAAAATACTGATGATTTGAATGAAGCTCAGAAACCAACCAATTGGAATCCCTTTATTAAAGAGCAGGTCGGGATTAGGGTGCCATGCGTTTGGCATAGGATATCCGAAAATCACTGTCTTGTGGGAGATCGGTCCAAGAAGACAAATTCCTACATATCAATGAGGAACAAGAAACTTCAGAATTATGGCTCAAATTCCATACTCTATTCTTATTTTCTCCCAGTCCAAGTCTACAGAAAGCAGCAGTCGGTGGTCTCTGCAATCAAGTACTGATACAAACAAGAGCTCTAAGCTCATATGGCAATTGCAAGATTTGGTAAAATGATGAAAGTAGGAATTTGCCAACTTCTGGGTTTGTTGTGATAATTTGTAAGCAAAACCATTGAGATAAAAATGATGATGGACCGTTGGAAATCACGAGAATGTATCGTTTGGTAGAAAAGTTTTTTTTTGCACTTGGCAGTGATGATGTACAATTTAAGGGCGCTAGAAACTCATCTGTGATCAAAACCCTTGAGGCAAAAATGATCCTGGGCGCTTTAAGATCATGAATATGTGAATATTCTTTGAGCCCAAGCTGACTTAGACACATTTATACGATGATGACCCTTGCTGACGAGGACCCTTGCCAAGAAGGTGTTGTAACTGGGGATGGAGCGTAGGGTAACTATGGGCGGTAGCGGACAAGGTTTACGTTAACATATAGTGGTTTTATTTCTGACTTACTATATCACGATCGATAACGATAATAGACTAAGTCATGTGTGACTTACAAAATATGACTGACGAAAGACCCAGCGCTAAGACTGGAAAAAGCTTATATACTCCGAAGGTCCTGACGTAACATACAATTTTGCTTCCTGACCGGAAACTATCTGATGTCGACGTAGTATGGAATTTAGCAATATCCAACTGACGTGGACTTCAGTTTAACAGGATGTTGCTTAGTTCTGAGTCTTCATTTGTGCAATTAGATTCTACGAAGTACCAAAGGATCATGTTCACTTCGGTATGTACATATAGTTAGTTAAGCACTTGACATAGAGACCGACACAACAAAGGGCTAAATATCGCTGATGAAGAATTCTAGCCGACGTATATCCGTTGTAAACATTGTTTGAATAAATGAATATATAGTTTGATGAAAAGTATTTCTTTTTACTTTTCGGTTAAGATGTCTACTTTAAGGGTGCTAGAAAGTAATTTCTAAACAAAACCCTTGAGGCAAAAATGATCATGGGCTCATGGGGATCAAGAAAATGCAGATTTTGCTTAAAATTATTTTCTGTACTTTGCGGTTAAGATGAGTACTTCAAGGGATGGTCGGATCTGGGAAGTAACAAATTATAAGCCAATCTTGTCAAGTCTCTAATTTTCAAGCCAAGTTTCATCGTCCTAGCACATGTGGAAGTACCTTAAATCGCGGTCACCACAATTCGGAACCCCTCCAATTTCCCCCAGAGTGCCAGAATCCGGTCCGGTTCTGTCACTGATGTATCTAGGGCTAATGCTTGTTCTTCCCACCAAGTGGCATCCCAATCGATACACTCTAAGCGTGTTACAGAATTCCCCCCCCCCCCCCCCCCCCGAGACTCTCCCACATTGATTGTCCTCCCTCGAAATGGGACATCTGAGACATGAGTTCTTTCCGAATATCAAGTTTCATTAATATCCGATCACCCGTTCAAAAGTTGGACATTTCACAAGATTACGGATTCACCATCCCTCCACTCCCCCCACGATGGTCAACTCGTAGAAATGACTGGTCTTAAGTTAAGTTGTCGAGTCCCTGATATGCCTGGCAAGTTTTATCGTCCTAGCTCATGTGTAAGCATCTTAACTCGGGATCACCGGAATTCCGGGACCCTCCTCCAACTCCCCCCACAGTGCTCGGATCCGGTCCGGTCTTGTCAACTGCGGATCCGGGGCTTGTGCTTGTTCTTCCCACCAAGTTTCATCCCGGTCCCTCCACTCTTAACATATCACACGATTTCCGCCCCCCACCCCCAAGTCATCAATCCGTTTCGGACTTGACGTGTGACATCTGAGACATGAGGTATTCCCAAATATCAAGTTTGATTATGATACGATTCCCCCCTCCAAAGTTAGACATACGTCAAATTCCGGATTCCCCCTTCTTCCACTCCCCCACGGTGGTCGGATCGGGGAAGTGACCATTTCCAAGTTAGTTTGGTGGGGTCCTAATATGCCTGCCAAGTTGTATTGTCCTAGCACATCAAGAAGTACCCGAACTCGCCATCACCGGACTGACCGACAGACCGACGGAAAAGTGATCGGTATATGGCCCTTGCCATAAAAACCTAGGCTATACGTCATATCTACTTTGAGAAAATTGATGAAATCTTCTTGCCTTACTTCTACAAATCTCCGGTTTCAATCGGATTCTGGGCGAACTACTTGTCCGGCAAAAACGAAAGCTCAAAAACGAATTCATTGTATCTCCTTACCCCTATATCCAACATCTTATCAACTTCAGATAAAACTTTAACTTTTGACAAATCTTTCGGTTTCAGACAGATTCCAGGCGAACTAGATGTCTGGGTAGAAAATGATTGTCGAAAGCGGATTCAGCATGTCTTCTTACCCCTAAATCGGACATCTAATATAATACTTTTACTTTTAAAAGATTTTCCTGTTTCGGCCGGATTCCACGCGAACTACGTGTCCGACGAGAAAATGATGTTCATATAAATGTCCAACATGTCTTCTTACCCCTAAACTGAACATCTAATCAACTTTAAATAAAAGTTTTACTCTTAACTAACTTTCCGGTTTCTGCCGGATTGGGGGCGAACTACTTGTCAGCAATCGTTAAAGCGTTGGAGGTGTGCCAAGAACTACCAGAGTCAAGGAAGGCCATCATACTATCTGATTCAAAGTCAGCGCTGATCATCAGCAGATCCAGCGAAGACAATGATCTAATGAAGGAAAGATCGCTAATTGGAAAACTTCAGGAACAGAGAATCGAATGCGTTTTCCAACATATCCCTAGCCACAAAGGTATCTTACACAATGCGGTCGTTGATAAACTGGCAGGAGACACAGCCGCCTCCCCAGCCCCGGCCAACGAAAACTCACAACGCTCCGAGATATCATCCGACAAAGGGTCCCCCCCACAAGTCCAAACTCCACAGATCTCCCTTCAATACAAGAGAAGAAACCTGCCTTTTCTACCGTCTCAAAGCGACAACCCTGCTGCTCAACAAAACTCTGTTTGATTGAAGCCTCTAGCACACTCCATACTGCAGACTCTGCCACCAGCAGGATGAAACGGAGCAGCATATCCTCTTTGAGTGCTCAGCAAACACCTTAGCGACCCGAATATCCGAAGAACATGCCACTGTCTTAAATTGCTACCCTCCCTCCAACAAATAGCAGATACCAAAAGTCTGAAGATACGAGATGAGGAGCTACTGTACGGCGAGATGATTAAAGTCGTGCAGGCAGCAGGAGCGTCTTAGCATTCAAGACAGACAGCGGATGAAAAGAAAGGGAAGGACAGCGAGTTGGACCCAACACCAATAATAGTTGGAGGATCCCTAAATCAAACATCTAATCAACTTTGAATAAAAGTTTTACTTTTAAGAAACTTTCCGGTTTTGGCTGGATTCCGGGCATACTACTTGTCCCGCAAGAAAATGGTTTTCATATTCACGTTCAGCATGTCTTCTTACCTCTAAATCAACTACCTCATTATCTGTTAAAAAAAATTATTTGCCCCTTAATTTGAACCCCTCCCCCATCCCTAAATTTTGAGCTACAGAGCCCATCTACGAACTGGACCTCTCCCTTGACCTAGGAGTCCCCACACCAAGTTTCATCAAAATATTTCATTCTTTTCGAGAGTTATTATGCTGACAGATGGACTGACAGACAGACAGATGGACAACTTTTCCTCACATGAGCTACGCATGAGAAGGATAGCAGAATTAAAGTTGAAATTAAAGAAAGTACTTATACCGGTACCCCTTTGGGTAATAAGGGGTAAACTTGTATGCTTATAAGTATATGTGTACCATACTTACCCCTGCAAGCATGCCACGTAATTTGAGCATGGTTATCAACATGGTGTTAGTGTAGTAGATTAGGGTGACCTCTTCCCAAGTTCCATTTAAATTCCATACCCAGAATTGTGAAAAAACTCCAGTGCTATAAAAGTGACAGACATGCTAGTGGCACAAGAAAATATAGAGAGGGGGTCCAACCTCAGAAAAAACTTCAAAGTTCCAGAGAGGTCATTACTTGACAGAGATCTGTTTGCCTTAAGAAGGAACTAAAACATGACAAAAATACTAGACTGAAGCCTAGCCTATACACTGATTATATGCTGGAAGAATAAACTTCCTCAGTTTTAATAGCCAGAGGCGTTACGAGCGAAAATGTTTGAAGGGGGGACAAGGTACGACTATTATTGAGAAAAAACAACTGCATTGACGTAAAATAGGCTGTTTTTAAGAAAAACTACTATTTTTAAGAAAAAATTAACTATTTGGACAAGATACTGACCATTTAAAAAAAAAAAATCAACTGTTTCCAAGAAAAATATACACTGTTTTTTACGAAAAAATCCGCTCTCTGTGTGGGGCATTCTCTCCCCCCCCCCCAGTTGTGATGCCCCTGTTAATAACTATGCATAGTTTCATACACAGTCACCTCTTTCTCACCTGAGCTCACAATTCCTCACCATGATTTACCAAGTGACGAAAAAGATAGTTATCCCCTTTTAAAACAATAAATGAATTCCTGTAGTCGAAATATCGTGGCCTTGGTAAACCAGTAAACAGGCCCACTTACCTCCAACTTTAGTGACAATCCAATGAGGCATAGCTAGACTGATGATAGCAAATATATCAGCAACAAAGAACAGAACTGTTGACACAACTACCATTCTGTCCATCTTCCAATTTAGAATTAGATCTACAATTCTAGCTTGTCAATGGATTGGTAATGGTATTGGTAGTGAACCTACAACTTGAATGGTCTTGATGGTACAATACAACAGCTAAGAAAATGTCTGTATCCAAAAAGAACTCAAAGACGACTATGACTATGAGGTCATTCCCTTTTGGCCTCTCTTCTTTGCTAGGAGGCCTGCACCTTCTTTCTTTGTTGGAAGAATCTCTGCCTGGGTCAAACGGTCCGAAACGGGATCTAGGCTAGCTGATTTATTTCCCTGTAGGGTTTTGATCATAAACATGCACATGCCATTACGATTTCAAATACGGTCTTTTTGTGACAAGACTATAGAGGTAAAAGAAGCGACGAGAGCGCGGAAATTGAGTTCATGAAGAAATGATGACGAAATAGTACATTTCACGCACCATCAACAAGTTGTCAAATTTCGTTGGAAAGGCCTTTTCAGTTCACCTGTATTTATCATCGTAAAAATAGAAATGAAGCAAGAAGGTGGCCAAGATGAAGATACTACAGGGTAAGTCAAACCTCAGTAGAGACACCACCACTAAGTAGCTTACACTAAAGGTGTACTTGCACTGGCCAGCAAAGAATTCTAATCAGATCCTGGCAGCAGCCTGGCAGAGGCGTTATTAGGCAAAATGTTTGGGGTACGAGGCATTTACCGACTGGCTGATAATTTTTACTGACTTTTTCTGTAGAAAAAATGACGCGAAAACAAAAATGACATTTTTGGAAAAAATGGACTGATTTCCAGAAAAATTCACTGATTTTAGGAGAAAACAACTATTTTGAGCAAAATCTGCCAATTTTCAGAAAAGCTGACTGTTCATGAAAAAATCAACTGTTTAGATGAAAATTCGCGCAGCAAAGTGCCTACTCAGTTATTTTTTTACCAATGGCCAACAGCACTGGGCATCGAGGGGGGGGGTGCCTCCCAGTCAACCACGAACCCCTGATTTTGGGATACCCTCAGTCAACCACAAATCCCTGATTTTTGGATACCCTATGCCAAACGCTGGGTATATCTAACGTTTGCCATAGCCTATGCCTAACGCTGGATACCCTATGCCAAACGTTGGATAGGTGTTGGCACCCTAACCCTGACCTACCTCACTACAGATGAGTTCTGATTGGTTGATTTCTGAGCTTCACTCAAATCATCAATATTTTATTGGGTCACAGTATCCAGCATTTGGCATAGTGTATCCAGCGTTAGGCATAGGGTATACCAAACGCTGGACATACCCAGCGTTTGGCATAGGCTTTCCCAAAATCAGGGATTTGTGGTAGACTGGATACCCTATGCCAAAATGCTGGGTAGGGTACAATGACCAGCCCTGACGATAAAACCGGCCACCATATTTCCGTAGACTTAAAAACTTACAATTATTTAGTTTTTCAACAAAATGGATCAAATCAAACAAAAGGACTATCAAGAAAATCTTTTCTTATTCTTGAACACCCAGCTTTAGACACACTGAATAAATTGCATTTTTCAAGGTGGCCGGTTTTTTGGTCTTCATACATCCAAGCTGATTTTTCGTGATAAAGTCTTACATGGCAACACTGTGACAGAAAACTTTCTGTTCATCATGATCAGCATTTAAACGTGCTTCTGCAGGTGTATGATTCTTGAGAATCGAATAAGGATTGACTGAGTTATTGATTGTAAAGAGTTAGAGTAAGTTTCAAGGGCCGGTTACTGGTCACTGTACCCTGTATCTAGAGCTTGGCGTAGCCTGTGGTAACCAGTCATACACAAATCCTCAATTTTTGGGCATGGTGCCCATGCGTTAGGGCACCATGCCCTGGAGCATGGGCATGGTACCCCTGTGAAATTTGGTTAAACTGACACTGGCTACATACCTAAATAGGGTCTTCTTCCTGTCCTAGATCAAAAGATACCTGGTTTCACTTTCTATCCAACCCATTTTCGAATTTCCAAAATGTTAGAGCACTTCCGAGATGCAGAGAGTTTTCTGGAGAGGCCACTTCTTTCCCAGTGGGTTTACTCTATCCTTTTCCAGGTAGTTGCCACTAGGTTACTCAATCCTTTTCCATGTTGTCAGTCAAAATTCAGAGTAAAAAAAAAAAAAAAATAAATAAATAAATACAATAAAAGGCAAACAATCTAAAGGAAACATTTGCTCCAGTGAATAGATTGAAAAGCTTGCCTCATCCATGCCAGATCCATGCTATCTAGCAGCAATTTTCTGAAAAAGGATAGGATAAACCCACTAGAAGAGAAGTGGCCTCCAAAAAACTCTATGTATCTTGGTGGTGCTCCCCCAGGATACCATATGCCAAACGCTGGATAGCTGTTGGTACCCTAACCCAGACCTACCTCACAACAGATGAATTCTGATTGGTTGATTTCTGAGCTTCACTCAAATCATCAGTATTATTAGGTCCCAGTATCCAGCATTTGCCATAGTGTATCCGGCATTAGACATAGGGTATACCAAATGCTAGATATACCGAGCGCTTGGCACAGGCTTTCCCAAAGTCAGGGGTTTGTGGTAGACTGGGGCCTCCCCCCCCCCCCCCATTGTGACACCCCTGGGTCCTGGATGTTCTTCATATTTCACCAGAAATCCAGAATACGAGTCTTCCATCCTATTCGCTGTTTATGACTGAAGGAACGAAAAAGTGATCAACATGCTGATGACCAAAAGGCTCAGCAAGAACATTTCCAATTAAATTTGCTCTAATCTAGAATCAGAATCAATCAAGAAGGTTCCAGAAAGGTCTGTATCATTTTATACTATTTATTTATTTATCATTAGTTATATCCAGGTATAGACTAATTTTGTAGAGAATTAAAGGAGGATCTTAATATAGTCGAATGCTCCTGAGTTGAATCCGTGGTATCTCGTAGCAGGTATGAGCAGGACGGGATGTCCCACTCATATTTCCAGTCCTTTGTGGCCCACTCTTTGTCTAGTGCCTTCTTGAATGCATCTGGTGTTGGGGCTGAGACTGTTGCTTTGCACAGCTCAATCTAGGGGTTGACAACTCGGTTGGCGAAGAAACTTTTTCTAGCCCTGGTTTTGACAGACTGTTTGAATAACTTCTTTGAGTGTCCTCTGGTGCACTGTGGGGGCCTGGGTGGCTAGGCAGGATCGAGGAGTATGATGAGTTCAGCAGTTTGTTGGTCATCATCATGTTGACCTGTACATGAGGGTGGGAACGTTGAGAACCCATAAGCGATCTTGATATGATTTGTCTCCAAGGTTTTTGATGGCCTTGGTTGCTCTCCTCTGAACTCCCTCAATCAACCTGATATCTCCTTTATATGTTGGGAAGGCAGCGCACATCCCAGAATCCAAAACAGGCCTGACTAGTGCCTTGTAAAGTTTCAGGAAAACTAGTGGGGATCTGCCGTTGACTGCAAGACAGAGGTTTGTGTTGGCCTGGGAGACGCTTTTGATGGTGTTGGCAGGAAACTTGAGGAGGCTGTCAACAATTACTCCAAGGTCGCGTTTCTCTATGCTGTTCTTCATAGGCATGTCGGAGTTGGTGGCAGGTTCATGCATACTGTAATGGGAGCATGGGTCTCTTTATAGTTGTAGTTAGAGCCAGTCTGGGTGTGATCCAGACTAACTACAGTAGAGGTATGATTATTTGAACACTTTTTTAACTGTTTCACTACCCTGGCTTTGTTAATTGTATATAAAAAAGAAAAACAAGTGTGCAAGCGGTCAGACGTGGAGTGTAAAAGTAAAATGTTTATCACATTTATATACAAACTGCTTTAGAACCAAGACATTTCTCATCCCCAATAACCAAACAAGTATTGAAATACCCTTGTAATCACACCCCTTTAAAAGCTTTAAATGTAAACAAACCGCCACCTCGAACTTGGCCTACAAATCTTACAAGGAAACTTCTGTGCAATCCAAAACAGGTTCTAGGTCATCCAGGACTTCCTTCTTCACATTTAGGACCTTGATAGGACAGAAATTTTCCTTTCAAACATTTTAGGCCAGTTTCGAGGTTGTACAAGTTTGAGGTATGATACCCCTCCTGTACGTAAATAAAACTTTCAAGATTTAAGTGGGAAAATAACTTGCAATACAAAAATTTACAATAACTTTAGAGGATGCAAGAGAATAACTGAGAGGTTTTTCAATCGAACTCACCAAAAATAATCCAAATGACTACCCCAGGTAGGTAAGATGTGCTGAAACTTGGACCGTAACCACAAGGTTGAGAGAGACCAGCGAGGTTAATAAACACACGAGTCTCCTCCAACCCTGTAATAAAGGTGCCAAGATGTGAATGCCACAACACTGTTCCATGATGAAAAACCATTTTTTGGCACACTGAAGGTTGGGATTTCATCAGACACACTTGAGTAGTCCAGCAAGCTACAACACCTGATCGATTTGTAAGACATGGCAATCGATCAATTTATTTTGCTTTTCTACACTCGTTGCCCAGAGCTTTTGAAATTTCCGCGGAGGGTTAGTACGAGCTCGAAAAAGTAAATCGCCCCGGTGCCGCGGAGGTAACGGCAAGCGATAACAAGAAAATGGCGTATTGTTGAAGCGGGACAGGGGGCATCAGAGACTCAAATTTCTGACATCTAGCCTCGGAAATGGCACTTTTCGAGGAGGGGGGTACCCACCACCAAATTTAAATTTGGACAATCAAATTTTGTAAAAAGACCACCTAATTTAAATTTGGACATTTAGTTTTCTGAATTTGACCACCCAATTAAAATTTGGCAATATTCGTAAGCAAACGGAGACCACCCCAAAATAAATAGAAAAAGGATTTTTAGATTTTTTATTGCAGAATTTTTTGCTTATATAGGATGGATAAAGATAGAAAAAGTCATTTACATGTTTTTTAAACATTTTTTTTTGAAGATTCTGCTAGTCTTAGTGTTAGTATTTTAGGGATTTCAGGAAAAGAAACGCGCCAGAATTCGAAATCTTCAAAAGGTGTGCGATTCATTCACAGATGATATTTACATACAGATACAGATGTTAAAGAAGAGTGAAGGTACTGTATCACTTATGATTTCTGTTTGTAATGTGCATAGAGAGGAACCTGATTAGTCTAAGGGTCCCCTAAGTTGAGCTAGGACTAGCCTACAGGAGCTGTACAGGAGTGGTACTCAACTTCGAATTTGTATAACCTCGAACTTGACCTTAAAATACTACAAGCTCTGCACAGTCCTAAATTTATTCTAGGTCATTCAGGGTGTCTTTCTTGACAGTTAAGACTACACTGATCTTTCCTCTTAACCTTTTTAGGTACAAGTTCGAGGTTGTGAAAATTCGAGGTTAGGTACCCCTCGTTTAGATTTACAACAAGGTAATCTGGAAAAGCATCAAGCATGCACAGTTTTTTGTAGTGCAGGCAGGATGCCAGGAAGTATGAGAGCAGTAATGGTTATCAAAAAGTGCAGTAATGTATCACTGTAGTCTAAGGCCCAACTTCCATTTTCCCCTCCCCTAACTGATAGGCTGATTAGCTGTGAGTTTGCTGGAGTCAAGAGTTTCTAGAATGTCTCGAAAATAAAAGTTAAGTAATAACAATGGAGAAATTTGAATATCAGTATGCCTTAATTCTTATAATTGCAGGCTATTGACTGGCTGTGGCCCACTCATACATAAATCTTGAATTCTTAGGCGTAGTGCTCCAAAGTCTGAGTATGCCCCAATGTATTGGCATGGTGCTTGTATGTTTGGGCACCATGTCCTGCAGCAATGCCATGATACCCTCTTAAAATCTGTTTGAATAGCTAATTTCTACTTCAGATTTTCAATTCAACAGATTTTCATGGGGTATCATGCCATTCCTGCTGGGCATACCCCCAAAGTATGAGCATCATGCCCATACGTTGGGACATGCCTAGACGCTGGGACACCATGTCATAAAAAAATGAGGATTTGTGTGTGACTGCCCTGGCCCCTGCACTTGAAGTTCACTTGCTTCATTCGAGCTTGGCAAAGCAAAGGAAATAAAGCTTGATTTCTGCTGTTTGTCATCATAAGCCTGTCTACTAGGCTAGAGGAAATTGGCTGTAGTCGTAGCATAAAAAAACAAACAAAAACAAAATGTATTCCTACGGAAAGTGAACATTCAGTCAGTATAAAAGTACTTGCACTTAAGAGTCCATAAGCTAGCTTGATAGGTTTGCAGATCTTGAAGGATCTGCAAAGGTTAACATAGCTCTTGTCAGTTTGTCGAGTCCACAGTTGTGTGATAATTTTTATTTTAGTTAGGAATGTGTGAAATTGTTATGGCATCCAATGGGAATATTTCTTGTATTTGTCTGCCAAGTAGCCTACCTGAAGCCCAAACCGGGGCTATCTGGCACTATCTTATCTAGGTATGAATGAGACTCTTCAAATCTCTCAGACTACTCCTCCAGAATGATAAAACATTGTCTTACGCATTTAGGGCTTTCATAAAATCCTGAAAGAATTGCACTTTGTGTACCACAAAGAGATTTATAGAAATATTTGAGCCACCACCTTCAAGTCAAAATATAAGCATCGTGAAAACAGGCAATGGAGATCAACAATGTCAGACAAACAGACAAGAGTTTGTGAACTTGGAGATTCTTACTTCTTAGTTTAAGGAGAGGATGATGCTAATTTACCTACTTCATAGTCAAGCTTGTATTTATTTGTCAGCTTAAAAGTAGTTGTACCTAGAAGCTATTAAGAAGAAAGAGTCCATAATTAGCTTGATAGGTCAAGAGAAGGTTGTCACCATGAAAAATACTTCTAAAACCATACAGCAGCATAAGTTTATTATCTTCTGAAGTTAGCTATTTGGGTCTAACTGGATGCTCTTTCCAGGGCATAGTCAGTGATCAAGAAACATTACCGCCTGGACTAGTACCATCACTAATCAGCGATGGATGCAAAAGTAGGCTATCAGATAGTGTGACTAAGAATGAAAGTCCAAGTTGAAAACAATGAAAATGATGAGGAATAAATAGAAGCTCCAAATTGTCTGCAAGAAGGAATAGGTGACGCCCATTCAATCATCAGCCAATGCAGTTTGAAGTCCAAATGGAAAATTTTCCTCTAAAGGATCTACGTATGGAAGCTCTAACTTGTCAGCAAGAAGGAGTAGGTGAACCCCATGCAGTAATCATCATTCATTGGACCTTTAGGCCCGGAGCCAATAAGAGCACGTCAAGAGTGACGCCCATTCAATCATCAGCCAATGCAGTTTGAAGTCCAAATGGAAAATTTTCCTCTAAAGGATCTACGTATGGAAGCTCTAACTTGTCAGCAAGAAGGAGTAGGTGAACCCCATGCAGTAATCATCATTCATTGGACCTTTAGGCCCAGAGCCAATAAGAGCACCTGACCAGGAGTCAAGTTCCAATACTTAAGAATATTTAGCACTTCCAGAAATGTCAAGTCTAAGTGTAGTATAAGAAAGGCAGAGGTTGAGTATTAATTTGCACTCGGTCGATGAAACAGGTGTGCAACGGATTTATACTCAGCTTCTAGATACCATCACCACTTTCCCGTTGTATCGTCTGGGAAGCCAGGAGTTCAAGGTTGGTCATGGAAGGCTGCGAAACAAGAAAGTGTGTTGGAAATCTTTCGTGTTCATTTCTTTCCAGCATACAGACTGCAAATCGCTATAATATGATAGTGCTTTTCATAAAAGAGAGTCAGGTGTGCGACGCATATATGGTCACACAATCTTTCAAGCTTCTAAGTAACAGCGAGGACAGGCCGTTGACGGAACATATAGTGCTGAGATCTTGTGCACTCCTACAGTCTTCAGATAATCACAGACCATACAACTGTATTTAAAGCCAGTCTTGTAGAGCCGGATGACCAAGAATAAAGAGGTAGTTTTGGCAATGTATGAAGCAAAATAGAAGCATCTCCTTCATCTTTCGACGGAGGGTCGACCTTGACCATTGACCATGCTACAGATTTCAGCACCAGTGACCATGACCTTGGATACCCGATCGCACTCATCGGTGGCTAGCGAATGTTTAGTTGCCTAAGTAAGGAATCTTCTTGATCTATACCACTGTGGTCCTAACGTCAAGTGGTCTACGGAACATATCTGCTTTAATAGTCGGACCCTGTCTCATGTGAACTATCATGTCAATCTATCGTAAGTGCTTTTATTGTGCCAAAGTTGCCTTTAGATGATGCATTGCTTTTACTTTTCATGGTCTTAGTGATGGAAGATTCCTGGTGTAAAATAAAAAGCATCCTTTAAATCAAGCCATATCGCATTTCACTCCCTACGAACGGACAGATGCTTGACTTTATGGTTCAGTTGGTATATTGATGGATAGTATGACATTTAATATTCTGATTGACACGCCTTCACTTGCGGTCAAGCCACTTCAGTTCAGTTGCTCTCATTTGGAAGGATTTTAAAGTTTATCGATGCTTCTGTGACTGGCCCGTTGATTGGTCTTACCGTGATTCTTGCTTGATGTTACTTAACATGCAGCCAAGTATTGAATTTGGTGTTACCTAATTCGTTGAAACACAATTAAATTACCCATTTCAAATCATATTTTGTCTTCCAGACCCAGGTGCGAAGTACGTACTTCCTCACTTGTATCCTAGTACGAGGTTACAAGCTGTGCAGCTCTCCCTAGCGAAAGTAGCTGACGAACCAAGAATTGCCACGAATTTTGCTCTTTCGTAAAGGGCATCAGGAGTTGAAGCCAGAAGCGATTTGACCTGATTGCGTGCCGGTGGAAACCTTCGGTTGGCTCGAGTTTTTTTTGGCGTGCTCAGTGGTGCTAGGTTGGCCTGCGCGGACAAGGTGTTTGTTCGCAGTTTCTTCCAGCCGGGCAGCGTGGTTGCGAGCAAAGCCTTCTTCACTTCGTCACTTCTGTGCAAATTGCCCAGACGAGGTCAGTCGACGATTCTTGACTAATGAGGCCATACGTCATATTTTTGGGAGGTTTATAAACTTTGAATCCAAGCTGACCATTCAACTTCTTTTGATTTGGGGACGATCGTTGCCTTATTTCTTTATTGATGTCTCCGGGGGGGGGGGGGGGGGTCACGACGACCAATGAGACAGACAGTGAACCCTGAGTTCTTCGTAACTGAACTAGAAATCCGAGACTCCGCATTCCAACCTCAGTGGGTGGATGCTGGATGGTGTATATTCAAAAGGCAGAATCATTAGGAAACAAGACCAAAGGTTTCTATGGGATCCCAAAATTTTAATATTCGCTCCAGACAAGTCTTGAATGGACTTCTTAAACATTTTTACTTTTAAAATTAGGGACAGATTAAGGCCAATGGTAATAATTGAGAAAGACCAAGTTTGTATTTAACAGTGCAAAACGGATACGCCAAATGAATTTCACCAAGTTCAGATGTTTTCAGATATCCATTTTGTGTCTGTCAAATATTCAGATACGGATTCAGCATATGGTTTACTCTATAGCCTACAGTACGTCGTATACCCTTCCATCCTTACTTCTGGCCAATTTTTGGTTTCGGCCGGATCCCGGACAAACTGCTTTTCTGGCAAAAAATTAAAGCTCAAAAATGAATTCAGCATGTCTCCTTGCCCCTACATCGAACCTCTGATCTTTTCGTTTAATCTTCAGATTAAACTTCTACTTTTACTACTTTCCGGTTTCAGCCAGATTCCGAGAGATCTATATGTCCGGTGATAAAATGATTGTCATATACGAATTCAGCATGTCTTCTTACCCGCAAATCGAACATCTTATCAAATTTAAAGAAGACTTTTTATTTAAACAAAGTCTCTGGTTTTGGCCGGATTCCGGCCGAACTAATTGTCTGGCTAGAAATAATTTTCATATTCGGGCTCAGCACGTCTCCTTGCCCCTAAAATGAACCTCTAATCAACTTCAGATTAAACTTTTACTTTTCACAAATTTTCCGATTATCGCCAGATTCCGGGTGAACTATTTGTCCGGCGAGAAATCTCCGAGAAATGTCTCCTTACCCCTAATTCGACTATTTCATTAGCTTTTAAAAAGTATTTGCTCCTCCTTAATTTCAAACCCCTCCCCCACCCCTAAATACCGGGCTACATAGCCCATCTTCGAACTTGACTTGCACTTTGACCTAAAGAGTCCTGATGCCAAGTTTGGTCAAAATATCTCAATCCCTTCGAGACTTATCGTGCTAAAAGACGGACAGACGGACAACTTTTGCGATGTCATAGGTATCCCTCCACTTAGCGTTTTGGGATCCTAAAAAACGAATAATATATTCTACTGCCTACCGTACATTGGTATCTAGCTTACCCAATTCCCCATTGAGAAGGTTTTCTGTCCATTTGGGGAACCTTTTGGTATATCTTGGCTAAAATACCACTTTAATTAAGCTCCTTTGGTTGAAATATCACTCAGATTAGGCCATATTGGCTAAAATGTTGTTTAATTTAAGCTTATACCCTTACATTCTCATAAAAGACCACCCAATTGAAATTTGGACCTTTTGATTCTTCAAAAGACCACCCAATTTAAATTTGGACCTTTTGATTCTGGCAAAAAGACCACCCAATTTAAATTTGGAACCTTTTGACTCTGGCAAAAGACCACCCGTTTTAAATTTGGACATTTTCTGAAAAAGGGACCACCCCACGGGGGGTTAATGTCGGAAACTTTAGTCTCTGCTGCCCCCTGAAGCGGGATCTATGGGACATTATAAATATTTATTTGCAAAAGATTTTACAAAAAATAAAGCATAATAGCTGTCCATTGTGCTTTAATGAAACTTGATATATGGAAGGACTTCGTGTCTCAGACCCTCCATTTTAAATCCAGACCGGATCCGGTGACACTGGGGGGAGTTGGAGGGGGAAACCGGGAATCTTGGAAAACACTTAGAGTGGAGGGATCCGGATGAAACTTGGTGGAAAGTACAAGCAAAAGTCCTAGATACGTGACTGATATAACCGGAACGGATCCGCTCACTTTGGGGGAGTTGGGGGGGGGGGGGGGAGAAGTCCGAATTTGTAGTGATCCCGCGAGTTCCGTGCTTCCTGATGTGCTGGGACAATGAAATTGTCAGGCATGTCTGGGACCCGACCAGATTAAATAGGAAATCGTCAATTCCCCGATTCGACCATCTGGGGGGGGGGGGAGTGGAGGGAGGGTGAAGCCAAAATTTGAGGTATTTTTAGCTTGCGAACGGGTGATCGGATCTTGATGAAAATTGATATTTAGGATGACCTCGTGTCTCAGACATCTCACTTTAAATCCGGGCCGGATCCGATGACACTGGGGGGAGTTGGAGGAGGGAACCGGAAATTTTGAGAAACGCTTACAGTGGAGGGATCGGGATGAAACTTGGTGGGAAAACAAGCACAGGTCCTTGACACGTCATTTACATAACCGGACCGGATCAGGGCAGTGTGGGGGAGTTGGGGTGGGGGTCCGGATTTCTAGCGATCCCGCGAGTTCGGCATACTTCCTGATGTCCTAGGGCGATGAAACTCGGCAGGTATGTCAGGGATCCGAACAGATTGACTTGAGAACAGCCGTTTCCCTGACCCGACCATCGTGGGGGGAGTGGGTGGATGGGGAGTCCGGAATCTAGTGGCGTGCATAACTTTTGAACGGGTGATCGGATTTGAATGAAATTTGTCTGGTGAGCTATCGCCTCGGACGTTCAGTGTCACGTCCGGGTCGGGTCCGATACCTGTGGGGATGGGGGGGGGGGTGGAAAACTCAAGAAACTCTAAAAGCAGAGGGATTGGGACGAAAGTTCATGGATGGAACAAGCATTAGGCCTAGATGAAATTGACGGAGCCAGACGGTTTCGGGGCTCTGTGGGGGGAGTTGGAGGGGGTTTCCTGGAATTCCGGTAGTCGTGAGTTAGAATAGTTCCAGATGTAAAACGACAACGAAACTTTGCATGCATATTAGCGACCCGAATTATCTTGACTTTACAACCTGACACAACATACCCCCGGAAGCTTCCGTTCCTAGATCCGAGCATATTTTGGGGAGCAAGAGAAGAGAAATATGGAAATTGACTTCTATAAATTGCGAACGAATGGTCTGATCCGAGTGAAACTTCATGGGTGATACGAATCGATGGCCTCGACATGTAAAACATGCGTTCGAACCATATGCGACCACGATTAGGGGAATTGGGGGTGGGGGGACTTTTGACATGCACAAAAACCAAACGGATGGACCGAATGAGATGCAATTCGACAGTGCCGAGTTTATGCGGCCTAGATTTGTTATTTGGCGTCCGGGCCGGATTCGGCCAAGGTAGGGGGGGTACTGGAAACTTGCAGATAGGCTATGCTCCAATTTCAGTCAAACTTGATGGACAGGAACAGGGAATTAAGAGACTGGGCCCGAACCGGCTCCGACAACGTTGGTGGGAGGGGGGGGGGGGGTACCGGAACTTTCCAAAAATGCTCAGATTCGAGTGAAACTTGATAGATGGTATAAACGAAGATGCTTTAGGTGGTCGATTTTTTTTAATTTCGAACCAGATTCGGCCACGGTAGGTGGAAATACAGTGAGTACCGGAAATCGTGTAGCACGTCTAGGGATCAAACAAATGGATTTATTGGGATGAAAGTTTGTAGTCATCTGCATTTGCTATAGACAATCGAGACGATGCCGGAACTGCTCAGAAATGAGTGAAACTAAATATCCTATTTCTATTTCCGAACCGCATTTTTGGATGGCGGGTGTATTTTGTGACGTTCTCATCTACTTTCTTGTACAGCCTACTCGTACAAGTGCCATATGAGCTCGTAGCTCTTGTTGTTTTGGTTTTACTGTTTTTCCGTGTTTCTCGTTAAAGAAAAGGGGCCGAATGAGACTAAAAGCAGCCGGGAGGGGTTATAATATTTTCAAAAGCCTGGTCTTTTAAAGGAAGTCCATATGTGAACTGTGGGCTATCTATTTCGACCTGTGCTTTAAGGAAAAGAAGCTGTAGCACATCTTGTCATTTTCAGTTTTATTACCACGAACACATGTTTGCTGTAAAACTGACATATTTCTAGCCACTTGCTCGTATTTTGGATACTGAGGGAGGAAATTCTTAGTTTCCTTTTATCCGTGGGTGATACGAGTAAATTTCTTCTCTTACTTATACTAAGTATGAAGTGTCTGGTGTTCTGTGTGAGTATATTTTTTGTATGTATTTTCTGTGACTACTTTTCTGTCAAGCTTAATTAGTTATAACCTACCTTTTGTACTGATTGTTCACAAAGTTCTTATACGCGGTCAGATTGTATGCTGGCGCCCGACCTTTGTTATGTTAACCTTTACTAGAGATCTATTCTTATGTTCTTATGGTGTTCCTCGGACACATCTTCTACCTTTTTATGGTGAATCAGCCATTTACTTTCTTTCAAATCCCAGTAACTGATGTTTGTATTGCTTATTCTCAGATACGACTTTTGTAGCTCCTTGGTATTGCGTCCATCTCATTGGCTCTACCGATTCCTGAAGATATCACCGACGAGGAAAAGCTTACGATGGTTCTGTTTGCGGATGACACGTCGGCGGCGGAAATCGAGCATGTGATGCAAATCTTAAAACAAAGAAGCTTCCCTAAAGTTCGCCAGTACCAGCCGTTCCGACAAATCGCGCAACAGTATGGTTACTACGGATCTCCTATGTACGACATGTCGCCTCCTGAAAGTTTGCGATATTTACCGCCATTATCGTTTGCGCCGGCGCAGCGCATGCACATGGGAGGTAGCCTACTTTAATTACACATTAAATTCCGTCAGTCCATCTTGATTTATGGTCCGATAATCTATATGTATCAGTGTAGTGCTGAATTTCGGTAAATATTCTTTGAGTCCAAGCTGACTTTGAAACATTTATTCAAACAATGTTTACAACGGATACGTCAGCTATGATTCTTCATCAACGATATTTCGGCCCTTCTTGGCAAGGGTCCTCGTCAGGCTGTCAATCTGATTACAGGTTTGTTTCCTTCCCCGAAGTTGAACCAGAGGATTGACAGCCTGACGAGGACCCTTGCCAAGAAGGGCCGACATATCACTGATGAAGAATCATAGCTGTAAACATCCGCTGTAAACATTGTTTGAATGAATTTCGGTACTTTTAGATTATTAATGCTCCGTACAGGATTTCGTAGTCAGTAATAAACATACTTCAATGTAAAAAAGCTTTGGCTTTGCCATATCAAGCTTCCTATTCCTTCTTCTCGCTTCTTTCTTTTATTGTATCCCTCGGTACTCCAAAGCGGGTAGAAGCATTTGTGTTCCACGTCTCTGTCGATCTCGCCCGATACGTTCTTTCTGGCAAGCTACAGCTTCAGTGGGCAGTGCTCCGTTACTGGGTCACTGATTTTGCAGCATTTTGTCTTCTCTTGAAAAAAAAAGGTTTTCTTTCTGACTATATACTTATCTGTAATTTTATTTGAAGCTCCTATGCACGCGTTCCCGGAGCACAAGCTTGCGTTCCTGGAGCGCATGCACGGACATCGAAAAGAGCCAGAGATGGTTTCTGCTCCCCAGGAAAATGAACCGACTGCTGGAATTCACTCGGATGAGGAGCCGCAGCTCTCACAGGAAAAAGTGGAACCGGTCGGTGAGGTGGTAGTTACCGACAGTGGGGCGTCTGAGGCAGTAGCAGAAACAATATCTGAAGTTGAACACGCCGCACCTGAAGGTAGCTATTTTCAGTGTTTGCTTTCTGCTGAAATTCAGTTTTCGTCGTATGATTCAGTGTCCTATCTCGAAACAGTCGTCATCATCGAAACAAACTGGTTCAACAGTTGGAGCTATCTAGGGTATATACATTGGGAACCAGGCTCGATTCCACGGCCGTCTAAAGCTACGGAAAAGTACCGTGAATTATCGTCTTGCCTCCGATTTAAACTAAAGATATACTCTTTCAGTTGAATCACAAGCCGACGAGACTGCTGTTCGGGAAGTTGCCGAGATTAAAGTGCTGAAAGAAGAAGAAGCTATTCAGGAAAAACCAGAAGAAAGTCCTGTGACAGAATAGTTAAAGTTGTATTGTGAAATAAATAATAATTGAAACATGTAGTTGTGTCGTAATTCCTGGGAGATTATTTCTATTCGACTTTGTCTGTTACAACTTAGGACTGGACGGCTTTTAAAAAAATATAACGTAGTAGTCGAGCCTCCGAAGCAACTGTTGGGGCTGTGCGTCCAAATCCAGAGGAAGGATCGAATACAGCACTAATACTCTCACCGTGCAAATGGCACTGTTCTGTAAAGTTCAGACAATCCTCCACGACAGCATCGCGCACGCCAATCATGTGCTTTACATAGTTTTCGAGAAGCGATAATAGACAACGCTTGGCGTAAAACCATGTATCAGTGCTTAGTTTTTGTTCAATGGGATCAAGCGTTTTGAAAATCCGGGAAATTCCGAATTCATAGTTGCCTTTCACGCAGTAAAGCGTCCCGATAACTAAATTAACGATTGAGAGGTGGTACACTTTCGTTGTAGGGTTTTCAACTTTTATGGTGCTCTCTTCCTGTTCTATCCTCTTTAGCAGATCTTCGGCTGCATCATTTTTTGTTGTTAGAACGTAGCAGACACAAAGATTGGCAAGAACGACTGCGTTTACTGATATAATATTTTCTGCCTTGCGAACGAACTCGTCATATAGTATTGACGCACTGTCATATTTGTTCTGCATATACATAGCGTGTGCCAGGTTTATTCTCCAAGCGCCCGTGTCTCCACAAAGGTCGGCCGAAGTACGGAGCAGTTTCTCAACACCTTCGTAATTTTCATCGTCCCAGAGAAGTCGAGCTTGAGCTGTTACAACAGGGATATACTTCTCAAGGCCGTTCTCGTAATCGGTAATGGCTCTTCTAACTATCGCTTCTTCATTTTGTCTTCGGGCATCCTGGACGCGACCGAGGGTTCTCCTAAGGCTTTCGGCCAAGCGAGCAGACAGTGCTGACATTTTATTGTTAGCTGCTTCTTTTCCATTGGCTTGACTGAGGAACGCGACGAAGAATTCGTGCAAGTACCCAGAGAGCTGAGTTTGAGCCATCTGTTGATTCTGCAAAAATGTTGTATAGGCTACGTCGAACTGCTCGAACTTGCAGAGAACGAGGAGTAGATTGCTCAGACTCTCGGGAGGCTCACCGTTTGCTGTCAAAAACTGTAACTTATTGCAACTCTCCATCGCATCGAACTCAACATCTAGTAGAGCCTGGTTGTGCAAAGAAATTGGATCCAAATCATGCTCCTCTCGGGGTGGCATGTCTAGCAGTGCTTCCTTAGCCTCGTTTAAGTTCTTTAGCTGGTAGTGGCACGCAGCTTTCAAATTAAAACTCTCGATAATTGCGGACTTCTGTAGGACAAGTGAGTTCACAACGTTCCTAACTGGACCCCCTGAGTCAACAAGCAAACCGATACAAAACTCGGGGTGACGTTCAATGCTCATCTTAACTACATCATTGATGTATTTCAGTGCGGTTCCGTAGTCCTTCAGTTTGTAGTGGCATAGCGCAATGGAATACATTATATGTGCGATTGCTCCTGTCTTGGTTAGTGCCATATAGAATAGCTTTAGAGCATCGATGTAGTTTTCCTCCATGTATTGAATGCATCCTTGGTTATAGAGCTTCTTCCAAGAGTTCTCCCCCTTGTTGACGTACACTGTCGCGTTCCTCAGGCTGTTACGGCTATACTCGATTGACGCTCGGATCTGGTCAGCTTGTTCGACGTGCTTCGAGTTGATCTTGAGGCAGATTATCTCAGCTTCGTCATATAAACCAGCCGCTGCCAGTGCCTGGGCTTGGTGTAGCTGATATATTGACAGCTCGGGGAACAGCTGAAACAGCTGTCCATAACACTCGGCAGAACTTTGGAAGTCCTGCAATTGATAGTGGCAATAAGCAAGGAGCGATAGAGCTGCCCTAGACTGTGGATTTTCTTCAAGAAAACTACCCACAATTTGAATGGTCTCACTAAACCTTTTGTCTTGTATAAGCACGTAGAGCTTTTTCGTGTATTCACCCTCGGACATCTTGAAATACACTGAGCTTTGCTGTTTTGTTTATTTGTGTGTTGTAGTTTGTTGACATGGCAACCTTCGAGTACCATGGCAACGATTGAATATGGCTATTGTGAATCCCAAACAAATATGAGGGACACATGAGATATACTCAAGTTCGTCCGCCCGTCAATATGTGGTCACGATTGCTGACTTATTATCAAGTTTTTATTTGTTTATTTTTTAATCCGCCTATCATCTCTTCTTATTTATTCTCGTATTCCTTAAGTGACGGACTACGACTCCTCCTCAGTTGATTTCAGTATCTTTATTTATTTATTTTTAGCTGAAGCTCACCTATACTTTCTCCTACCTTAGCCTTTACATTTCGGAAGTCCAAAACTTTTCTAATTATTTCATTTAAAAAAACAATTCTAACTAAACAAATGAAAGTGTAAAAGTTAATTTTAATGTTAAAATTATTTCGTTTATTCACACACACTCACACACAAATTTTCCAATCTTAACTTATTTATGGTAAGCCTAGTTGAAAGAAAAGAAAAAAAGCCCTTGCAAATCAAAGAACAAAACCAGAATCACTACTCAACTCAGCACCTTCACTGGACCTTTGAGTATTTTGTTAATAATCACTTTGTGTACAATTAGAAGACGTTTTTACTGAGTTGGTCATGGTCTCTTCAGATCAGGGTTGCGTCCATTCTGTCTTCCTTGTGTCTCGTCGCATCATAAGGGGTCGTGGAGGTGCTTACATGAAATATTTATGGCGTTTAGTTATTAAATAATTACGTCCTCCAACCAGATTAATGAGGAGGTTGACATAGGAGTATCAATCAATCAATCGTTGTAATTTGCCAGAATATTTTACAAAATAGCAGTGACATTGTCAAGACATATTTAAAAAAAAGACAGTTAAAATGAGCACACACACAAAAACAAGACGCACATTATCTGGCATTGCGACATGCTGAACTACGAATGGATAGTTCTTCTACAAGTTAAAAGTATTGCCGTATCTAATGGAGGAGAACGAAAACGTGTGAAAGTCTTGCCTAGTAATGTGAAAAGATTTCTGACGTTGCCAGCCCACTTTAGAACGTTTCTGAGTTAATCTACAATGGCCTTCATAGTTTATGTTTTAGTCATATGTGTGATATTTTTTTCAGGAAGATGTTCATTGGAGGATTGTGCTGGGAGACGTCACAAGGTTCGTTTTTTTTTTCATTTCTTTGTAGCAGAGCTCGGATCTAAGTTACCTTCAAAGGCGGTACTAAACTCCAGAACAGTGAAATGTCCATGCTGTTACGTTGGTAGACCTCGCTGATCTTCGTAATGTATATGCGTTCAGCATTTCTCCTTACCCCTAGCTTGAACCTCTAATCCACTTTTATTTTTCACAATGAACTAATTGTGTGAACTACTTGAGTAACAGTCTGGTCGTTTGTATAGATGCCAAGTTTCATAGTCATAAGCTTATATGGAAATGCCGGAACTAGCAAAGTGAGAAATAGGGGTTGACGAACCGACGGAAAGACATCATGGTGGCCATGTGGAACCAAGACTGCATGTCTGCAGTCTTTAAGTACAATGCGTAGATTTGGCTGTGATGTCCAGTGCCTATTGCTAGCTTATCTTAGATACGTCTGTCCAGTTCTGGAATATGCAAGCCCACTATGGGGACCTGCAGCACTGCGTACTGTATACCTCATCCAAGAACTTGAGTCGGTGCAAAAACGGGGCCGTGTTCATTATTATTGGCGATCGACAGCTATCTTATGGTGAAGCGCTTGTTAAACTCGACCTCCCCACGTTGGCCCAAAGATACGAGCAGATTATGCTGAGGTTTGGGAAGTTTCTTCTCTCTAAACCCCAGCATCGAGACGTCTTACGACCCACTGCACCGCCCAACAACCGTACGCGTCACCAAAATAAACTGGTTCCAGTAGCTTCGCGAACGAACCGCAACGTAAATTCGTTTGTATTTTTGTACGGAACTGCTAAACAAAGCCGAGTGATATTTTCCTTTTTTTGTGTGTCAGTTTGTTATTTAGCATAGTGAAGCTACACAAATTAGCTGTTAGGTTTATCTTTCTCTCTCTCTCTGGAGGCGAAGGCTGCAAGTGCCATACAATCCTTGAATCTATAAGCTACCTGCTGTTGTATTATGAATCAAATTTGTTAAAGGGGGTAATCCCCAGTAAGCGAGGGGATTTCTAGGAAATTTGGCATCCTCCAGCAATCAAGTGATTTCAAGCGTTAGCTAGCGTTCAGTGGAATTATACTACCGTCCAGAAGGAATCATAAGTTTCACCGTCCTAGCTAACTGTCTGAAGTAGCAAAAGTTGGACAGAGTGACGAAGCGACAGGTAGCACGAACGCTATTTGGCACTTCGTTTACGCGTCAAAATTGTCAGTCTGCACTGCCGCCACAACCGAAGACTTTTTGGGATCCCAAAACGTAAGTGGAGGGATACCTATGACATCGCAAAAGTTGTCCGTCTGTCCGTCCGTCTGTAAGCACGATAACTCTCGAAGGGAATGAGATATTTTGATGAAACTTGGTGTGAGGGTTCGTTGGGTCGTCGGACCAGTCAAGTTCGTAGATGGGCTTTGTAGCTCTACATTTAAGGGTGGGGGAGGGGATTCAAATTAAGGGACAAACAAAATATTTTGAAACAGCTAATATGATAGTCGATTATGGGGTAAGAAGACATGCTGAAGACGATGGTGAAAACTATTTTCTCGATGGACAAGTATTTCTCCCGGAATCCGGCCCAAACCGGAAAGTTTGTTGAAAGTAAAAGTTTTATTTGAAGTTGATTAAATGTTCGACTTAGAGGTAGGGAGACATGCTGAAGACGATGGTGAAAACTATTTTCTCGACGGACAAGTATTTCGACCGGAATCCGGCCCAAACCGGAAAGTTTGTCAAAATTAAAGTTTTATTTGGAGTTGATTAGATGTTCGATTTAGGGCAAGAAGGCATGCTGAAAACTTATGTGAAAACAAGTGTCTACCCAGACATGTAGTCCGTCCAGAATCCGGCCAAAACCGGAAAACTGTTGGAAGCCAAATTTGTATTTCTAGTTGATTAGATAAGCGATTTAGGGGTAAGAAGAGATGCTGAGTCCCTGTGTGACAATCGTATTTTACCCGGACATATAGTTCGACCGGAATCCGGCTGGAATCGGAAAAATTGTTATAAGCTAAATTTCTATTTGAAGTTGATTAGATGTTCATTACTGGGGAAAGAAGATACCCTGATTTCGTCTTTGAGCTTTCTTTTTTCGCCGGACAAGTAGTTCTGGAGTTCGGCCGGAACCGGGAAATTGGCAGAAGTGGCAGGAAGTTTTCGTCAAAACAGATATGACTTACACACACATGCTGAATCCAAATCTGACTTGGTTTTCTCAGGTGATTAGGTAGGCTATTTGGCCTTAATCTGTTTCTGAATTTTAATTGTAAAAATGTTCAAGGAGTCTGGCTAAGACAAGACCCAGTTGTCTGGATCAGATATTGAATTTTTGGGATCCCATCGAAACCTTTGGTCTTGTTCTGCTAGTGAACTCGCTGATGACAAAAACAGAGCAACAACCTGGAGCTTATCCTCAGCCTAAGGGTTTCGGATTACAAGTTTGTTTCCTTCCCCGACGTTAACCCAGAAGATTGACAGCCTGACGAGGACCCTTGCCAAGAAGGGCCGAAATATCGCTGATGAAGAATCGTAGCTGACGTAAAAATTATATACATTATTTGAATATATGTTTCAAAGTCAGCTTGGGCTCAAAGAATTTTTTTTTTCAATCTGGAGTCTTTGGAAGATAAAGCTCACTAGAAAGAGGATTTGAAACATATCAACTAAAAATATTCGGCGGAATTTTACCGGCGGGCAGCCGACTTTCGGCGCGGCTTCGGGGATTATAATGAACGTGTCCGAGAGCTCCGAAACGTACGAAAATGCTGAATTAATTCAGCATTTTATGCAGCATTTCGCTCTTGGACTTAAATTTTCGCTCAATTAATGCAGCATTAATTCGTCGAAAAATTCAGCAAGAGTGCTAAATTTTATGCTGAATTTTCAGGAAGAAACTGGGAGTACGGCGATTCTGTCAGTGTTTTCGGCGGCAAATATAACAAATTCAAAAAGACAATTCGGCAAACATTCCAAATTCTAAGACAACTGGCGATCATGGCCAACAAAGAAAGGAAAGATAAGAAGGCTGGACATCAGTAATTGATCCATTTTATCAGCTTTATATAGTTAATTCTTTTTTCTTGTTCTTCTTCCTGACTTATATTTTGGTATTCTAGAATTGTCAGATATGAAAAAAAGGTAACTGCTTTAGGACAAAAAAAGAAAAAGAAAATGCAGCATTTACAGCACCAAAAAGCTTTCGGACACGTTCAATAGATCAGAAGGTTCTTGCGATGTAACCACCTCTAAACGAAACATACTCGCCTGTATTCAGTTGTCCTGCTTCCAACGCTCAGTTGTCAGCGAGACCGGTAGTTTGTGGTGTTCGGATGCAAACATTCGATCAGGTGACAGATGACAGTCCCTGGATCAATAGCCGGCAGAAAAATTAGTAATCTCGTTTTTATTTGCCTTTTGGCTTCGCACCGTGAACTGTACACGCTGCTGATGGTTATAATTCGTGTGTGTTCGACTCCGACTGGTGATGAGCAAAAAAAGGTCTATTTCAAGGCTTCTACTGTGGCAAAGCGGGGATTAACCTTGTACTTCTTGACGTTCGCCATCGGTTGTACTAACGATGAAAAATGAGAAAGAGAGAGTTGATTTATAATTAGGTTTTATTTATAATAACATTTTTTTAATATTACGGGGAAATTGGCTATTCTCCACAGAAAACTGTCCGAAACGTACGCGCGTCTGTCACCCTGTAATGGGCTTATTCGTCTGTATGACTCTTGGGTAGATTTTGTTTATTATGTTTTCCTATTTGCTTTTGTAATCCGCTGTTTTTGTCTTTACGATTTGTGGGTTAAAAATAGGTTATTGTTATTAATAAAAGGTAACTTCCACAGCGTACGCACAAATTCGACCTTTACGTCGTCTAATCACATTAAATGGCGCCGATGCGATCTCCCCTAGCTTTAAAATCTAAGGGGCGAATGGTAGCAATTGTTAATTTCTCCTGAATCAAAAACATGTTTTAGCAGCTCTTCTCATTTTCCGGAATACGTAACGCGCAGATAATTTTCTGGCCAGGCTAACAGCCAAGTTGCTCCCGTTTAGTCTTTTCCACGTTGAATTTTTCCTCATTTTTTGCAGAGACCCTTCACCATTACTTCGAGCGGTATGGCGAGATCACCGACTGCGTCGTCATGACCAATCCAGAAACTGGTCGCTCTCGAGGTTTCGGCTTTGTCACTTTTGCCAGTCCTTCAGGAGTTGAGCGCGTCTTACAGGATGGACCGCATACTCTAGATGCGCGGACGGTATGGCTTATAATTTTTTTCATCCTGGTCCAAGTTGAGCCTCTATTTGGCTTGTTTGAGACCAGACAGCTTTCGCCTCGTACAGTCTGTTTGTTCGTGTGTTAGGGACAGGACAATCTAGTTGCCCATTACTTATTCACTTAAATTCGCTTGAAGACCCTCTGAAAATGCCTTACTTCGTTGTTCCGCCATTCACAAATGATCGATTTTCAAATAGTGGAATTTACGTGTGATTTGTGGTACCTCTTTGCGCCTGTATTTATGTTGTATGCCTTACGAAGAAGATGCATGATATTTTTTTTGTTCGGGCGCTACGCAATCTGACCACTGCCCCCTGAAAAGCCACGTTTGTGTTGAGATTATAATTTTCCGCGTCATAGTAGAATTTATGCTGTGGGGACGGCCGCAGATATTCTGAACGTCACAACTAGAGCAGATAATGGAAAATAAAAAAATCCCTTCGCAGAATCCAAGTAATTCAGTGTTTTCAGTTAAATGACACACAAATAAGTTGGCTTTTCAGTTAAACTTGAAGGGGTCGAGATATCCTGTCCAAACCTGGAGTGGGAATCCCTTCGGTGAAAGTACAAGTCAGTTTGTAGGAATGTCCTATATTTAGGGAGTGGGGAGAGTTCAGAGTTTTGTTGTGATCTTTTTTTGTTTATTCGTCTTTTGCAGTGTATTTATTACTTTTGATCCTTTGCTTTCAGATTGACCCCAAACCCTGCACACCCAAGGGCGCCCCCACCGGCCGCAACACGAAAGCCATTCGCAACAGCCGCCACAAGATCTTCTTGGGAGGATTGCCCGCTGGAATCACAGAAACCGAACTGAGGAACTTCTTCCAGCAGTATGGAAACGTCATCGAGACCGTCATCATGTTCGATCAAGAGAACAAAAAAAGCAAAGGTGGATTTAGAGGTGTGAAAGTTGAAAGTCATACCGCTTTTCTATCTCATTTTTATTTTATTTTTGGTTTTTATTCAGTCCGAGTTTGAGCACTTTTTGGCGACAGGTTCCACTGGCCAGCGACCGATATCTGTAGACGGTATCGGAATGTTCAGCTATGGACACGGTCCCGTTACTTTCTCTGACTAAGTTCTGTTACTCTGTCGGTACTTTCTCACTTTCAAGTGCTGAAAAATATTTTTGGTAGGAGAGGTTCCACCGCATTTCTGAATCCGAAAACAGGACCGGGTTATCCATGGTTCAGCAGGAAAAAACGAGAAACGGAAGATAAGAGCGTGATGAAAAAATCCGAAATAAAACTGCCGCTAACAAGTTAGCCAAAAGGTGCTAGGACGATTTCGAACCAATACCTGGACTGCAGTCTGTTCCTATCAACTACGGAAAATGGCTTGATTTCCCGAAGTCAATCTCATTTGCAGAATATTGTGGCAGAGCAAAAAATCCCAGCTCTTGTCGCATTGCAATTACAGTTGTTAATAGGGTACTGGTCCGCTCTAGTATCCTGTTTCCTCGATCTCTGGTTACACTGTAAATAAATTCTTGCAGTATTTACTACTGGGATTAATCTTGTCTTTATTGAGATAAGATTACCCCTAATTGGGATTAATCTTATCCCAGTAGAGATAAGATCAACCCCAGTAGCAAATACAGCATCCTTACTCCGAGAAACTTTTTACAGTGTACCCCAAACTTTTTGGTCATGTTGGATGTGAGATTTCTTACATTCAATAGTGGTCTTACCTTCTTTGTAATCCGTCTATTCTGACAATATTTGTCGCTTCTAGGCTAGTTCTCAAATAGATCCGAAAAGCATATGGCATACTACTCCCACCCCCTTTTTCGGAAACAATGCCTAATGTTGGGGGACCAGAAGGAGTAGATGCGTCCGCCATCTATTCTTGCGTCCGTGGAAATGATCTATATAGTCCTTGAGCTAGGTCTGGAACGTCGTATGCCTTAGGGTTCTAGCCGCATGCTATTATTAAAATTTCGGAATATGCCTAGCTAGCACATACTTAAGCTCGATTAAGCTATCTTCTTTCAGTCTGGAGAAGTATAAGATTGTATAGAAAATAAGTAAAGGCTGATATTAGTTGAATGTTATTAATTTAAAGCAAAGGATAGTACATAAGTCTCTTATAAGCTTTTTTTGTAGGGACTAGTTTAAAGCTTGAATGACTCGAATAGCGTTACAGCTTTTCCGTAGCGCCTTTGCCAGTAATTTGCATACATGATAAGTTGTCATCTAATGCGGAAACTGGTTCTGTGCAAATTATTTTTTGTGTTGACGAAAGGGTCTCGTGATTGGACAAAAACCAAACCATGCTCTACTTTACACCATGCGGGTATTTACTGGCGAGATCAAAAGAAAAGTTTCAAGAGCCCTGATAGAAATGAAAGAGAATTTCATCTCGTGTCATTTTTGCTTTAGGCATTCCCGAGTTAAATTAAGAGTAAGCTAGCTTGCAGTTGTTCTTGATACGATAGATGAAGTGCGTACATTTCTTTCTCAGTTGGAAGTTCGAACGTTAACGGTTCGATTTGAAACATGATTAATGTAACTTACAGTTTATTTTACGGCAGCTTTAAATTAAGACAACGGTAGTACTTGCCATGTTGGTCATGGCAGTGCCAGGGGGCTGAGGTGGTCAAGACTTAGAAACCAGCCTGGGCAGTGGTTACTATGTCTGAGTTGTTAACCTAAGTTACTTTTGTTTTATGTCCAACTAGGCTTTGGCTTTGTGACTTTTGATGACGATGAGCCAGTTGAACGGTGTGTGCAAGAACACTATGCTACAGTTATGGGAAAACAGGTAGACTAAGTTACGCCTATTTTTTATTTGAGAAGGGTTAGGAGTCCGTCGCTGGTGCCTTAATGCCTTTAGGGGAAGAACCTACTCAGGCTTTGCACTTTGCGCTTTATAACTTTTAGGCAGCAACAGAACGACACTTTTCGTATTGGTTGTGTCTCGGTTCTTCTAGTCAGGGGTACTTCTCTGAGAGGTAAACTAGCGAACTTCTTTTCGATTGCCTGAGACTGGACGCACATCGATAAGAACGGCCTGAATATTACGAAAGACCGGTTTCGGAGTGACCAATTGCTGCCTAAAAATTGTAGACATTCCAGACGACAAAACCAGAGTAAATGTTCACCCGTGATAAAATTGGGCACTGGTCACGTCCTTAGTACCCCTTCTTATAGCTTGTGCGGTTAGTAGCGTAGCAAAACTTTCCTTTCGGAAAGTACTAAATTGGACGATGTTTTTTCGTTCATGGCATCACGCTACTGTTTGTGGGGAAGATATTCTTCCATCTTTCGAACTAGGTATGTCGTATTAGAATGTTAGATCGTGTACTCTCCGAGGCAAAGAAAATGTTGTCCCTCCCTCGATCGTACACTTTTGAAGATCTGCTATAAGATTTTTTCCGATGAAACCGAAAAGTCAACAGAAAGCTGTTGCTGAATCAAGAACTGATCGGAGACTGGAAAACCTTGGTCTTCCTAAGTCTTAAAATTCCCTTTCTGTTCGTTTGGAGATCCAGGGCAGGTACAATTTTTTGTCTCGATTCTACATTTCATGGACCATCCCTAGCAACGACGCGACATGAGTAGAAAACAACACCGAATATGCTTCGCTTAAGTCCTAGTAGCCCCTTTCTTTAGTTTCTGAGAAAACTAGTCTTAAGTATTTGCTCTACCGATAAAAGAGGCTCGTTATGCTGTATATGATATGATAAGATATGATATGATATTTATTACACTAAGAGCCCAAGGGCCATGGCAATACAAAAGAAAAATACATAACCTACAACATAACTATAACAAACACTTAAATCTACAAGAAAAATTCTCTGTGATTCATAGCCAACTTGAGGAATCTGCCCACTTTCCTTATAGTGACAAAACATTCACTCTTCAGCATTCGCTCCATCCATTCCTGATCACACTCATTTACTCCAAATATTTCTCTTCTTAAATCATTCAATTCCCTACATTCACACATAATATGTCGCACGCACTCATTCATATCTCCACACATGGGGCAGAAGTAAGGACCAATCCTCCCAATCGGCTTACCCGTGTACCTCCTCCTATCCCCCAGAGGTAAAATATCAGCTCGCATACTAATTATTAATTTCAGTTCCTCCCTATCTAAACCCGCTTTAAAATAAACACATTCACATATCCTCATTACCTTTCGGAGCTGTGAAATTGACCGTCACCTTTGACTATTTTAGACCTCTAGCTCGTTTGTGAAGGCCTAGTTTGTCTAGTGGATATTTTGGCCTATTCGTCCCATATAGTTACTATACGTAGCTTTGGTTTTTTGAAGTCCTAACTGCAGTGCAGTGGACGTTATACGTTAATTACCGTATCTATGCTAGCCACTTATGAACAAGCTAGCTCGCTTTAAGCTTGAAAGATAGTTCGGTCTATTATTCAATTAGATTTAGGCCTAACTTGGATGTTTTTTTTATCATAGTGTTGTGATAAGGCCTAGCCGAACGTCGGGTGAATGCTCACATCTGTCCCGCAAAGAAAACGGTTAATCTCCCGGAGATGGTTCAGCTTCCATGTCGTAGCTGGGTGTTCGCGCCTTCGGCCGATTTCCGGTAACGTCCCCTACGACTATTGAGAAGATTAATAGTCTTATATCCTGCCGAAATTTGTCACTTTGGCTTCTGATGGCAGCTATACCTTCTCCTGAGAATCGTTATCTATTTTTGCTATTCTAAATAAATACATGTGTCTCCTGATTCATATAGTTTCCTTCCAGGTTGAAATGAAACGGGCCGAACCGCGCGGTCGAGACGGCGAAGATGATCGTCGCGGTGGTGGTGGTAGAGGACAAGGGGGAAACCAGCGAAGGGGCGGTAGAGACGGTTGGGACCAAGGTGGTGGACAGCAAGGAGGTGGAGGCTATGGCAACTACCCACCTCAAGGAGGTAAGTGTTCATGGAATAAGTTGTTTTTGTTCGACCGTTTCTCTTCCGATCCAACTTCCTTTCTATTCCCTTGAAAAACTTCTATCTGATTTATGGTAGAAGGTTTGTCCCCGTAAGCCCAATCAGTCATTTTGTAAGAGGTGTTGGTGCTCAGTTAGTAAATCTGTGGAGAGTAGAGGCAGGATATTTAAGAACTGCTTAGCAACCTGAATTACCCCCTCTGATGATTCTTGAGGGCACCTTTTCCATTTTCATCTT
The DNA here is from genome assembly GCA_023053575.1 of Branchinecta lynchi. Classification (NCBI taxonomy): domain Eukaryota; kingdom Metazoa; phylum Arthropoda; class Branchiopoda; order Anostraca; family Branchinectidae; genus Branchinecta; species Branchinecta lynchi. The sequence continues at coordinate 13,548,583 of JAKZAP010000005.1, forward strand.
TTTTAAACATCGACTTCATGGCCTCGGACACTAACTTGAATTTCCTTATTTAACGAAAAGCTCATATGGATGAAGGCTGGGTGATGATTGTGCCTCAGGGAGCTTCGGTAGCTCGAAACAAATCCAAATAGAAACCCAACCCACGAAGATATGTCCCCTTTGAACGATTTTTCTTAACCAGGACAGTGTAAGACCAGAGGGATTTCATTTAGGTTGTATGATATGCTTTAAAGCAAAGGCTTCCGAACCGAAACTCCTCGTCGTTGTTTGGCTACTGTTTCGTCCACTTTGAGCCAACTAACTTTGTCCATATTTGCAGGATATGCCCCAAATCCTTACGGTGGCTATCCTCCTCAAGGAGGATACGGTGGATACCAGGGATACGGCCCTCCTGCTGGATACGGACAGCCGCCTGCATATTCCGGCTATCCTGCTCCGTACGGTAAGGCTTTCTGGCATCTATTGAATGATATCGATTCGCTATACTTTGACGCATGGCGTACAGATGTGCTCTAAAAAATTCCCGCCAGCCGCAAGGTCCAGTCGCAACGTGGGCTGGAATTCAGCCAGGTGTGACACTTCTTGAGACAGTCCATAGAGGTCTAAATTCGTTCACCTCTTGGTGTTTAGAGTTCTCGCTCACTTTTTTTTTTTTTTTTTTCAATCAATCAAGTTTAATCCGAATAGCTAAAAGCTAGAAAAGGAAAAGGAACTTTTGGCTACAGCAGGCTTTTGACTGATTGGCTACACTCTCAGAAGTTGAGCCAACACTGTAAAAAGTTTCTCATTGGAGTTAGCTGCAGTATTTGCTACTCGGATTCATCTTATCTCTCTTTGGTATCAATCTTATCTGCTTAGAGATAAAAATAATCTGAGTAGCAAATACTGCAGTTAACTTTAATCTTTTTTTCTTCCAGATACCACGGTAACTGGATCTGCATTTTGATGCTTTTGCAGTTACCATGGTATCTGATGCCACGGCGTCATCACGGAGAAAGAATACTTAAATCCACTCACACCACAAAGTTTGAAGTTCTTTCCTACCAGTTCGACAAAAACGTAGGCTCTTTTGTTGGTGATTATGAAAAGGAGATGAATATTGCAGGTACCATAGCCAGTTACTACGATCGAAACCGTGTTATCTCAAAATGAGATACCAGGGTAACCGGCCATATACTCAGTAACTGCACTCAGGGGCGTCATGTATGGGGGAGGGGGGCCCTTCCCGTTTTTTTTTGTTTTTTTTTGGAAACAGCCGGTTTTTATTAAAAACAGCCGTTTTTCGTTAAAAACAGCCGTTTTTCGTTAAAATAGTAGATTTTTTTTTTAAACAGTCGATTTTTCGTCAAAACAGTCTTTTTTTTCGTGAAAAAGTGAAAATGACCAGCCAGTTGGTAAATACCCCCCCCCCCCCCCCAACATTTTGGCTAGTAGCGCCTCTGAGTCTGCATACCACGGTAACTGCAAAGACGATTTTAAACTGTGGCATCAGACATCATGGTAATTGCAGAACGCTACTATAATTAAACGTGTGCCCCCCTGCGTCAAGACCCCAGTTTCATTTTCTCTTTGTTGACATTACATACTATACCAGAATTGTGAGAAAGTAAATAGCATTCTTCCTAGTATATACTAATCAGCACGATGTTTAAACAGGTGCACCGGCCCAGGGCTATGGCGCTCCAGGCTACGGATATGGACCCGCCCCTGGCCAGGGACCTGCCGCCCCAGGTAAGGTTTTCTGCTCTGTTGAAGGAAATGTGTAAACCGAAAGATTTTTTGGGCCGAGTGGTGTTCTGATCCGAAGCCCTTCGGCTGACTAATCTTGCTAGCGGAAGCGGTTGGGAAGTATTCAACTCGTCGAAAGCATATATGAATGAATCCTAGTTTTTGGGATCCCAAAACGTAAGTGGAGGGATACCTATGACATCGCAGAAGTTGTCCGTCCGTCCGTCTGTAAGCTCGGTAACTCTTAAAGGGAATGAGATATTTTGATGAAACTTGGTGTGAGGATTCGTTGGGTTGTCGGACCAGTCGAGTTCGTAGATGGGCTTTGTAGCCTACATTTAGGGGTAGAGGAGGGGGTTCAAATTAAGGGGCAAACAAAATATCTTGAAACAGCTAATGTGATAGTCGATTATGGGGTAAGAAGACATGCTGAGCACGATGGTGAAAACCATTTTGTCATCCGACGAGTAGTTCGCCCGGAATCCGGCCAAAACCGGAAAGTTTGTTAAAGGTAAAAGTTTTATTTGAAGTTGATTAGGTGTCCGGTTTAGGGGTAGGAAGACATGCTGAAGGCGATGGTTAAAACCATTTTCTCGACGGACAAGTAGTTCGCCCGGAATCCGGCTGAAACCGGAAAGTTTGTTAGAAGTTAAAGTTTTAATTCTGGTTGATTAGATAACCGATTTAGGGGTAAGAAGAGATGCTGAATCCGTGTGTGACAATCATATTTTACCCGGACATATAGTTCGACCGGAATCCGGCTGGAGTCGGAAAATTTGTTATAAGTTAAATTTTTATTTGAAGTTGATTAGATGTCGAATATTGGGGAAAGAAGATAGCGAGTTCGTTTTTCAGCTTTCTTTTTTTCGCCGGACAAGTAGTTCTGGAGTTCGGCTGAAACCGGGATATTGGCAGAAGTGGCAGGAAGTTTTCATCAAAACAGATGTGACTTATAGGGGTAAACACACATGCTGAATCCATATCTGAACTTGTTTTTTTCAGATTGTTAGCTATTTGGCCTTAATCTGTGTCTGAATTTTAATTGTAAAAATGTTCAAGGAGTCTGGCGATGACTGAATCTGGCTAAGACAAGACCCAGTTGTCTGGATTAGATATTTAATTTTTGGGATCCCATCGAAACCTTTGTCTTGTTCGCTTAAATAGGTCGTCTCCTTTTCTTTTTTTTCTCGGTTGTTTGCCGCGGAAATGGTAAAATGAAATCCTGACAGTCAAGAGGCAAAATATTACTTTGCAACATCCTGTATCCCAAAATATCCAAATTCTGTGCCTTTTCTTCGTTTTGAAGCTGCTTTGAAAAGGGATATTTTGGCTATTAGTCAACTCTACCTTATTAATCTTGTAAGTCAGTCGAGGCAAGGTTAGAATGAAGTGATCTTGTTTGAAAAGAAAAATGTGTTTAACTAGAAATATTGAAGCAATATCTGTTTATCCAATATGTAAACCATTCAATTACCTTCAATCTAGTATGTCTGTCATAGTTGTTGGTTCCTTTTTAAGCCAGATAGAATATTCTGAAGGAAAGACTTCTCTGGAAATTTGAAATCCTGTACTTGTATTCCTTGTTCGGTACAATGCAGCCTAAATCCACTTGGCACAGCTTAAATCCACTTGGCTTGGTTCTTGTCAATTTCTTCAGAGTTAGTACTCACCTGCCTATTTTCTTGATGTGCATTGTTTGATTTTTGTTTTTGTTTACTGCGTAGTAGCCAACCATCAGACATTAAACACTCGCCTCAAGTTCGTAACAACATGCACAAGCTCTACAAGGTTAAACCAAAGTTGAGATATCAGGAGTTTTGAAAAGGACAAAAGGATGTCGATGGACCAACCGCTAACCAAAAGGATGTGGTTGTTTGTTCTTACAGGTATTGGTCCTAAAAGCTTGAATTATCCCAACTATGAAGAAAGCTAATTTTGGTATTATAAGCTAATATATAAGTCGTCACATGTATAACAAAAGGTAATTTATAAGGAAAATAATGCTAACCTGCAATGTTAAATCAAGGTATGTTCGAGAAAGATGCAATTACTAGATACTGTTTTTGGGTGGAGGGATACCTATGAGATCGCATAAGTTGTACGTCTGTCCGTCTGTAAGCACGATAACTCTCGAAGGAAACGAGATATTTTGATGAAACTAGGTGTGAAGACTCTTTGGGTCCAGGAAGAGGTTGAGTTCGAAGATGGGCTCTGTAGCTCAACATTTAAGGGTTGGGGGAGGGTTTCAAATTAAGGGGCAAACAATTTTTTTGAGGTAGTCGTTTTAGGGGTAAGAAGACATGCTGAACATGAATTCGAAAACCATTTTCTCGCCGGACATTAGATACTCGATTTACGGGTAACAAGACCTGCTGAACGAAATGAAAATCGTTATCTGGTCGGACAAGTAGTTCGCCCGGAATTCGTCCGAAACGGAAAATTTTTTAAAAAGTAAAAGTTTAATCTGAAGTTGAATAGATATTCGATGTAGGGGTAAGAGGACATGCTGAATTCGCTTTTTACAGTCATTTTCTACCCGGACATGTAGTTTACCCGGAATCCGGCTGAAACCTGTAAATCTGTTAAAAGTGAAAGTTTTATCTGAAGTTGATCCAGTGTTCAATATAGGGCTAAGGTGACACGCTGAATTTGTTTTTGAGCGTTAGTTTTTGCCGCCTGACGAGTAGTTCGCCCGGAATCCTGTCAAAACCGGAAATTTGGCAGAAGTAGGCAGAAAGGTTTGATCAGTTTCGTCAAAGTATATATTACGTATAGCCCAGGGGTAAATACATACATGGTGAATCCATATCTGAACTTCGTTTTCTCAGATGATTAGCCATTGACCTTCTTTGGTTTCTAAATCTTCAATAGTAAAAATGTTCAAGGACCAGATTACCTTGATCAACTATTAACTTTTTGGGATCCCGTCGAAACCCTTGGTCTTGTTCTCCTAGCGTTCAAGCTTCGGGGATAAGTCCCTGTTCCTCTAAAGATGCAGCAGAGTTCTGTGATATATGAAGCAGAGGACGCTCGACTTTGGTTTTATTAATGTTAAAATATATGTTATGATGAGATTCATTGCTGAAGAGCAATGGCTGCGTCGACTGCCCAGCAGCAGCCCTTTCATAATTATTTATCAGTATACGTTCGGCTGGAGCCGAGGATTAGGTCCCGTCCTCAGTAAAGAGGTACAGTTTTACCACAATTTTTACCATTTTACCGTGGTAAAAGTTGTTACTAATAAATCACTCGTAAACTCATCGTCACTTACGTCGGAAGTAGTTTAAGCCAAACCAAATGGGCTAGCGAATTCGGTGCATTAACCACCGCAAGAATTTATTGGTTAATTAGTATATCAGTTTGAATTACGAATTTGGAACCGTTGAAATACTTTACAAAATATGGAACAAAGGACTTCAGATAACGCTCCGTTGATTTTACATGCGGTTTTGTCAATTGGAACTTTGGTGAGTCTGTGCCACTGGTTGCCTTAACTGGCAGGTTTATAATCACAGGGGGTAAAATGGACCGGTGACCAAACTTTTTGTTTTGCAAAATTTCATTACAAGTCCGTTTGTCCTATCAGATAGAGTTTGCAAACGCAATGTCTTTAGGCTATCTACGTAGGACTCGTATTTCTGTCCAGTAATGATGCATCAAGCTCTCTTTTGAATCCCTTCTCGCATTGCTAGTCCAGCATGCCACAAGGCACAGGCGTACTCCATTACAGGTCAGACGTAAGTTTTGTAGCAGCAGCAGGTGACAAGATCATCTGTCGAGAGACCGAATCTTCTGATGCTTGCAAAGCATTTTAACATGAACTGTCTCTCATGAGCTTTTCTTGCAGCCGGAGCACCAGGACAAGCTGCTGCACCACCTGCTGGCGCTGACCCATACGCTTCCCCGTATCCAGCTTCTGGAGGCTACCCACCCGCATCCGCGTATCCCCAAGCTGGTGCTCCCTCTCAGTATCCAGCAGCCGCACCAGCACCAGCTGGCTATCCTGCACAGGCTGCGGCACCAGCCACAGGATACCCTGCACCTCAGGTAAGAGGCAGAATTCGATGTTGCTAACAATACCTTAGTCCACGATATTTGGAACATTCAAATAGCACTTACAGCCAGACACTTGATCGTTATCACGTCTGAATTATAGTAACTATGAATATTAATTCATTTTTCATATTAAAATTGATGGTATCGGCTTTGAATGATTATGTTTTTGTGACCATAACTTCATTTACTAGGTGTCACCGTTGTTTTGTTTCTGGTTCTATTCTGGTCTCCAGTCACTGGTGTTTCGCGGGTTCGATCCCAGGGGCTTATGGATTGAATTCTTTTGCTAGAGAATGGTATAGCGAAAAGGGCAATTGTTAGTAATCTTAAGTTTTGACGAAGTTCTATAAATACAGAGTCGAGTTACGGGGAAGGGCCGAAGGAGTTGAGATACTGAATGAATCAACATAATTGCAAGCATGGGCCCTTGAGCAGATTACTCTAAGTGGAAAAAAGGGGTTGGTCGAAATCGACCCCGGCGGTAAAGGGTTAAACCAGCTAGACTAGAAGAAATCGCTAGAAGGAATGAACCAGCTGCGCAACAGCGGTTATTAGCTGACTCCTTTCAGAGCACCATCAGAGATTATTCGCAGTCAGCTTGGGCTGAAAGACTACTCAAGTTGCTGTTTGGCTTCTCTTCGGAATTGCATAGGCCTACATATTAAAATGATCTGTCCTTCAGACTTTAACAAAAAAGTTCTTTATCCGTTGTTAGTCCAAATATGTGAAGAAGTGACGATGTGACAATACGTATTGCCATATGCACTGTAAAAGTTTTTCCGTATAAAGATTAAAGTTAACTGCAGTATTTGCTACTCGGATTGATCTTATCTCTATTTGGTATTAATCTTATCTGCGTAGAGATAAGGATAATCCGAGTAGCAAATACTGCAGTTAACTTTAATCTTTATACGGAAAAACTTTTTTAAAGTGTGGTCGTTTTGCTTCTTATCGACATCCCTCTTTCGATAAGATGGAGCGTGCTCCACCCTTCTAACAATAGTAACCATTAGCTACTATTTTCGTTCCAACCTCGTAAAAACTTACTACGCTGACCGTTCCAACCTCGTCGAAATAGTAACTATTTGCTTACCATGCTTGGGAGCGTAGTAAGCGTGATAACTACACATCTCTGTAATGTAATTGGCCGGAGTCGCCCGTGGCATGATATTCTGCTGGAAAATAGTTCCAGCCATGACGGCAAAAAGCCAGAATTTGTGACGTCATGCGTAGTAACTACGGTAAGTAGGGTGGAACACGATCATAGACTTCTCAGTAACTACAGAAATGGCTTCCAAGCCACTATCTTGTTATCAGTATTGACTTGACGAGAAATGTTTAGGAAATGTTGAACAGGAGCAGAATCAGAATCATAAAATCGGATTGCTTGTCATCGATTGTCTTATTTATGCTCTCGATGCGAAAGGGAAAGAGGTGTTCCCTTGCAGTAATCAGCTAGCCTTCTATCTTATATTGACAGGAAACGGCTGCCGCAGTTTCTTCAATAATGCTTTTCTTTTTTCTAGGGATACCCAGCTCCCGCTGCAGCTGCACCAGCAGCTGGTTATGGCGCTGCTCCAGTTGGTGGCTATGCTGCTGCACCAACCGGGTACGGAGCGCCAGCTCCTTACGGCGGTGTACCACCTGCAGGAGGATATCCAGCACCGGCAGGTAAACGAAGAGATTTGGCTTTTCGATACGTTTATTTGACGAGAGTCACATTTGGACTGTCTAGAAGTATTGGCTGTTTCGGTTAATAGTAGGGTAAAGTAAATTGGGGAATGGAAAACAAACTTCTCATAATTCCTTTTTGAATTGCTGGACAATCCGACGAGCCTAATGCACAGGGTTTGCCAGAATTTCGGTCAACGGGTAGAATATAATTCTCCGGACTTCAGTCCCGGTTAAATGATACGCTGGGTTATACTTCTGTCTCCAGTATCCCTAGGAAATTCCCCAAATGATTTCGGAGTCATGCCATAAAGCGATCGCAATTTCTGTCCGTCTGTCGGTCCGGGTTTTGCTAGTTCGGGCACTGCCGCATAAGCTAGTATGATTGGCAGGCACGTCGGGGACCCGACAGATTAATTTAGAAAAAGTCCTAGATACGCCATTGACATAACCGGAACGAATCTTGGGGGGGGGGGCGGATTTCTTGTGATCCAGCGAGTTCGGTACTTCCTGATGTGCTGGACGATGAAACTTGGCAGGCATGTCAGGGACCCTAACAAACTGACTTCGGAATAGTCATTTCCCCGATCCGACCATCGGCGGGCGGGGGAGTGGAGGATGGAGAATCCGGAATCTAGTGGCATGCATAACTTTCGAACGGTTGATTAGATTTGAATGAAACTTGGCAAGTGGAAAGTTATCGTCCCAGATGTTTCATTTCAAGTCCGGATCAGATCCGATACTTGTGGGGGTGGAGGGGGGCACAGAAAACTCCTTAGAGTCGAGGGATTGATATGGAACTTTGTTGAGGAGAACAAGCATTAGGCCTAGATACGTCATTGACGGAGCCAGATCATATCGGGGCTTTGTGTGGGGGAGTTCGAGGGGGTTTCACGGAATCACAGTGGTCGCGAGTTAGAATAGTCTCAGAATTGGTAAGAACGATGAAACCTTGCAAACTTATTAGTGACCCGGCCAAATTGACTTAGGTAACCCGACACAATGCCCCTAGGAAAACTTCCGTTCCTGTATCCGACCGAAACTTAATGGGTGATAAGAATTGATGACCTGCAAAACATGCGTTCAACCACATGCGGTCGTCTTGGGCCACAGTAGTAATCTTCAAACGAGTGCAGCGATTTAAATTAAGCTTGGAATGTAGAGAGAGCAAATGCCTTAGCTGAGATTCGAAACTTAATACGTGTCAAGAGAAGATGCTGTAGATTATCCGTTCACGAGTCCGAACCAGATTCGGTCGCAGTAGGGGGAGATGGAGGGTGGAACCGGAAATCTTGTGGGAAGTCTAGGGATGAAACGAGTAGGTTTACAGTGCTGAAAATCGGAAGTTAGATCAGTCATTTGTCCCAGATGGTCCCAGGCGATCCCGGAAAAGCTCAGACTTGAGTGAAACTACATATCCTATTACTAGGTCCGAACCGCATTTTTTGGATGGCGGGTGTATTTTGTGACATTCACGTCTACTTTCTTGTACCGCCAACTCGTGATAAGTGCAATATGAGCTGGTAGCACTTGTCATTTGAACTTTCTGGCATCTACGGTTGTATTACGGCCCGTCCCAGAACATATATGCCCAAGCGCCGTTAGGAGGAGCCTTCATTCTTTGAAAGGTACATTCGTTTGACTTGAGGAGTTCGCTGATGTTTGGTTTGCGACCTTCCCTGCAAGATCCGACGCGCCGATTACTCTGCGCCTCCTTTTGTAGGACTCGCGAGAGTCTACTTCCTTTTGTTTTCAATCACACCATTTTACAATAAACCAAGTATCTTATATCGAGTATCTGTTTCAGGATATGGTGCCCCGGACGGTGGTGCACCCCCTGCAGGGGGCCCAGGCCCCCAGAGAGGAGGTGGTTACTCTAATCCTGCACAGTCTCAGGGATACCACCCCTACCGAAGAAATTAGTCTCTTTACGTGAAGAGGAACGCCGGTTCAACCTTGTTCCATTGAAGCCGTACAGAGAAATACTGTTTGTATTGTTTTTCAAAATAATTACACTATCTCAGGATTAATAACGATAATCTCCCCCCCCCCCCCGCCCGGCCTGACGCTTTCTTCGTCAAATGCAGTGCGGAGTAACGCCTGTCACAAGCTCACCAGAAGTCCAACAAGTACTGAGAATATCGGTACCTCACCTGCTGGAATCCTAAAAAAAAGGGGGATTCGCCGTCAACCAGAGTGCCTATTTAGTTATGGTTAAATGTGGCAATCAGAGCGCGCTGAATCGATATGACGATACTATGTTTTCGGCTCGGATGGATCCCAATGTGATCCTGTGGATATTTTCTGTATTTCTTGATCCACAGTCGAGTCTTGTAGATTTCCGGCCGTCGCCAGACCCCTTCAACATTTTGTATTTATACGTAATCAACCGCAACCAACCATCTGTAATCGAGATCGATCCTCCTTTCGATTCAAAGTTCTGAGTGTAGGCAAATTTTTCCAGCTTATTCGTCAAGAAAGTAAAGTTTAAAAAATGTCTCCTAACCCCTATACCGAATCTCAATGGACTTCAGAAACAACCTAGAGCTTCAACAAAATTCTCGGTTTCGGCCGGATTCCGGTGAACCATTTGTCCGGCTTGAAAACAAAGTTCAGATGTGGATTCAACGTGCCTCTTCAGCCCTTAAACGACTATCTCATTAGCTTGAAAAACATATTTGTTTACCCCGAATTTGAAACACCCTCCCAGCCTCCAAATATAGGGCTACAGGATCCATCTACGAACTTGGCCTGTACTTTGATCAAGTAAATCCTCATACCAAGTTTGAACAAAATATCTCAACCCCTTAGAGCCAAATGAGCCGATTGCCAAGACCTAAAAGACATTGCAGTCATTGCACACGCTACCAGCCCTCACTCTCCCTCCGCAAGTTGAACAAAATATGTCAACCCCTTCGAACCCACGAGATGACTGTAATTGGCCATATTCCTGTTCAGCGCTTCCAAGCGGAATAGTTTCTATTAATCCCCCTATGCCTCACCGTCATTACTTGGATCAGACATGGCAAAATAGATTCAGAGGTTAGTGTGTGGAAAACCTGTCATCTGTGTACCCGGTAATGGAGGTTTAACATATGTTTTAGCAAGCAGAAAGGGAAAGCGACCCACTACCTTATAGATTCGACTTATTACTATGTCTACACAAGTGTTGGTTAAGACATAATAAAAAGTCGAATCCATAGGGTAGTGGGTCACTTTCAGTTTCTGCTGATGAAACATATGTAAAACCTCGAATACCTGGGACACAGATGACAGGTTTTCCACTTACTAACCTGTGGATCTATTTTACCATGTCTGATCCAAATAATGACGGTGAGGCATGGGGGGATTAACAGAAACTAGTCCGCTTGGAAGCGCTGAACAGGAATTTGGCCAATTATCGTCCGATACGAAGTCAGCTGTTTTCGAAGTTTCCCAACTTAATGTTCAATCTGCGAGACGTAATGTTAAGAGAGAAAACTTGCAGATCCTGATTGTGACGGAACATCACGTGGGAAACGAACAGAGAATTTGAGGAATAAATAGATGGTTTGCAAGAGGACCAGAAGGTTTGGGAAATGAATATATAGTCTGGCAAACGAACAGATGGTTTAGGAAATGAATATTTGGTCTGGGAAAGAAACATTTGTTTTTGAAAGGTAAAAGCAAGGCTTCACCTTCCAGATTACCAGACGTCCGGGTTTCCGCATAGTCAAGCCAACCCTTCCAGATTTTCATGATAAGGATGACATCCGATTTTGCTATTCTTCAACATTTCCTACATGTCCCCTTCGCATTTCAAATATCTCTTGCATCCCAGTCACAACTGTCGATCACTTTCCCTTTCCTTTCTACATTTGCATTTGTGTTCTGTCTCTCGAATGAACTGCCTCTATGGTACTTTCTAGACATCCGGAATCTCGGGTGTCCAACACCCCGGACTTCCAGACGTTTTTGGCGTGGCTTCACCATCCAGATCCGTCTCGACTAAAACGGCTGTCTGGAATCCGGAAGAAAAATCTGGAAGGTGAAGCCTCGCTTTAACATTTGGTTTGGGAAACGAACAATAGGTGTGGCTAATTTAACATCTTGTTGTCAGCTGATATGAACCAAAACGACCCTTCATGCCCTTGGAGACTTATCGTGCTAACATACAGACGGACGGACAACTTTATCAAGTCATACACAGGTATCTCGTTACTTACGTTTTCGGATCCCAGAAAGGAGTAGGCTAATTTGCGCTCCCAAGTTAGCGCTATCGCGTACTTGTTTCTATCTCGGAACATTTCGATCTGAAAAAATGCTATGTCAGTGTGAGCCGTCAGATATCTGTCAAAATTCGAACCTTTTCATTCATTCAAGTCACAGGATAGTGCAATGTGACAGACCTTCATTATACTTACTAAGGGTGTTTCCCAACTTTACCGTTACTAAATCTAACATCGTCATCGGTACCTCTGTGAAAGGAAACAGGTGACGACCCTGGGAAGGGATATACAGACTATAACTGTAACAACGGTGGTAGCTTTTTAGTGCTATTGGTGAGAAGTTAGAAAAACCCTTAGCGCTCTGTAGACTAAAAAAGATTAGCAGATCTACAGCTTTTTCGCGTCTAGATTCTTGTGTGGATGTAGCCTATGTCAATCACCTTCAGAAGTATAGGCTACTGACTTGGCCGTCCGTTTCAACTTTTCGTCTCATATGTGATAATAAAACTCGTGATAACTGCTAGCGTTAAAGACTGAAGATTAGAAGTCTAGTTGTATCTCCGAGCAGGGGCGTCACTAGCCTTTTACCTTTGGGGGGGGGACGTCCGCTTTGTGCCGACGGACCCAAAAATGTGCCGAGAAAAAACGCCTTCGCGGCAACGGCGTACGTTTCCCGCGAGCACAGAACAGAACCGGGCTAAAACTAACTGTAATGCATCAGTTGAAATTGTTCCTCTGATGTAATTTTGTATTTTAAGTTCACACATTTGGCTTTTCATTTTAGCTTTCGTTAAAAAGCGAAGCTTCCAACGACTATATCAAGAACAAGTAAACTAAGCGGCGCAGGCGAAATTTTTTTAATCTGCCTTTTTTCCGGAATAATTTAGCGATACCTACCATACAAGTTCTAGCTTTTAACTTGTTTCAGACCCCCACGAATTTCAATTCTAAAACAACAACTAAATGGAACACAGTTCTTCCAAATAAAGAATACTAAAAAATGCGCCGCAGGCAAAATTTGTGTGTAAACTAACTGTAATTCGTCAGTTGAGATTATTTCTTTGTTATATTTTGGTATATTCAAGTTCACATATTTGGTTTTTCATTTTAGCTTTCGCTTAAAAGCGAAGCTTCCGACGACTGTACTAAGACAAGTTAAACCAAGTGCCGCAGGCGAAGTTTTTTTAACCTGCCTTTTTTTCGGAAAAATTTAACTATAGTACCGTACAATTTCCGGCTTTTAACGTGTTTGAAACCCCAAGAATTTCTGTCCTAAAACAAAACTCAATGATGCACCTTTCTTCCAAATAGGAAAATACTACAAAATGCGCCGCAGGCGAAATTTTGGGTAAAACTATCTGTAGTGCATCAGTTGAGATTGAGATTGAACTAAGCAACGCCGGCGAAAATTTGTCAAGTCTATTTTTTCCTGAAAAATTTACGCCCGACAAATGTTTGCAGAATTTGATTTCCTACGTATAACAAGACCAAAAATGTCGATGGGATCCCAAAAATCTAATATTTGATTCAGACAATCGAGTCTTGTCTTCGCCAGATCCAGTCTTGGACAGGCTAATCATCCGAGAAAACCAAGTTCAGATATACCTCTATAAGCCATATCTATTTTGACGATACTGACCGAGACTTCCTGCCGATTTCCGAGCGAACTACTAGTCCAGCAAAAAAAAAATACACAAACAAAAACCAGCGTATCTCCTTATCCCTATAAAGAACATCTAATCAACTTCGAATAAAAGTTTGACTTAAAAAAAAATCCGGTTACAACCGGATTCCGGAATAATTATATGTCCGGGTAAAAAACCATTGTCATAAACCGACTCAGCCTCTCTTATTACCCCTTAATCTGTCATATAATCGAACTATTGCTTTTAACAAATTTTCCGGTTTTGGCCGGATTCCGGGCGAACTAGTTGTCCAGCGAGAAAATGATTTTCACCATCGTGTTCGGCATGTCTTTTTACCCATAAATCAGACATTTAATCAACTTCAGATTAAACTTTTAGTTTTAACCAACTTTCCGGTTTTCGCCGGATTCCGGGCGAACTACATGTCCGGGTAGAAAATTGTTTTCACATAAGTGTTCAACATGTCTTCTTGCCCTAAATCGAACATCTAATCAATTCGAAATAAAACTTCTAATTTTAACAAACTTTCCGGTTTCGGCCGAATTCCGGGCGAACTAATTGTCCGTCGAGAAAATGGTTTTCACCATCGTCTTCAGCATGTCTTCCTACCCCTAAATAGAATATCTAATCAACTTCAAATAAAACTTTTACTTTTAACAAACTTTCCGGTTTTGGCCGGATTCCGGGCGAACTACTCTCCGATGACAAAATAGTTTTCACCATCGTGCTCAGCATGTCTTCTTACCTCATAATCGACTATCACATTAGCTGTTTCATAATATTTTGTTAGCCCCTTATTTTGAACCCCCTCCCCCACCCCTAAATGTAGGGCTACAAAGCCCATCTACGAACTTGACTGGTCCGGCGACCCAACGAATCCTCACACCAAGTTTCATCAAAATATCTCATTCCCTTCGACAGTTATCGTGCTTACAGACGGACAGACGGACGGACAACTTTTGCGATGTCATAGGTATCCCTCCACTTACGTTTCGGGATCCCAAAAAGGCCAGACGTGTCGACAAGAATACCGACGCCCGACAAAAGCATTCAGAATTCGATTTCTTTGTGTTTTGCCCTACAAGAGAGTAAAGAACTTTAATTTTTACGTTGTGCGATGTACCGACGAGACTTGAACTTTTCGCATGCGCCCGATAAAAATTTACAGAATTTTTTTTTGTTCGTGTAAAAAGAACCTGATGTGCCAACGAGAATACCGATGCCCGACAAAACCATGTGCCGACGAAAAATAAGGCACGACATAAGCCTACGAAATTCGATTTCTTCAGTGCTTTGCCCAGCAAATGTTTGCAGGGTTTCATTTCTCGTGTATATAAAGAACCAGACGTGCCAACGACTCAACCGACGCCCGACAGAAACATGAAGAATGTATTTCTTCTGGATTTCTTATGTATAAAAAGAACCCGATGTGCCGACGAGCCTACCGAGGCATGACAAGAGCGTGCAGAATGCGATTTCTTCAGTGTTTTGCCCGACAAATGTTTGCAGGATTATTTCTTGCGTATAAAAAGAACACGATGTGCCGACGAGTCGACCGACGCCTGACAAAAGCATACGAAATTTTATTTCTTCTGTGTTTGACGGCGCTTCGCGCCTACAAACAGGTGAATTTTCGCCGGGCTTCGCCCGACGAAAGCACTTTCTCAAGACCTTTAGGGGGGGAGTCCCCCCCCCCATAGTGACGCCCCGAGCTCAGAAACTGTTTGAAGGGCTCTGGCGTGGGAGGTTAGTATCTTAAAATATAAGACTGACAAATGTCCGGAAGGCCCAAGAGCCATACCAGTTAGAAACACAGCACTATATCCGCAAAACTGTATAATATGAGACAGAACGAACATGAGCGCCGCAGGCGAAATTTTTCAGTAGGTCATGACTTTTTTAGGGCTAAACTTTACTACCCCACAACAAAATCTACATAGCTTTTAATGCGGCCCAAGCCCCAAATTTCAAGCCTAAAATCCGAATGAAATGACGCGAATTTCCAGTAAATAGAGCCTACTATGAAAGGCCCCGCAGGCAAATACTGTGGAATCCTGTATGATCAGACAGCCTTTTCGGATCCCAAATGAAGGTAAGGGCAACTTAGCAGGATCTGCCCGTCTGTCTTTGTTCACGACGATTCCAGAAAAATGTGAGACGTTTAGCTGGAAATGGGATAATGTGCTTCAGTTCGAGCCTTTCCAAGAAAGAAGTACTGATCATCCAGAAAAAAAAATTGAAATGGAGTTGACTTGTTCTGAATTTAGAATTCAAACACAAAATCAAAATGAAACGACGTGTTGCAATAACCAGACCCGTCATTTAATCTTCTCTCATTGCTCACGAAAGCCGATTTGTTTTTGACTTCGGACTGGAGAAAAATTCTTATCATTAAATGCTTTTCTACTTAAAATAATTATTGGAGAGGTACGCCCAGGCCCGTATCCAGGAATTTTTTTCAGGGGTGGTTTTGCCTTTCGGGGGGGGGGGGGGATTTTGCCTGCTGGTCGCACAAAAAAGTACAAAAAAAACATAGATCAGATGGAAAAGCCTATACAAATGACTATTTTTGTATGTTTTGCGGGGGGGGGGGGTCAACCCCCCTGGATACGGCCTTGGGTACGCCACAAGCGAAATCGGCCTGAGTTTTACTTGAATCGAGAGATACTTTTCTTTCTTCGAGGGGGGGGGGGTACCCCCGCCCCTTAGCGACCCCCCTGTGCCTACTGTTATCCTATCAAAACTGCGAAAGCAAAAACAAGGACGGTCTAAGGAGCAAAAGTGATAAGGGCAAGGCGGACGACTTAAACATCTACTAATCGAAATCCCCTTTGACTTGGTGGACGGCTAGACGAAATCGTTCCTAGGGAAGTTTCCGTCCGAAGGTTTGACGACATGATTAGTTGTTTGAAAACTAAAAATACTCCTATTTTTGGTTACCATAAAAGAATATCAAAGTTGCACCTGTAGTCAGCGTGCAGTCGGAAGTGTGAATTAACTTCCTACCGGTGTAGCGAGCGGGACCCGTGAGTAACATATCTTAAAATCTTTGATTCGTGTGAGCGGAGAAGGTGAGAGACACCGTCATTTTTCAATGGGTCAAATTTTTTCGAACACACTGTTCCCTTTGTTTTCCCCAAATTCCGGCGAAAACCGGGAAGTTTGTTAAAAGTAAAAGTTTTATTTGAAGTTGATTAGATGTTGGATTTAGGGGTAGGAAGACATGCTGAACACTGATGTTAAAATCGTTTTCTACCCGGACAAGTTGTCCGGCCGAAACCGGAAAATGTGTTAAAGCAAAACTTGTATTTGTAGTTGATTAGATGTCCAATTTAGGGCTAAGAAGAGATGCTGAATCCGTATGACCACCAATTTCTACCCGGACATATAGTTCTTCCGGAATCCGGCTGAACCGGAAATTTTTTTATAAGTTAAATTTTTATTTGAAGTTGATTAGATATTGGATATTGGGGGTAAGGAGATACGCTGAATTCGTTTTTAGCTTTATTTTTTCGCTGGACAAGTAGTTCCGGAATTCGGCCGAAACCAGAAAATGTGCAGAAGTAAGGCAGGAAGTTTCGATCTGTTTAGTCAAAACAGACATCACTTATAGGTTAACACACATGCTAAATCCACATCCGAACTTGGTTTTCTCAGGTGATCAGCAATTTGGCCTTAATCTGTTTCAACATTTTAATAGTAAAAATGATCAAGCGAGTCTGGCGAAGACAACACCCACCTGTCTGGATCAAATATTGAATACATATTCTTTGAGCCCAAGCTGACTTGGAAACATTTATTCAAACAGTGTTTACAACGGATACGTCAGGTATGATTCTTCATCAGCGATATTTCGGCCCTTCTTGGCAAGGGTCCTCGTCAGGCTGTCAATCCTCTGGTTCAACTTCGGGGAAGGAAACAAAATTTGCAGTAATTATTCAAAGTAATAGATACAGGCGAGTACTCATAATAGAAACGTAGAACGAGGTCATTAATAAAATAAGCTTATTAATAAAAAAAACCGTAAGTTGACCAAAATGCAAAAAAAAATTTCATTAAATCTCAATTAAATCTCAGGACTAGTTTTTTCATTATAGTGATATTTGAAGATAATTTACTTTAATAAGATAATTATAGTCGGTAGAAGCTTCAGTTATTTATTACAGGATTGTTTCCTTCCCCGAAGTTGAACCAGAGGATTGACAGCCTGACGAGGACCCTTGCCAAGAAGGGCCGAAATATCGCTGATGAAGAATCATAGCTGACGTATCCGTTGTAAACATTGTTTGAATAAATCAAATATTGAACTTTGGGATCCCATCGAAAGCTTTGGTCTTGTTCTCATTAGGATCAGGAGTAATTAAAATGTACCTTTTGAAATGCTCTAACTAAGGCGTACAGCCGTTTTCGGAACGGACAGAAGCGCCGCCCTTTTTCCTACTCGTTCAAAGGTGACCGCGACCACTGCTATTCTGAAACGGTAGGATTAGTCAAAGACAGTAAAAGTAGGATTAGTTAGACACCACCAAAGCTGACAGCACGCGGAAGTGAGAGGATGTTGATCTCCGCGTTTCAAGTTGGTAAGTAACCCACTACTATCACTGGTCGTTTCTGGGAAACAAAAGTACACGACACTACACCTATTTATTACACGACGAGAGAACTAAACGTAACTATCGCGTTGAGGTCTTTTCATAAAACGTAGTCTCGGGACTCTTTACCAAGGGACGGATCAAGTGCGAATAGTTTCCCTTTAGCGGTGTGGCAGGGCTTCACAAACAAGGCCTGAACAGACGGTCCATTTCGATTAATGTCAAAGCACAACTCTTACAAGAAATGATCTTTTCACTATGAGTGGATCAGAAAATCGTTTTTGAAAATCTATTATTTTCCACCTGAATTTAGCGATTTTCTTGTTAGCACTTGTCGATTATTCCAGCCTTCCTGCTCTGGCGGTTGGGCGCAAAACATGTGCAAAACGAAACAATGGAGAAAGGTGGGGATTTTAGAAGCTTGTAATTCCATAAGGGAGCTAGCTATACTATAAAAGACAGAATCAGCTAGAGGGGTCCTTTAATAGCCTGTGCTTTTAATCCGACCGTATCCGCAGTCGATTGGCTATAAGAAGGCTTTGTGATTTCACACGTTTTCTACTCTTTCTCATCCGGCCAATAATTTGACTGGAATCGCTCGAAAAGCGGAAGTTGTTAGAGCTACAGATGTCATGATCAGGTTGATGCATTTGCAGTTACAAAGAAAGCCTCCGGCTGTCGTATCAAGATTCCAGTCCAGGCAAAGCGACCGTGTATGCGATCAGTTTCCTTTACCCAGCAAAACGAGTAGCCTACTGACCGGACCAAGAAAGTCGGGGATCCCACCCGAAGCATTTGATCTTTCTTGACTTAGGGCTGAAAATTTGCGCTGTTCCATCATTTTTTGCATCAGACTATTCAGTGCAGGTTCGCCTATAATCGGTCATTTTTGAAGTACGCCTCGGCCTTGCACTATTTACTTTTTATGTTCCAGTATTCAAAACTATTTTAGTATCGTAAAACTTGGCTCTGCATTTAACAAATTACCCACGCTTTGGCTGTTTTAAAGGATCCCTCTGGCTTCTTCTGCCTTTTATAATAAAACATAAGCTTCTAAAATCCCCACCGTTCTCCATTGTTTCGTTTCGTAACTATATTTTTAGCGCTTTTTCGGCCTTGCCGAGTTTTCCCGTCACCCGACGAAAAGTTTGCCGAAATCTTCATTGTTTGCTGACAACTCTTTCACACATAAGGATGTGATAATATTCTGTTTATTACTTCTTTTATTTGCTTAGTTCTCGAACTTTTTAACAAAAATTGTAAAATTTGTCGTACTTTTTAACAAAATTTGTTAAAAAGTTCGAGAACTAAGCAAATAAAAGAAGTAATAATGTACGTTCAGTTTTCAAATCTTTTGTGCCCAGCCGCCGCGTCGGAGAGCAGGAAGGGTGGATATAGTCGACAAGCGCTAACAAGAGAATCGCTATTTTCAGGTGGAAAGTAATGGTATTTTCGAAAACCTTTTTTCTGATTCAGTTTATAGGGAAAAGCTCATTTCTAGTAAGAGTTGTGCTTTAAGCCTTTTCCCAGGTCTTTCGGCTTCGAGCAACTCGGCAGAATTCAGGTAACCGGTCTTACGCATTCATAGCCTGATAGGCGAACACCCCAGGAGCATAATGCACATGGAAAATAGTCAATCGTGGCGGGTCCATAGATTAGTGAGGTATGTTAGCGGGCTTGTCACAGATGAATTAATGAATGCAGTTACGGGTAGTTTGCATCGGCATTGTAGACACGCCGGGTCCTTTAAAGGACCCCTCTTGCTTGTTCTGCCTTTTATAATATACTTAGCTTCCATATGGAATTATAAGCTTGTAAAATCCCCACCTTTCTCCATTGTTTTGTTTCATAACTACGAATTTTAGCGCTTTTTCGGCCTTGCCGAGTTTTCCCCTCACCTAACGAAAAGTTTGCCGGAATCTTCAACGTCCACTGACAACTCTTTCACACATAAGGATGTGATAATCTTATGTTTATTACTTACTTTTACTGCTTAGTTTTCCCACTCTTTAACCAAGGCAAGTTCAGTTTTCAAATGTTTTGCGCCCAGCCGCCGCGTCGGACAGCAGGAAGGTTGGATACAGTCGACAAGCACTAACAAGAGAATCGCTGGTTTCAGGTGGAAAGTAATGGTATTTTCGAAAACGGTTTTTCTGATCTATTTCATAGGGACAATATCATTTCTAGTAAGAGTTGTGCTTTAAGCAGTCGTTCGATGGCCATTGCAACGTCAATGCGCTCAGTTGATAGCCAATGTAAGCCAATCTAAAGACCCACGCACTCGGGCCAGAAACAAGTCTGTACGTACGCCAAAAAAGCGGGGCAGAAATACATAAAATAAGAATAAATCCGTGTTTTTGGAAAAGTTCAGAAATTTCGATGAGGCTCCAGTGTCACCAAACACTTATATGACTGCTAGATAAGTTGAATAAATGTGCGTAGAGGATTGTTCGCCCTCCGGTCTTTGATAGTCGGGTCGGAGCGGAGGATGAGCCACTAGAAAATTCGTTCGTCTCTAATGTGTTCCTGTTCGTATTCTCTCTATCAGGACAGAAGAAAAATGATAACGGGATCAATTCAGTCCTAAAGTTTGGATTTTTTTTCATTAAACTGACGAATTATCATGACACTTTCCAACTTGTTAGAGAACTCTTGGAGTTCCCACTCGTCAGATGATGTCTGGATCGAGGGCGGGACCAATAATCTTGAGAGCATGTGATCCTTCGTCCCTTATGGACCTCCTAGATTTTAGGCGGCCTTACAACTCCCATCACTTGCAACCAAAAAGTATTCTTTGATTTTGATGGAGTATCCATCTCCTTCTTCATTAACTACGCCTTATTCGTCTTAATAGACGCGCCAGCTGACGCAGTAAATGTTTCGCAACCGAATTTTGACGACTCTGCAAGTCATGGAAAGGTCGAGAATATGAAATATTGTTTCTTTTTTCCTCGGCTTCAAAAGAATTTGAATGCTGAAGGTCCATTCAGACTTGGAAGAAACTCCTAACGTATTCTCTTCACGACTATACCCGTTAGGCCAGAATGTAAAAAGCAGAAATTGGTGTCCGGGCAGATTTCGGTTAATCCGGAGTGGAAAATTTGTTCATACTTCATACGGTTCATACCGTCATACGTAAGAAGAAAGAGGATTCGACGTAAAGTTAGGGATTTGGGGAAAGCAACGTAAGTTTTTATGATCAGTCGGAATGGACTGCCCAGAGCAAAATAACACTAAGGAGTAGCGCCAAGACCACTTTCCATGCTTCGAAATCGGGCCATACTTGTAGCGCCAACCACCACGCTTGTGGCATTTAAAGGGCGATGAATTTTGGGTTTAGAAATTTCCAGTAAAGCTAAAATTCGGTTTGCACAAATCGAAGAAACAGGGGAGGTTGTATCTTTTTTTTGCTTTGTTCAGAAGTTTAAATTACTGGAGCCAGCGCTGGTGAACAACTGATTGAGTTTCAGTAGGGACGTTATCCATCACTAGTGGTGCTAGCGTCACTGCTATTCGAATGTGTGTCACTTTTTTCATGTCTTGGCGCTACTCCCTAGTGTTGTTTTGCTCATGCCCCTTCCTTTTCACCCTTCTTTATACAAATTTATGCTTCCCTTTTCCCTCGCAAAGTTGGCCTGTAGTATGAATAGTGACTCATGAACGGTAAACCAAAGGCACTAAGATAAACGTTTTTGATTCATTGTGGCACAAGTTTTTCAAATTTGCCTATGGTGTGGTGACCGAGATGCTGACTTGACCCCTAATATTTTACCAGGACCTTTTTCTTACTTTTTTTTCTGACGTGCTAAATCCTGGTACTGTTTGAATTATTTTGCATTTGCTATTAACTTTTTTGTTTGCATGTTAAATCAACTAATCAATGTGCTATTGCAAGAAAAAGCATTGTTAGTTCAGCTTTAAAAACTAATTGACACCCGTGAGTTCGAATCCTAAAATTTAAGTGTGCTCGATCCTGGGCTGAGCTAAATAACACTACAGAGTAGAGTCGATAATTGAAAAAATTTACACACTCGAATAGCAGAGACACTAGCGCCACTACCGATAGTTAACGTCCCTACTAAAATTCGACCGGTCGTGCACCAACGCTTGCTCCAATAACTTCATACTCTGAACACAGCAAAAAAAAGGTACAAATCCCCTGTTTCCTCCATGTATGCGGACCGCATCGTAGCTTTACTAGACCAAAGATAATGACTACGATCTTTGTACTAGACATCTAAACTCGCAGGTGTGTCTCGCTTTAAATGTCGCAAACAGTGGGCGGCGCTATGAGTATGGCCCGATTGCGAAGCAAGGGAAGCATATGGGTTTGGCGCTACTGCCTAGGCCTAGTGTTAGTTTGCTCTGATCCTGGGTGTCATTTGGCGTTGGTGTCTTTTGCTGGAAGACCATATAGCAGAAAAAGCCACCGATTGTAGTATAAAATGCGAGTAATATGAAACGGGAGTCTAAGAGAAAGAAAGTTTAGGGATCGAGGATAGACGAAGAGAAAATACAGGAACCATCAAACTACTTACTTACTAACTACTGAAGCTGTGGATAAGTAAACAATTATTTCTTACGTAATGACGCTGATTCTTTTCAGACTTTGACTCACCAGTCCCTTTCGACTTCTGTAAATGACGCCGTAAATTCAAGTAATGAAGTGGCTTGATGACGCCGATGAAATGCAATCACCCACAGTACCTTACGCCCATAAGTTCATACTCGGCCTAGTCGTGGGTATAATCGTGACGACGCTTTCTCGGCTGCTCTTCGTCCCATCATCAGTTGTCCTCATACACAGAAGCCCAGCACATAGTGTTCAGGATGGTGTTTTCCGGCCAAAATGCGGGTCGGAGCCACGTCTGTCGGAAAATACGAAGTACGTAGTCAAGGAAGGGAAACGGGAATTGATTCTCATTGGTGTGATGACAGCTAACATGTTTCTGGAAACGAGGGCACGGGCAGTTTATGATACTTGGGGTAAGGAGATACCCGGGAAGTTGTTGTTTTTCACGCCAGAAACGACGAACTTGAGTAGTCCTCTACCAATAGTGGCACTACCAACTGTTGACGACACTTATCCACCACAGAAAAAATCATTTCTAACTCTGAAGTATATGTACGAGAATTATGGCGATAAATTTGAGTGGTTTATGAGAGCTGATGACGACGTCTACATCCGGCCGGATAGACTGGAGAAATTGTTAAGAAATTTGGATAGTTCGAAGAAGTATTTCATTGGACAAGCTGGAATCGGTAATAAGGTAAAGAAATATACGTAAGTTAACTTATCAGAAATCGCTGCTACAAGAGAAGCACTCTTCTTGAAAACGTGATTTTACTGGGCCAGAAATCAAAGAAAAATCAAGTTGATGCGGTAGATGAGTCGCGAACAGGATAAAGACAGTGCCTGTATTTGTGCCGGTCAGAAGACAAAAGATGAATCTTCCAATATTAACATTATTTTACAGCATTAACTGCGTTTCAATTCGAAAATTCTGTTCTCTTATTTTCTTCTACTTTTCCTGCTCCCTGGCTTTTCACTTTGCACTGCCTGGGATGTATGTATTTACTGTAGATCCTTCACAAAAATAACAACGAAGAACCAGACAGAGGACAGTACAATAATATTGCACTTCTAGGAAAACATAATACAGACCATAATGATTTTTTCCGAGCCCCACGCGCCAATTCCGAGCCCCACGCGCCATTTGTATGGGCTAAGCCAGTACTGGAGCTATCGATTCTATATTCGCGTTTTTCAGTTTAGGTCCTTGAAGCTATAACCTACCTTGAGCCAAGCTTGAGCTTAGAAACTATCGGGTCAGTATGAAAACGTTTCCAAGAACAGAAAACTGGATAACCCTCTTATGGCGATGGACTTGGAAGTGGTACTCAGAGGCAATTTCATGAAGTGCATTGGAAGCCAACGGTACGGGACTCAGAAGATCGGTGCTTAGCCACTATACACTTTGACCCAAGCTGTTAGTACTTCATCGTGAGAGAGAGCAAGAATCGACATCGATGTAAAATAGTGGTCTTCAGCGTGGGGCACGCAGAGCTTCCGCTAATAAGAATCTCATCTCATCCGAGCTTGAGTTCCACATGTTGCTTTTTATTCCTTAATTGGCAAGTCTAAACGAAAACGTCAGCTGAATTTAATTAGAGCAATATTTCGGCCTTCTTGGCAAGAACCCTTTTCAGGCGCAAGCTGGAAAATGAACTTGCCAATTCTGACTTAAGCAAGAAGAAGAAGAAAACCAAAAGAACGGATCATGACTTTTTCGTTTTTCGGCGCGGCTTTGCAAAGTTCATTTTCCAGCTTGAGCCCGAAGAGGAACTTTGCCAAGAAAGGCCGAAATGTTGCTTTTATAAATTCAGCTGACGTATCCGTTTAGCGCTGTCAGTTATGATTCGCAGTCAGCTTGGGCTGAAAGAATTTCCTTTATCTTCTGCTGACGAGAGAGAAAAAGAGTTGGTGAGAGAAAGAGCGTCTGATAGAGAGAGACCAGTCCTAGAGAACATTTGAAAGGGGCGATGAGAAAAGCCTTTTGTCACAGATTGATGTGGTCCTCGCCTGATTACTGAGCTGCCCTTTTCCACACTTCACGTCGTATTTCATTTTAGCAAGAATTCGGCCTCCTCAGTCTTCAATACGATGAGAACTTCTGCATGGGTGGACCTGGGATGATTATGAGCCATAAGACTCTTGCTGCTGTTGCCCCGAACGTAAAGCAGTGCTTGCAGAACCTCTATTCGACCCACGAGGATACTGAGATTGGTCGGTGCGTCCAGCGTTTCGCAGGTGTACCCTGCACCTGGTCATATGAAGTAAGTGACGCCTATTTTGTTTATTTCCATTTGTAAAATAGAATAAGCTCAGACCAAACCTATGTGTATAAGATTAGCTAAATCTCGAGCTAAATATATGACAGTAGGCCAGCAGTAGGCTTAACTATTTCTTTGAAGTTTAACTGAAAAGCCAGCTTATTTTTGTGTGATTTAATGGGGTATATTGAATTATTTGGATTCTGCAAAAAGATTTTTTTATTTTCCACTATCTACTTTAGTTGTGAGGTTCACAATATCTGCCGCCGTCCCCACGACGAAAATTCTACTATGACGAGGGAAATTTTGATCTCAACACAAACGTAGCTTTTCAGTGGGCAGTGGTGAGATTCGTGAAGATTGCTTAGTGCCTGAACAAGAAAAGATCCTGAATCTTTCTCGTAAGGCATACAACAACAATACAAGCGCATAGAGGTACCACAAATCACACGGAAGTTCCATTATTTGAAAGTCAATTATTCGTGAATAGCGGAACAACGAAATAACGCATTTTCAGCGAGTCTTCAGGCCAATTTTAGTGAATAAGTAATGTGTAACTAGATTGTCCTATCCCAGCCCTTTTCGGTTAAACTAAAAAAAAAAAAAAAAATGTTTCTTAAGTAGTTTCTGCCTAACAATCTACTATGTTCTGTCGACGAAAAGGCGTGTCAGCAACCTAATGTACCGTGCAATTAGAATGAAACTATCCCATCTCCGACTAAAACTATCATGTCCAAAACGCTACCTGGTGCGGAATTTTGTGCGAATCCGAACTTACAGCCAGGACTGGCCCATCGACGCCAGGTGTCTTCCAAATCTTCTGGCTTTTACTACACGGTGAAGCTATTCAATGTCCAGTATCAAATGAATCCTGACCAATCCTATAAAGTAGTTGCGTTGGGCATAAGATAGTTTCAATCATCGTGTATTTGGAGATAGGTTCAGGGGTGTCGCTATGTGGGGGAGGGACTCCCCCCCCCCAAAGGTCTTGAGATAGTACTTTTTTCGAGCGAAACCCGGCGACAGTTTACTTGTTTGACGGCGATGAGCGCCGGCTAACACAGAAGAAATTTGTTTGTATGCTTTTGTCGGCACACCGGGTTCTTTTTATATGCACGAAATAGAATTCTGCAAACATTGTCGGGCAAAAGGCAGAAGAAATCGAATTCTGCATGCGTCGCAGAACTGCATGCGTCGGGCCTTGGTATTCTCGTTGGCACATCGAGTTCTTTTTATACGTCAGAAAAACAGAAGAAATATATTTTTTTTAGGCTTTTGTTGGGCGTCGGTCGACTCTTTGGCAGATCGGATTATTTATATATATAATAGATCAGTTCAAGTCTCGTCGGCACATCGTGTTATTTCTACAAGAAAGAAATCAAGTTCTGTACAGTTTGGTCGGGCAAAACACAGAACAAATCAAACGCTGTATGGTTTTATCGGGCGTCGGTATTTTCGGCACATCGGGTTCTTTTTACACGTGAGAAATCAACTTCTGTAAAGGTTTAGCGGTTGTATCCCAAAAGTTTAACTTTCGTCGGTACATCGGCTTCTATTTACACGTAAGAAATAAAGTTCTTTACAGTCTTGTCAGGCAAATCAAATTCTGGATGCTTTTGTCGGGCGTTGGTATTCTTGTCGGTACATCGATCAAACACTTTTTCGTTCCATTCCTTTCATAGTCGTCAAAATTCGGCAAACCTGTTTTCCCTGTTTTGTTTGTACGTCCTAGTCTGTTCGTACCCACATACTGCCCTTTTGGTTTTTCTGGCTCCACGTCGATGATCGAAAAAAGTCTCATCGCCAAACAGGGATTCTGATTTCTTTGCTTGCTCGATTCTCGGTGTGGTCATAATGTGGCAAATGACGCGATGCAACGCAATCACGATCGCAGTACTCCAGTATTAAGCATGTCTTTTAACGTGAAAACTACTTCTTTTGCTGTGAATTCAGAACAAATCTACTTTGTGCCTACTTTATTGTCGATGGCCACTGCTTTTTGTGGCGGAAAGGGCGCAGAAAGGTGCTCTGCTCTTCAGCGTTTCCACAAAATTTCGCCTGCGGTGCATTTTGTAATATTCTCTATTTGGAAGAACGGTGTTTCATTTGGTTGGCGTTTTAGGCTTGAAACTCTTGGGGGTTTGAAACATATTAAAAGCTAGAGCGTGTCTGGTAGGTATAGATAAAATATTTTCAGAAAAAGACAAATAAAAAAAAAATCGCCTGTGGCGCTTACTCAAACTTGTTCTGGGTACAGTCGTTGAAAGCTTCGCATTTTAGCGAAAGTTGAAACGACAAGCCGGATATTTGAATTTAAATATACGAATTTACATCAGTGGCATAATCTGAATTGATGCCTTAAAGTTAGTTTTACACAAAATTTCTCTGTTCCTATTTTACACAAGTATTCTCTATTTGGAAGAACGTTGTATCATTCAGTCGGCGCTTTAGGATTGCAGTTCTTGGGGGTTTTAAACACATCAAAAGCTAGAACTTGTATGGTATGTATAGCCAAACTATTGCGGCGCTTAGTTTAACTTGTTCTGAATACATTCGTTGGAAGCTTCGGTTTTTGGCGTGAAAAGCCGAAGATGTGAATTTAAATATACGATTTTACATTAAAGGACCCCTCGCACTATTTACTCTTCAACTTGCAGTGTTTTAAAACATTTGAATGCTTTAAAACTACGCTGTTCAATAAATAACCCACGATTTTGGCTGTTTTAAGCCTTTTCCAAGAAACGTTGACTTTTATCGAAAACAGAGAAACAATTTACATAACCGTTTTTTATGATGGAAAAACTTCTCGCGGACGTCCGCCGACAGCGTGGTACACATCGAAGATAGCAAACACGACAAGTGAGAAAATCAGCGTGGTTTTGTTAGAGGGGTTAGTACTGTACGAAATTGGCGTCTTCGGGTTTAGAAATATATGGAGTGATTATGGAAGTAGGATGCGTTAGTATTGTAGGTAAGACAGGTCCTTTAGAGGACTAATCTTAACTGGTGCGTTACAATTAGTTTTACACCGGTTTTATTCTGTGATGGCGGGAAATTTCGTTGGCAAATTTTTGAATCCGTCGGCACAAACTGGACGCCCCCCCCCCCCCCAAGGTAATAGGCTAGTGACGCCCCTGGATAGGGTCATTCTAATGAAGTGGTATGAATTGAATAATAATATTTTATGAGCGTCTGAGATTGATGAATGTCGATTCGGTATGCAGAAAAAAAGAGGACAGAAGTGCTAACACTAGTCATCGCAATCGAACGGTAATGGTTGCTTCCCATTTTCAACCAATCAGTTTGTTCATTTAAATGATACTACAATGCAAAATCGGCCATTGGTCTCCACAAAAAAACGCCCATCTGGTAGCATGTTTATGATCCTGCCCGAATGTTGCTCCCATAAGTTCCTTCTACCGTTTTTTTTGTGACAAGCTCATAGTCGCCAAGAGCTGAGTAATGGATATAGCCCCTCACCCTGCCCCCCCCCCCCATCATACACACACCACCTTAGTGTCATAAAAAGTTTCTAAACTTCAAATGATTCGCTTTCCAGAGCTTTCCGGCACATTAAAGGTTTATACGTGAAAAAAACAAAGAGAGGATAACTGTTTGACGGGCATTTCTCATTATCTTCGCAGATGCAGCACATTTTCTACCATAACTCTGTGGGTGTGGATGCCTTCACTGGGACCTTGAAGAATAAGGAGACACATCGAGCCATAACTCTTCATCCCCTGAAGAAGCATAGCTACATGTACCGACTTCACAACTACATGAGGGTATGTTTAATCCAAAGCAGTAGCAGCTTTCTCTTGAACTTGCAACTGGCGTAAATACTCTATACGTCCAAAATACGCCAGTGATCCTCGGGAAAAATGAGAAAACGTAACACTAACGACTCAAACTCAACAACTCGATCCTGTGTTAACCAATCACGGCGATGTTTGGGAGCAGCTGTGATACGGCTTCCGGCTCTTCCGCTAGGTAGAGGGCGATTTTGCATCGGCAAAAAGAGTTAGCCATCAAGCGTATTCGAAGTTGCATTTTCCCGCGTCCAGTACAGTGGTCGCTAAGG
Organism: Branchinecta lynchi; assembly: GCA_023053575.1. Lineage (NCBI taxonomy): Eukaryota > Metazoa > Arthropoda > Branchiopoda > Anostraca > Branchinectidae > Branchinecta > Branchinecta lynchi. Next base: position 13,577,399 of record JAKZAP010000005.1, read on the forward strand.
GCCTGTGCACCCTTCCTTCAGAAGGCCATCTACCGGACAAGGTACGAAGTATTCAGACCAGTTCTGGTTTCTGCATGAGTATAAATGAAAGGTCACTGTCGGCTTGCTGTTCGGGTTGACTCCAGACCGAAGGCTACGGAACATATACAAGCTTCGGATTGTATTCATTTTCCTTAAACATAACTCTCCAACTCTCCTTGCAGTCTTCGAATATGACAACACGGCCGAAGAAAAAGTTCGTAGGTGTCACTAGCAGAGGGGTCTAGTATCGGAGGGCTGTTGTTGCCACTGGTCGCAGAACTCTGCGGTGTCTCTCACATTTTCTCTTTTTGGGATCCCAAAACGTAAGTGGAGGGATACCTATGACATCGCAAAAGTTGTCCGTCTGTCCGTCCGTCCGTCTGTCCGTCCGTCTGTAAGCACGATAACTCTCGAAGGGAATGAGATATTTTGATGAAACTTGGTGTGAGGGTTCGTTGGGTCGTCGGACCAGTCAAGTTCGTAGATGGGCTTTGTAGCTCTACATTTAGGGGTGGGGGAGGGGATTCAAATTAAGGGACAAACAAAATATTTTGAAACAGCTATTGTGATAGTCGATTATGGGGTAAGAAGACATGCTGAACATGATTGTGAAAACCATTTTGTCATCGGACAAGTAGTTCGCCCGGAATCCGGCCAAAACCGGAAAGTTTGTTGAAAGTAAAAGTTTTATTTGAAGTTGATTAGATGTTCGATTTAGGGGTAGGAAGACATGCTGAAGACTATGGTGGAAATTATTTTCTCGACAGACAAGTATTTCGCCCGGAATCCGGCCCAAACCGGAAAGTTTGTTGAAAGTAAAAGTTTTATTTGAAACTGATTAGATGTTCGATTTAGAGGTAGGAAGACATACTGAAGACGATGGTGAAAACTATTTTCTCGACGGACGAGTATTTCGCCCGGAATCCGGCCCAAACCGGAAAGTTTGTTGAAAGTAAAAGTTTTATTTGAAGTTGATTAAATGTTCGATTTACAGGTAGGAAGACATGCTGAAGACGATGGTGAAAACTATTTTCTCGACGGACAAGTATTTCGACCGGAATCCGGCCCAAACCGGAAAGTTTGTCAAAATTAAAAGTTTTATTTGGAGTTGGTTAGATGTTCGATTTAAGGCAAGAAGACATGCTGAACACTTATGTGAAAACAAGTTTCTACCCGGACATGTAGTTCGTCCGGAATCCGGCCAAAACCGGAAAACTGTTGGAAGTCATAGTTTTGTTTCTAGTTGATTAGATAAGCGATTTAGGGGTAAGAAGAGATGCTGAGTCCCTGTATGACAATCGTATTTTACCCGGACATATAGTTCGACCGGAATCCGGCTGGAATCGGAAAATTTGTTATAAGCTAAATTTCTATTTGAAGTTGATTAGATGTTCACTACTGGGGAAAGAAGATACCCTGATTTCGTCTTTGAGCTTTCTTTTTTCGCCGGACAAGTACTTCTGGAGTTCGGCCAGAACCGGGAAATTGGCAGAAGTGGCAGGAAGTTTTCGTCAAAACAGATATGACTTATAGGGGTAAACACACATGCTGAATCCAGATCTGAACTTGGTTTTCTCAGGTGATTAGCTATTTGGCCTTAATCTGTTTCTGATTTTTAATTGTAAAAATGTTCAAGGATCTGGCTAAGACAAGACCCAGTTGTCTGGATCAGATATTGAATTTTTGGGATCCCATCGAAACCTTTGGTCTTGTTCGACACTGCGGGCCAGAATCTGCAACCGGTTCCTTACCAGTAAATGGAAAAACGAAGCTAAAACTTGGGGCGTATAATTATAAACATAATAAAGTGAGATTTCTCGTTGATAGTTGGGGACTAAGGAGGGTCACTCAATGACTCAGTTTCGTCGGCCCCGCCAGAACGTCACAGGTTTTTTCGGCCGAAAGTCTCAGTTTCTGACAGAGAAAAGTGGCAACACTGGGGGAGGGGTACCCCCCTGTTTTCCACTTGGAAAAAACGGCTCTTTTCGCAGTTTTCTATTCGATCAAGTGGAGAATATAAAAATACTGACCTGAGATGTACCGAAATTTTTATCTCAGTCGGTAAATGCAGGGGTTTTAGCGACTGAAAATCATTGTTAAAAAAAAAAAAAAAACAGTAGGTAGAAATGACCAGCGAGTCGTGAAAGTACCTGGATCCCCCCCCCCAACAAAAACAAATATTTGGCTAGTAATGCCTTTTACCACCAGAGAGACAGATGATTTGGTTTAAAACAAAACAGCGGACCTTGAGACTCTTTTTAAATCCACCATCTTCTGTTGATTTGGCATTTTCCCTCAGTTCCGTCTTTTCCAGTCATTGCAAATTAACAACTTGGATTTTGATGAGATCGTTCTAAGACGGCAGCTGGAGAGAGCTAAGACCGTGCTTCTGAGTCTGGCAAATGGGACTTTCGCACCTGGTCTGGAGGGAGCGGCTCAAGGTGGGTGACAACGCGAGCTTTTGCCCCTTCTTTGAAGTCTGTAAAGTCGTTTCCACCCCCCAAGCGCTAGTGTATTGCTTGGCTTTTAAGAGCACATGCCCCTGGCGCCGTTTCGGAAGATCTTTTCCTGTTGAAACATAGTATTTGACTCGAAAATCCTAAAATGTGAGTTGAGAAAACCCCCACTGGAGTCGATGGACTCAAAGCTCTGGGATAAATGTGAGAAAAGTGAGTAAGCGGACCGACAAGTCAACTGGATTACTGGGTAGTCGGCGGAATTTCCCTGGGCTGAAAAGAGCCAACTGCTCTGGCTACTGATTTGGTTACTTATTGAAACATTTTTTACAGCCATGCAGACACTTAAAACCATCTCGAGTGCGGGTATTTCTTACCCATGGATGAAATCCCTTTGTTGAACGGACATCTAGCTGACTACATTCTAAATATGTCAGACTTACTCTTATCTTGCGTAGCAATTGCCAAATGTGTTTCTAGTTCTTTTTTCTTTTTTTCAGGTTTCATTAGGTACTCTGTAGCGGCGAAGGTTTTCCCTGCCTGTGAGAAAGCAATTATACCTTGGGACTTCATTTCCCGCTCCTTATTTTCGTTATCGCAGACAAATCCACGGAGAAAAATCGATGGCGCTCTTCAAGAAGCCTTAGATGACATAGTAAGAGAGGTAAGTGAGGTTGAGTTTCAAGATATCTTGGGAAGCGGGGAAGAATTCCTGCGTCTTGAAAACCCGCATTCTGTACCAGACATTGAGCGGCATTGGCCACATTGGTTTGTTGCAACAGTGCGACGGCTTTTGTCAAGGTGCGAGTCGTAAATACGGTGTAAAGAAAATAGTAGATCTTTACTGCGTAACGTCTGGTGTTGAACTTCGCCATTATGGATACGCATAACGGGAAATCGTAATTTTTATGGCACTTGCCTTCCGGCCAAGTGCCATTTACCGATCACTGTTCCGTCGGTCTGTCGGTCGGTCGGTCGGTTAGTCCGGTGTTTGCGAGTTAGGGTACTTCCAGATGTGCTAGGACGATGAAACTTGGCAAGCGTATTACGGAACCGACCAAACTAACTTGGAAATAGTCACTTGCCCGATACGACCATCGTGGGGGGAGGGAGGGGAGCCGGAATCCGGAATTTAGTGACATGCATAACTTTCGAACGGGTAATTGGAGCTTAATGAAACTTGGTATTTGGAAAGACGTCATGTCTCAGATGTACCGTTTCAAGTTCGGACCGAATCCGAGCGGGGGGGGGGGGGGGCGGAGAGGGAACCGGAAATCATGTGACACACTTAGAGTCGAGCGATCGGGATGAAACTTGGTGCGAGGAAAAATGACAAGCCCTAAGTATATCATTTACAGGACCGGACCAGATTCATGCACTGTGGGGGGAGTTGGAGGTGGGTTCCAGAAATCCGGAGATACGACGTTAAATATTCTTTGAGGCCAAGCTGACTTTGAAACATTTATTCAAACAATGTTTACAACGGATACGTCAGCTAGGATTCTTCACCAGCGATATTTCGGCCCTTCTTGGCAAGGGTCCTCGTCAGGCTGTCAATCCTCTGGTTCAACTTCGGGGAAGGAAACAAACCTGTAATAAATAACTGAAGCTTCGACCGACTATAAATATCTTATTAAAGTAAATTATCTTCAAATACCACTATAATGACCGACGCTGTTTTTGCTGCACGATTGGGGCGATGACATGAAACATTTTTTTCTGCATTTTGCCAAGTCAGGGATCCGACCAGATCAACCTGGAAATAGTCAGCTTCCCGATCCGACCACGGCGGGGGGAGTGGAGGGAGGCGTAATCCGGAATCTTGAGGAATGTATAACTTTGGAACGGGTGATCGGATCTTAACGAAACTTGATATTTGGAAAGACCTCGTGTCTCGGATGACTCATTTAAAGTCTGGACCGGACCCGATGAATGAGGGGGGGGGAGTCGGAGGAGGGGAACCGGATATCTTTTTGGACAAGCACAAGAACTAGATACGTCAGTGATAGAACCAGATCGGATTTGGGCAATGTGGGGGGAGCTAGAGGGGAGTGGTCCGGAATTCCGGTTATCGCTAGTTAAGGTGTTTCCAGATGTGCTAGGACGATGAAACTTGGCTTGAAAATTAGGGATTTGACATGATTGGCTTGGAAATAGTCAGTTCCCCGATCTGGAATCTTGAGGGATGTATAACTTTTGAACGAGTGGTCGGATCTTAACGAAACTTGATATTTGGAAAGACCTCGTGTCTCGAATTTCCCTTTTTAAGTTTAGACCGGATCCGATGAATGTGGGGAGGGGGGGGGGGGATCCTGTGACACGCTTAGAGTAGAGCGATTGGGATGAAACTTGGTGGAAAAAACAAGGACAAGAACTAGTCAGTGACAAAACCGGACCGGGCAGGAGTTGATGGGAGATGTGGGGGTCCGGAATACTGGTGACCGCAAATTAAGGTACTTCCAGATGTGCTAGGGCGATGAAACTTTGCTTGAATATTCTTTGAGCCCAAGGTGACTTTGAAACATTTATTCCAGCAATGTTTTCAACGGATACGTCAGCTAAGATTCTTCATAAGCGATATTTCGGCCCTTCTTGGCAAGGGTCCTCGTCAGGCTTTCAGTCCTCTTGTTCAACTTCGAAAAAACAGGATTACAGGTTTGTTTCTTTTCCCGAAGTTGAACAAGAGGACTGAAAGCCTGACGAGGACCCTTGCCAAGAAGGGCCGAAATATCGCTTATGAAGAATCTTAGCTGACGTATCCGTTGAAAACATTGCTGGAATAAACTTTGCTTGAACATTAGAACCTTGACACGATTGGTTTAGAGATTGTCCCTGACCATCCCTTGAAGTACTGATCCTAACCACAAAGTACAAAAAATACTTTTATGCAAAGTATACATTTTAACTCAAATTAATTTTTAGACCCCAGAGTAAAAAAAAAATCCTTTAACCAAACGATATATATTCACGATTCCCAAGGGCCCATGATAATGTTTGCCTCAAGGGTTTTGCTTAAAAGTGAAAATAGTAATTTTGAGCAAATTATACATTTTCATGATTCCAATGAGCTTATCACCATTTGTGTTCATCACAGATGAATCTCTAGCGCCCTTAAAGTGCACATCATCACGGCCAAATGCACAAATAAAATAGTTCTTACGAACAATACATTCTCGTGATTTCGAAGTGCCCATGATCATTCTTATCTCAAGGGTTTTGCTTACAAATTATCACAACAAACCCCGGATTGACGAATTCTTTCCTTTGTCCTCTGACCCCTGGCTTGCAAGTGCCATATGAGCTTCCAACTCTTGTTATATGTAAAGGGGGTAGGGAATTCAGGTAGGGAATGTCGCATTCGTATGCTTGCGACTTTGGACAAAAACGAGTTCCTTAAGGTACAAAAGTACAATTCCTGAGTCCGTACCTAAGATCATGGCATAGATTGCAGATACATCGGACAGCCTCCCCTTTCCCGTGCAGTTTTGTTCGAAGACCAGCTGGTGTTGTGCGAAACCCAGCGCAGCGCGATAGCACGATACGTCTATTGAAATTTCAGTATGTCGTTGTGTGCGACTTAACAAAAGCCTATGTTGCCTAGTGCTACTTTTTGGTGATTGTTTTTGATAAGTCACGAGTCGCTTGTTTTTTGTTTTGTTTTTATGAACCGCCAAAATCATTTTCTCCTTACAGGCACAAAATTCACAGCCAGCGCTTCCGTCGGAATCCGTCGGCGAAGAACTTTTGGCGAAAACCAACACCTGAGTTGCGTTTTATTCGAAGTTCATAGTACAGCGGGAGCGGACGGCGAACTATAAATAGTCGTTTTATTCCTGGCGGACTACGTCAGAAGGTACGCTGAACTGTCCTCTGCCCCACCCAGCGTATAAACTAGCGGGTACGCTGGCACTCAGCGGGCGGCCCGCTGGCAAATAAAACGACGTCGGGCACCCCGCGCCTTCCCAGCGTACGGCCCGCTGGCGACTAAAACAACAACGAACATTCCGCTGTACTATGAACTTCAAATAAAAGGCAACTCTGACTGAAGTTCAAACTGAAAAATGATACGCCTTCTTGTTCTGCGATTCCGGTTCGTAAAGTCATCTATTGAATTTTTAACACATCCAACAACGCCATCTGTCTTTTAGGCTATGGATCGCCTGAATACACACTCAAGGGAACGAGGACGGATAATCGACTTCAAGGAAGTCTACTACGCTTCAACTCAAGTGAATCCGCTTCATGGTGCTGCATATCTCGTTGACTTACAGCTCGTCTATAAAAAATACCTTGGGAGAAAGATGACGGTACAAGTTCGTCACCACGGTTTGTTTCAGCAAAATTTCAAGACTCTGGATATGCGTGAAATCACTGGATATAAGCTCAGCGGAAGTTGGAAGAAATGGCGATCCCCGACGAGAGGCAAGCTTTCGAGTGAAAACGGCACAAGGAAACGCCGAAGGGTAAATGATGACATTGAAAAAAGCCTAGACTACATTAAGGACTTGGAGGCCGAATATGCTGACGTTGCTGAACAAGAAGAAGAGATTTTTGAGTTTTTTGATAATGGCTCAGTAAAAGAGGTCGATTTAAGCTATGACTTGATGAAGCAGCAAGCGTACCGTGAAATGCGGGAAGCATCCGGGAAAGTGATACACATGATCGTACCCCTAGCGGGTAGAGTTAGTACTTTTATACGCTTTTTAGAAACGTATAAAAGTGTCGTGTTAGTACGGAATGAGCCTGTTAAATTGTTCTTAGTTTTATATGACGATCCGAAAGACTCGGGAGCAAAAGTGCAAATTTTGGAACTTCTAAGGAAGCATGAACGAGAATTCACCAACTTTTTAGTGACAGTAGTGGAACCGAGTGGTGACTTTTCCCGCGGAAAGGCTCTAGAACTTGGGGCCGATCTGTGCGCCGACGACGCTCTTATGTTCTTCAACGACATAGACGTTCTCTTCGACAGAGATGCCATATTTCGTATTCGGCTTCAGACTGTTATGAACCAGCAGATCAACTACCCTGTTGTTTTCAGCGAGTATGGTAATAGCCTAGGAAGAAATGATGGAGAGAGACCCAATCATTTCGATATCTCGGAAGAAGCCGGGTACTGGCGTGCGTTTGGATATGGAATCATGAGTATCTATAAATCTGATCTGAAAGACATCGGTGGTTTCGACAAAAGCATTGTGGGATGGGGGAAGGAAGATGTGGATTTGTTTGAAAAAGCAGTGCAAAGTAATTTGTCTATTTTCCGGTCGGCGGATCCCGGCTTGGTACACGTTTTTCATCACATCGAGTGCGATGTGAACTTAGAAGCGAGTCAAAAAGTCATGTGCGACGGGTCGAGAGTTAATACGGTGTTTAGTCAAAAGTTCCTGGCTAAGTATGTTGCTGCAAACGAAAGTCTTGAGAAGTTTCCTTTCTTTGATAAGATCTACTGAGATGAATAGAAAATTTTTGATTTGAATCGTTTAATGCACTTTAAACAGTTAAAGGAAATGAAGTAATAATGCACGATAACGACTTTCCTTCTGTTGAACACTGCACAAAGCAATGAAAATAGGATTACCATTACTGTCCCTTCGATATTAACGTTCTACTTCCCCGTTCACTACACTGTAAAGAAAAAATCTTGCAGTATTTACTACTGGGACTAATCTTGTCTTTATTGAGATAAGATTATCCCAATAGAGATAAGATTAATCCCAGTAGCAAATACTGCATCCTTATTGAGAGAAACGTTTTAGATTAGATTATTTTATTGCTAAATTACATAATAACCCATCATGATAGGTAACCGCCCATGAGAAGACATAAATATTTACAAAATTTACAGTGCATTTACGTCCTTTGCTTGTCTTAAGACTGGGGACGAGAACTCCGAAATGTGTGCTGAAGATATATTCTGTTTCAACAACAGCGGTGCTTCTAGCCAGTAATAGTCAACATGTCATCGCTGGATGATGAGACGCTTCCGAACACTGAGGGAACCGTAGTAAGGTTACATCTTCTAAAAGCAGGAGAACTCGGTTCTGGTATAATTTTGGGAATGGAAGGTATTTGTAACCAGAAGTATCGTTGGCTGATGCAGCACAAAGGAGACCCGGCGCCGCAAAGTTTTTGACGCACCGATGTGACAGGTGGCGGCCATCTGCTGGGAAAAAATGGCCAGGGGCGTCCCGAGGGGGGGGGGCGCAGCGCCCACCCTACGTTTTGGGCATTCGGTCAAATTTTCGCCGAAGACGAAACATTCGGTCAAAACGGGCATCACGGCGAAGGCGTGATGCCCTTTTCATAAAATCGTTTGTCCCCGCATTTCGAAATTGGGCAAGTCCGTCTCTGTTCGGTTAGTCCATTTCATAATTCGGTCATTCATCAGATTCATTGGGTTCTGATTCGTGACCGAATTCGATAATTCATCCAACTCTTGTTCAGTCCGCATCGATTTCGCCGCATTCGGTCCGTCCTTGCGTAAATTCGGTGATTTAAACTGTTTATTTGGTCTTCTTATTTGCCGATTTCGGTTCAAGTCCGTATCATTTGGTCAGTCCATTTCGTAATTCGGTCATAAATCAGATTTTTTGGTTCTGACTCGTGACCGAATTTGATAATTCATCCAACGGCATCGATTTCGCCGCATTCGGTCCGCCCCTGCGTCAATTCAGTGATTTAACCTGTTTATTTGGTCTCATTATTTACCGAATTCGGTTCAAGTCCGTGATTCGGTCAGTCCATTTGATAATTCGGTCATTAATCATATTCGGTTTGGTTCTGATTCGTAACCGAATGCGATAATTCATCCAACTTTTGTTCAGTCTGCATCCATTTCGCCGCATTCGGTCCGTCCCTGCGTCAATTCCGTGATTTAACCATTTTATTTGGTCTCGTCTCTACTGAATTCGGTAATTTGGTCAGTCCATTTTATAATTAAATTCGGTGCGATTCTTTTGGTTCTGATTCGTTACCGAATGCGGTAATTCACCGGATTTCTCTTTAGTCCGTTTCTGTTACTAGACCTGCCGAATTCGGTTGTTTTAGGTGGTTTTAACAAGAGTTTTATTCCATTACGAAATTCGGATAGGAAATTTAGACAGTTCCGCTAGAGCTTTTCGTCGAAGCAATCTCGTAATATCTTCATGTTGCTTGAATGCCGACCGTTTGGTTTGTTCGAGCAGATTTTTATTCGTTCAAGAAATTTTCGGTTCCACAAAAGAATTTTACAATCAGCCCGAACTATCCATCAAAGAAAAAGAGCTGGAAGCTTATATGGCACTTGCAAGGCCGGGTTAGATGGAAGTGATGGTCAAAAGTATTTTTTTCACTTTTAAGCGCGCACTCCAAGGGGGCTTAAAATAATTTTTAAGCAAAACCCTTGAGGCAAAAAGGATCATGTGTTCATGGCGATCGTGAAAAAGTAAATTTTTGTCGGATCGGAGAAGTGACGATATCTAACCCCACGATGTCAAGTTTCTAATGCTACAGCAAAGTTTTATCGTCCTAGCACATCTGGAAGTACCTTAGCTTACGATCACCAGAATTCCGGACAACCCCCTATAGCTACCCCCCCCCCCCCCCCTCGGTAGTTTCAACAAGTCCCACCAAGTTTCATCCTGATCGCTCCACTCTATGCGTGTCATAAGATTTCCGGTTCTCCCCTACGACCCCCTCCCCCCCCCCCCCCCCTAGTCCATCGGATCCGTCCCGGACTCGAAATAGGACATCTGAGACATGAGGTCTTTCAAGATATCAAGTTTCATTAAGATCCTATAACCCGTTCGAAAGTTGTGCATGCCACTAATTTCCGGATTCCGCCGTCTCCCCCTCCCCCCACGATGGTCGGATCAGGCGAGTGACTCTTTTCAAGTTAATCTGGTCGGTACCTGATATGCCTGCCAAGTTTTATAATTCCGGAACCCCCCTCCAACTCCCCCCACAGTGTTCGAATCCGATCCAGTTCTGTCAGTTACGTATCTAGAGCTTGTGCTTGTTCTTCCCATCAAGCTCTGAGATGGGAAGAACACTCTGAGAGTTTCAAGACACGAGGTCTTTCCAGAAAGTTTTATTAAGATCCAATTACCCATTCGAAAGGTATGCATGCCCCTATTTTCCGGATTTCGCCAACTCCCCCTCCTCCCAAGATGGTCTGATCGGGCAAGTGACTATTTCCAAGATAGTTTGGTCGGGTCCCTAATACGCCTGCCAAGTTCCATCGTCCTAGCCCTTCTGGAAGTACCCTAACTCGAGAACAGGTAAGATAAGATAAGCTTTTATTTTCACCAAAATTTTCATGGCACTGCCAAATTTCTTTGGTATAGTCACATTAAAAAGCGACGCAAAAAAAGAACAAAGAAAACAAAACACTAATCAATCCTCCTGATTTTCGTTATACATATTTACAAAACTAGGTATAAAACTCTTCGCTAACCGCTGATGGGCACAGCGTACCGGTTGAAGTTTCTCAACAGGCACTGCAACCCTGCGCGGGAGTCGTTTTGTTGTGGATCGAGGGGGGAAAAAGGTTTTGTGGATTGGGTGGATCAGAGATTTTCTTCCAAAATCCATGCAGAGTTTCTCTCTTCTTTTTTTCAGAGTTTGCATTTTAAACTTTGACAGCAGCTCTTCATACGACATTTCTGCCTGCTTCGATACTATTCTAAGAGCTTTTTTCTGAACTCTTTCGAGCCTGGCGCTTTGCTCAGCCGTCAGTCCAAAATGCCATACAGGGGCTGCATATTCCAGAATTGGGCGAATAAAAGATGTAAATATTTGGAGGAGGTGATCTAGAGAGGCGCTATGTTTCGACATAAGCTTGAGCATCTGCAGCCCAGCATTACCCCTTTTTACTAGACTAGTTGTGTTTGCTTCCCATTTTAAATCACTGGTAATAATAACTCCCAAGAGTTTAATCTTACTGACTTTAAGAGAATCAGAGATAGTTGGTAGGAAATTTGGTTCAGAAGAATTTAAAAATGAAATAGTTAAAATAGAAGATTTACTGTCATTTACTGTCATATTTGAAACGGAAGCTTTAGTCTTCACGTTATCAATTAAAATTTTAGCTTTGCTACATTCATTTGCTTCACAAATTTCTCCAAGGGTAAGGTCGTCAACATACTTCCAACGGTCTTCACAATCATAAGCACGACCGACCGACCGAAAACTGATTGGTATATGGCTCTTGAGCAGAGCTGCAAGTGCCATAAAAACTAAAGACTATTCCAACATCAGCAGGGTCAGCCATGTTAATCCACCCACCATAACTCATTACCCAGGTACTTTCATGTGTCTCACTCCACGCACCAGTCCACGAACCAGCACCAGCCACTTCATGATTCTCAAGACCCTTCATGCTTCCAGAAATACGGATAGACAAGCAGGCAAATAATCATTTTCATTGTCATATACATCGTCAGTTCGAACAAGGAGACCAGAAAAGAAATGTGATGTTCAGCACCACCAATCTATTATACTAAAGGGACGCTTTCTTCGTTGCTGCAGCGCTCCGAAAATGACCGAGGCATGTGTTTTGAAATCAGTTTATGTCTGGTTGTTGGTGGTAGCACTTGGCTTTATTTCTTTTTATTAGGAGCACGTCCTGCGTAGTCCTAAACCATGAAGAAGCTACGAGTAATGGTTTAGAAGGTATGGTAAGCTGATTCATTTATTCCTCCCAGCTGTATACAGTTCTAGGCTGATGTGTTCTTTTCACATCAGGTTCCTTTTGGCTTTTATACATAGCCTAAGGAATCCAGAAGAAATAAATTTTGTATGCTTTTTGTGGCAGACGTTTTGGCACATCAGGTTCTTTTTGTATGCAAGAAATTAAATCTTGCAAATAGTGCAAACATTTGTCGACTGAAGAAATCGAATTCTGAATGCTTTTGTCATGCCTCGGGGATATCCACTATTCAGCTAAAGTAAAATTTAGTTGTTTATATATATAAGAAATGTATTTAGCTGATCATACTATACCACCAAAAGTTTGTAGCCAGTTAGTTGGCTACTCTTGGTGTGCTCTATACAAACAAGCTTAGTAGCCAACTAGTTGGCTACACATGTCCCCCCAGAAACACTCTTAGTAGCCAACTAGTTGGCTACACTTGTCCCCCCAGAAACACTTAGTAGCCAACTAGTTGGCTGCATGTGTCCCCCCAGAAACACTCTCAGTAGCTAACTAGTTGGCTACACTTGTCCCTCCCAGAAACACTCTCAGTAGCCAGTTAGTTGGCTACACATGTCCCCCCAGAAACAGTCTCAGTAGCCAACTAGTTGGCTACATGTGTCCCCCCGGAAACACTCTCAGTAGCCAACTAGTTGGCTGCACATGTCCCCATAAACACTCTGAGTAGCCAACTAGTTGGCTACATGTGTCCCCCCGGGACATAAATAATAAAAATAAAATTGACCAAATCGGTACCTGATTTTTACTGAATATATTAAAAAAAAATATTGAAAACACAGCGAGTTGTCTTCATAAAGCTACAACGTAAAAAGTTGCCGGGTATATACAAACAAGTCTAAAGAGAAAAATTGGCACGTTTTCACGCTTTTCTGCTTCTGTTTTTTTTTTCATGGATATGCTGTCACTAGCCTTTTACCTTTGGAGGACCTTTCCAGTTTTGCCAACAGGGGGGGGGGCATGTGGGGAAATGTGTGGGGAGACATGTGTAGCCAACTAGTTGGCTAATGAGAGTGTTTCTGGGGGGGACATGTGTAGCCAACTAGTTGTCTACTGAGAGTGTTTCTGGGGAGACATGTATAGCCAACTAGTTGGCTACTGAGAGTGTTTCTGGGTGGTCATTTGTAGCCAGCTAGTTGGCTACTGAGAGTGTTTCTGGGGGGACATGTGTAGGCTACTGAGAGTGTTTCTGGGGGGACATGTGTAGGCTACTGAGAGTGTTTCTGGGGGGGACATGTGTAGCCAACTAGTTGGCTACTGAGAGTGTTTCTGGGGAGACATGTATAGCCAACTAGTTGGCTACTGAGAGTGTTTCTGGGTGGTCATTTGTAGCCAGCTAGTTGGCTACTGAGAGTGTTTCTGGGGGGACATGTGTAGGCTACTGAGAGTGTTTCTGGGGGGACATGTGTAGGCTACTGAGAGTGTTTCTGGGGGGACATGTGTAGCCAACTAACTGGTTACTGAGAGTGTTTCTGGGGAGACATGTGTTAGCCAACTAGTTGGCTACTGAGAGTGTTTCTGGGGGGGACATGTGCAGCAAACTAGTTGGCTACTGAGAGTGTTTCTGGGGACACATGTATAGCCAACTAGTTGGCTACTGAGAGTGTTTCTGGGTGGTCATTTGTAGCCAGCTAGTTGGCTACTGAGAGTGTTTCTGGGGGGACATGTGTAGGCTACTGAGAGTGTTTCTGGGGGGACATGTGTAGGCTACTGAGAGTGTTTCTGGGGGGACATGTGTAGGCTACTGAGAGTGTTTCTGGGGGGACATGTGTAGGCTACTGAGAGTGTTTCTGGGGGGACATGTGTAGCCAACTAACTGGTTACTGAGAGTGTTTCTGGGGAGACATGTGTTAGCCAACTAGTTGGCTACTGAGAGTGTTTCTGGGGGGGACATGTGCAGCAAACTAGTTGGCTACTGAGAGTGTTTCTGGGGACACATGTATAGCCAACTAGTTGGCTACTGAGAGTGTTTCTGGGTGGTCATTTGTAGCCAGCTAGTTGGCTACTGAGAGTGTTTCTGGGGGGACATGTGTAGGCTACTGAGATTGTTTCTGGGGGGACATGTGTAGGCTACTGAGAGTGTTTCTGGGGGGACATGTGTAGCCAACTAACTGGTTACTGAGAGTGTTTCTGGGGAGACATGTGTTAGCCAACTAGTTGGCTACTGAGAGTGTTTTTGGGGGGGACATGTGCAGCAAACTAGTTGGCTACTGAGAGTGTTTCTGGGGACACATGTGTAGCCAACTAGTTGGCTACTGAGAGTGTTTCTGGGTGGACATGTGTAGCCAGCTAGTTGGCTACTGAGAGTGTTTCTGGGGGGACATGTGTAGCCAACTAGTTGGCTACTGAGAGTGTTTCTGGGGGGACATGTGTAGCCAACTAACTGGCTACTGAGAGTGTTTCTGGGGAGACATGTGTTAGCCAACTAGTTGGCTACTGAGAGTGTTTCTGGGGAGACATGTGTCGCCAACTAGTTGGCTACTGAGAGTGTTTCTGGGGGGACATGTGTAGCCAACTAGTTGGCTACTGAGACTGTTCCTGGGGAGACATGTGTAGCCAACTAGTTGGCTACTGAGAGTGTTTCTGGGGGAACATGTGTAGCCAGCTAGTTGGCTACTTAGAGTGTTTCTGGGGGAACATGTGTAGCCAACTAGTTGCCTACTAAGCTTGTTTGTATAGGGCACACCAAGGGTAGCAAACTAACTGGCTACAAACTTTTGATAGTATAGTATGATCAGCTACATACATTTCATTTATATATAAACTGATCTATCTTAAAATAGCTGAATGGTGCTGTCCCATGCCTCTGCATTCTTGTCAGCGCATCGGGTTCTTTTTACACATAAGGAATCCAGAACAGACCCAGAAGATTTTTGTTATGCTTTTGTTGTGCGTTGGTCGACTCGTCGGCAGACAGGGCTGACATCGGGTTCTACTTATACATAAGAAATCAAATTTTGCAAACTTTGTTGGGCGCACCCAGGAAGTTCAAGTCTCACCGGCACAAGGGGTTATTTTATGCGTAAAAAATCAAGTTCCGTCCAGTCTTGAGCAAAACACAGAAAAACTCAAATGCTCGATAGTTTTGTTTGTCGGGCGTCAGTATTCTCGTCATCACATCAGGTTCTTTTTACACAAACAAAAATAGAATTCTCTAAATTTGTATTGGTTGGATGCCAAAAGTTCAAATCCCGTCGGTACATCAACTTCTATTGACACGTAAAAAGTAAAGTTCTTTACAGTCTTTTTGGGCAAAACACAGAAGAAATCGGATTCTGAATGCTTTTGTCAGGCGTCAGTATTCTTGTCGCCATAACAGATCTTTTTATACGTAAGAAATCAATTTCTGCAAACATTTGTCGGCAGCAAATTTTTCAGGAAAAATACAGATTTAAAAAAAAATCACCAGTGTTGCTTAGTCCAACTTGTTCTGGGTACAGTCTTTGGAAGCTACGCTTTTTAGCGAAAGTTGGAACGAAAAGCCGAATATGTGAATTTAAGTATATGGATTTACTTCAACTCTTAACTGATGCATTACAGTTAGTTTTACAGAAAATTTCGCCTGGGGCGCATTTGTATATATATACTATATTTGCATAGTTTTCGCGGCCGGAAGAAAGGAATTCAATTTTAAGTTCTTTGAGGTAAAAAGAGTATGGTAGGGGGGAACCACCATAGATAATTTGCAGTGATCTCTTCTGACTCGCTCTATTTTGTCAGTTTCACCTTGAGTAAGAGCAAAGTCTACCATCCATCAAGCATCAGTCGAATCAGAGCATTTCCGAAAAATTTCCAGTGGGCCTAGCGGTCCGGTATTCCCCAGCCCCACCTTCACCCCACGAACGTTAGATCCGGTTTGGGCCTCAAACTACATGTCTGGGTCCCATGAACTGTTTACCATTGAAGTTTTATCCCAATCAGTCTATCCGTTCGATCGGCCCCTACTGGTATTGCAATATTTCCGAGACCTCCATGCGACACAGTTCTCGGACGCGGATAAAACAAAAACCTTCAGCAAGTTTCAGTTGAATCCGAGCACTTTCTTGGGCCCATGAACCCGTTTGGTTGTTGAGGAGTATCACAAAGTTACCGTGACCCCTACCTTCCACTCAAAGTTGTCAGACTTCGTTCGGACACAGAATGAGCAAATTTAGGGCATCTGCTCCCATCAGCCATCAAGTTTCCATAAGATTGGATTGCCCGTTCGCTTCACCTATACTTTGATCCAACGCATCCTCATACCAAATTTCAATAAAATATCTCAACCCCTTCGAGAGTTATCATGGTAACAGACGGACAGACAAATATTACGAACTCATATGTTTTAACGTTTTGGGACCCCAAAAAGCCGCTTAGTTTGAAAATCTTCAAGTAGTGAAGTAGTCTGTTGTAATGTCTGTCACTTTTTCTGGTTTGCAAGACTATGAACTGCATAGTATTTCTGGTTCCATTTGATAACCATTGGTGCCAGAAAGCGAATGGCAAATTCATTAACTTTCAGTAGGCTACAAACCCATCTCATCTGATGTTACAACTTATTATTGCAACGGTTGTAAGATGTGTTTGCGGGCGCGCAGCGGCAATTGCGCTTTTTTCGGTAATTGTTAAATCTTGTCGGTATAATCTAGGCTTGCCCCCCCCCCCCACGAAAATGGGCTAGTTTCGTCACTGGATGCATTACAGTTAGTTTTACACCCGTTCCGTTCTGTGCTGGCGGGAAATGTACGCCGCGTGTTTTGCCGGCACCAAGACGGAAGCCCCCCCCCCCCCCCCCCCCCAGAGGTAAAAGGCTAGTGACGCCCCTGTTCAGAGGCTCTTAATTACCTAATTTGGCTAACGCGTAGTTGACTTTGGTCCAGCAACAAGTGCATGAAAATGTGCATCCAAAGTTAACAAATTCCTCTACTGTATTTTACTTAGGCTTCGGTCATCACCTGACTTTGGATGGTACCAAGCTGGCACCAAGGCAGTTAATAAAAAATCCCTGATTTTCGTATACCCTATGTCAAATGCTGGAGACCTGTTAGTACTCTAACCCTAACCTACCCCATCTACCTAGTCTATACCACTGTTGCAGTTTCGCACCTTGGAGGTTTCTGCTAATCTGGCCACTGTTGTACTCTATTACCTTGGAGGCTTCCTCTGTTCTGGCAGCCAAGTAATTTCTCATAACCTGGGGTTTCTGCCAATCTGGCTGCTATAGTGTTTTACTGAGCAGGAGGTTTGCATCACTGTTGTAGTCCTTTGATCAGTCTTATGATTTCCTGGAACTGCCAAACCTCTATTTTGGGAGATTTGGAAGACCCATAGGTCTTGATCTCCTATAGGAGATCATATCACTACAGAAATGAGGCAAACCTCCTAGTTAGGAGAACACTAGAGCAGCCCGATGGGCAGAAACCCCACAGATATCAGGTTATGCAGATACTGGGACAAACCTCAGCTTCAGCAGATTACATGGCAGCCAGAAAAGAGGAAACCTACCAGGCAGGAATTTTCGGAATGTTTTCCAGGGTCCACTAGGGAAGAGAATCGATCTTTCTTCAGCTACTTTAGATTCTTTAGTTGACTACTTTGTAATCAAAGTCAATGAGGGTTCTTGATAAATATCCGAAATATCTTCTTTTCTTCTTTTTCAAGAAAGATCAGTTGACTTGGTAGTCTTTTTGTGCTAAAAATACTTGGATCTACTACCAGTACTCACAAACTAGATTAAGCCTTCTCCCTAGGAAACATCTCAGCAGTATTAAGTACCTTAATCAGCCATAAGAAAAAGAAGAAAGAAATCGAAATATGAATACTTTAGAAATCTTTATTAGAGCCATCAGTCATGCTTGATGGTCAAGTAACCAGAAGAAAAATATTTTTGTGGTTTTCTGCACATAGGATGGGGGAATCGCCATTGTGAAGGGCTTGTGGAAGTGAAATAATTCATACGGTAGCTTACAAAAAAAATCCCATGCAGGGGGTTCTTTCTGTTGCCTGAGTAGGAGATTCTTTAATTTTTATTTACTTTCTTGTCCAAGTTTTGTTTCTATTTAAGAGAGTAGTATTGATGCCTGATATCTTGTCAGACCTTCATTGTGGCCGTTCAGCAGGGGGTGGGTTTGTATGAAGCAGTTATTAGGAATGAAAAACAGGTAGCGGTAGGGACTTGTACTCTGGCCTAGACCTACTTTTCCCTGCTGTCTTATATCTTGCCCTTTCAGGCCATAGAGAATCTCGAGTATCGATTCCCCGCTTCTTGTGAAAGACATCCCTTAAATAACACTCATCCGCTGTCAAGTCGGTAGAACGATCCTTCAAACTCCTAATTCAGCGTTGCCGCGCTTCTCTTACCATTTGAAAGTTAAGGTGATTTCAGGAGCGGGAAGTCTTGTGATGGTTCTCCAGAGCCTCGTTTTTGTTGCATGCTGCAGGTCCACTTCTCAGCCGATTCCGGACTGATTCTTTCCACATCCGTTTTTGTACTACAGTGCTTCCGAGGGAGACGTCAGCGCTTCTCGAGAATCACGGACTTGCTCACCAACCAAGTCCGTGCTTCCCTGCAAGGCGCTGCAGTGCTGCCGCTTCAAACAAGAAGAAAGTGAATCCAGAAACGCATATTGTGCAAAAGCAAAGAAGTGCTGCAGCAGCGATGCGGCAGCGCTATTGCAACAAAAACGAGGCTCAGGATAACACTCCTGATTATCATTCTAGAATTTGAACAGTATTTGTTTTAGGTTCCCAGGAAAATGACACAGGACATTTGCAGTTGTCATTCACTGTCTCCAACAGCCCATCTCACTATATGATGAAGGCGTAGAAGGTAGTTCATACTTCTGCAATGAGGATGCGACTAAGAATGTGCTCCCATAGTCAGTCTGTCTTTTGGAAAGCAGTGGTTGGAATCGCCTTTGGCATATTCCTTACCAGTGAAATTAGGTGGCTTGTGATACCTGGTTACAAGGATATACTCCAGTGCACATTCCTTGGCCAGGGGTCAGGAAGTCACCCATCTCCATCCAAGCAGCAACCCCCTACTCCAAAAAAAGTTGAAAATGTCAAATATGACATACCAAAAAAAGAGCTTCTTTTGGTAGGGGTAATGACGGCGAACAAATATTTGGATAATCGTGCCGTGGCAGTGTATAACACGTGGGGGAAGAAAATTCCAGGCAAGATTTTATTCTTTTCTTCGGAAAATTCAAATCTGTCTCTGCCCCTGCCAATTGTGGCTCTTCCAACTGTTGACGACTCTTATCCGCCTCAAAAGAAGTCTTTTTTGATGCTCAAGTATATGTATGAGAATTATGGTGATAAATTTGAATGGTTCATGAGGACAGACGATGATGTGTTCCTGAGGACGGATAAATTGGAAAAATTTCTACGAAAGGCCAACTCGTCGCAGACCTTATTCATTGGACAAGCTGGCAGAGGACTACAGGTAGCTCATCCTTTATTTTGTCATTTTTTTTTCTTTTCTTAGATTTCAAGCCAGCTAGGGTCAAAAAAAGAAAAAATACATGACGTTTTTTAACTCCTACCATAGTCAGTAAAACCTGCAACCGTCGTACCGGTCATATATTCCTTTAGTCATACATTGACCCAGAAATATGGCATTGTTGACCCGATCCGGAAGCTCGACTCAAGCTAGATCGACGATGAAAGTGCAGTCAAGGCCATGAGTGGCAAGGGATTATCACTTTGATATTTTTTGAACTATCAGTGTGATTTTTCTCTCGGCGGTTTGTTTTCTGTTTTTAATTTTTTGTCTGATTTTTTCCTGCTTCTCTTACTTTACTATTAGGTTTATTTTCCCTTAGTTGGCCAAGAGCGGTTGAAAAATCATTCCAGTTTTGAGTCGCGAATCCGGGGTAGATCGCTTGCGGGACCGCGACTAAACATACCGGAATGAATTATTACTCCGACTTGTCCGTGTGACCTCGATATAACAATATTAGTGCCTTCTGTAAATCGCAATAAGTTGTGCTGGGCAAAACATTTACTTTTCATACGCTCAGTCCTTGTCTCTTACCTGCAAGATGGGTGAAAAATAGACATTACATTTATTCTGAGCGACGAATGGTAGCCATCGGTAATTGCCAGTAAATGTTAGCCTTTGTATTTAGCATTTCGAACAGATTTTGCAGAACATGCTTGGTGCTGTAAAGGAATTGAAATGGCGGAAAATGGAGGAGGAGAAACTATTTTTATGAACACTGCTGTACCTTTTCTTTCCGCAAAATCCTGCCAACAATATTCACAACCAACAGCCAGGGGTGGCCCGAAGCACTCAGGCAAGGGGGGGGGGGTTAGACCCCTCATTTCAAAGATTCCTGGATCGCAATATACGACTAGCACGTACCGACAAAAATGAACTTTTGCCACTTCGCGGCAACGGCGCACATTCCCCGCCAAGAAATTATAGAGTCGGTGTAAAACTAGCTGCAGTGCATCAGCTGAAATTATTAGTATAAAAAACAGTTTGTATATACATACCATAACCTCAGCTTTACATTTCAGCTTTCGTTAAAGAGGAAAGCTTCCAACGCGGCAGATTTTTTTAATCTACCTTTGTCTGGAAGATTTAACTACTTTCCGTACTCTAGCCTTTAAGGTATTTCAAATCTAAAAAATTCCAAGCCTAATCGCCAAGTAAATGACGCACAGTTGTTCTAAATAAAGAATACTACGCAATGCGCCACAGGCAAACAAATGTTGAAACGCCGATGAGCAGAGCGTCTTTTTGCGGTCCCATTGAAAAGGAAAGAATAACTGTGAAACCCAAACTTTCCGTCGAAAAAGTGACAAAATAGTGAAGACAAAGTACATTTGTTCCGAATTAATAACAGAAAAAGTGGTTATCACGTTAAATACACGCTTACTCGAAACAAAACCAGGAAAAAGTTTGCCAGTGCATTTAAAAATAAATAAATCTGGATTTGCGGACGTAAACGCCGAGGAGCAGAGCGTCATTTTGCTAAGCCAATGAAAATTAAGTAACAGCTAAAAAAATCACAAATCTGTCCGTCGAAAAGTGACAAAATAGTGGCCGGCGAAAACAAAGTAGATTTGTTCCGAAATAATAGCAAAAAAAGTAATTTTCACGTTAGAAACACACTTTGAAAACGTGGTAAGCAGGTTTGCCAGTGCATTTAAAAACAAAAAAAATCGGATTTACGGACGTGCGGTAACAAACTTTTGGTCTTTACCCGACAGGAGTTTAGCCTACAGATTCGGACTTGACTTTTTTATATTTAAGAAGACGACGGTTCGCCGACGAGACTAAGTTGCGTTTTTTTGGGTGTAGTTTAACCAGGGGGCAGCAGAGACTAAAATTTCCGACATTAACCACCCGTGGGGTGGTCCCTTTTTCAGAAAATGTCCAAGTTTAAATTGGGTGGTCTTTTGCCAGAGTCAAAAGGTTCCAAATTTAAATTGGGTGGTCTTTTTGCCAGAATCAAAAGGTCCAAATTTAAATTGGGTGGTCTTTTGCCAGAATCAAAAGGTCCAAATTTCAATTGGGTGGTCTTTTATGAGAATGTAAGGGTATAAGCTTAAATTAAACAACATTTTAGCCAATATGGCCTAATCTCAGTGATATTTCAACCAAAGGAGCTTAATTAAAGTGGTATTTTAGCCAAGATATACCAAAAGGTTCCCCAAATGGACAGAAAACCTTCTCAATGGGGAATTGGGTAAGCTAGAGACCAATGTACGGTAGACAGTCGAATATATTATTCGTTTTTTTAGGATCCCAATACGCTAAGTGGAGGGATACCTATGACATCGCAAAAGTTGTCCGTCTGTCCGTCTTTTAGCACGATAAGTCTCGAACGGGTTGAGATATTTTGATCAAACTTGGCATCAGGACTCTTTAGGTCAAAGTGCAGGTCAAGTTCAAAGATGGGCTATGTAGCCCGATATTTAGGGGTGGGGGAGGGGTTTGAAATTAAGGAGGAGCAAATACTTTTTAAAAGCTAATGAAATAGTCGAATTAGGGGTAAGGAGACATTTCTCGGAGATTTCTCGCCGTACAAATAGTTCACCCGGAATCCGGCGATAATCCGAAAATTTGTGAAAAGTAAAAGTTTAATCTGAAGTTGATTAGAGGTTCATTTTAGGGGCAAGGAGACGTGCTGAGCCCGAATATGAAAATTATTTCTAGCCAGACAATTAGTTCGGCCGGAATCCGGCCAAAACCGGAGACTTTGTTTAAATAAAAAGTCGTCTTTAAATTTGATAAGATGTTCGATTTGCGGGTAAGAAGACATGCTTAATTCGTATATGACAATCATTTTCTCACCGGACATATATATCTCTCGGAATCCGGCTGAAACCGGAAAATTTGTTAAAAGTAGAAGTTTAATCTGAAGATTAAACGAAAAGATCAGAGGTTCGATGTAGGGGCAAGGAGACATGCTGAATTCATTTTTGAGCTTTAATTTTTTGCCCGAAAAGCAGTTTGTCCGGGATCCGGCCGAAACCAAAAATTGGCCAGAAGTAAGGATGGAAGGATGTACGACGTACTATAGGCTATAGAGTAAACCATATGCTGAATCCGTATCTGAATATTTGACAGACGCAAAATGGATATCAAACATCTGAACTTGGTGAAATTCATCTTGCGTATCCGTTTTGCACTGTCAAATACAAACTTGGTCTTTCTCAATTATTAACATTGGCCTTAATCTGTCCCTAATTTTAAAAGTAAAAATGTTTAAGAAGTCCGTTCAAGACTTGTCTGGAGCGAATATTAAAATTTTGGGATCCCATCGAAACCTTTGGTCTTGTTTCCTAATGATTCTGCCTTTTGAATATACACCATCCAGCATCCACCCACTGAGGTTGGAATGCGGAGTCTGAGAGAAGACCGGCGTTGCATTTCTAGTTCAGTTACGAAGAACTCAGGGTTCACTGTCTGTCTCATTGGATGTCGTGACCCCCCCCCCTCCCCCGGAGACAGCAATAAAGAAATAAGGCAACGATCGTCCCGAAATCGAAAGAAGTTGAATGGTCAGCTTGGATTCAAAGTTTATAAACCTCCCAAAAATATGACGTATCGCCTCATTAGTCAAGAATCGTCGACTGACCTCGTCTGGGCAATTTGCACAGAAGAGACGAAGTGAAGAAGGCTTTGCTCGCAACCACGCTGCCCGGCTGGAAGAAACTGCGAACAAACACCTTGCCCGCGCATGCCAACCTAGCACCACTGAGAACGCCAAAAAAACTCGAGCCAATCGAAGGTTTCCACCGGCGAGCAAGCAGGTGAAATCGCTCCTGGCTTCAACTCCTGATGCCCTTTACGAAAGAGCAAAATTCGTGGCAATTCTGGGTTCGTCAGCTACTTTCGCTAGGGAGAGCTGCACAGCTTGTAACCTCATACTAGGATACAAGTGAGTAAGTACGTACTTCGCACCTGGGTCTGGAAGACAAAATATGATTTGAAATGGGTAATTTAATTGTGTTTCAACGAATTAGGTAACACCAAATTCAATACTTAGCTGCATGTTAAGTAACATCAAGCAAGAATCACGGTAAGACCAATCAACGGGCCAGTCACAGAAGCATCGATAAACTTTAAAATCCTTCCAAATGAGAGCAATTGAACTGAAGTGGCTTGACCGCAAATGAAGGCGTGTCAATCAGAATATTAAATGTCATACTATCCATCAATATACCAATTGAAACATAAAGTCAAGCATCTGTCCGTTTGTAGGGAGTGAAATGCGATATGGCTTGATTTAAAGGATGCTTTTTATTTTACACCAGGAATCTTCCATCACTAAGACCATGAAAAGTAAAAGCAATGCAGCATCTAAAGGCAACTTTGGCACAATAAAAGCACTTATGATAGATAGACATGAAAGTTCACATGAGACAGGTCCGACTATTAAAGCAGATATGTTCCGTCGACCACTTGACGTTAGGACCACACTGATATAGATCAAGAAGATTCCTTGCTTAGGCAACTAAACATTCGCTAGCTACCGATGAGTGCGATCGGGTATCCAAGGTCATGGTCACTGGTGCTGAAATCTGTAGCATGGTCAATGGTCAAGGTCGACCCTCCGTCGAAAGATGAAGGAGATACTTCTATTTTGCTTCATACATTGCCTAAACTACCTCTTTATTCTTGGTCATCCTGCTCTACAAGACTGGCTTTAAATACAGTTGTATGGTATGTGATTATCTGAAGACTGTAGGAGTGCACACGATCTCAGCACTGTATGTTCCGTTAACGGCCTGTCCTCGCTGTTACTTAGAAGCTTGAAAGATTGTGTGACCATATATGCGTCGCACACCTGACTCTCTTTTATGAAAAGCACTATCATATTATAGCCATTTGCAGTCTGTATGCTGGAAAGAAATGAACACGAAAGATTTCCAACCCACTTTCTTGTGTCGCAGCCTTCCATGACCAACCTTGAACTCCTGGCTTCCCAGACGATACAACGGGAAAGTGGTGATGGTATCTAGAAGCTGAGTATAAATCCGTTGCACACCTGTTTCATCGGCCGAGTGCAAATTAATACTCAACCTCTGCCTTTCTTATACTACACTTAGACTTGACATTTCTGGAAGTGCTAAATATTCTTAAGTATTGAAACTTGACTCCTGGTCAGGTGTTCTTATTGGCTCTGGGCCTAAAGGTCCAATGAATGATGATTACTGCATGGGGTTCACCTACTCCTTCTTGCTGACAAGTTAGAGCTTCCATATGTAGATCCTTTAGAGGAAAATTTTCCATTTGGACTTCAAATTGCATTGGCTGATGATTGAATGGGCGTCACCTATTCCTTCTTGCAGACAATTTGGAGCTTCTATATAATCCTCATCATTTTCATTGTCTTCAACTTGGACTTTCATTCTTAGTCACGCTATCTGATGGCCTACTTTTGCATCCATCGCTGATTAGTGATGGTGCTAGTCCAGGCGGTAATGTTTCTTGATCACTGACTATGCCCTGGAAAGAGCATCCAGTTAGACCCAAATAGCTAACTTCAGAAGATAATAAACTTATGCTGCTGTATGGTTTTAGAAGTATTTGTATGGTGACAACCTACTCTTGACCTATCAAGCTAATTATGGACTCTTTCTCCTTATTAGCTTCCAGGTACAACTACTTTTATGCTGACAAATAAATACAAGCTTGACTATGAAATAGGTAAATTAGCATCATCCTCTCCTTAAACTAAGAAGTAAGAATCCCCAAGTTCACAAACTCTTGTCTGTTTGTCTGACATTGTTGATCTCCATTGCCTGTTTTCACGATACTTATATTTTGACTTAAAGGTGGTGGCTCAAATATTTCTATAAATCTCTTTGTGGTACACAAAGTGCAATTCTTTCAGGATTTTATGAAAGCCCTAAATGCCTAAGACAATGTTTTATCATTCTGGAGGAGTAGTTTGAGAGATTTGAAGAGTCTCATTCATACCTAGATAAGATAGTGCCAGATAGCCCCGGTTTGGGCTTCAGGTAGGCTACTTGGCAGACAAATACAAGAAATATCCCCAGTGGATGCCATAACAATTTCACACATTCCTAACTAAAATAAGAATTATCACACAACTGTGGACTCGACAAACTGACAAAAGGTAAGTTAACCTTTGCAGATCCTTCAAGATCTGCAAACCTATCAAGCTGCTTATGGACTCTTACGTGCATCTACTTTTATACTGACTGAATGTTCACTTTCCTTAGGAATACGTTTTGTTTTTGTTTGTTTTTTTTATGCTATGACTACAGCCAATTTCCTCTAGCCTAGTAGACACGCTTATGATGACAAACAGCAGAAATCAAGCTTTAATTCCTTTGCTTTGCCAAGCTCGAATGAAGCAAGTGAACTTCAAGTACAGGGGCCAGGGCAGTCACACACAAATCCTCATTTTTTTATGGCATGGTGTCCCAGCGTCTAGGCATGTCCCAACGTATGGGCATGATGTTCATACTTTGGGGGTATGCCCTGCAGGAATGGCATGATACCCCATGAAAATCTGTTGAATTGAAAATCTGAAGTAGAAATTAGCTATTCAAACAGATTTTAAGAGGGTATCATGGCACTGCTGCAGGACATGGTGCCCAAACATACAAGCACCATGCCAATACATTGGGACGTACTCAGACTTTGGAGCACTACGCCCAAGAATTCAAGATTTATGTACGAGTGGGCCACAGCCAGTCAATAGCCTGCAGTTATAAGAATTATGGCATACTGATATTCAAATTTCTCCATTGTTATTACTTAACTTTTCTTTTCGAGACATTCTAGAAACTTTTTACTCACAGCCAACTCACAGCTAATCAGCCTATCAGTTAGGGGAGGGGAAAATGGAAGTTGGGCCTTAGACTACTGTGATACATTACTGCACTTTTTGATAACCATTACTGCTCTCATACTTCCTGGCATCCTGCCTGCACTACAAAAAACTGTGCATGCTTGATGCTTTTCCAGATTACCTTGTTGTAAGTCTAAACCTGGTCTAAACGATGGGTACCTAACTTCGAATTTTCACAACCTCGAACTTGTGCCTAAAAAGGTTAAGAGGAAAGATCAGTGTAGTCTTAACCAGGTCTTAACTGTCAAGAAAGACACCCTGAATGACCTAGGATAAATTTAGGACTGTGCAGAGCTTGTAGTATTTTCAGGTCAAGTTCGAGGTTATACAAATTCGAGGTTGAGTACCACTCCTGTGGGCTAGCCCCAGCTCAACTTAGGAGACCCTTAGACTAACCAAGTTCCTCACTATGCACATTACAAACAGAAATCATAAGTGATACAGTACCTTCACTCTTCTCTAACATCTGTATCTGTATATAAATATCATCTGTGAATGAATCGCACACCTTTTGAGGATTTCGAATTCTAGCGCGTTTCTTTTCCTGAAATCCCTAAAATAACAACACTAAGACTAGCAGAATCTTCAAAAACAAATGTTGAAAAAACATGTAAATGACTTTTTCTATCTTTATTTATCCTATATAAGCAAAAACTTCTGCAATAAAAAATGTAAACATCCTTTTTCTATTTATTTTGGGGTGGTCTCCGTTTGCTTACGAATATTGCCAAATTTTAATTGGGTGGTCAAATTCAGAAAACTAAATGTCCAAATTTAAATTGGGTGGTCTTTTTACAAAATTTGATTGTCCAAATTTAAATTTGGTGGTGGGTACCCCCCTCCTCGAAAAGTGCCATTTCCGAGGCTAGATGTCAGAAATTTGAGTCTCTGATGCCCCCTGAGTTTAACTGTAGTTTGTATGTACTTTTGTTTCATTATGAAAGTACAGTACCGTTTTATTTGTCCATTCAACAAACTGTACTTTCATGACGAAAGTAAAAGTACGCCAAACTATAGTGAATTACATCCAAAAAACTGCAACTTCTAAGTGGATTGCAGAATCTGATTCCTTCTGTGTAGAAATAAACCCCGATTCGTTGACGAAACAAAATTCCGTCTTCCGTCCGATAGGAACACTATATATTTCCCCAATGCAGCATATTCAAGCACATATGAACGGTTTCTATCTGCCTCAGTCTTCATCTGCGACGTCGCCACCAAATTAGGTCCTTGTCTGGATACGTGACAGAAGATCCTATTCACAGCAATTGAAGAACGAGAAGTTCGCTTTCAGAATAACTTAAAAATAAAAGAGTTCATTTTCAAGAATTTTATGAAGGCTTTTGAGATGTGCTTTAACACTATAATACATGCCAAAAATTAACCTCCCGATTAGAATGAGCTATTCCAGCGTCTGTAGAACCCCTCCTGTCCTGGGACTCCTGGGAAACGGACTTCGGACGTATATTAAAATCTTCCTTTTCAAGCGTTGCACCCACCTCAGCCTCGCTTTGTAATCGGCATTTTTCTACTGTTCTTGGCACAGTTGTTTCGCGGGTCTCCTGTCATTTGAATTCTGGTGACTTTTCCATTATGTTTAAATATTTCGGGCCTTCATTTTCCACTTGTAGTCAAAGTATGACCAACAATCTATACACATAACCATGTCTGATCCATGAATTTTCTACATCCGCCACTGCACTTCTGAACGGCTCGCTGAAGCTTCTCTCGCCAAGCGTGCTCCGTCGTGCTTCGGCGGAGGTCGGAGGCCCATTTTGGGTGCATGGGAAGGATAGGTTTTGACATTACTGTAAAAAAGTTGGTTTGCTCTGGTTTGCCCCTGTACGTCAAATCTACTTTGACAAGATTGATAAAAACTTCTTGCCTTACTTCTGAGGCCGGCCGGATTCCGGGCGAACTACTTGTCCGGCAAATAAGCTCAAAAACGATATCTCCTTACCCGTTATCGAACCTCTAATCAACTTGAAATGAAACTTTAACTTATAACAAATTTTGAGGTTTTGTATTAGCATTAGTTTTGTTTGTTTGTGTTTATTTGTCGTGTATTTTCCATGGCCTTTGGCTCTTAGTGTAAATAAAATCTTGTCTATCTTATCTTCTACGGTTTCAGCATGCCCCCTTACTACTACATTATACCTCTAATCAACTTCACATAAAACTTTTACTTATAACACATTTTCCGGTTTCAGCCGCTTCCAGGGCGAACCATATGTCCGGGTAGAAAATGATTGTCATATACGGATTCAGCATGGCATCTTACCCCTTAATCGAACATCTAGCCTAATCAAGTTCAAAGAAAACTCTTTTTTTGTCCCGATTCCGGGCGAATTACTTGTCCGGCGAGAAAATGATTTTCATACACTTGTTCAGCATGTCTTCTTACCCCTAAATCGTCTCATTAGGCTAACTGTTAAAACATATTTTGTTCGCCCCTTTATTTGGGCCCCTCCCCCACCCCTATTTGTAGGGCTAGAGAGCCCACTTACGAACTCGACCTCTTCCTTGACCCGAAGAATCCTCACACCAAGCTTCATTAAAATATCCCATTCCCTTAGAGAGTTATCCTGCTGACAGACGGACAACATTTACGAAGTCATCGGTATCGGTTTTTGGGATCCCAAGACTTACGTTTGGGATCACAAAAACAAGTCGGAAAGAAATAGATAGTCTACTGCCAAATATATAGTAGCTTTTTTATACTTTCTTCTTCATATACGGTACTATAGCGATTTGTTTGTATATATCTGTCTGATTTTCTTGTTACTTTGAGCTTGCCCATTTGCGTGCTTGCGAATTATTTCAGTAGATGATCCCACGGTCCTACCAAATCGTGGTCTAGATTTGCGGCTTGGATGATCGAGACATTGCAAATGCTAGATTGTTTCCTATTCGACTCTTTTAATTTTGGTAGTGTTTGAATACAGCATTCGTTCTTGAGGTTAGGCTATATTGTCAGTAGCATTAACGCATAAAGGAATCTTCGCATTATAAAATAGCCCAAGGTTGATCTGGCTCCGTTTTTGAAACGAGAACTATGCGCAAAATAAGTCTCAAACCGGAAAAACTATTGACTAATTTTAATGATGCAGAGGAAATGAACAATGAGTGGATACTTAGAATGGATCCTGGCAGCAAAGGATGGAGTACCGTAAGGGTTATTTAATCTTGCTACAGCCTCGACTGACCGCAAATGCGCATTGAAATTCTCTCTGGGACTTCCTTTTATTCTTGATTACACTAGCATGAAGCTTGCTTTTATCAGTTTGGTTTATTGCTGTTTATTTTAGAAGTAGTAAGTCAGACTAACAGATGTAATCCTGATCCCGACTTTGTTTTCTCAGCGTTCACCATGTAGGAATTAACAGACTTTATATAAGAGTTTGGTGGAAAAATAGCTGATGATTTGTGACGAAAGTCTTAACGAAATTTCCGGCTTTCCCGGATTCCGGGCGACTATTAGTCCGGTGAGAAAATGAAGTTCAGTCAGTTCTGAATTCAGCGTGTCTCTTTACCCAGAAATCGACTCTCAAATTAGCTTGATTTCTTTTTTCGTCCCGTAATTTGAAACCCCCTCCTCCACCCCTAAATGTAAGGCCAGAAGGCCCATCTGCGAACTTCACCTGTAGCCTACTTTGACCCAATGCTTCCTCACACCAGGTTTGAACAAAATATCTCAGTCCCTTCGAGATCTATGGTGCTGACAGACGGGTAACTCTTATGAAGTCATATGTATCCCGTCACTTATGTTTTGGGATCCCAAAAAGCACAGAAACATGGTCTTAAAAAAATAGAAATCAGTAACATAGCCGCAACAAGTCAGACATGTTTCATTAGCACAAGCCTACTATGAGTAAGCCTGAACTGTAGGTTTGGTCAGACGCTCAAAGCTTTACAACAATAAGCAGTTTTGAATCGAACTCTTCTTAGGGTGAAAAACCTATTGATCGAACGTCGTTTCGTTTCTGTCTTGGAACATTCGATTTTGATAGTTGATGGTAAAATACTAATTGGATATTTTAACGAGTTCCATAGTCATTGGACAAGCGACATTTATCAGATGACGGCAGATAAGCGACGTTGTAGCGTTCAAGCCTCAAGGGCATTCCTACCCCTGAATCTAATTTGAAGAAATATCACGTGATTTCATCAGCTTGGAGAATACGAAAGGTCTTGGTTATAAATACTTCTTGAGCCCTAGCTGACTGGGCAACATGTATTCAAAGAATGGTTAAAAACGGAAAATAAGCTACGATGTTTGACGGCGATATTTCGGTCCTTGCCAAGAAGGACCGAAATCTCGCAAATATCGTAGCTGACTTTCTGTATTTGCCATTGTTTTAGTATAAGGTCTGGGTTGTGGAAGGGAAATTGTAATAAGGTCTTGGTTCTGTGCCTACCTAGTGGAGCCGAGGAACGACTACCAAAATCGTACATAAAAGGAAAACAAGGCCACAGTCTACCAGTTTCGAACAATGCAAAATACGAGCTACTTAGGGACCCAATTTTAGAAGGGCACGGGCCAAGGGCCAAAGTGGTAATTCAGGTAATTGTACAAATATAATTTATAGAAAAAGTATAGTTGGTACTTGTCGATTTCACCTCTTGGTCTACTTGGTCAGATTACGTTAAATAAATGTTAAATAAAAATAAAGTTTGATCTCGCCTTGTGCATTTGGTGGGTCATAAACTAAATATGTATATATTTATATATGCCGCAGCAGGGACCGAGGGTTGGAGCCGGGTTTGTTGAGGGGACTCAATCACCGAACAGGGCTCCGCAACTTATCTGTAAATATATATATATACATTACCAAAAAGGAAGCCCCATACTGGGATATGTTTTTTTTTATCTCTTTCATCTTAAATTGCGAATGTAAGCAATACGGATGTAGAATCCCTGTGAGTACCATGCCTTAACTTTTTGCGTTTGCGTTACCTTCTCGGTAATGTCGTAGCCTGTCACAGATTTATTTATTTTCTTTCATTTACTCCGTTTTTTTATGGCACTTGCCTTCCGTCCAAGTGTCATATACCCATCACTTTTCCGTGGATCGGTCTGTCTGTCTGTAGGTCGGTCGGTCTGTCGGTTGGTCGGTCGGTCCGGTGATCGCGAGGTAGGGTACTTCCAAATGTGCTAGGACGATGAAACTTCGCAGGCGTATCAAGGACACGACCAAACTCACTTGGAAATAAGATAAGATAAGATAAGATTTATTCCACTAAAAGCACAGAGGCCATGGGAAAAAAATAAACACAAACAAAAATAAAAAACACAAACCAAATAAATGCTAACTATTTTACATATTCCTTTACAGGAATCTTTCTCTGTGGTTCATCTTACTTGGAAATAGTCACTTCCCCGATTCGACCTTCGTGGGGGGAGTGGAGGGAGAGGGAATCCGGAATATTAAGGTATGCGTAACTTTCGAATGGGTGAACGGGTTTGAATGAAACTTGAGAAGGCTGTGGAAGTGGACCTAACATATCCCGTTTTACGTCGGGACTGGATTTGACAACTGTAGAGGGGGTTGGGGGGGGGGACTGGAAATATCGTGACACGCTCGGTCTCGGGCGCTTAAAGTGCTTATCTTTACTGTTGATTGAAACAGATACTTTTGAACAAAGGATACATTTTCGTGATTCCCATGGTCGCATGATCATTTTTGCCTCAAGTTTTCTGCTATGACTTTCCAACATAATTAAAGCGCCAATGCTACCGCAAAGTGGAAAAAACATTTCCTATCCCCCTTAAAGTGCGCATTGTAACCGCAAAGTGCATGGCATATTTTTGCGTATTTTTTACTAAACCATACATTTTCATGAATATGGAAAGCCCATATTCTGGTGTGTCTCAACACAGCGCATATCTTAGCTAATACCCTTAGCTACTATGTATGCTTGCACGTGCCCTATGAGCTTACAGCTCTTTTTATAAATGGCGGGTTACAAAGAAATTACTTACTTAATGTTTTCCTACCGGGTAAATAGTAGGATCCGACGTAAACCAGGAAACTTGGAAAGAACATAATTTTCTGATAAGATTTAAGGTGGTTTGTGTAGCCTATAGATAAAGAACGTGTTGGATTAGAGTATCTTATGGGTTTGATCAGAAGTTTATGCAAACAGGACATTACGGAAATAACGAAATTCCCTGATTACATTTGTAAGGTGGTACTGGTTTGTATATAGATAAAGAACATGTTGTTCACAATATTCTAGAGTTTCGACTACGCCTAGGCCCAGGGTCAACCCCCTAACCCCCCCCCCTGGATACGGCCTTGATTAGGCCTAAGATTGGTATTCGGTAATGTCGGCTGGACAGGAAACTAGGAACATCGAGGAGTTACCTAATGGAGCTGGTTAAGCGTTGATTAGGGATAAGTGACATGTCTACGGGTTCTGGTGAAGACGGAAATCTGCGAGACCCGATTGTCTGGACGAAGAAGTAAAGAAACTGGTAAAAGAATAAACTAAATCCTGTGATACCATTGGTTGCCTCCGATTGTTAGTTCAGTCGGATTGTGATAAATGTCGGATCGAACAAGTTTGGGAGCTATTTTTGAAATATGTCGGGAGGTAAAAGTCTAAATCAAAATAGAGCAATGTTTAAAATGGTCGATGTCTTAGAACATTGGAAACACACACATTAGATACCAGAGAAAGTGAGCTGTAGTTTGAAGGATCTTACTTACGCTGCCTTTTAAAAGCTTCCCTATTGAAATATAAGCGTAAGAAATCTCCGCCCTTCGCCATTGCTTCGTTTTGCACCTACGAGGCCTTAGCGCTTTAAATATTCCTTCAGCCCAAGCTGACTGCGAATCATATCTGATAGTGCAAAACGGATACGTCAGCTGAACTTTATTAGAGCTATATTTTGGCCCTTCTTGGCAAGGGTACTCTTTAAGCTGAAAGCCACTGAAGTTGGAAGAAACGAACTTGGAAAAAATGTTGTTCCAGCTTGAGTGGCTTTGAGCCTGAAGAGGACCCTTGCCAGAAATTCCGAAGTATAGCTCTAATCAAATTCAGCTGACATATCCGTGTTGCACTATCAAATATGTAGCGCTTTTCTGGTCGAGCCAGTCACGTAGCACAAACTTCGCCGAAAGGCTCGAGGTTCGCCGACAACTCTTCAAAACATGAGAAGCTTCAAAATTTTGTTTTTCAGTTTGGAAGACTTGGTAGGCCAACAGGTCTATCTTTTATTTTTGGTAGACTCGAACGGCTGGAGTTGAAAAGGGTCAACAAGAAAATCACTAATCTAACAATGCAAGTAATGTTATAGGATTCAGAAAACGGTAATAACCATTTTATCATGAAAAGATAATTTCAAGTAAGAATTGTGCTTTAACGTTATGTTAGCCTATCTAAATCTAAAACTATGCTACTATGACTCAGGCTGATACACGTGCCCTCCCACCACGCTGATTCATTATGCCCATCAATCAGACAATCACTTCACTCCTAATTAGACTTTTTTGTTATAGGAAGAGTTCGGCCTCCTTAGTTTGGAATATGATGAGAATTATTGTATGGGCGGGCCTGGAATAATCATGAGTCATACCACGTTAGCAAAAGTAGCACCCAACGTGAAGGACTGTCTGCATAATTTGTACACAACGCATGAGGATGTTGAAGTGGGTCGATGTGTACAGAAATTCGCCGGAGTGCCGTGTACATGGTCATACGAGGTAAATATTGGTTCACTTAATTTTTAAATACTTCGAGAGTGATGTTGCTTTCATTTGGTCGGCGCTTTTGCACTCCAGTAATAAGATGGAAAAGGTAAATAGGCTGGAAATGAATTTGACAGACCTGATAGAGGGCTCTCCCCGCTGCCTCGGTTTGGGGGACGTCTTATTTATATAATACTTATATATTGAACTGGGTCGCAACTAAACCAAGGTTGCGTTCTGAAGAGATTTGTTGGAAGTTATTATAATACGAGGGAGAGCCGGCTGCTTATTGTAATTGTTTGTGATAGTTATTAGTCTCTCTGAAAAGAAAGTAATAACAACGCGGACACACGTTCCCACTCTTACGGGAACCCTTCTGAACTGATAGCTGTTATCACTTATGAGTTATGACACTCCCGAACATCATATCATAAGTAAGATGTAACGATCTTAACTCTTGTGGAAAGAAGTTGATGAGGGACGAGCTGATTTTGAATGAAATAAATTATTGCAATTATTTGTACCTTTATTTCATCCAAGGGCCATAATTAAAATATAAGGTGCCCACAAGCTTTAGTTTCCACAGCCCTGGTTTTCGTTTCGTTATCTATTTCGACTTTCTATTAGAAAAGTAATTCGGGCAAACCTTGTTTCTCAGCGACGCCATTGTTTGGGCTATTGTCCTGGTAATAGCTTAACGGGTATCATCGCCTCTCGCGAAGGTTGATGCTTCTCTACAACTGATGAACAACCGGAGCAGGATCCCATAAACTCTGGAATTTGCAAACAGGGCGGATGAGCTAACAATAACTTTTTCGCACACGGTTTGCTCTCTCGAAATTCTTACGGTTTAGAGGAACAGAACAGTTTGATAGACGCCCAGAAATGGCATTTTTATGGCACGCCATGAATGAATGAATGAATGTATTCCCAAAAAAGCCCTATGGGCCATAGCGGGTGTAGCAATCGCAATTTCTGTCCGTCCGTCGGTCTGTCGGCCGGTTCGGGTTTTGGTAGTTCGGGCACTTCCACGTAAGCTAGGACGATGAAACTTAGCAGGCGTGCCAGGGACCCCAAAAGATTAAGTCATAAATATTCACTTCCCCGATTAGAGCATCGTGGGGGGAGTAGAGGCAGGTGGAATTTGGAATCTTGAGGTATTTATAACTTCTAAACGGGTGATCGGATCTTAATGAAACTTGATATGGAAAGACCCTGTAGACCAGACGACCCAGTTCAAATCCGGACTGGGTCCGGTGATTGTGCGGAGCTGGAGGGGGGAAACCGGAAATTTTGGGAAACACTTAAGAGTGGAGGGATCGGGATGAAACTTGATGGGGAGAACAAGCACAAGTCCTAGATACATCGGGCTCGGGCACTGTGGGGTGATCCGACCAAAATGGGGGGAGTGGAGGGGTGGGGAGCCTGGAATCTAGCGGCATGCTTAACTTTTGAACGACTAATCGAAACTGAATGAACCTTGGCAGATGGAAAGAGCTATCGTCTCAGATGTTCCATGTCAAGCCCTGATTGGATCCGATAGGCTACTTGTGGCGAGTGAGGGATTGGAGGGGGGCACAGGAAATTTCGTGAAACGCTTAGAGCCGAGGGATTGGGATGAAACTTGGTGGGAAGAACAAGCATTAGCTCTACACAAGTAGTGGCAGAATCAGATCATATCTGGGCTTTGGGGGGGGGGGGTAGAGGGTGTTTCCCAGAATACCGGTGATCACGCCAGTTAGAATAGTTCCAGATATTCTAAAGACGATGAAACTTTGCATGCGTATCAGGACTTAAGGACCAGACATAATGCCATAGGAAAACTTGTGTTCCTGGATCCGACGATGTTTGGGAAGCTGAGGGAACGGGAATCCAGAAATTACTGGCTAAGTTGCAAAGGGTGGTCCGATTCGAGTGAAACTTTATGGGTGACAAGAACTCATAACATAGACAAGCAAAACATGCGTTCAAACCACATGCGGCCACGGTGTGGAGAGTTGGAGGGGGGGGGGGGGGAGGACTTTACATGCACAAAAGCCGAACGGATGGACAGAATGGGATGCAAGTTGGACAGTACCAAGTTTATTTCCGAGCCGTATTCGGCCACAGTGGGGGAACTCGGAAGGGGAGTCCGGGAAATGGTGTTGCTCACATAGGGGTCAAACAACTGGAGGGATTTGAATGAAACTTGGAAGGTAGATAGATCGCATGCCGTAGATAGCATATCTTAAGGTCCGAACCGGATCCGACCACAGGGGGGGGGGGGGGGAGGGGGGAGAGTTACCAGCAGTTCCCAAAAAAAGCTCAGATTTGAGTGACACTTGATAGGTGGTAAAAGAAAAAGCTTCAGATGATCCATTAAGGAGTCCGAACCAGATGCGGCCGCGGTAAGGGGAGTTAGAGGGGGCACCGAAAATCGCGTGGCACGTCTAGGGACCAACCGAGTGGATCTATTGGCTTGAATATAGGGTTTGAAGCCAAGCTGACCATTCATTACGAAAGAAATAGAAAACCGTGATTTTCGTTTTTTTTTTTATTGATCAGCAAATAATCCCTCTAGGATGATGTGCGAGGGATAAACATAAATTCGGATATTTCGGTTGCACTTCCGGCAAACCGTCCTCAGCGAAAAACAAGCAACTAAATCATAAAATCCAACACAATATCAACAGAAAAGTGATGCGGAACCAACAAAACATACAACGATATCTAACTTAAAACCAGAAAGAACGATGCTGACTGGAACGACAAACAAATTCAAATAAAATAACGAATATTAAAATGTGCGTGTTAAAAGTGTATATGTACAAATCTGTGATTATTTAACAGTTCTGAATTCTGTGTCTATTTACAATTTACCAATTCCCTGGGAAAGCGCAGAAGCTTTCACCCAGCAATTATAAAATCCTTCGCTTTAACCATCACTATACAAATAATTTCACAGAACTCTTAAAACAAGACCAAAGGTTTCGATGGGATCCCAAAAGTTCAATATCTGATCCAGACAACTGGGTCTTGTCTTAGCCAGATCCAGTCTTCGCCAGACTCCTTGAACATTTTTACAATTAAAATTCAAAAACAGATTAAGGCCAAATAGCTAATCACCTGAGAAAACCAAGTTCAGATTTGGATTCAGCATGTGTGTTTACCCCTATAAGTCATATCTGTTTTGACGAAAACTTCCTGCCACTTCTGCCAATTTCCCGGTTCCGGCCGAACTCCAGAACTACTTGTCCGGCGAAAAAATTATAGCCCAAAGACGAAATCAGGGTATCTTCTTTCCCCAGTAATGAACATCTAATCAACTTCAAATATAAATTTAGCTTATATATATATATATTTATTTTTGCCCGCTTACAAAAGGGAAAAAGCGGAGTACATAAAGAAAAAGAAAAGAAGAAAAGAAACTAAAGAAGATATGTACACGCACTAAACATAATACTAAAATCTATACTACGAATCGAGTTAGCATATGGTTTGCGCAAGCATTTATAGCTCTTGCCCGAGCACCTTTTTCAATTTTGTGTATTTTTTCGGTGGGGTTTATTATTTTATATTTCGCTGATAACTCCGTGTTTGAACTTCGGAGAGGGACGCCAAGCAAAAATTTTGCGTACTTGTAGTACGTGGTGCGTATTTTTCTTTGATCTGTTATTTTTAAAAATTCCCAAAGTGGCGAAACATAAAGTACGTAAGGTGTAATTACTGCATTAAATAGGCGGGCAAGAACGAACCGGTTGACACTGTGCTTACATTTTACCGAGCGGCCGTAGCCGCCGCGCATCGCTTTACATACATTTTCAACTAACGTAGTCCTCACAGACCGAATATTCGATTTGTAAACTATTCCGAGGTACTTAAGAGAGTCCGTCTGCCGGACTAGGTGGTTCCCGATTGATATTGTGCGTTGCCCTTGCGTGACTTCATTAAAAACAATAAACTCAGTTTTGTTCACGTTCACGTCAAGACCGATCTTACTGTAGCCGTGGACTATCGATTTTAGATTGTCCCGTAGGCCATCAAGGGTACTGCTGATCAGTAGGAGGTCGTCCGCGTAAGAAATGAAACTAAGATCTGTTCCATCCAGGAAGAAAGTTCCTCTTATTGACCTAGTTACAGAATACAGCACTGTTAAATATGACGGGGCTTAGAACAGATCCTTGTCGTACACCTTTTAGTAATGGAATGGGTTTTGACAGACGTTCTTTTCGACAACCGTTACTAAATTCATTACCGAACACAATAAAACTAACAGCGTGACGGTACCAATCATCTAAAACTAAAACTATTCTCGGGTCAACCCCAGCTTCCAGGAGCATAAGTAACGACTGCGGGTGAAGGACAGAGTCGAATGCAGCCGAAATGTCGACACTGCACATGTAGACAGGTATACCAGTCTCTAGGCTTTTCTTAATTATTGCTTTTAAAACTCGGTGGGCGTATCCGCATCCCATATTAGATTGGAATCCTAATTGCTTAGCTCCCACTAGAGCGAACTTGACAATATACGGGAAAAGCACTTTTTCAAAAATTTTGCTGAGTAGCGAAAGTACAGTTATGGGTCTGAAAGATTTACATGAACTAGGATCTTTCCCCTTCCTGAGAATATTCGTTGTTCGACCCTCACAAAAGTTCTTTGGCACGATGCCTTGGGCAATGCACATCTGAAGTAAAAGGGCAATATGGTCAAATAGAAGGGGGGTTCCAAACGTTAGATGACGAGGAGAAATACCGTCTAGGCCTGGGGCTTTATTTGTCTTGAGCTTTTTCACTATATTTTCAACTGTGCTCTTACTAACTACGATTCCGCTTCGACAGTCTCTCACTGAACTAAGGCTATGTTTTAATTTACACTCGTAATCGCTGTTGGTTTCAGTGTTCACGCTGGCAAACACTGATTGGTAGTGGTTTGACCAGGCTTCGTCGCTGATGGTAGAAGTTGAGCCAGTTCCTTTGCTACCTGCTTTGTCGAATATTTTCCACAGTTGCTTAGGGTCTGATTTGCACTCAGCAGAAGCACTTTCAACATTTTTGGCGTGGATACTGTCGGCAGTACTTTTGTAAGTTTGTTTTTAATAACGAAAACACTTGAAAACTTCCCCGGCGCGAGGGCGACCACAGTCTTTCCAGACTTGGTACCAGAACTTGGCTTTTCTTTTTTTGCACTTTAAGGCAGGGCTATCCCAACCTGGCTTTCTCGTGCCTAATCGCACTCGACATTGAGGTACTGCCCCGGATTCGGCACACTTAAGGGCATGGACGATTTCGGAGGTATAAATATTTAGAGCAGTCCGGTCTTGCTCCTGTCCGTGGGCGAGTAGCTGGAATGGAACGGAGATTCGGGATAGGATGGAGTCCACGATTCCTTGGTACTGAGGGCGGTCGGTTTTTCCCCACTCTGTTTTGGTGTACCAGCGTGGGGCAGAAAAGTTGAGCCTAGCTGCGTTTGGCAGTTGGAGGCTTATGCCTAGATGGTCACTGCAGACGGTGTCGTTATCTACGTTTACTGTTGTAGACGGTTCAAGACTGTAGTTGGTAATAAAATGGTCGAGGTCTGAAGTGGACATAGAGTTGTGGATATACGTGAAATTTATAACAAATTTTCCGATTCCAGCCGGATTCCGGTCGAACTATATGTCCGGGTAAAATACGATTGTCATACAGGGACTCAGCATCTCTTCTTACCCCTAAATCGCTTATCTAATCAACTAGAAATAAAACTTTGACTTCCAACAGTTTTCCGGTTTTGGCCGGATTCCGGACGAACTACATGTCCGGGTAGAAACTTGTTTTCACATAAGTGTTCAGCATGTCTTCTTGCCCTAAATCGAACATCCAATCAACTCCAAATTAAACTTTTAATTTTGACAAACTTTCCGGTTTGGGCCGGATTCCGGTCGAAATACTTGTCCGTCGAGAAAATAGTTTTCACCATCGTCTTCAGCATGTCTTCCTACCTCTAAATCGAACATTTAATCAACTTCAAATAAAACTTTTACTTTCAACAAACTTTCCGGTTTGGGCCGGATTCCGGGCGAAATACTTGTCCATCGAGAAAATAGTTTTCACCATCGTCTTCAGCATGTCTTCCTACCCCTAACTCGAACATCTAATCAATTTCAAATAAAACTTTTACTTTCAACAAACTTTCTGGTTTGGGCCGGATTCCGGGCGAAATACTTGTCCGTCGAGAAAATAATTTTCACCATCGTCTTCAGCATGTCTTCCTACCCCTAAATCGAACATCTAATCAACTTCAAATAAAACTTTTACTTTCAACAAACTTTCCGGCTTTGGCCGGATTCCGGGCGAACTACTTGTCCGATGACAAAATGGTTTTCACCATCGTGTTCAGCATGTCTTCTTACCCCATAATCGACTATCACATTAGCTGTTTCAAAATATTTTGTTTGTCCCTTAATTTCAATCCCCTCCCCCACCCCTAAATGTAGAGCTACAAAGCCCATCTACGAACTTGACTGGTCCGACGACCCAACGAACCTTCTCACCAAGTTTCATCAAAATATCTCATTCCCTTCGAGAGTTATTGTGCTTACAGACGGACGGACGGACGGACGGACAACTTTTGCGATGTCATAGGTATCCCTCCACTTACGTTTTGGGATCCCAAAAAAGAAAAAAAAAAATCCTGTTTACACAATTGTCTCTCTAGAAGAGCCCTTTTGATCTCAGATCTTTCACAACATGATTTAACGTCTGAAAACCAAATCTTTCTTGAAATGAAACACTGTTTCTAGTACCCAAGTGTAGGTTAAAACGCATCGACTTCGGTAATATACGTTCTTTTTTGCAACGCAAAAGGAAAGACTGTTGATTGATCACGTTCGCCTGCCTTTTCGATATGGAAATATAATCAGACACACAATTGGCCACATGCTTCCCCGTAAGCTTGACGAATATAAGGTTTGAAGCCAAGCTGACCATTCATTACGAAAGAATATTCGATGATAATATATAATGATGGTAATAATATTCGATGATAACTAGGGATAATTAGCTGATCAGTAAAAAGAAACCGAAAATCATGATGATGTACGAGGGATAAATATAAATTCGGATATTTCGGTTGCACTTCCGGCAAACCGTCCTTAGCGAAAAACAAGCAACTAAATCATAATATCTAACACAATACCAACAGAAAAGTGATGCGGAACCAACAAAACATACAACGATATGTAACTTAAAACCAGAAAGAACGATGCTGACTGAAACGACAAACATATTCAAATAAAATAACGAATATTAAAATGTGCGTGTTAAAAGTGTATATGTACAAATTTGTGATTATTTTAAAATTCTGAATTGTGTGTCTATTTACAATTTACCAATTCCCTGGGAAAGCGCAGAAGCTTTCACCCAGCCATTATAAAATCCTTCGCTTTAACCATCACTATACAAATAATTTCACAGAACCGAAATATCCGAATTTATATTTATCCCTCGTACATCATCCTAGAGGGATAATTAGCTGATCAATGAAAAAAACCCCGAAAATCACGGTTTTCTATTTCTTTCTATTGGCTTGAAATTTGGAAGGTAGAAATGTCATTTGCCCTAGATGGTTCAAGGCGATGCCGACGCTCAGACTTGATTGAAACTAGATATCCTATTTCTAGGCCCGAGCCGCATTGTTGAATGGCGGGGTATTTTGTGACGTTCTCATCTGCTTTCTTGTACCACCTATTCGTATCAAGTGCCATATGAGCTCGTAGGTCTTGTCTTTATCAATAGGCGTTCTTGTTTTGCAAGCCTACTCTAAACTTCCGGTCTCCGCGATAGGGTGCTAAGTTATCGAAAAGATTCGGGAACACGATCTCTCCGGTTAATTAGAAGAGATTTAATCCTATGTTTTCGGTTAACGTGCATGACTGACGTTCGACTACTCGTCTGGGATTATTTCATGGTGCGGCAATTTACTTAAGTTGCGTTTTTGCAGATATCAGGGTATCTAATACCATGGTAACTAGATCCGCATTTTGGCAACCATTTTGTCTGATACTACGGTTGCTTTGCAAAAACGACTATTGCCGAATCTGCGTTTTTAAGAATTCACCTGAAAAGAAACACGTATATCCACTCACATGCTTGCTCCGTACCCCCGTATCGAACCTCTAATCAACTTCAGATAAAACTTTAATTTTTACTCCTTTCTGGTTCGACCGTATTCCGGGCGAACTATTTGTCGGGCGAGAAAATGATGTACATAGGCCTATATGGATTCAGCATGTCTCTTTCCCTAATATCGAACCTCTAATAAAATTCAGATGAAACTTTGACTTTTAACAATTTTGTGGTTTTGGCCGGATTCCGGGCGAGCTATTTGTCGGACGAAAAAAACAAATTTCAGGTTTGGATGGCCTCCGCACCCCTATA
Organism: Branchinecta lynchi; assembly: GCA_023053575.1. Lineage (NCBI taxonomy): Eukaryota > Metazoa > Arthropoda > Branchiopoda > Anostraca > Branchinectidae > Branchinecta > Branchinecta lynchi. The sequence goes on from JAKZAP010000005.1 coordinate 13,619,973, forward strand.
TTGACCATTTTCTTTGCTTTTAAAAAATATTTGTGTCGCCCCGTAATCTAAACCCTCTCCCCCACTCCTAAATATAGGGCTACAAAGCCCATCTACGAACTTAAACCTGTACTTTGGTCCAAAGAATCCCCATACCAAAATTGAACAAGACATTTCAACTCCTTCGAGAGTGCTAACAGAACTGACGGATAACTCTTACGAAGTCATAGGTATCCCTCCACTTACGTTTTGGGGTCCCAAAAAACCTAGGCTCCTGCATTGGTGAAGATGAAGGTAAGATGACTTTTCATATACCACGGGAACGGGGTATCTGTATATCAGATGCCATGTTAACTGCAAACACAAATTTAGACCGTTGTATCTGATACCATGGTATCTGTAAAAACGCAACTATAACTTCCGGGACGTTTTCCGGTCCTGACAGCCGATCCAGCAGTCGCGGACCGTAATCCCTGCCAAGATTCCGGCAACATCACCAGTTTCTTATGAAAAAAATTTCGGCATCTTATGAAAGTGCAAGAAATCGGTCCGGGAAACTTACCGTCTGCCAGCATACGAGGGATTACCCACTCCCCGGCACCTCCTGACACCCTTTCCCGGCAACGAAAGAAACCAGCGGCCGGCCGGTATGGCCATAAATTGTGCGATTCTCGCTTCTAAACATGCTTGTGTTGTAAAATTGGTAAACTTGGTAAAATAAGGTAAAAATTTTAAAATTGGGCAAAGTGGTTCACAGAATTGAAACAAGTTTAACATTTATTCGCAGCTGATACGATTGGTCTATATTGATTTTAAGGAAAAACACCCGTAACTTGTTTTTCCTGCACTCCAGAAAAATCAAACAGCCTATTATTTTGTTTGAATTATTAACTACCGGATACACAGTAGAAAGATTACCGTTCTACCACAAAATATGTAATAGTTTATAATTCAACAAAGTCTATGTTTGCTTTGCATCATAAAACAGATAAATAGGCGGATTTGAATCATTGGGCTTTGCTCTTTGAGTTGGTAACAACCTATATCTCATTTCGAAGCAGTCGCCAAGTATTTTATTCTATTGCTCGGGGTGATGGTTATAATAATGATAATATTTAATTTTTAACTCACTACGACAAACAAGAAAAAAGTGGAGCAATAAACTAGAAACCAAAAAGAAAGAAAAAGAACTCCGAGAAAAGAACTACGAGAAAAATATTGGAGAAGACCATGAAAGACTCAAGGTTCAACATTGCAGACCCGGACAGCCCCTTGTGTAGCAAGGCCAGCTTTGCCGTTGCATCTGGAGTACTAAAACTCTGGATATTTTTTCTATTCTCATATCACGGTGACAAATAAAGTAAAAATCTTCAAGTAGCGGAAACACGCGGAGCCGAGAGCTCGGATATCTTTTTTAAGAAAAATTGGAAACAACCCAGACAAAAATAAAATAAAGTGGTCACAATACGTCGGGTATAGTTTCACTTGTGCATTACGGTTATATTTACTTCCGTTAGCAACAATTTTTGAGTAACCAAACTGAAGCTTAAGCTCAAGCCAAAAACTAAGTGCCATGGGGTCGGCAACCACTTGGACGAGTTGCTCTTATAATGCAATGTGTCTCATGCCTTCAGTAATAGCCTAACGAAAGGTAGCAGGTATGTTTCGCCTGCTCTTTTGTCCATTTTTTTCCTGATCTCTGGACAAATTACAACTTAGCTTTACGGCCAATCTAATGTAGGCCAAATAGACAACACTAGAACGAAATCATGACTAGAGCAGTAATTGCAGTTACCTAAAATAATTAACAACATGGCACTTGACTGACTGATACTTTATTGTAAAACGAAACTTTCACAGCATTGGATTGCCGAACTTGTCGTTTTCGTCAAGTACATCATAATTACAAAACATTTAATAAGGCGGTTGTACATAATAAAGCAATAGTCAAAAAATGATCAAACAGAATAAAAACCCTAGACAATTAAAACATTAAAGGGAAATAGTTGATCAATTGTTCAAAACTTCAACAAAAGATGGTACAAAGCTCTTTCTGTAGCGATCGGTTCTTGTACAAACAGGGTTAAGAACCGGAACTTTTTGTGCTACAGCTCGAGGTAGTCGAGGTTTTGGCGGGCAATATGGGGTAGGAAACCAGGGGTGGCCCGAAGGGGGGGTGAGGGGGGGTGACTCACCCCCCCTGCCTTCGGTTAAGCCTTATCAGTCGTTTATTTTGGGCTTTTGCTAAGTCGTATCAGTTGTTTATTTTGGCCTCGCCGAGGTCCCGGGCATTCATTTCAATAAAAAATAATCCGAGTCGTTTACATTTTTTGTTAAATTTTGTCTCTGCACACCTTCAGTCGTAAGCCAGTCCCCGAAGAAGTCGTTTAAACCAGGTTTTGTAACCCCGATAGGTCGGAGACATGATTCATGGGGGCAGCAATGCGGCTACCTGTTCTACTCCCATGGGATTTGGATCTGCCTAACTTCGGTCTTTCAGATTTTAGCCTGTCAAAATTACAATAGGTTAGTTGTTAAAGTGAAGTCTGACTGGTAACATTGATATACCTTATAGACTAAAAGCGAGAGACAAGGTTATGTGCTTTGATTTTTGGTCATCTTTGGCTATAAGTGAAAAAAGAAGGAATATAACTTTTAAACAGAATAGAACAGCCACCAGAAATCAAATGACAGGAGACCCGCGAAAGAAGTGTGCCCAGAACAAATCGAAAATGTCGATTACGAAGAGAGGTTGAGGTAGGAACAATGATTGAAAAGGACAAGGAGGATTTTAATATACGCCCGAAATTCATTTCCTAGGACAGGAGGGGTTCTGCAGACGCTGGAATAGCTCATTCTAGTCGGGAGGTAAATTTTTTACCTCTATGCTAGCAGAGGCGTTACCATCAAAATGTTTCGGGGGAGAGGAGCAAAAATATTTCTTCAGCCAAAGCTGACTGCGAATCGTATGTATCACTGCTTACTGCGAATCATAGCACTATCAAATACGGGAGGAGCAAGGTATTTACCGACTGGCTGGTAATTTTTATCGTCTTTTTTTGCGGAAAAATCGACTGATTCAAAGAAAACCGACCGTTTTTAAGAAAAATCGACTGTTTCCCAAAAAAAATCGATTCTTTTTTTGCGTAAAATCTATTTTTACCGGCTAGCCGACAACACCGAGGAGGGGGGGGGGGTCCACCCCCCATACGTGACGCCCCTGTACGCTAATGTTAAAGCACATCTGAAAAGACTTCATAAAATTCAAATGATCTCTTTTATGTTTAAGATATTCTAAAAGCGAACTTCTCACTTTATTTGCTGTGTATAGCATCTTCTGCCGCGTAAAATCAAATTCTGCAAAGCAGTTTTAAGTTGCAATTCTTCAGATGTAGCTCACTAGCTTTACCTGCTTTAGATTTCGACATGAAAGTACAGTGTATCGAGTGACAAATAAAACGGTACACGGTACTTTCATTATGAAACAAAAGTACATCAAATCAGTCGGAAATAAAAGCAACTCAAGTCTCGTCGGCGAACCTGGCGTCTTTTTCTAGATCTGTAAACTCTTGTCAGGCCAAGACCAAAAGTTCGTTAAGTCCGTAAATCCGGTTTTTTTTTTTTTTTTATTCACTGGGAAACCTGTTTTCCTCGTTTCGTTTCTGAGGAAGTGTGTTCTGAACGTGAAAATTACTTTTTTTGCTATTAGTTCGGAGCAAATCTACTTTCTTTTATATGGGCTTTATTTTGTCACTTTTTCGATGGACAGAGGCGTGATTTCATAGCTATTCTTAAATTTCATTGGGATCGCAAAATGACGCTCTGCTTCTCGGCTTACGTCCATAAATCAGGACTTTTTTTTCTTTGAATGCACTTGCAAACTTCCTCGTTTTGTTTCTGAATAAGCGTGTCTTTTACGTGAAAATTACTTTTTTGGCTTTAAGTCGGAACAAACCTACTTTGTTTCTACTTTGTTTTCTGTGGCCACTACTTTGTCACTTTTTCCGAGGGCCAGATTTGTTATTTCAAAGCTATTTTTTCCTCTTCAATGGGATCGCAAAAAGACGGTCTGCTCCTCGGCCTTTCACAAAATTTCGCCTGTGGCACATTTCATAGTATTCTCTATTTAGAGGAACGGTGTGTCATTTACTTGGCGATTAGGCTTGGAACTTTTTAGATTTGAAACACATAAAAGGCTGGCTAGAATCTTTATAGACAAAGGCAGATTAAAAAAAAAATCGCCTGCAGCACCTGCTTTAGTTTGTCCCGGGTACAGGCGTTGAAAGCTTTTGTCTTATGCGAAAGTTGAAATGTAAAGCTGAGGCTATGAAGGTATGCGTACACAAATTCTGATTACAAGAATAATTTCAGCTGATGCATTGCAGCTAGTTTTACACCGGCTCTATCATTTGTTGGTGGGGTATGTGCGCCATTGCCATATAGTCGCAACAGCTCATTTTTCTTGGTACCTGCGAGTCGTATATTAGGATCCATGAGTCGTTGAAATGAGGGGTCTCACCCCCCCTGGCCTGAGTGCTTCGGGCCACCCCTGTAGGAAACAGGTGCTCAAAACATGAGTGGGAATGCAGACTGTTCCCGAAACCAGTACAAAGAGTAAGACGTCGGGCTGCTAAAGTAGGGAGGCGGAATTCTTTGAGGAGGAGGATATAAGGCACTTTACCCTGGCGGTAGATGATTCTCAAAGCTCTCTTCTGAATAGTTTCAAGCCTATCAGACTGATCTACTGTCAGGCCAAAGTGCCAAACCGGACAAGCATACTCAAGTAGCGGACGGATGAAAGTAACGTAAAGCCGGTAACTTCTCGGTAACTTCTCATTGCAGCCCTAATAATTAGCTATACTGTCACTTCCAAAATTCTCCGCCAAACCTCTTTGTGGCGCGGCCTGGTCTCTCGAGTCCCTGGCGGCAACAGGTGTAGGGACGCTAGTAAAGACGAGTAAATTACACAAAACATTTCTGAAATTTGTTCAAACCTGTTTCAGTTAGGCCTTCCTGGATGGCTTTGCGCGGCAACAAGTGTAAAGATGTAGTAAAATACGGGTAAATTACGTAAAATACCGGTAAAATACGCAAAATACGGGTAAGATTTGCAAAGTACGTCAAATAGTAACATTCGTAAATGGGTAAACTACGTACTAATTTTACCGTGACCAATTTTACCGTTTAAAACACTAAACCGTGCTGCATTTGATGTTTCAACGTGTGGTAACCGGCACCAGCTAGTGTCAGCCGGTGCCGCCGCCGACCAGGCAACGCAGCACCTGGCACTTGCTATACAGTAAAATCGAGAGTGGGCAACCCCTCGCCCACATAATGCCTGAGGGAAAGTCGTGACGGTAGTATAGGCAGACGGTGTGAGGTCAACGGTCACTTGCAAATGTCAAGGTTCTTATCTCAAATCAATGGTCACTGGTGTTTTTCGGTCGCTGAAATTCAGTGGTCCTGCATATCGAAGCAAAACACAACAGTTGCGTTTTTGCAGATACCATGATATCTGTTACCATGGTAACTGGATATGCAATTAGTCGTTTTTGGGATTATCGTGGTATCTGATACACGGCTGCTCTGCAAAAACGACTATTGCCGAAATTGCACTTTTCGAAGTCATCCCAAAAGAAAAACTGGAATCCAGTTACATCACTAAGTGCTAAACTTCTTTCTCACCTATTTGACGGACTTTGATGAAAGTGTTCAAAAAGTTCAGATAACACGGTACGATAACTGGCCAGATAGAACGATAACTACAAAACGCCTTTTGATTGTGGTATCAGATACCACGGTCACTGCGAAAACGACTTTAGACCGTGGTATCAGATACCATGGTATCTGCAGAAACGCAACTAAGGTTCCAAAGCGCACTGTTTAAACTCATCGGATCAACTTTTTGAAGGAATTTAACGGTCTGTTAGGGTCACAATAAACTGAGCGTGTTCCACCCTTCTAACAATAGTAACTATTAGTTACTATTTCCGCTCCAACCTCACGAAAATTTACTACGCTGACCGATTCAACCTTCTCGAAATAGTAACTGTTTGCTTACCATGCTCGGGTGCGTAGAACGCATGGTAACTACGCATATCTGTAACGTGATTGGTCGGATTCGCCCGTGGCATGATTTTCTGCTTGAAAATTGAAAAATCGTTCCAGCCTTGACGGCAAGAAGTCAGAATTCGTGACGTTCTTGCGTAGTAACTACGGTAAGTATTGTGGAACACGCTCACTGAAGTTAACGGTTACTAGTGCTTTCTACTCCGATGAGTTGTGGTAAAAAAAGGTGTACGGGTTTCAACTCCACGAAGCTTGGTGTAGGCTATGGAGCTCCCTTTCTGCAAGTCGTCGAAGCTCGTACGGTAGGATAATAGTAATTAGTAAATGGTGCAGCTCGTATGATATAATGATAGTTATGAATTGTAAGTATTATACTTGTGGGTTCCTGTTGCAAGTCCTTAGCTTGCTGATCGGCAACTCAACCTTTGAGTATCGTTAAAGGACGGCTTGTTGTTACAGATTCTAGACAGAAAGTCAACAACTATCCACCAAGAAAATGTGAATATTCACTTCTAGGTGTGAGTTACCCAGTATGTGGGGAGAAAAAGCACAATCTTCCATGTATGGTTGCCTAGTATGCAGGTTTATACGGGCCATTAGTTAATTCGTTCGTGATTTAGAGCGTGTTCCACCCTTGTAACAATAGTTACTATTAGTTACCATTTCCGTTCCATCCTCACGAAAAGTTACTACGCTGACCGTTCCAACCTTGTCGGAATAGCAACTAATAGTTACTATTTGCTTACCATGCTCGGGAGCGTGGTAAGCGTAGTAACTACGCATCTCTGGAACGTGATTGGTCGGATTCGCCCCTGGCGTGAGATCCTGCTGGAAAATAGAAAAATCGTTCCAGCCTTGACGGCAAAAAGCCAGAATTCGTGACGTCATGCGTAGTAACTACGGTAAGTAGGATGGAACACGCTCTTAGAGTGTTGGCTATAAATGTCGTCATCCCTCGCTGCCAATATAGTGAGTTACAAATGATGAGTTGCGTTTTTGCAGATACCATGGTATCTGATACCACAGTCTAAAGTCGTTTTTGCAGTTATCGTGGTATCTGATACCACGGTCAATAGGCTTTTTTGCAGCTATCGTGGTATCTGGCCAGTTATCGTGGTATCTGATATTCAGATACCACGGTCCGACCGTGGTAACTGATCGTGGTATCTGAAAAAGTCATCTCACTTTCATCGAGTTTTGTCGAACTGGTGGGAAAGAAGTTTGGCACTTAGTGATGTGACTGAATATCAGTTGTGTGACTGCTATCAGTTTCTCTTTTGGGAGTTCGGCTATTGTCGTTTTTGCAGAGCAACCGTGTATCAGATACCACGATAACGGCAAAAACGACTAATTGCAGATCCAGTTATCGTGGTAACAGATAACATGGTATCTGCAAAAACGCAACTATAGTCTGTTCTGACAAGAGACCATTGAAAAGTCGGTATAACGCATGTAGAATGTTTCAGGTTTTGCAAACTTTCTGATAATCCGCCTTACTTGGCTCACTTAGTAAAGCTGAATGCCAATGAGTTCGACGGAGATGTCGCGGGTGTGACCCATTTATGTGGCCTAAAACTAACTTGAAATGTTAATTGAGTGATTGATTTTCTTTTCTTCATTTTTGTTTTTCCTCGGTGGCAGATCAGTAAAATCCTCCGTATTCCTGTTCAGAGCGACCATTCGGTTTGGTTCCAAAGATCGTCACCATCGTCAGTATTTTACTAAAAACCTGCTAGGATATTGTCTCTATTGTACTATCTCTGTGTGAAGGATGCTGATAACGAGACGAGGGAACAGAGACTAATTCGCTAGAGCTCTGAACTGGTATAACGCCAATTGGTCCGTTTCGAGTTCCCAGGGTTCGCAAAATGCTAGGCGATGCAGAAAATTAAATCGGCGTGGAGGTTAAATAGTGCGGTGCAGTTATTTCCTTTAAAGCTTAACTGAAAAGGTAGCTTATTTTTTACATCTGATATTTGAATATATTGAAAAATATATATTCCAAATATTTGACGCATCAAAGGGATTTTGAATTTTTTCAGCCGGGCCGCTAGTAACAACGTTCAGAATGTGTGCTGCTTGCACGACAAGCCAACATTCATCCGTCGCGGAGAATTTGAATTTGAGCATCGGAAAAGCTACGCCTGTCGAAAAGTAGAAAAACAGCTTTACGAAATGTCTTGCAAGGGTTCTGAAATTTTAATTTTAATTTTCGGCAATGGCTTACGTTTGTAATTCGTATATGTTTCAAGCGTAGAGGGACAGGAACATAGAGGTACCACATATCAGAACAAGTAAGTGCATTCGATGAAATCGAATATCTATGGATAACGGAGAAACGAGTAACGCATTTTTATCGGGCTTTCAGGCCTATTTTAGTGTAAGTGATGTATTCAGGCCCGTATCCAGGAATTTATTTGGAGGGTTGCGTTTCGGGGGGGGGGGTGCCTGCTGGTCGGACAAACAAGTACAAAAAACACATAGATCAGAGGGAAAAGCCTATAAAAATGATTTTTTTGTATGTTTTGGGGGGCGGGGGAGGTCAACCCTCCCCCCCCCCCTCTGGATACGGTCTTGGTTACTAGACTGTTGGATCTCAGCCCTATTCGGTTAAGCTTTAAAGCACAACTCCTACCAGAAATGATCTTTCACTATCAAATGGATCAGAAAGAAACTTTCTCGAAAATACCATTACTTTCCATCTGGATTTAGCGATTTTCTTGTTAGCGCTTGACGATTCAACACAGCCTTCCTGCTGTCCGACGCGGCGGCTGGGCGCAAAACATTTGAAAACTGAACGCGCCGTGGATAATAAGTACGAAAACTAAGCAAATAAAACTAGTCAAAAACAGAAGATTCTCATATCCTTGTGTGTGAAAGAGTTTTCAGCGGACGTTGAAGACAAACTTTGCGTTGTGGTGGAACGGGAAAAGTCGGCACGGCCGAAAAGGCACTAAAAATTCGTAGGCACAAAACAAAACAATGGAGAAAGATGGGGATTTCAAAAGCTTTTAATTCCACAAAGGAGCTAGGTATATAATAAAAGGCAGAATAAGCAAGAGGGGTCCTTTAAGGAGTGTCGGATTCGCCCTTAGCAACAGCCAACGTTCATCCATGTTTTCTGGCGATTGGTTTCAAGCTAGATTAGAGAACCTGACGAGGTTTCGCGGATGAGATTCGCTACGTGACCGCTGGCCGGGAGGGATCCTAAAGGGGCGTGAACACGCAGTTCGAGTAGATTTCACACGCGAAAATACGCATGGGAAATTCGCGTCACTATAAGGAAATGCGATACCTCCAGAATACTCTTGATGACTAACTCTTCGTGTTGATGAAGAATCGCCGTGTCCTTAGCGAAGAGCCAGAAATGTCACCACTTGTGACCGCCATAGACGTTGTTGATTGGTAAATACTCATTGAGCCAAAGCTGACTCGGACTATATTCAAACAAAGGATAAAACGGAGATTTCGGCCTTTCTTGTTGGCGAACGTCCTCGTTAGGCTGTCGAACGTTGTCCCTGGGGTTCGACAGCATGAGTAGGACCCTTGGCAGGAAGTGCCGAAATATCGCTGTTGTCACTGACGTTCGGCAGCCTGACGAGGACCTTTGCCAAGAAGGGCCTATTATCGCTGCCGAAGCATCGTAGCTGACGTATCCGTTGTTCACATAGGATATGAATCAATTTCAAGGATTCGTTCTCGTGACTTTTCTTGTTCTTCCTGACTGATTTCAACTTGGGTGCGAGACTAGCTGGTATCCGAAACTGGTACCAATATCAGTTACGAACGGCAGAAACCCAGCTAATTCTCAGTCTCAGAGCGATTTCCGGAACTGGATGGTACCGAGTATTAGCTAAAACCCGTTGTGAATGGGCCTTAAGAATAGTAACTACTTTACTATTTTCGTTCCAACCTCGTGAAAAGCCACTACGCTGACGGTTCCAGCCTTCTCGGAATATTAACTAATAGTAACTGTTTGCTATTAGTTAATACGGTTCCAGCCTTCTCAGGACTCGGGAGCGTAGTTGGTGTGGTAACTGCGATGTCTGTGAAGGGATTGGCCTGATTTGCCGGCGCACAATAATTTGCCAAAATAGAAAAATTCGTTCCAGCTTTGACGCGAAGAAGCAGGGATCCGGGACTTCACGCGTAGTAATTACGGTAAGTACGGTGGAACACGCTCATAGAGTATTCGGAGCCGAAGTAGAAGCGAGTTGAGTCGGTGCGAATTTCCTACGTCGCCCTGGAATTCTGACGTATGCTGGTTTCACCATAGGGATGCGGGTTCCGCATGCAAAATCTTGTCGGGATGTATGTGCACATAACTTCAGCGAGAGGGAAAGGAATTTGCGGACTCCTGGTAGGAAAGGAATGTTCGGTAAGTTTTCCAAGCGATTGGAAAATTTTCATAAGTGAAAACTCGCGTCGCTTGTAATAATAACAATAATATGTTTATTTCCCGAACATTGCATTGGTAGTGGAATAAAGAGAGAAAATATACAAAAGTAAAACGACTAGAACCAAGAGAAACGAAAATCAATAACATTAGCGAACGAGCCCGTGATACAGAGAACATTTTTTGTCGGCTTGGACAGGTTGTATCCGATAAGTATCAAGAAGCTCTTGGGGTTTTGCAGTTAAATCCAGAGCTTTATCTTTCGGGATCATTGTCGAGTTCTGGTAATTTGGTATTCCATTACAGAACCAGTGAATTATGTTAATTTACTTATGAAAATTTCCTGTTGAAAATAAAATTGCAGTCGAATTACTCGTTTTTGTTCTCTTATCACGTCACAGTACTACTTAATATTCTAGTGTTTCGAATTTTGGTTGCGTCAGTAGTCGCACCCAAGTAAACGAAGTGCCGTGCAGTGTAAGTGGATCAAGAATCGGCGTGCAAACACGTCCAGTAGTCTACAATGAATATTTACAATTTTGGTCCAGTTATAGATACATCCTCGTGACATTTGCAGCTTATAAACTATCTATTTGGTTATTGTCCGTGTCAGGACATCTCTCCACAAGACAACCCGCCACATCGACAACTGGAACCGACTACTCGCCACATAGATATCTCGCCGCAGTGACATCTTGCCTCACCGGTAACCTGCCACACTGCCCAAACCGATAACTTTGCCACAGTGGTAGCTCGCCACATCGGACAACTTGCCAAAGTGACAAGCTGACGCACAAACAACTTGCCACATTTACAGCGTAAAGTTCGGTTACTATTAAAGAAAAGTTTAATGGAACAAATAATTATGTGCGATGCCTCCCAACAATTGATTTCTTTGCAAGGCTATAAGTACTAACAACTCTTTCGATTCTCCAATTAGTTTGGATGTTCACACACTGTGCTCTGCTACGATATAGTCTTCTGTGACACTTTAAAATACCTTCATCGTAATCCTAAGAATTTCTGATAAAAAATAGTAGAGAAATAAATGAATTAACTTATCGCCATATTAACTACCTTTTCTGATACAATTTCAACACAGATAAGCCCCTCGTATCAGATTTCTTCCCCCTTTAAGACTAGACAGTCTCCATCTTAAAACTTTACTGAACCAATGACCGCTATATAACTAACTGCGACAAAGGATTATATTACTGCTGGGTCAAAAGCTAGGATCAACATTCCCTTGGGACATTTATAGCGAAATATGTATTATATTTTTATCAGATTTCGTTTACTTAAAATATTATTTTTGTGGCGAGTTGTCAATGTGTCCAGTTGGTCATGTGGCGAAATGTCACAGTGGCAAGTCGTCCTTGTGGTGAACTGACACTGTGGCAAGTTACTGATGAGGCGAGCTTTCGGTGTGGCTAGTTATCGGTGTGGCCACATGTCTGTGTGCCAACTTGTCAGTTCCCAGTTGTCGCTCTGGCGAGTTGTCTTGTGGGAAATTGTAATAGAATCGTATAGCCTACTGAAATGATTAATTTTGATCGACAAAATGGAACGGTGGGGATAGCCTACATACATTATGAAAAAAAAGTTGGGATTTCTAAGAAAACACAAAGAGGATAGGATTTTATTTATGTATCGTTGCTAAGAGAGCGTCGCCAAAAGCTTACAAAATTAGTGGTGCTAAACGGATAAGTCTACTGGGATTTATTCTAATAGTATTTTGGCCCTTCTTGGCAAGGGTCCTTTTCAGATATAAGAACGACTCATCTTTGTATAAAATTCCCACTGCTTGGGTTGAAGAAGTTTCAAAAAATTAACCTGCGATAGAATGAATGGAAATTCTAGCAAGTATAAATATTTTATTTTTGTTAGATAACTCGTAGGAATTAATGATAGTGAAAAGCCTAATGCCTACAGATCGCTAGACCAAATCTTAGCTGACGTATTGGTTTAGCGCCACAAAATCTGATCCGCAGTGAGCTTGGGCTGAAAGGCTTTAATAAGTCGCTTTATAACGAAATTGAGTGTGCTCAGGTTGAGTGTATTAGCCTAGCCTGATTGTGAAGTGGTGAAAGAAGAAAGTGGTAACAAAATTGTCCCTTTTCAGATGCAGCTGATAATGTATCACAACTCTAGTGGTCGAGATGCCTTCACGGGGACGCTGAAATATAAAGAAGTACATCGTGCAATTACACTTCACCCAATTAAGCAGCACAATTACTTATATAGGCTTCAAAACTATATGGATGTGAGTACAACCATGCTTTGTGCCTTTTATTTCAGAGAACCTGGTTTTGTTTCATGTAGGACCCCCGTTCTGCCGTTTCCTTGGGATACACAATAGAAGGGTGGGGGGGGGGGCTAACATTGGGGCATACCCAAAGCCTGCAGTGTGGATTAGGGGTTGCAAATGACGATTTGCATCTCAGGGATACACGATGGAAGTAAGGCGGGGGGTGGGGGGTGGGGGGCTAACATTGGGGCATACCCTAAACCTATAGTGTGGATTAAGGATTTGTATATGACTGGTTCTACATTTCTGTTTGGAGAAGTCAAGCCTGAATTGATGTGTGCTGGCTTCGGGGGAGGTGGTTTTGTGTAATTTAGTTTCAAAATAATTAACATGAAAATATAGTTGGCAAAGAAATAAAATAAATCTTCAGTGGCTGGCAGATGCCGAGAAATGAAAGATGGAGCTGGTATTTTTTCTTAGACAACTAAAATAACCAGGAGGTGCTGGTAAAAACTAATAATAAAAAGAAGTCATGCCTATTTGAAATTTTAAGGACAGATAAAACTATCATTGTCACATGACCACCCCCGTAGAACACGACATGAGAAATCAGCTTATTCCCAAACTTCATTTTCGCTAAGGTACCCTTATGCCGTCTTTTGATGCCTACCATCTTCCAGTTTACTTAGCTTGGACAAAAATAAGCGGAGTTTATTTTTTCTTACCTATTTGTTGTCATTAAACAGTCCAGATTATTTGTTTTGTTGACAAGTAGATCTGTTGATAGTATTACCTGAGAGTTCCTTGTTTATTATTTTATTTTTGTAATTTTTTTGGACTTCTGTAACTTAACTTCAAATCGAGAAATTCGGTACTACAAAAACAGAGGTTTTATCAGAGGATTTAGGCAGTCTGCCAGCTAAAGAAAGGTTTATTTAGTAGCCATGGCACTCTTTATTACTCAGCTCCTGTAAAATTATGGGTTTTCGTGTATGGCCTTGAGTTTTTGAGGGATTTCCGCCTTGCCAAGCGCGATCTCCGAAATTGTGTCCGCCGGAGATGTAATGGCCAGCTATAGCAAGAAAACAAGAAAGTTTGCTCACCGAAAATCTCATTACCTTAATCGTACTTGTGCTAGCGACAAGTTTGTGTTTCCTATTGACGTCACCCGATGAAATCGACAGGAAACTAATGAACTTCTCTTACATATTCTAACGCTTGGACAACCCTATTCGTATGTCGTATTTTCTATCGTACATCGTATTTTCACTTAAAGAATAATTTTTCCCTTACTAGAATAATTTTTTTTACAACGAAATGGCTGAGAAACATCGATTTTTGAAAATACTACGTTGCGTGACAGACAAAACTCGGCTGGGCCGAAAAAGGGCTAAAATTCGCTTCTACAGAACGAAACAATGGCGAAAGGCGAGGATTTCAGAAGCTTTTAATTCGTAAGGGAGCTGGGGATAATATGAAAGGCATATTAGCAAGAGGGGTCCTTTAACGCTAGATGGTACTGATCTCTATTTCCCCGGATGTCCCGAAGATAGAGGATTGCCTAATGTCCAATTTTCGCATAGTTGAGGGCGAGGGTGGCTCACTCCCAAAAATGGTGTACACCAGTGACGCGCGCCTCGGCGCCGTGCCGGTGCCGCGCCCAGGTGTACACCTGTGGCACGAAGTGAGCAACCACTTGGTTGAGGGTTCAAGTTGAAACTTGACTAAAACTTGAAACCAGCAACAGACCATCAGGAGATGTCAAGGGGATATTTGTTGAACTCAAATTGACAGACTGTAGGCTATTATGACATTATCCGACAAAAAATGGGGATCTTAACATCCCTAGTTGTACGTCTGGACTAGGTTCAAATCTCGATGAGGGGCGCTGCACGACTTCGATTTGGTCCAGATCACTCCGACTTGTCGCTGTTCTTCTCGCTAGGCAGACATTCGCCTTGCCCGAAACAACAAGAGCTACCAGCTCATATGGCACTTGTTACGAGTAGGCGATACAAGAAAGTAGATGAGAACGTCACAAAGTACACCTGCCATCCAAAAATGAGGTTCGGACATAGTTCCCGCATGGCCCCGGATTAACCTGGAGCAAGTGACTGTTAAAACCCCCTCGTTTGATCCCTTGACATGCTACACGATTTCCGGTACTCCCTCCATCTCCCCCTACCGTGGCCGAATCTGGTTCGAACCCAAGAATGGATCATCTAAAGCATCTTCTTTTATACTATCTATCAAGTTTCACTCAAATCTGAGCATTTTGGGAAAATTTCGGTACCCCCCCCCCCCTCCCACACCGTTGTCGGATCCGGTCCGGACCCTAAAATAATTCATCTAGGGTAGCCTATATATGCTCTCTCTACATTCCATGTTTCATTTAAACTGATGCACTCGTCTAACCCCTATGCGAGCCTCAAAATTTCCTGCAATCTCCCTCCAACTCCCCCCACTTTGACCGAATACGACTTGCAAATATAAACTTCGTATCTCTTAATCCCCTCTTCCCGTCCATCAAGTTTAACTGAAATCGGAGCATAGCCTATCTGCAAATTTCCAGTTCCACCCCTACCTCCCTACCTTGGCTG
Source organism: Branchinecta lynchi (assembly GCA_023053575.1). NCBI lineage: Eukaryota > Metazoa > Arthropoda > Branchiopoda > Anostraca > Branchinectidae > Branchinecta > Branchinecta lynchi. The sequence goes on from JAKZAP010000005.1 coordinate 13,635,265, forward strand.
AATCCGTCCCGGACGCCAAATCACAAATCTAGGCTACATAAACTCGGCACTGTCCAACTTGCATCCCATTTGATCCATCCGTTTGGTTTTTGTGCGTGTCAAAAGCCCCCCCCCCCCAATTCCCCCAACAGTGGTTGCATGTAGTTCGAACGCATGTTTGACATGTCTAGGTCATCAATTCTTATCACCCATTAACTTTCACTTGAATCAGACCCCTCGTTGGCAATTTGCAGAACTTAATTTCCATATTTCCCTTCCCCCACTCCCCCAGAGATGTTCGGATCTAGGAACGGAAGTTTCCGGGGACATGTTATGTCGGGTTCTTAAGTTAGTTAAGTCGGGTCACTAATATGCCTGCAAAGTTTCTTTGTCTTAGTACAGCTGGAACTATTCTAACGCTTTAAGCGTTTCATGAGTTTTCCGGTCTCCCCCTCCCCCCACAAATATCGATATCCGACCCGGACTTGACACAGAATATTTGATGCGGTAGTTCTTTCCACCTGACAAGTTTAATTCAAATCTGATCACCCGTTCAGAAGTTATGCATACCACTAGATTCCGGATTCGCCGTCCATCCATCCCCCCCCCACGATCGTCGGATCGGGGAAACGACTATTCTCAAGTCAATCTGTTCGGATCCCTGACATACCTGCCAAGTTTCATCGTCCTAGCGCATCAGGAAGCATACTGAACTCGCGGAATCCGGCCCCCCAACTCCCCCACAGTGCCCGGATCCGGTCCGGTTATGTCAATGACGTATGTAGGACTTGTGCTTGTTCTTACCCACCAAGTTTCATCTCAATCCTTCAACTCTAAGCGTTTCTCAAGATTTCCGGTTCCCTCCTCCAACCACCCCCAGTGTCGTTGGATCCGATCTGGATTTAAAACGGGACGTCTGAGATGCGAGGTCTTCCTAAATATTAAGTTTCCTCAAGATCCGATCCCCCCTTCGCAAGTTAAAAATACCTCAATTTTTCGGCTTCCCCCTCCCTCCACCCCCCCACCCCCCCAGATGGTCGGATCGGGGAAGTGATTATTTCCTGTTTAATCTGGTCGGTTCCCTGATAGGAGTGCCCGAACTAGCAAAACCTGGGACCGACAGACCGACTGACGAACAGAAATTGCAATCGCTAAATGGCACTTGACGGAAGCGCAAGGTCTATAAAAACCATATTTAGCAAGTTTGGTTTCGAATGCTTTTGTCCCTTTTCCATTTCGGCTAAAAAAGGCTCGTGCAGTTAAATAAATGAGAATCCAGAATCACATCTTGAGATATACGCCAGAACGTTATTTGCTGAAGGGTCCCAAAGACAAATTTAGAATGTATGGACCGGTTTTCAAGTACCAGTCACCGAGAGACTAGTTTTGCAAATTTGCTGCGTCAGTGGTCGCACCTGAGTAAAGAAAATTCTCCGTATTCTAGCTTAGAGTCACCATGCGGTTTATCCCCTATTAGTCCCCAGTGATCATCGCCATCATTAATGTTGGAACTGAGTGAAAACGAAGTTGAAAGGGTCCCTGATCATGCGGCGCCCACTGCATGAAATTGAAGTTTGACAGGCATTACAGACTTTGTTAGGAATCTGTGTTTAATTGTGTTGCTCTATTTTGTCCGGTTTTTGGGTTCGAAAACGTATATGGAGTGATAGCTATGACTTCGTAAAAGTTGTCCGTCTGTCCGTCCGTCAGCACGATAACTCTTGAAGGTGTCGATATATTTTGTTCAAACTTGGTGTGAGGATCCATTCCGTCGAAGTACAGGTCAAGTTCGTAGATGGGCCCTCTAGTGTAGCCCAATTTAAGGGGGGGGGGGGATTTGAACTTGATTTTCTCACCGGACAAATAGTTCGCCGGAAAATTTGTTAAAAGTAAGAGTCTTAATTTAAAGTCGATTAGATCTTTTATTTGGGGGTAAGAATACATGCTGAATCGGTCTATGGCAATTATTTTCTACCCCGTCATATAACCTAGTCTAGTTCGTCCGCAATCCGGCCGAAATCGGAAAGTTTATCTGAAGTTGGTTAGAAGTAAGTTTAGTGATATGGAGGCATGGTAAATTCGTATATGAAAATTATTTTCTGGCTGGACAAGTAGTTCGCCCGGAATTCGGACAAAACCGGAAAATTTGTTAAAAGCAAATGTTTTATCTGAAGTTTATTAGAAGTTGGACGTAGGGGTAAGGAGACATGATAAATTCGTTTTTGCGCTTTATTTTTTTGCCGGACAAATTGTTTGCCCGGAAGCCGACCGAAATTGGAAATTGGGTAGAGGTAAGGCAGGATGTTTTGATGAATTTCGTCAATATATGGATCGTGTATAGGGTAAACACACATGCTGAATCCATATCTAACCAGAATCCTGGGAACTTTGTAACCCTACTTAGGTGACAAAAGGGAGAGCCCTTTAAGAACACATAACACTTATTCCTATCAGAGTTTTAATTCAACATTAATGATGGGGAGTAATTGGGGATCATTTGGGACTAATAGGGGATAAGCCGCATGGTGACTCTGAGCTAGAAAAAGAAGATTTTTTTTTACTCAGGTGCGACCACTAACCCAGCAAATTTGGAGACAGCAGTAACGAGTCTGACGTACGACTGTTGAGGGGTTTTTCCGCGACAATCCCGGATTGTAATCCTAGATAACTGATTCGTCAGAGAAACAGCGAATCGACAATCCCAGATTGTACAAACGACGATCTTGCTCCGTTGCAAGATTCACGAATCGACAATCCAAGCACGAATCCGGATTGTCACAGAAAACGATTTTTCATAATCTGGATTGTCAGAGAAAACGTATTTTCGAGAATCCGGATTGCGAATCGTCAATCTGGATTGTCACGGAAAAACGCCTTTGATGTAGTCCCTAGCATATGAGCACATATGCCAGTCAGTCACATAAGGGCCACCGATTCTTCCAATACTCTTCCTGTTCTGTTCCAGTTCAGACAGATATAAAACTGATTAGTCTAGCTGAAAACATTCTCAATGCAATGTGAGATGCTCGACATTGTCGAAGGGCGTGATTTATTGCGTAAGCTTCGTTTGCGGTTTGGGAAACAGAAATAGGCAATTGAACGAATGCCGACATTCGCTATTATAATAGCCCGGTAATTCAGAGTAATGTAGCCCTGAGACTTTGGTGATTTTCGCCTTGTTATCCAAGGTTCATTCACACCGCCGAAATCTGTACTGTTGCGATCATCCATATTTTTTTTCTGACTGCCAGGGGGTTTGGTGTAAGAGCCGTTTTCTTAATGGTATTTTTATGTATTATGATTCGATAGCGGCGAGATCTATCAGAAAAGTTGCTCACATGTCACTAAGAGGCCTGGAATGGGATCGTCTGTACCAGTACTCTATGTGGCCAAGTCTGGAACACGCCAGTAAAACTCGGGAAGAACGAGAAACGTTACCCGAACGAATTCTTAAAATTTATTTAAATCCTGTGTAAGTCAATCAACAGCGTCTGTTTAGATTAGATTAGATTCGGTTATTTTGTTGCTAAATTGCATAATAACCCATTGTGATAGGTAACCGCCCACGAGAAGACATGAATGCAGTGGCACTGGGCGGTTACCACAAACTACTTCAACTTAACTTAAACAATAACTTAATTTCATTTCAACACTAATTAATCAATTTTTTTTTTTACATATTTTTTTTTTTTTTTCTTCATGGGCAGGAAGAGTTAGTCATCAAGACTATCAGGAACGGTCCATCCCTTGGAGCTTTGTGCATTTTCATCTTGTCTGGTCAAGAAAACGCAAGCTATTTTTGCGTTGCGCTTGACTGGAACGGGTTCCTGATTTAGCGGTGGTTTCTGAGATTTTGGAATCCGCGCAAAATTGAAGAGACCTCGGAGGAGACCGGAGAAATGTCTTTCGTATTGTTTTTAGCGACTCGATGGAAGCCTGGTCTTGGTCTCCCAAGGTGTACCGTTGATTACTGTTGCAAAGGTTATTTTTTGTGTGCTCGAGTGCCACGTAAAATATTATTTGTCATTGGGGTCGTTTTCGCGAATCGGCAAGCATAATATGAGTTTTTCGGGTAGTTCGTACACATTTTATAAATTCACGATGGGAACGATGCCCGAAATGAGAGTAAGATGAAATCGTCTGTATGTCTGTCTGTCCCCCCGTCTGTCTGTACGTCTGTCATGATACTTCACCATTCAAGTACAGTCGTCGTAACATCACCGTGTTCAGGAAATACAATTAGTTCTCTCCCCAGCTGGATAGCTCGGCAAGAATGAAGTCAAGACTGGAAATTTGTGAATTAACATAATTAATTGATTAATCTGATTAGTTGGTCGATGCAGGGAACTGACAGAGTGAACTGGGTACATGCTTTTTTTCGGTGACAAGAAATTAGCCGGAATCTGGAGAATACCGGAAACTGGGTGTAAACCCAAAATCGTTTGTGTCGTAGCTTAATTTTCTCATTGTACTGGTAGTTCTCCTGCAGAAGTGGGAAAGTGGGTAGGCTTTCATCGAATGAATATTTCGTGTCATGCTGCGAAAAATTTCCTTTTACTCCTTCCGGCAAAACCGATACCGACCGTACCGACTGGATATCCGAAACACACTACAATGTGTGATCCCACCGTAACCTTTGCTGTGTATCGTACAACTTTCGCTTTGTGACAGTGTTTATACTGGTAATATAAACTCTCTTTAAGGGGGGGGGGGTGATCTCGAAGAGATATTTTTATAATACGAAGGACGTCGGGCAAGTAATGGTCGGGACAAGCTCCATTGATTTGTTATAGTCCCTGAAAGCCTAAATCTGGTAGGGTGTCGATTTCTTCTGTTGATTCATGTTTGATTTTCGAATTGTGTATTCGTGTTTGCCTTTTTTCTTAGCGGCTTGGAGGAAGTCAAGGTAATGAAGTTTTTTTTTAGTGTAACATTTTCTGGGGACGTATCACATTGCAGGTAGCTCATTTTACAAATGAATTGGCGGTTGATATTTTTCTTCTGTTTGATTGTCGTGACAGGACTTGCGGTGAGAAAACCGCTGTCAGATACAGTCTGTAACAAGACCAAAGGTTTGGATGGGATCTAATATTTATAGTTTCTGCGCCATACCCCATTTTGCTATTTATACTAATCCACCGCTTGAATATGTAAGCAAAAAAAATGTGGCAACTTACGTTCATACAACTAATCAGATGAGAAAACCAAGTTCAGATATGGATTCAGCCAGGATGTTTACTCCAGTATCTTATCTCTAATCAACTGCAGAAAGGTCCTTTACTTTTAATAAATTCTTCGTACTGTAGCAGCATTCCCGGCGAACTGCATGCAGAGCCAAATAGCTAGTAATATTGAGAGGGGAACCTTTCGATCCAAATTTCCGGGTTTTGGCAAATTTTGTCAGCTTTTCTGTCAAGGAAATAAAGTTCAAAATTTGATTCAGCACGTCTCCTTACCCCGATACCCAATCTGTAATCGACTTCAAAAACAACTCCGGGAACTGTCCGGCAAGAAAACGAAGTTCAGATATGGATTCAGCCTCCTTACCCCTTAAACTCTCATTAGCTTGTAAAATATACTTTTTTACCCTTAATTCGAAACCCCCTCCTCTGCCTCTAAATATAGTATCCTCTAAATATAGAGCTACAGGACCCATCTACGAACTTGGCCTGTACTTTACCACTGAATCCTCATACGAAGTTTAAACAACATATCTCACCCCCTTCGACCCCACCGACTAAAACCAAAGAATACACACGTACGCTAAGTGTAAATGGTCTTTGATTAAACCCAAAAAACGACGAGGGTCGTCACTGACGCGCAGAGCTTTCGCCTGTATGGATAAAGGGGTAGGGTAGGGACTAGTATAGCCACCTGTTTTTTCTGAAAATTGGTAGACAAATGTAATTAAATTACTCACAAGAAAGTTGTCGAATGCATTCTGCCCTTTTGACCCAGTAAATGCTGGTTGGAACTTAGAAGATAAGTAAACTGATCGGACACACTTTTTTTTTATCTTTAGTATGTTCGAAAGTTGCAACAGCATGTCTCCCCAACCTAGATTGACAATATCGTTGGATTTTTAAATTTCATGCTACATTTCCGGACTCCGGGCGAACTACTTGTCCGGCGAAAAGATAATTTGTATATTCAAATTCAGCATGTCATTTTACCCCAGAATCGAACATCTAATCAACTTCAGATTCAATTTTTACTTTTTACAAATTTTCCGGCTTTTGCCGGATTCCGGCTTTTGCCGGATTCCGGGTGAACTAATTGTCCGGCGAGAAATAGTTTTCATATTCTGATTTAGCTTGTCTCCTTACCCGTAAATCGACTATCTCATTAGCTTTTAAAAACATTTTATTTTCACCCTTAATCTAAAACACCTCCCCACCCCTAAATATACAGCTTTGGCGCCCACCTACGAACTTGACCTGTCACTTGACTCAAAGAATCCCCACGCCAAGTTTGATCAAAATGTCTCACTCCCTTCGAGAGTTATCGTGCTGACAGGGGGACCGACGGACGGACAGACTGACAAACGGACAGCTTTTACGATGTCAGGGATCCCATCCCCCTTACGTTTTGGGATCCCAAAAATAGTTGGACCTTGTGGAAGAGGTTCGCAACCCGACATTTTAAAGTAACCTTTCTCCTGCTGATCAGCCGATGAGTTCTTGAAGGACAAATGCCAATTCATTCATTTTTTTCTAGTCCTTCATCCATTTTCAGTTATTAGGCTCTGGCATTCCATAGCATAAATCACCGTCCAGCAAAGTAAGTCAATGGCAAAAGGCACTTGCGATTTGCGAATGACTGACAAACCAGGAGTTTAGGACCAAAAACTTAACAGGCGATATCCACTCTTTGGCTGAGACCGCAATAAGCTGATATTTTGAATTATTTTGGGCATGCAAGAAAAAACGAGAACAAGCGCGAAATAGGATCAGGAAATTTTTGGAAATTTTTAAGTTATTCTTTTCATTTCGTTAATAAACTGGCACGTGGGAATTACCAGCAGCGACTGGCGATATGATATTTATGATAACACGTGCGCAAGCGCTCAGACGTGGAGTTTAAAAGAATGAATTAAATTGTTTAATATTCCTATTGCATGTTCCCTGCATGCAATATTGCATTGCCTGTTCCGTGAAACCATCATTTGAGCTCTCAAAGCTAGGAGCATTGTAGGTTTGTTCCAATATACGTCGTTTACTACCTTGCTCGAACACCCTAATGTCAAAGTCATAAATATTCAAAGTGCGTCTCATCTCACACCAGACCTTCCACCCGAGAAAACGTGTTAGTTCACTTAGAAACGCAACACCTTTCTGTCGGACTCTGGGCGAACTACTTGTCCGTTAGAAAAAGCTCAAAAACGAATGCAGCATATCTCCTTACCCCTATATTGAACCTCTAATCAACTTCAGATACAACTTTTAACTTTTAACGAATTTTCAGGTTTTAGCCGGATTCGGGGTGAAATATTGGTTCGGCGAGAAAATAATTTGCATATATGAATTCAGCATGCCTCCTTACCCCTACAATGAACCTTTTACTTATAAAAAATTTCCGGTTTCAGCCGGATTCCGGGCAAACTATGTGTCCGGGTAGAAAATGAGCGTTACGTCTTCTTACCCCTGAATCGGACATCTAACCAAGTTCAAATAAAACTTTTACTTTAAACAAATTGTCCGGCTTTGGCCGGGTTCCGGGCGAACTACTTGTCCGGCTAAAAATTATTTTTTATATACGCGGTCAGCATGTCTCCTTACCCCTACATTGAATCTCTCATCAGCTTAAGATTGAACATTTATTTTTCACAAATTTTCTGGTTTTAGCCGGATTCCAGGTGAACTACTTGTCCGGCGAGAAAATGATTTTCATATTTGGATTCAGCACGCATCCTTACCCCTAAATCGACTATCTCATTAGTCGTTCCTCAATTTTAACCCCCTCCCCCACCCTTAAATATAGGGCTACATAGCCCATCTTCGAACTTGACCTGTACTTTGACCCAAAGAGTCATCGTGCCAAGTTTGAACAAAATATCACAACCCCTTTGAGAGTTATCGTGCTAGCAGACGGACGGACAGACGGACAACTTTCGCGATGTCAAAGGTATCCCTCCACTTACTTTTGGGGATCCCGAAAAGCCAACTGGACATAGCAACAATAGCCTACTAAGGAAAACAAACACAAAGGAAGAAACAAAAGAAGTGATATTTGGATTAATTTGGTATTTGTAAAGTAAATATCGTTCGTAACGTAAAATGGTCATATTAGAGTAGGCAAACTCTGAAATTTATTGCATTAGAGAATTAGCTGTTCTTATTTGGCAGTTTTTGTGAGGAAAAGCTTCCGAAAGGAAAATTTTGAATCGTGAAAACTGGTTCATCTGTGCTTTAACTTGTTCTGAAAAAACTATGAAGAAAATTAGCTAAAAAAGAGTATGAGGAAGAGTTAATTCAGTTTAACGACCTCATAAACAGATTTTCATAATCTTGCATCATAAAGAGGACATAAACAGACTACTAGTTAGCTAGGATTGCGGACACCAGACACTCCCGACCAAAGCCTAATACTTGGGTACCTTGAACTACCTGGCTTTAATTTTAACCCCAAAATATGTTGATTTTGATTCAGCATTGAAAGAAAAATAAGCGTCCTAATGACCATAACTAATTCACGTTTGCAGTCCAGGCAAGATTCCAACCGCATATAAATGCAATAAAAACATGCACTGTGGCTGGTATTTTATTACTGAACCGCGCTGATACAGCAGAGCTACTCTATGTGCCAGATGCAAAGTCAGAATTTCTTTGCCGACCGAGGTAAACACCTTGTGATATGATTGTATCCTTTCCTCCATTTTATCTGATCGCTATGGCACTTAGTGCCAATTTGCCGTGTCTCCCAAGGCACCCCTCCGGGATTTAAACGAAATAAAGAAGACCAGAAGCTTCCGTCGGATTGTTTTCGGTGAAATTGTCTCAACAGGATTTACGGCGGGTAAGCTGTAGGTACCAGTCCCGATACTCCACTAGTACTTAATCCGTGCAACGGAAAGACGGTTTGAAGAAAAGATTTACCATGTCTTCACTAAGTATGTTTTTGCGGGAATCCGGCGAAAAAATACAAGCAGAAAAATAATATCATAATACTTCCATCGACACTCCAGTCCTTGTTTCTTTACCGAGTTTCCAAGATTATCCGGATTCCGGCTGAACTGTCCACTATCCGAAAAAAACAATATACCCTTGTTCAAGATTTTATTTTGCCTCGATTACAACCCCTAGTCATTTCCTCGGGCCGGTTGATACACTCAGATGTCCGGTTTTGACTGTCGACATCCAAACGAGAGTGTTGTTTTACCGTTATACTGATCCCCAGTTAGATTGATTGGACATTTTTGGACCCAACTACCAAATGTTGAGGGTTAAAGACCATCGACGAAGTTTACCTCACTCTTGATGTGTAGAGTCTATATCAGCGGTCATCGGAATATCTCAATCCGTGTAGGGCAAAACAGACGAACAGACATATTGACGGTGTCACAGGTATCCCATAATTTCGAAAAGAGATAAAACATAGTTAGGTAAGAAACGAGTGGTTGTAGGCTATTGTGAAACCCAAGTAAACTTTCATTACTTCATAAGGTGTTCGGATAATTGTCGTTTAATTTATCTTTTATTTTCTTTTTTCTCACCGTAATTAGTGTAATAATCCTTACTTTGATTCCAAAGGTTGTATATCCTTTTCTTATTTTAGACCCTGAAGATCGAGGACTTGACATACGATTCCGTTAAGCTCCGCCGAGAAATAAGATTTGTTGAGAACGAATTGAAGAGATCTGGCGAGAGATCCGAGCCCGGCGATGAGCCCACTGACGCAGGATCATCCTTTGAAGTAGCTGACGAGACACGGATAAGTAAGCTTTTCATTTCTTTTTGGTTCAAGCACGTTCGATGGCTAAGGAAGGGGGTCGTCCAGGTGGAGTTCATCTCTTTCGCAAAAGTTGTCCGTCTGTAAGCACGATAACTCTCGAAGGGAATGAGATATTTTGATGAAACTTAGTGAGAGGATCCTTTGGGTTACAGTACAGGTCAAGTTCGAAGATAGGCTCTGTAGCCCTATATTTGAGGGGGGGGGGGGCAACATTTTTTTTAAAGCTATTGAGATAGTTGATTTAGGGGTAAGGAGACATGTTGAATCCGAATATGAAAGTAATTTCTTACTAGACAAGTAGTTCACTTGGAATCCGGCATAACTGGACACAAAATTTGTCGTCCAATTCTCGGCTATAGCAGTCCGTCCCCTTTCGTCACAATAGTATAGCTCTGTGCGTGGATGTTGATATAATCTGTGAACTTTGGAGAGAGCTAGTGCAAACGAAGGTCGAAGGGGTTGGTATATGTTGTTCAACCTTAGTAGGGGTTGATATATGTTGTTCAAGCTTAGTATGACGATTCATTGGCAAACGTACAGGTTAAGTTCGTAGGTGGGTCCTTTAGTCCTATATTTAAAGGCAGAGGAGGGTTTTGAATTTACGGTAAAAACATGTATGTTTTATAAGCTAATATAAGATATTCATTGAAGGGGTAAGAAGGTCCGCTGAATCGGTATCTGTTCTTAGTTTTCTTGCTGGACAAAGGATTCGTCACGAATTCGGCCGAAAAATCATTTTTTAACTGGACATATAGTTCGCCCGAAATCCGGTTGAAACCGAGAAATTTGTTGTAAGTTACATTTTTATTTAAAGTTGATTATATGTTCGATATAGAGGTAAGGAGATATGCTGAATTCGTTTTTTAGCTTTATTTTTTCGCCGGAGAAATAGTTCAGGAATTTGGTCGCAACCGGAAAATTGTCAGAAGTAAGGGAGGAAGCTTCAGAAGTTTCGATCTGTTTCGTCAAAATGGATATGAGTTTTAGCGGTAAATACACATGCTGAATCCATACCTGAACTTTGTTTTCTCAGATGATTAGCTATTTGGCCTTAATCTGTTTCTGAATTTTAATAGCAAAGGAGTTTGGCTAAGACTAGATCTGGCGAAGACAAGACCCAATTGTCGGGGATCAAATATTGAATTTTTGGGATCCCATCGAAACCTTTAGTCTTGTTTCAGTCGGATACAAAATTTTAAACCGAATTAACTGCTTTATGAGCTGCGATAATACAGTAATTTTGGCCGTCGGGTTTGCTACCTCTCATTTACCTACCTTCCCTTTTTTTATTTATTTTCTTTTATTTACTCCGCTTTTTTGGGATCCCAAAGTGGAGGGATACCCATGACATCGTAAAAGTTGTCCGTCTGTCCGTCTGTAAGCACGATAACTCTCGAAGGGAATGAGATATTTTGATGAAACTTGGTATGAGGATTGTCTGGGTCAAGGGTAAGGTCGAGTTCGTAGATGGGCTCTGTAGCCCTATATTTGGGGGTGGGGGAGGGGGTTCAATTTAAGGGACATACACAATATTTTTAGAAAGCTAATGTGATAGTCGATTATGGGGTAAGAAGACATGCTGAGCACGATGGTGACAATCATTTTCTCGCGGGGCAAGTAGTTCGTCCGGAATCCGGCAAAAACCGGAAAGTTTGTTAAAAGTAAAAGTTTCATTTGAAGTTGATTAAATGTTTGATTTAGGGGTAAGAAGACATGTTGAGCACGATGGTGAAAACCATTTTCTCGCTGGACGAGTAGTTCGTCCGGAATCCGGCAAAAACCGGAAAGTTGGTTAAAAGTAAAAGTTTCATTTGAAGTTGATTAAATAATTGATTTAGGGGTAAGAAGACATGCTGAGGATGATGGTGAAAATCATTTTGTCGCAGGACAAGCAGTTTGTCTGGAATCCGGCCAAAACCGGAAAGTTGGTTAAAAGTAACAGTTTCATTTGAAGTTGATTAAATGTTTGATTTATAGGTAAGAAGACATGCTGAACCCGATGGTGAAAACCATTTTCTCGCCGGACAACTAGTTCGCCTGTAATCCGGCCAAAACCAGAATATGTTAAAAATAAAAGCTTTTGTCTGAAGTTGATTAGATGATATATTTAGGGGTAAGAAGAGACGCTGAGTCTGTATATAATGATCATTTCTTACCCGGACATATAATTAGTCCGGAATCCAGTTGTACCCGCATTTTTTTTAAGTCAAAATTTTATTTAAAGTTGATTAGATTTCCTTATAAGGGATAAGGAGATACGCCGGCTTCGTTTCTGAATTTTTCTTTTTTTGCTGGACTAGTAGTTCCCTCGGAATTCGGGCGAAACCGCAAATTTGGCAGTAGTAAAGCAGGAAGTTTCGGTCAATATCGTCAAAATAGATATGGCTTATAGAGGTATAGATAGGTAGATAGAATATCTGAACTCGGGTTTCTCTGATGATTAGCCTGGCGAAGACAAGACCGAATTGTCTGGATCAAATCTTAGATTTTTGGGATCCCATCGACACCTTTGGTCTTGTTCGAAATGGCGGGTTATAAATAAATTAAATTAATCATTAGAGTGGTCATTCTCAAACTACCTCCACTACTACCCTTTGCTTGTGCATTTGCAAATCCTTCCGGGTCATCATGAGGCCACCTGCCTTCGTTCATTATTTATAACTCAAGCGCAAGTGGTTATAATCACAATTATCTACAACGTCATGTGATTTCATTAAATTATTTTGAGGCTCATGGGATTAACTCCTGTTTAATGGACTCGGAACATGCGAGTTTGTCGTAAAAGCCTAATAACCAGTGGGTGTCCGTGGTTCTTTTGTATCTTTTATTATATGATAGATCACATACATGGCAAGTTGTGGCATGAGCAGGGGCAACAGTAAAGGTGCCTTCAGACTGGTGTAGCGTTTACACGGACAAGAAATCCCGTCGAGTAGAGAGGAATTCCGGTCGATACGAAAGGATTCCGTTCGTGAAGACGACTAGACAAAAAGTCTAGCGGGACGAGAATCCTTTCATGATGAAAGAAATTCCGATCTACGTAAAAGGAATCTCGTCGGCGGCGCTGGTAAAAAGACTAAGAAAAAGTATAGCTAGCTTTTGAGAGCAGCAGTCAACATTACTGATGTCACAAATCCTTTCAAAATATTTTTTTTATTGGCTACTGGCTAGTGAATTTATTTGTGTCAGATTTTATGATTTGAAGAATTTATTTTGTTCCATCTGCGTGTAACATAATCCTGTCACCAAATTTGGATTCTGTTCAAGTTTTCCTGTACTTGTAAACGGTGCATGAAACGTCTTACGTTACGCTTCCGTAATTTCTTACGTTACGTCGACTCTTTCACACCTCCAGTGGACCCCTTCAGACTGACGTAGGAATAAAATTGACCAGTTTATTTTATTTTAGTGATTTTCATCGGTGAAGAATAAGACAAGGAAAGATGCTAATGGTCGTGTTTAAACAACTAAATGCTGTCTACATTTTTTGGAAGTAATTCAGGGCAATCCTGGGAACTTGACAGAAAGTCATAGGAGTCTACATTGGTCCAACCAGGGACCCATAAATTTCCTGTAATGACTCGCGATTCAGGGGGCTTGTCACTTCTTATGCTTTTATGTTGCTATGTTGCCCGAGCCTCACCTAGTTTCCAAAAATTCCGCTTGGGTCGAATCGGTGTTCTTGCTTAGATATACTAAGTTGCCAGCATGCCACCAGGTACCTAAGCTAGGATAAAAGATCAACGATACTCTTCCATTACATAGAAGTATTCTTAGTGCAACACAACAGCTGCGAAAAATTTTGTCTATCTGGATAGTCGGGTATTTTATCCCCGTGGGTATTTCTCGAACTATCTGACGCTTGGTCAAGAGCGCATCAGAAATCTCTTATTGAGAAGTCCCCTGAATGGCGAGTCATTACAGGAAATTTATGGGTCCCTGGTCCAATGTAATTTGAAACTGAACTGTCACACAAACTGCTTTGATTTGAAAACCTAACTTCAGTCGGCTAACTGTCCCAGAGTCTTTGCCCCAAAGTCATTAGGAGACAGTTTCCTCAAGCAATACGATTACAAAATATGTACATTTCAAAATTCTGCTCAGAGTAGTAGTCCATTTTTTAGTTGCTTGGCCAACGTGCTGTTTTGAGATACTGTGATAAGGATTTTATTTTATCCGTCATAATCCATGGTCGCTCTTGGAACAAGACCAAAGGTTTCGATGGGATCCCAAAAATTTAATATTTATCAGACTTCTTGATCCGGACAATGGAATCTTGTACATTTCCGAGTCTTCATCAGGCCCCTTTAACATTTTTGCTATTTATCCATAATCAACCGCTTAAATGTGTACAATAATTTTTTTTTACCGTTTGAGGTTTTTTCTTTACGGCCAAACAACTAATCAAATGAGGAAAACAAGTTCAGATATGGATTCAACAAGCATTTTTACTCCAATATCTCATATCTTATCGACCTCAAACAGCTCTTAGATATTTCTTTTTCTTCAAATTCCTCGTATTTTATCAGCATTCCCGGCGAACTGCATGCAGAGAAGATCTAATGATACTGATAGCCGAACCTTTAACTCTAAATTTCCAGGTTTTTGCAAATTTTGCCAGCTTATCCGTCAAGGAAATAAAATTCAAATTCGATTCAGCATGTCTCCATGTGCCGTACCGAATCTCTAATAGACTTCAGAAACAACTTTAAGCTTCAACCAAATTTCTAGTTTTGGCAGAATTCCTGGTGAATCATTTGTCTGGAAAGAAAACTAAGTTCAGATATGGATTCAGTGAGCCTCCTTACCCCTGCAACGAACATCTCATTAGCTTTTAAGACATATTTGTTTTCTAAAAGAGCCATCTACGGACTTGGCCTCTAGTTTTCCTTCTCTATGAAGTTTGAACAACACATATCAACCCCTTCGATCCCCCCCCCCCCCCGCCCCCGACAATCCAAAACCCAAACAATACGTACGCTAGGTTTTAACAGCAGTCTTCTATTAAACCCAATTAACTTTGCGCGTATACTCGTGACCGAAGTCCCCCCCCCCCCCCTGCGTGCATAGATTCAACAGAGTGACGTCACCCACGCACAGAGCTTACGCCAGTGTGAATAAAGGGGTAGGGTAGGGACTGGTCAATGGACACAAATTGGTCAGCACATTTTATTAAATTGTTACCAGATAATTGTCGGATGGATTCTGACCTTTTGACCCAGTAAATGACGGTAGGGACTTTACAGATAACCAAACTGGTCGCATACACTTTTTGTTTATCATAAGTATGTTCGAAAGTTGCAACAGCATGTCACCTCACTCTAAACTTCATGCTTAATTTGGGGATTCAGCGCGAACTACTTGTCCGGTGTGAAATTAATTTTCAAAATGGGTTCAGCATACGTTCCTATCCCTGAATCGAACATCTAATCAACTTCAGATACAACTTTTACTTTTTCCAAAATTTCCGGTTTTTGCCGGGTTCCGGGTGAATTACTTGTCCGGCGAGAAAATAATTTTCATGTTCGGATTCAGCACGTTTCCTTACCCCTAAATCGACTATCTCGTTAGCTTTTAAAAATATTTTTTTTGTCGTCCCTTAATTTTAAACCCCTTCCCCTGTACTTCGACCCAGAGAGTTATCGTGCCAAATTTGAACAAAATATCTCAGCTCCTTAGAGAGTTATCGTCAAGGCCGTATCCAGGGGTGGTGGTTAGGGGGTTGAATCCCCCCCCCCCGAAACTTACAAAAATAGTCATTTTTATAGGCTTTTCCCTCTGATCTATGTCTTTTTGTTACTTTTTTGTCCGACCTGCAGGCTACCCCCCCCCCCCCCCCCCCCCGAAATAAGTTCCTGGATACGGGCCTGGTCATCGTGCTAACAGGCGGACAGACAGATCCACTTACGTTTTGGGATCCCAACAATGGGCAGTAAAATCAGATCCATTTTATTTTATTTCTCCTCCATCTTCTTACGTTGCCTTACGTTACGTTTCTTAAGTTGAACAGATTTCAACTCGTGAATTTTATATAAGTGTCTCAGTGTGAAGGGACTATGTGAGAGCTTTTTTCAGTCTGAAGGGACCTTAATGCGTCGGCTGCGAAATGATAGCAAACTTTACAGCAGTTTTACTGACCATTCTGTCTTATTTCTTCCTGGCCTCTCCTCAGTTATAAAGAAGAAAGATCTTCATTCCCTCCGTTCTTGTTATGACCGATTTACAAAATTCCTCCTTTTCCTACCCCCATGGTACAAAAACAGATATCTGATTTCGCGTTACAAGCTTCCGGATATATCGCTGAAACTTTCAGTCCTAAGTAAAAAATTCTCCGCAACGTCCCATCTCAGCTTCCCGCACATCACGGCTTTTCCCTTCTTCTGTAGTGAACTTTAGTGTCTTGTGTTCTTTTTCATTGTTTGTACTCCGCTATTTTATCTTTTCATCGGGTTATACAAATAAATAAATAAAATAGATATGTTTCACAGGAGAGGTGTGCTACGTTTGAAGTAATGGCTACAGTATCCAGTCTGACCAAATTTTGTTTTCAACCACCAATCGCAGTCGAGACTGCTCCGCCATCTTCTTTCACCTCTGTATTTCTCTCGTTAATAAGCAGATGGATGCGTTCGCACGGTGTTAGAGCCGCCGTAAGGATTATAGTTTCCTCATAGAAGTGAAGCCAGTAGAGTGTAGGCAGTAGAATGCCCTCGCTGCTCGCTGTACCAGTTAGCATCGCCGGAAAGGCATGAACCGCAAATTGCCTGAAACTATCTTGAAGATGTTCCGTGAAAGACTGGATAGGCTACTGTTGACTACAAGAGAAGAAAGGAATAAAACTCCACTATGTCCTTCAAATAGGCGGAAGTCGCTCGAAAATTTTGTTTACTGGTATTGAGTGGAATCAGTTGTAATAATCGTTTCTTATTTAGGTTCGCTCCCGTCATTAACGAAGAGTCAGCCTTATAATGAATCATTGGTGGTGTCATGGGATTTTGTTTCGCACACGTTGTTTTCGACGGGGCAGTCGAATCCGAGGCGGAAGTTGGAAGGAGCTCTGAAGGAGTCTGTTGACGACATCGTCAGAGAGGTAAGCCTCAGTTGTGTATCGATGGCAGAGGATTCAGCTGGCTGGAACAATAGTAATATAATGCAAAACAATACGAAATTGGTCTCTGCAGAAATATTTTAGCCAAGGCGCTTGGTTCGCCGAAGAAACCAGTAGCGAGGGTTCTCCGAAGCAGTTTCAAGTAAACGCGATATTCGCAGTAAGCCCAGGCCCTGAAACAAGAGCTGCAAGCTCATATGGCACTTGTAAGGCTGGGTCAGAGGATGAAAGTAGGAATTCTTCAGTTCGTGGGTTTGTTGTGATTATTTTTAAGCAAAACCCTTGAGATAATGGGTCCTTGGAAATCACGAGAACATGTCGTTTGGTAATACATTTGGCTGTGATGATACGCACTTTTGGGGCGCTAGAAATTCATCTGTAATCAAAACTCTTGAAGCAAAAATGATGATGAGCTCATCGGGATAACGAAATGTATATTTTAATCAAAAGTATCATTTGTACTTTAAGAAATTCAGTTGTAAGCAAAACCCATGAGGCAAAAATATTATAATCATGTCAAGTCTCTAATGTTCAAGTTTCATGGTCCTAGCACATCTGGAAGTACTTTAACTGGTGATCACCGGAATTCCGGACCCCCCTTCCTCCCCCCACAGTGCTCGAACCCGATCCAGTTCTGTCACTGATGAATCTAGGGCTTGTGCTTGTTCTTCCCACCAAGTTTCATCCCAATCGCTCCACTCTTAGCGTGTCACAAGATTTACGGCTCCCCCTCTGACCCCCCCACCACAATAATCGGATCCGGTTCGGACTTCACATGGGACATCCAAGACACGAGGTCTTTCCTAATACCAAGTTTCATTAAGATCTGATCACCCGTTACAAAGTTATACGTACCTCTAGATTCCGGATTCCCCTTCCCTCCACTCCCTCCACGGTGGTCGGATCGGGGAAGTGACTATTTCCAAGTTAGTTCGGTCGGGTCCCTGGTACGCTTGCCAAGTTTCACTGTCCCAGCCCACCTAGAAGTAACTTAAACTCCGTATCACCGGAATTCCGCCCCCCCCCCCCTCCAACTCCCACCACAGTGCACGAATCCCGTCCGCTTCTGCCAATGATGTACCTAGGGCTTGTGCTTGTTCCTCTCACCAAGTTTCATCCCGATCCCTCCACTCTAAGCTTGTCATATGATTACCGGTCCCCCCTGCGCCCCCCTCCCACATTCAACGGATTCAGTTCGGACTTGAAATGGAACATCTGAGACATGACGTCTCTCCAAATTTCAACTTTCATTAAGATCCGATAACCCGTTCGATAGTTATGCTTGCCACTAAATTCCGGATTCCGGCTACCCTCCCTCCCCCCACGATGGTCGGATCGGGCAAGTGACTATTTCCAACTTAGTTTGGTCGGGTCCCTAATATGCCTGCCAAGTTTCATCGTCCTAGCATATCTGGAAGTACCCTAACTCGCAAATACCGGACTCGTCGACCGACGGAAAAGTGATCGGTATATGGCACTTGGCCGGAAGGCAAGTGCCATACAAACCTTGGCTAAGCCCCGTTAAGCCTGTCACTCTTCTCGTAAGCTCTGCTTCGTAGTGTTTGTTGACGCAAATGTGGATGTACTGGAGTTCTGTTGTAGGCGTCTTCGAATTCTATCCGTTTTGAGCGCATTCTTGAGGACTCCCACAAACAGGCCAAGCTGCCTCGTCTAGCTTAGGCTCTTCCAACAATTCCGAGAGGAAGGTTGCAGTACCGAAGTTTTAACCTACTACCTACCTACAGCAGCATTATGCTGCCCCCCTCTTTATTTACAGCAAGGGCATCGCACCTCCACTGTAGATGGCGCGGGTCCCAGAGATGATATTTGCTTGGCTACGTCGTAGAGTTCTGGCTCTGGCTTATCCAGTTTCGTGTTTTAGTGAAAAAAAAAAAAAACTGACAAAATAAATAATAACCCACACAGGGCTCCATGGCCCGCCAAGCACGTGTGATATATGGGATCTGTCTGAGCGCGAACAGCCTACCACTGCTTTAAGCTTTGTTATTTCTTGCAGGTTATGGAGTCCATCAACACCGTATCCAAAGAACGTGGACGGATCATCGACTTCAAGGACGTTCTCTACGGCTACCACCGCATGGTCCCTCTATACGGTAGCGACTACATCCTTGACTTGCTTCTCATCTACAAGAAATACCGCGGCCGCAAGATGACAGTACCTGTTCGGCGTCACTCATATCTCCAACGCGTTTTCACGACGCTTCAGGTGCGTGAAACCACGTGCCAACCTGGCAGTGTGCACCTGAACTCGTGCGATAAGCTGGTCTACAACTCCGACTTGTACGCGCCCAAGGGGCTGATCAGACAATCAAAGAAAAACGGGCGAAGGCTATTACGTGAAGCCGAGGGCAACGCTAAAAATCGGCAGCTGAAGCAGGAGAACATGGATTACTACGCTGATTTGGAGAAGGAATATCCCGGCAATAAACCGATGCAGAAGCAAATTGATATTCAGCAGTTAGAGGCTAAAAAGGATTACCAGGAGCAGAAAGGAGAAGAAAAACAAGGTGATGTGGGACCTAAAGACGTTGAGGCTGTCAACGATGAGAGTGACCTCTTGCAAGACGAGTATGAGGAAGAACCACTCCACTTGACAGCAAATGAGGAAATTCACTTCATTGTCCCACTAAGCGGACGCACCGCCGTCTTCGAGCGTTTTCTGAAAAACTACCAAAGCGTTTGTCTTGCGAACAATGAACCGGTGCAGCTCATTTTGGTTCTGTATGCAGACCCCAAAGACACCCAGTCGAAAAGCGTAACGTTTGACATGATACAAACTGTGAAAGAGAAATACTCGAATTTAAAGGTCCGGGTATTGGAGCCAGAGGGTTCATTTGCGCGCGGGGTTGCGCTAGAACTCGGCGCGAAAGCCTGTCCCGAAGATGGCCTTATGTTCCTAGTGGATGTTGACATGAGCTTCACATCAGAAGCGCTGGAAAGAATTAGGCTAAATACGATAAAGAATAGTCAAGTGTATTACCCAATTGTTTTTAGTGAGTTTGACCCATCCAGTGTTTATAGGAGAGAGGACTCTCCTGACCATTTTTTGATCTCGGACTCGACAGGCTATTGGCGGTTCTTTGGGTATGGGATAGTTAGTCTTTATCGCAGTGACTTGAACCTGATTGGGGGATACGATACCTCCATCCAAGGATGGGGTAAGGAGGATGTGGATTTGTTTGACAAAGCTGTGAAAAGTAATTTGACAATTTTTCGTTCGGTGGATCCTGGCTTAAGTCACGTGTTTCATAGGATTGAGTGCGATGGTAGCTTGGAACCGAAACAGAAAGATATGTGCCTTAACTCGAAAGCCAATACTTATGTTAGTCAGAAAGTTCTTGCCCAGTTTTTAGTTAAAGATGAAGGGTTTAGAGAGTACCTCGCCAAACCGAGATCTGAAGGTTGATTTGCTGTCTAGTGACTTTTGTAAATTTTATATGTTTTTCGTGTCAGTTTGAAAACTGATAGCTTTGGGAGCCCTTTGCGCTTCCCGGAATCAGGATCAGATATTCAGCTTTATCTACGATGGATCCTTAGGGAGGAATACTGTTAATTCCTTTGAGGCAATTTCTCTGGTTAAGGGTTCATAATAATTCGGACACTGCCCTTTTTTCCCAGACATTCCATCCCTGTGTTTTTCATAAGGAATTTTCCAGGATTCTTTCGAAAATTTAACTATACCAGGTCACCTAGCTGTGGCCAGCAGTAGCTCTACCTCTATAGCTGTCAGTTAATTTGTTTAGAAAAATACATAGGACAGCATAAGCTCTAACACACTTCCTCCGAATCGTGTGTACGCTACAGACGAAATCCTTGCCTGTTTGTCAGGCGCGTTTTCGCTTTAGGAGGATAGTGTCGCGAAAGTAACAGTGGGAATCGAGGAGCTGAGTACTGAAGTTTCGTAACTGGAACTTAGGAAGTAATGTGCCACTAGATTCGGGAGTGGTCACAAAAAATCAACGGAGAAACCAACGAATATAGGTTTTGTAAAGGCCAACGAATATACTGAAGTAAAAGGGGAATATTTCGAGGGGACAACCGCCTCCCTTCTTCAGCGCAGGCAGAAAATTTCGAGGGAAAATGCCAAAACGAGGATGAAAATCAGCAACCAAGAAAACCAAAACAAAGCAGAAAAGCAACAAAAAAACGAAAACTAAAACAAAATTGGAAGAATTCGCATAAACATAATTGTTATTCGCAGGTAGAATTGGTGAGTTGCTCGCTGTCTTTGTCTTTATTTGTTCTTTCAATTCTTCCAATTTTGTTTTAATTTTCGTTTATTGTTGGTTTTCTGCTTTGTTTTGGTTTTCTTGGTTGCTGATCTTCATCCTCGTTTTGGCATTTTTCCTCGAAATTTGTTTGCCGGTGCTGAAGAATTGCCGGTTGCCGGTTGTCCTCCCGAAATATTCGCCTTTTATTTCAGTATGTTCGTTGGCCTTTACAAACCCATACCCATTTTCATTGGTTTCTTCGCTGATTTTTCTGTGATATGTCAGGCCAATGTGGTTTGCGAAATTATCTTTTATTCAAGAGTGGTTATCGAAAAATCATGGACCCTTAGTCGAATGCGGGAAGACCGACGATTTATAGTCGAAAATTGTGCGTGTACGCCAATTTGTTGCCGGGGCCTTCTGAGTTAAAACATTTGATGTCTGGTGACAATTTATATCATGCGGCGAAAAATAGATCGTGATTGGTTTGTTTTGTGATTTTTTACCCGTGCTGGTTCCTATTAAAGTTTTAATGATGAAGTTGCAATCCTCGGCTTAAGTCATTTGCAGTTTTATTTACTCATGCCCAGAGGGTAGAGATGAAAGCGGACCACAGAAAATGGTCTTTCTATAAGACACACACTGATAACCATCCCTACTGCCACTATGAATGTTCAAAATCACAAAAAACAGCGTTAAACAATGAGCTAATTAAAAAAAAAAAAAAAATTCCTAGGTTACCAATAATTGGGTCTGGACTTAAATCTCAGATGCTTATCCGGGACAGCCATTATGACACGTATGGAGCCAAGGATCAAACATAATAATTTCCATCTAATCAATAAATTACAATAAATTAATTGAAATAAACTTAAAACCAGGACCAGTGTGGTAGTCCTGAAGACATAGATCTAGAAAAGAAGATGTTCCGCGCGTGTTTTTCTCGAGCCAAAACAGCAGCCCGGCGATCAAGTTCAAATCTAAATAAACTGGTGGCTTCCCATCAGTAAGCGAAGGTAAATATAATGTTTGGATTAGGAGAAGATAACTATCGTACGCAAACGATTAACGGCTCGCTTTGCGCAGGTGCGGATCTCCTGTTCAACTGCCGTGGGACTGCACCGCCAGAAGTTCCATAACAGATAAGACGAGGATGCGCGGTTTCAACGGACAATGCGTAACAGATAACGCTTCGGATGTTATCTGTTGTGTTTAAAAATGTTACGCATAATAAGCGTTACCATCGGGAAGAACCGAAAAACCGCCAAAAAGTATCTGCTGAGTTTTCCGACATCATGACGATAAGGAATAAAGTTAGTAGATGTTTTTTGGCTCTTCCTAACAAAGCTTGTCATGCATAACATTTTCAAATACAAGTACTGTTGAAACTGCGCATCCTAGTGTTTTCTACTATGAAACTTCTGACAGTGTGGACTCTGGGAGTGCGAATGTAAGAACTGCATCATTCGTTCTGTCAACTGGTGACCGCCTTGCGAGGATTCGAAATCGACGTCCATTCGTTCAAAGTATAACCCTTCATGGGCAACGGTAACCTAAACCACTTAAAGGACACCTAATGAAACCATACTTGAACACACCATGGAAAATGCATTTACAGACATGGCCACGGAGAGCATTCTTCTCCTGAGCGTGACGTTTTCAAAATAGGGATGTTCGCTTCTGGAGGTTTGCACATGCAGACTCGGAAGACAAAAAACGCAATTCATTCAAATCTTGTACAGCGCTGGCCGGATCGTATTGGGATTTCTTCTAGATATACGTTTGGGCTTAACTGGTTAAAACATATTCCAGAAGAAGGGTTGATTGGAGATATTTGTTCATTTCTAAAGTTGTTCGGTATTGAAATAAGGACAGATGCAAAATGGAGCAAAAATCATAGCTTGAAAACACTATTTCGTATTTGGATTGGCTTTTCTGCAGGCAATGTTAACGGAAGTCATACAGATAGGGATGATACTTGGTACTCTCCATTCAGGTGTCCTTTAAGAGCATACGTACGCTATTCTCGTGTTGAATTTATTAGGCCGCTGCATTCACAGCGGCAAGATTTGCCCGTTTAGTAGTACTTTTCCGGGTTACAAAATACATTGAGCACTGTCTGAAGCCGACACCCCGTTTACTTGGCAGGCCAGATATAAGAAAAGATACGGTTCTTCCGCCATGGATTTGTGAACGACTTAGGGGAACTCTGTCACGACAACTTTAGTATCATGCAATATCCAATTTAAAAGGCTACAAAAGAAATGGAAGAGATTTTGAATATTTAAGGATTGCAGTTACATTCCCCTCTTTTATGTACGAAACGTCGTGCTTCCATACCGTAAATCGTGTCAATGTGCTTTCAGTCCCTTTCATACCGTAGGGACAGCAAAGCCTATCCATGGGTGTCCAAAAGGGGAGGAAATAAAAACAGTCTGACATTCAGTGACCTGTCATGTTTTTCTAAGTCAGTTGCATAGTAGTATAGTTAAGAACTGAACGATTCAAGTTAAGGAACTCCTAGTGGGAAAAAGAGAGGGGGATCATATATTTTTTCTTAAATATCGCGACAAACCATGATTTCTGAGGTACATGTAAACAAATTTCATCAGATGTAGGCCAAGAATGAAGCAAGTCTATCTAGACAAATCTCCAGGAGTCGGCTCAAAATACATTCTGAATGCCGTTCCCGACGCTGTTGAAGAATTAGACGTGTCCAGGCCGCCATTTCTTACTAAAAGCAGTTAGCACAAACGAATATTCACGTCAGACTGTGGTACCCGAGCTAAGAACCCATGGAAAAATCCGTAACTAGTCCGTTGCTAAGGCCTGATCGTGGTATAGGCCATCTTGGCACGAATATCCCTCACACCATCAAGCTCCTTGACAAACTACCTTCAGCGCAACGTTATACAGAACATGACAAATGCATATATTTGATACATTTATTTCAAATGTGGTTGTATGTACACCCTAGTTGTATAAACCTCGAAGACATGCTTGTATTTTTGAAAAATTACTTCCTGAAAGAAAAAAAAATCGCTTATCACGCAAATCACCACTCATACTAATGGAAAATAAACCTTACTCCGTTAAGAAACACAAAATTAAGGTCCCCTTCCCTCGTTGTCCCCTCCCTTCGTCCATTAATTGATATTAAGAACTACAAGGGCCCTCGGATAATTGTGAAAAGAAGTGAAAGTCGCGAGCATCTCGACGAATTTATAAACTTCATCCCCCCCCCCCCCTAAAAGAAAACAAAATTAAGAAAAATGCGTACATTTCGCTACTTATCGGCGTCTGCAGGTATCAAAGGTAGCGTTCCAGTGAGTTACTACAAGTTATGACAATAAAACGAGGGGCGAGCGCCATATTGTGGTAGTTATAAGGCTCCGTGGAACGAAAATAATAACAATGCGAACATAAACCATCACTCGTATGGGAGTTCCGGCAGAACCGGTAGTTGTTTTCACTTATGAAGCTCGCGACCATTTGTAATGATCGTAAGTCGTAACAGTCATAGAACGAAAATAATAACAATAATAGGAACGATCGTAACTAATAGTAAGTGGCTGGAACGCTACCAAAGGCTTCCTGTGCTTGGATTTCATCCTTACATTTCCGGTGCTGACGGGTGTTCAGGTATTCCCTGTCTGATTTCTTGCATTTCCATCATATAGTGGAGAATTCCCTACGGAGAATGTAACGGTGCGGAAAATCCTTGCAGGAATTCCACTCTGCGACAGCCTCTCGATCTCAATCAAATCTTCAAATAATTCTCCTAAAAAGCTGGTGGCAGCCAAAACTCGCCTTTTCCTACCTGTATTTCAGTGGCTGAATCAGCTATACACAAATCCTCAATTTCTGGGCATGGTGCTCTAACATCAGAGCATGGTCGACCGTATAATCACCGGTGGTGATGCGCTGGGGCACCATGCCTGCAGCGAGGGCACGGTACCCCCATAGACATCTGTTTGAAAAAGCAAATTTCCATTTCAGATTCTCAGTTCAACAGATTTGTATGGGGGTAACATGCCCCGAATTCGAAGATTTGTATATGACTGAGCTGAATCCCTTGTCAGATCCCAGAAACGTAAAAAAGTGTTGCCCACTTCGAACATGAACAGAGTAATGCTTGGCAGGAGGAGCTTATCAGCTCGCTTTCGTGGACTATCTGAAGTGCTCAATTCCCACAGTATCTTGAAACAAATGGACAGCTTTCAGGCACCGCAAAAAAAGAAACAAAAAGTTGTTCGCATAAAATGAGAAGAAAGCACGTGTACCCCTGCACAATCACAACGAAAGCAAAATAACGCTTTCAAAAGAGAGATCACTTGGCATCATCACACACCGAGCCACATTAAATCACTAGATGGCTCTCTCAATGAACTTAAGTAGTGCGCTGCTCACGAAAACCGGATTCGCCTATCGCTTACAGTATAAACAACTTGGGAGTCCAATGAATATTCTGCTCTGCGCAGAAATCGTCCGTAATCGGCACACAGTTAAAATAGCCGAAGAACTTCAGAACAGTATCGTTCTCAATCGGCCAAATATAGAACCCGATTATGAGTAAAGCGAGCAGACCGACATAGAGCAGTAGTGACACAATTATGAGGCTCACTTTAATCTTCCGTTCATAGTCTCCGATTGATATAAAAGGCAATAAGGAGAACGAGAGAAGGAAACCCGAGAGAAAGCCGAAAAAATGGGCGTAGTTGTCAATCATAGGCACAAGGCCTAGAATGAAGAGAGCAAGAATTGTCAGTAATGGAAGCCGTATGGCCTGCCAAGGCCTCTTGTAGAGGTGCCAGGCATGTATCACTTCAACGAGATGAGCTGCCAGGATTCCAAATTGTGCGCCAGCTGGGCCAACCTATAAATGACAAGGTTTAGCACGTTCCAACGCTCTATACCATATTTTCTTTTTCTTTAGCTCTGAGCTCAGAAATCCAAGTTCTGTCAACTTTTGAGCTAACTTTCGGCAAAGTGCGAAGTTTCTTTGCCAGAAAAAGAGCTTGAAGTCCAAAAAGTTCGAAAAATAGTTCTTTAAATTAATCCTGAGGTTAAAGGTGTTATGCGCAGTTCATTTTCGAGTTTTCTGTGCACCCGATTCGAGAATGGGCGAAGGAAGATTTGGACCCAACAACCGAGCTCCGGTACTCTTCCACAGGCAGTGACTCATCGTTAAACGTGTAACTGTTCTCGTAATCTTTAATCACTTTGTAAGTTGGGATGTGTTGTCAATACAAAAACAAATCCAGACGATGTTCATCATTTCCCAAAGTCCGTACTAGAATTATTTCTTGTGTGTTATGTTCATCGGCTTCCTGTCTGTGACGTCGCGTTTTTATTAAGAAATGACGACATCTAATCCTAACGAGCCCATGGACCGATTTTCAGAAAACTTAAGGAATTCTTAAACACGTCTTATTTTCAGAACCAAGCTAAGGCGCTGTGGTGGATTTTGGGTGCTATTTCGTAAAGATGGACTATTATATATACAAGAGATTTCGGACCTTCGCTGTCTACAAGACTTTTAAATCGGATACGACATTTGGTTGGCCATTAATAATTGTCTATCGTTAGATAACAAACGTGACTTGTATTCTTAATTCGGAGAATATAATATACGTAAAAGAATTCCCATTTCCCCTTGGAGATTTGGATTTTGGTTAAGCATCCTGGATGCTGGGGTTTTGAATATCCGCCGTGTAACAGGAAGTTGTGTGCAAAATGACAGGAAACTGTGATAACGGAGAAGCAAGAAAAGAACAGCCTCTTTGAGAGATTCGACGGGGAGAGAGATTGGAGAAGTGCCTAGCCAAACAAGTTGGAGTATATACTGTAACCGACAGATTAATATAGTAAGTTAAATCGAACCACCAAACGAAAGACCACTATCCTGTACGAGTTGAGTAATTTCCCCACCGCTCGACGCTGCTAAGTTTCGTCAGCCTAAGAGATTCGGACCTAAGAGACACGGGAATAGCGTATGTATGCTCTTAAAGGACACCTGAATGAAGAGTACCAAGTATCATCCCTATCTGTATGACTTCCGTTAACATTGCCTGCAGAAAAGCCAATCCAAATACAAAATAGTGTTTCCAAGCTATGATTTTTGCTCCATTTTGCATCTGTCCTTATTTCAATACCGAACAACTTTAGAAATGAACAAATGTCTCCAATCAACCCTTCTTTTGGAATATATTTTAACCAGTTAAACCCAAACGTAT
This sequence comes from Branchinecta lynchi, assembly GCA_023053575.1. Taxonomy (NCBI): domain Eukaryota; kingdom Metazoa; phylum Arthropoda; class Branchiopoda; order Anostraca; family Branchinectidae; genus Branchinecta; species Branchinecta lynchi. The sequence continues at coordinate 13,662,771 of JAKZAP010000005.1, forward strand.
ATCTAGAAGAAATTCCAATACGATCCGGCCAGCGCTGTACAAGATCTGAATGAAAATTGCGCTTTTTTGTCTTCGAGTCTGCATGTCCAAACCTCCAGAAGCGAACATCTCTATTTTGAAAACGTCACGCTCAGGATAAGAATGCTCTCCGTGGCCATGTTCTGTAAATGCATTCTCCATGGTGTGTTCAAGTATGCTTTCATTGTTCAGGTGTCCTTTAACACTTATTTAAAGTGGAACATTACGTTAGGTTGTCTTGATATGATCTGCGGCATCTATATACACTCTATGTGGTATCGATTTATGATTTATGCCGACTGTATAATACTGCTTATTATCCTATGACGGTGTCGAAGGTACGTGCCTCTAGCCGGCTCCCATTAAGAAACTCCTCTGACTCAGCAGCAGCAGGCTTATGCCTGCTACCACTTGAAAAAGAAACGCAGGAAGGGCTAAGCTGTAAACGTCATTCGATTGCGACTGGATAGTCATCACTTATACTGCAGCTCTCACCCTGAAACCAACATCCTTTCGTCGGTCGATTGTTCCATTCTATCCAGTTTACTCAGATCCCTCTCGGATAGAAACTCTTTTCGAGACATCTTCAGCAGGCAAGTTCAGAATTGCTGTTTACCGAGCGCGGACTAGAGCTTGGGCAAACAGGGGCGGAGTAGTCCATGCCTATGAAGCTATGCACTGGCTTATGACAGCTTCAGAAGGAGACGCGTGACTAAACAAGGAAGCGGACCTTTGTTTTACTTTTTATCTGAGCAGTTTAGATAATGCAGCCGATTACTTTACTCATATTCCGGAACCAAGAGACACGCTATCTTTACTTCCAGCTCTTTTACCAATTTGGTTTGGGCTTTGATGCCCGGTTTAGCACTGGGTGTGGGGATTGTGGCACTCAGCAGATTACTGCCAAGAAGCGACAAAGAGCTACCATCTTCACACAATAGATGCGTTCGTTTCGTTGCACTCCGGGCTGTTTCTGGTCGTTTCTCACCAGTGTCCGATTCTTCTTCTATAATTTGCTAATCTGTCTCACCGGTGTCAAAAAGATTCTTATTTCGGTTGGCCTACTATTACTCTAAACCGAGTATTACACTTTACGGGAGCCAAAATATAAGCTGTGTTTATTACCAGCCCTTGCACTATTCCGAACTGCCCTGTCAGAAGTTTTATCACCGATAACACGAGGATGCGCTGTTTCAACAGATGCGTAACAGATAACACTTTGGATGTTATCTGTTGTGTTTGAAAATATTATGTATGAGACGTTACGCATAACAAGCTTCGTTAGGAAGAGCCAAAATAGCATCTACTGACTTTATTCCTTATCGTCATGATGTCGGAAAACTCAGCAGATACTTTTGGTTTTTTTTTCGGTTCTTCCTGATGGTAACGCTTATTATGCATAACCTTTTGAAACACAATAGATAAAACCCGAAGTGTCATCTGATAGGCATTATCTGTTGAAATCGCACATCCTCGTGTTATCTATTATGAAACTTCTGACAGTGCAAGACTTTCTCACTGTGATCACTAAAACGCACTTTTGACCTACTATGACAGTACTTACCTCGGCCTTATTTGGGATGAAAATAGCTGAAGCTAAATTTCCCGTAATGCCAGAGCCGAAGTAAATTAGCCCAACTCGAAGCGGGCCGCTTAACCGCTCCAAGTCACGCATTATGATAAACTGAAACGCCACCGACAGAAGCAAATGAATGATCCTGTAAAGGAATAAATTTGGTTAAAAAAGAAAATGAGAGAATCCGAGACATATTCACAGAAAAGAGATCCGTACGTCAATTTTAACATATAAAATGACAAGTAAGAATATTTAAACGTTATATGTATATTTTAGTTTTGACTATCCAGACGGCAGTCATTCGCAACGCGGTCTGGGCAGGTATTCTTGCTAATATTCTTACTTCCATCATTTCCACACGGAAAATTACACAGTTCCAACAGATCGAAAATGATCGTAGTAAGAACACCGAGCCAGGAATTTCAGTCACAAATGATGGAAATCGGGGTCCTACGCACATGGCTTTATCCGGGACAACTTTTGTTCGGACTTTTGCTAAAAGCTCGCGTGGTAAGAAATGAAACGGGCACGTGTCTATCCTACGGACATTGCGTATGTCTGTTAGTAAACCACTAAAGTTTCGATACCAAAGTTCGAAAATCTTTTCCTTCCCCTCGACTGAAATAAAAAAAAAAACACCCCACCCCGCTTAACCAAACACAATCAAGTCAAGAACAATCCAATGTTATCTTGATGCTGTGTTAAAAAACCGTTGTCTAACGAATAGATTGTGAGGTGATTTCAACGCAGTTCACAGAAACTGGTGAGAGAGTTCAAAAGTCTTATCTAGAGTCGGAATAATTTACTTCACGCCGCGTTATGATCATGGTTTGATGTCATACACTGAAGTAGTATCTAAGCTACGGCAGGTTTTCGCCTCAACAAGCTTCTGTCACGACTAAACTGAATGTACGCCCTGTGATTGTCTACAACTGCTTTAGATCGATTCGTAGTTCTGCATTCACAATGCTGTCAGGAAGATGATTCCAAAGGTCCAGTAGACGGTTTTTGAAAATCCGTCTTCCTGTCTTTAAAAAAGCTTCACCACCAAGTTTCCAACTTTTCCCACTAGAACTATTGCAGTTAAAGACGAGGATATGTCTTCTCTGATGTTGTAAGAACAGCTTTGACATCCCGTGAAGGTTTCAAAGACGGATGAATCTATCTATATTTACAATCTCAGCTCGCACAGAACGCGGATACTCTTGATGACTAACTCTTCTCGCCGATCCAAAATCACCCTGTACCTAGCGGAAGAGCCGGAAGCGGTATCACAGCTGCTCTCAAACATCGCCGTGATTGGTTAACACAGGATTGAGTTGTTGAGTTTGAGTCGTTAGGGCTACGTTTTCTCGTTCTGCCAAAGAATCATTGGCGTGTTTTGGACTGAGTCATATAAAGCAGTCACGTTAGCATGGGTGAGCTTGCTGCCCCCTAGTGCAAGTGACCAAGGACCGCGTCGCTCGTACTTTACCTAGCAAAATAATCTATCGAAAATTCCTCATATGTCACTTTTGAAAAGAGTGCTACTGTCGAAGAGCACTATTTGCTGAAAGATCTATAACGAACTATTACAAATCGGGAGGTTCCGGATGCTCGAAGAACTATGAAATCCGGAAACCCGCCTGAAAAGGTGTTTACTGATCTAGACTTAACTTACCCTGCGTGTATGAACAAAGAAATGAAGACTCGATAAAACTGGTCCGGATAGTCAGGGTTTAAGAATGGAATCATCCCGCAGACATCGCCCATACAGTCCACCTAAAATAAGAAGAGCTGTAAGCTCATATGGCGCTTGCAAGGATAGGTAGTAGCTACGGTTATCAGCTAAGATTCGCGCTGTCTTAAAGTACAAACGATTATGGGCTCTTCTAATTCATCAAAACTGTATGATTTAGTCAAAAATATGTTACGCACTTTGAGGTTATAATGCCCACTTTAAGGTGGTTGGGAATTCATTTTGTAAGCAAAAGCACTGAGGCAAACATCATGTGCCCTTGGGGATGATGACAGTGTACCATTTGCTCGAGAGTATTTTTGCAATTTGCGGCTATGACGCGCACTTTAACAGGGACTACATATTCTTATGCAAACAAAAACCTTGAGGCAAAAATTAGCATAGGCTTTTAGTAATCAGGAGAATGTATCTTTGTGTCAAATGTATATTTTCACTTTGCAGTTAAGATGCGGACTTTAAGATGCAATACTTTAAGCAAAAATGGTCGTGGGCCATTGTGGATCTTAGAAATGTATCGTTTCTTACTAAAAGTGCATTTTTTCATTTTGTGGTTAAGACTGGCGCTTTAAGTAGGTTAGGAATTCATTTGTAAGAACAACCCTTGACGCAAAAATAATTATGGGGGCCCTTGGGAATCAGGAAAATGTAACTTTTGGTCAAAAATATTTTTCTCACTTTGCAGTTAAGATATGCACTTTAAGGCGGTTAAGAATTTATTTGTAAGCACATACTTGGGGTAAAAAATGGTCATGGGCCCTTGGGTATTATGAAAGTGTATCGTTAGATCAGAAACACGTCATCTTGTCATTATCAAGTTTCCTTCGGATCCGACCACCTTTCGAAAGTTATGCATGTCACAACATTCCGGATTCCAATTCCCTCCATCTCCCCAAGACAGACGGATCGAAGAAATGACTGTTTCAACGTCAATTTGACCGATCCCTAATAAACCTAGTGATTTTCATCGTCCTGGTGCATCTGGAAGTAACTCAGCTCGCGATCGCCGGAATTATGCGAAATCCCCTCCAACTCATCCACAGTGCGACTATCTGGTTCGTTACTGCCAAAACTGTATCTACACTTGTCCTTGTTCTATTCACCAAGTTTCATTCCGATCCCTCCTCTCTAAGCCTGTCCCGAGGTCCCGGTTTCATCGCCCTAGTACATCTGGAAGTATCTTAACTAAGGATCACCGGAATTCCGGACCCCCCTCCAACTCCCCCCACAGTGCCCGGATCCGGTCCGGTTCTATCAAGGATGTATACAGAGCTTGTTTTTTTTTGTTCTTCCCACCAAATTTCATCCCGATCCTACACTTCGAGCGTGTCACACAGTTTTGCAGTTCGCCCCTCCAACTCCCCCAAAAGTCGCCGGATCCGCTCCAACTTGAAGTGACATCCGAAAAACGAAGTCTTTCCAAGATTAAGTGTCATTAAGATCCGATCCCCCGTTGAAAAGTTACAAATAGCTCAACCGGCTTCCCCCTTCCTTCACTCCCCCCCCAACGATAGTCGGATTCGGAAGTGGTAATTTTCAAGCTAGTTTGGTCGGGTCCCTAATTCGCCTGTCAAGTTTCGACGTCCTAGCACATTTGGAAGTACCCTAACTTGCGATCACCGTACAAGCGACCGACGGAAAAGTGATCGATATATGGCACTTGTCCGGAAGGCAAGTGCCAGAAAGATCTCCCGTTATTTAACAAACAGAAAAAAGAACACGCAAGACGATACGATTTTTCCGGCGTTTCGCTTGTTTCAGCATTTTTTCAGATTTCATTTTCTATTCCGAAGACAGTGCAAAACTTCCATTATTCGGGAAGCAGATTGCAATTTTCTACTCATCAAGTTCTGGATCTAATTTACTGCAGTCTATCTGTCACAAGTCTTGATAATGAGACAATGGGAGACTTTCAGAAACTCGCCGGCTTGGAAGCGCTGAACTCGAATATAGTGAACTGTGGGCATACCCAATCTCTGGCAGTAGCCTGAGTGTATAATTAAGCGTTTTATCTTCTTTTCATTTTACGGCACTCAAATCTCTCCTTCCCGCGTAAAAGAAAGAACGTCTCTAGATGGCGGGATCCTTGATCTACCAGCCTAAAACTTCTTTTCCTATCGAAAGTATTCTATGTGCGGCACTAGCCTTGAAGCTACCAAGAACAGTTCATGTACATTAACCTCGGACCACTGCGCCAACGACGGCACTATAACATACACACAGCGGATAGTAGGCGCTGTAACAAGGTGATGAGGAACTTGAGAGATCCTTTGTCGCCATCTGGAGTTATATTGATCAGACATTAGCTGCGTTCTTTGTCACGTGAGTTCTAACCGGTGGTCTCCGGTTTTTCTTATAAGCCGTTTTTGCATCCATAGGTGACTACTCACCAGTCTCATAATCCGTTTATAAACCAACCGGTTTCCGGTTTTACCTCACCGGTGCGGACTAACCTGCTCGGGAGCCGGGCTTCAGCGAGGAGTTAGCAACTTTTCGTCAACTCACCGGTGAACCAAAAAACGCGTTATAAGAAAAGAAATAGACACTGGTGAAAAACACCAGAGACAGCCCGGAGTGCAACGAACGCAGCTATTAGTGTGACGGAGGACAGAACAGGTTAATTATTGAATCTGACTCCGCTTTTGTGCATAAACCTTGCTTTGTATACTTTTATAAAGCCTTTGTGAAAGTATTCTTATTTACGTCAAAAACTCACCTGAGAACAAAGAGTTGCATCGCTGTGAAACCGACCATTCAAGAACACGCAATGTTCCCTGGTGAGTATCTTGCATTCCCCCAGAATCCCTATGCAGCAAGGCCGACCAATGAGCTCGCAATTCATGTGGTTCACATTATCCTTCCGTATTTCCATATGCGACGTCACCGCACTGCTGAGCCGTTTCCGACATTTCGGCCATTTTGTTATGTCATCCGGCCATTCGTAAGGAGCTATGGAGGCCGGCTCACGGCAAAAACTGGAAGGAAAAAAGTTCATTAGAGTTCAAAAATCTACTGAATCAAGAAAAGGATCATCTAGGCTGAATGTGCCCACAAGGGCCCTTTTGTGATAATTTTTCAAATTCTCCCAATATCCTCGATGGGCAGATTCGATTTATCTTCGATTTGCCAATGCCTCCCGGGGTCACGCTACAAGCCAACAAAACACACGAGAATAACGAGACCTAAGTTGCGTTTCTTTGGATTCACTTCTATTTCGTCAAAGTTTGTAGTTTGGCTCTTGTTTTGTCTTGCCTGCGTTTTATTGGGTTCTTGTTTCCGAAAAGTCAAACTACGTCTGCGAAGTAGTTTGTAGTTTCAGCCCCACAGTTTCAGGTTCAAAACTACAGCAAATGGAATGGAAAAATAAAACTGAATTTAAGGGAAACTCGCCGAAACTCTCCTCCAACGCAAACTCTACTCAGACAATCCAGCTATACGCACCAACGCTAACCTCAGGAAACATGCCATTACGACGCGCGCGGATAAAGGATTCTGATCTGAATCGACGTCGCAAAATTAAAATTACGTCGTCTTATCAACTTTTCTGAAACCCCTGTCAGTCAAATTTTGCGCAAATTGTGCCGCAGTTCTACTTTGTCGACAAATCCAGACAAATTTGTGTGTTTATCTCATGTTCAATGAAGAGGGAGCAGCGGCGTCACGTATAGGAGGGGGGAGGGGGGGGGGGAGCGCCGCGATTTTTCTTCAAAACAATCGATTTTTTTCTTCAAAACAGTCGGTTATTCGTGACAATTTTTTCTTAAAACAGTCGATTTTTGGTCAAAACAGCCGTTTTTCTGCAAATAACAGTCGGTAAAATGACCAGCCAGTCGGTAAATACCTCGCCCCCCCCCCCCCCCCCCCCCCCCAAAAAAAAAAAACACTGTGGCTAGTAACGCCTCTGAGAGGGAGTCGCGGAAGCCAAGTTTGATTCTCAGTTCACAATGCTTTCCTAATTAACTTTATCTAAGAGTTCTGAAATAGCACCGACCCTACTTTTCCCAGCCACACCCCCACTCGATTTGCCATTTGGCTGTTGCGTGGATTATTGCCTCGTCATTGCACGCACGTACAGAAATAAAAGCCCCGAAGTGACGCTTACTCACGCTAAGGAAATAAACTAGACCAAAAATGGAATAAATTAATGTACACGAAGCTCAGATCCTCTATTCAGGCAGTTGCTGATTTGTTCAGCTTAAAGCACCCCGCTACAGGTCTTCGTCCTAAAAATATTAATCTTATCTTTTACACTCCTATCGCTTTTCTGTTCAGAAGAGCAAACTCTTGCCAGTGGCCTTCACTGACGTCTACATAGAAAATAACTCATTTTTGTTAAATCATAGTTTCACATTCAGTCATGTTCCACCTTTCTTACCGTAGTAACTATGCATGACGTCAGGGCTTCTGGCTTCTTGGCGTCAAGGATAGAACGAATTTTCCCTGAGGAGTCCTCGGGGAACGGCGAGAATATGCCTTAGGATTCTTGTTATTTATTAATTACCAATAGATTGCCACAGTTTTCTTCTGTTTATTTTAAACTATATTAACTTTACCAATTAGATTTTTTGTTTCCACGGTAACATCAAGTTCAAACGTTCAAGAACAAAACTAGGGCAGTAAAAAAGAAAAGGGATATCTAAGCTGTGTAACCGGCTTACGGTTGCTCCCCACTGATACTGAATGACTTACCTAGGGTCCTGACCGCAAACTGAACCGGATATTCTTCCGCCTGGACCTGTTTTGCTTGACGCCCACTTCTGATAGGACGAAAACAGAGGCTGAAAAAGAAAAAAAAACTAAAGGCTAAGACAATGAACATGGCACCGTGGAACAAAAATACCCTGAAGACAGATCTCAGCGTAATGTGAGCTTAAAGGACCCCTCGCACTATTTTAAAATATTTGAATACTTTAAAACTAGGCTGTGCTTTCAATAAATAACCCACGGTTGTTGCTGTTTTAAGCCTTTCCCGAGACCTATTGACTTGTAGCGAAAACAGGGAAACAATTTACATAACCGGTTTTTCTGATGGAAAACTTCTCGCAGACAACCGTCGACAGCGTGATACAAATCGAAGTTAGCAAAAGAAGGCAAGTGAGAAAATCAGCCTGGTTTTGTTAGACCCTTTAGAATATACCCTACGAAACTGGGGTCTCCGGGTTCAGAAATATATATGGAAGTAGGTTGCGTTAGTATTATAGGTAAGACAGGTCCTTTAAGTACCTCGTGCGTTTTGCGTCAAGACAGTAGTAGCGTCCCCACGCTACTATTTCTTACCAGACACTTTGCCTTAAAGGCTTTTGAGGTGGTGAAACAATATTACGGCGCAATCTGCGTGATCAGACAGCATGGCAGGGCTATGAAGGCCGGCAGGCGTTCATGTTTGGGCCATGTGAATCGATGTGAATTACGTCTGAAAAGCATGCAAGAGGCAAGATAATTTCTTTTCCATCCACAAACGGACCTGAAATGTCCCGAGCAAGGTTGTGATTAGACATTCAGGCAAGAAAAGTTACAGGGAAACTCCACTTCAAGATTCATATGCAGATCCAAACCAAAGAAGGGCCAAACCGACCGGTGCAACAGTGCCGGGTAAACTACGGAAACGGATAGTTTGAAGGTCGACAGTCAGTAACACAAAATCTATTCACAGAATGGTAAAATCACAAAACATGTGGGTTGACATGCTATTCATTCCGGGCACAAAAGCACACTTACCACGATCCGATTCCGAAATGAAGAAGAATCGCAAGAAAAGAAAGATAATGTTAGAAGGGAACTAAGCGTCACAGATAAGTCTATTTATATTCTCCAGAGTCGCAGAATGCTTGTTTTTCCGAAAAACGGTTTTCCACACAACCTTACTCGGGACAACTCTCCCCCTGGGCATCTGTTAGAGATGACTGAATTTCTGTCTACGCAGGGATACGAGGGGAGGTATTTTCGACCCCATGAAAAAAAGTACACTTGAAGAAACGTCCCAAAGCCCAGACTTCGTAGTAGTAGCATTAAATTTGGGGACGCAGTATTAAAGTCAGAAAAAAAAACGATGTGGGACCAGTGGTTTCAGATGTGGACCGTTTCTCCCCATTTTACAATGTGCAATAGCACGATACGCGAACACTCGTCAGGAGCATAATGCGCACGGAAAATAGTGACTAGTTGTGTCTACTGAAATAAATAGTGACTATTTGTGTCTATTGTCTATGAAAATTTGACGATTTATGGTTTATGGAAGAAGGTGATACAGTCTCGAAGTCCTTTCCTGTGCAACTCGATCACTCCTAACTAAGCATTAGCAATTATAGGTCGTTTACGGGAGTCAGCTCGATACTGCAAACAATCAGTCAACAAGCATACCTCGCACTAAAGCATACCCATTTACTATTCATGTTCCAGTATTCAAAACTAATTGAATACTGCTGAACCAGGTTCTGCCTTTACCAAATTACCCACGGCGATGGATGTTTAAGCCTTTCCCGGGCCCACTGACTTCTAGCAAAAACTCTACAAAATTTGGATAACAGGTTTTACGCATCAATAGCATGATACGCGAACAATCTTCAGGAGCATAATGCGCACGGAAAATAAGGAATCGTGGCGAGTGCAAAGGTTACTGAGGTGTCGTTAGCGGATTTAGAATGTAACATATGAAATTTGGATCTTCGGCTTTAAGAATTAATGAAGGCAATAATGGAAGTAGGTTGCATTGGCAGTATAGGTACGACGAGTCCTTTAAACATAGCACAAATACGAGACTATTCCGAAGACAGGCTACTCTTAGACCATTTTATAATTAGTGAAGTTTGTTTTAGCCAGCGATATTATATGTGGAATCTTTGTCATGTGCATCTTTATCCACCCACGCTGCCTTTTTTCGAGGACGTTCTGCTAGCGGTTGATTTGGGAGCAGATGGTCTGCAAACAACCCCTTTTCACGCCTCACGTTGCAGCCCTAAATAAGGGCTACGAAGCCCACGAGTGAAATCGAGATGTGCCTTGACATAAGGACTACAAAAGTTGGTCACAATATCCCAAGTCGTTTTTGCGAGATATAGTGCTTACACATGACAAACGGAAAGCCAACTTGAAGTTTCACGTCAATGACGTTTAGGGATACCCAACCGAAAAGGAATCTGACTGTTTTGACTAATGACCTCTCCAATAGGACCTTCCGCCTCGATCACGACTGACCAAATGTGGTTTCCCACGCCACACGATCGCTCTTTTCTTTATTTCCCAGAAAAACAGAAGGTTCTTAATGACTCAAGGAAACAAGAAACGAAATGGTCACATTTTACCGAAAAGCACACAGGACACATCCACTGTGGGAAAAGTGCAATTTATGTCGCATACAGGGGTTAGTCACGAAAGAACGGTATTCCCCCTCTGCTGAGCCTAAGAATTATAATTATTGTATTTATTTGTTTATAAATAGAAAATTTGGATTAGCGAAAGGTTCTCTCAACGGTTCTTGTGTTCCTCAATGGCTGTTCTTGGTTCTCAAAGGTTCTTCTATTATTGTAATCTTTCTCTTTCTAAGAAATGTCTATAACGGAGGTCGGATGCTAACGATGAAGTGTAGTTGAGTGACGGGCATCTGACGTGAAAGCCCGATATGTACGGCTTACGCCTTACAGATCTGGAGTGGATCCAGACACTTCGGGTGGTCGGGGGGAGTTGGAGGGGGTCCCCGTCGCACGCTTGAAGTGTGATCAGGGTAGAACTTTGTTGGCAGTATGATCATACCCTAGATGTTTAATTGTGAACCGAGAGCAACACTTTGATTTTGTCGTGTTTTTTCTTTCTTTGTCTAGTACCCCGATTTTAAGGGTCTAACCTCTGCGGTTTGTACGGAAAGTGCGTACCTTAGGTCGGATTGATGAAATATGACATTACATTTTGGAAAGCTTCGTAGCACTCTTGCCTGGGGCAAAAAAGGATGGTTTTTGCTTCTCCTTGAGCCACAGCCTACGGTGTGTGAAGTAAAGTGGAGTTGTATAGACTATGTCAGAGATGACTGTCTTTAAGTTATGCAGCCAAGCTTTCGTTTCATCAAACCATGTTTCTGCTTTCGAGTGGAAAGGTCCGTTCAGCAGGCAGACACATGTTTCAAATTGAAGATGAAATAAAATCAAGAAGTGCTAAATATGTGCGGCAGTTTCTCGGCCCCACAGCCAATATATCTTCTTTGAGTGATAAAAAGAAAACTTTACAGAAACAAAAAAGTGGCATTTTCCGACGGGTCTGAAAGTGCTGCCATCTATTGTTTCTACCCATTTCTGTTCGTGATTTCTGCTAAGTTTATCATTCCATTTTGGCAACTAGGAATTGAGGAAGAGAAATGATATCAGATGTGCCTCTTGAACTTTAAAAGTTCTCCCATTGCTAAAGAAATTAGAACTCATCCGTTGCTCAACTTTCGATCTAGCACAGGCAACAGCTTTCAACGGCAATCGATAGGCCTTGATGAGTTGATCAAAGCATATATCATCTGTTTTTTCGTAAAAATTCCGTCCTTCGCATCGGTTGACAACTTCAGTAGTAAGGTACACACTGAACCAAAAATAGGCCAAGGATTGTGGGACATGTAGGGTACTTGTAAACAACAATCGGATGTTAGACCATAATGATCTTCGGCGATGAGGGGCTAGCAATTTGTGCAAATTCGTGCATACTTTATTTGATCTCTATAAATCTGAGGTAAAAAAATTATTTTGAATGGTCTATCAATGAAACTTAGAATCAAGTCGTTCCGTAACGGATACAAATGATAATGTGAAACAATAACTTAGTTTCCCAGTAATTATAGAGTGGTATCTATGGTATTTTGATCCTGAAAAGTTACAGATAGCTTTACATACCAACTAGGTTATATAAGATAATGTTCCAAGCTTTCATTCGTCAAGATGTACGATTGAAAAGGATGAAATTCAACTGTCTGCAAAGTCAATTTTGTCCCTTCTTTCGACATTCTGTTGTTATTATTTTTTCAACGTTGAGGGATAGCCTTTGATCATGTCAAAGTTTCGAGGGGTTGACAACTTCACTGTAGGGTACACACTAAAAATAAATAAATAGGCGGAACTCAATTGTGAGACATATAAGGGACTTAGGAACTGAACGTTAGACCATAACCCTCTTCCGCGATGAGGGGTTTCCAACTTTTCCTAGTTTGTGCACCTATTTTGTTTCCGGGGTTTCTGATGATCAGAACAGTTTGGTTCGATATCTATCACGGGGATAGGACTTGTAAGTAAGAATCGGTTGCTAAAGTATTGTCGTTGTCGTTCCTAATGATAATGTAAAACAATGACATAGTTTCGCAACAATTCCATGGTATCTATGGTGCTGAAAAGTTACTGGGAGCTTTATAATACCAGCTAGGCTATACGAGATAATGTTCCAAGTCACCAGTCACGACGTCTAAGATCGAAAAGGATAAATTTCAACTGGCTGCAAAGTCAATTTAGTCCCTACTTCCGATATTCTGTTTATTTTTTGTTCAACGCTAAAGGATAGCCATGTGATGACAGATTGTGTCATTTTCAGAAAATTTTGAAAACCTTGATGGGTTGACAACGACAACACTTAACCGATGGCGAAGAAACAAAACCAAAGTGTTGCTTTGCTCTCGCAACACTTGTAGATCTAGTTTGCAAGACCAGATCCGGCGACAGGATAGTTGCAGTGGGAAGGGGTCAGGCGCGGAGGGGGGGGGGGGCATGCTATAATGCCTATGTCTGTAATTTACATATCTGGATCTTATTTGACCACTGAGGAGGGGGGGGGGATTGAGAGGGTCTCGAAAGGGTTATCCAACCTTGATAGCACGAACGTTAGCTACATACGCTAACCATCCTACAAATAGCATATGAGCTTTCAGCTCTTGTTTCTTTTTCCTTTTGTATCATTGCCATGGTCCCAGCTTTTTGCACTCAGAAACTATTAGTATTATTATTCGCATAGATGGTGGTGCGCTGATGACTTTACAACGACACGAAACTAGCCCAGGGAAATAGAAGGCGTTCTACGATATTTTTAAATGGAAAAAGGTTGGTCGTCCGGGATCGACTAAAAGCAGGAAAGGAAAGGCAAGAGAAAAGCAGGAAAGAATACTAAAATCAGGAAGGGCAAACTAAAACGAGGAAAGAATTACCAGGAATCGAGGATTCGAAAAACTTGCAAGCCTTTCCTCTGTTTAGTATCCCGTGAGGGGTCGGAAACTTACATTTGTAACAGTTCACCTTTTCCTCCTTTTAGTATTCGAAAAAACTGGAACGCTGTGCCGTGCTTTTCCTCAGTTTAGTTTCTCGTGAGGGGTCGGCAACTTACATTTGTAAAAGTTCACCTTTTCCTCCTTTTAGTACCTTGTCGGTAGGCAATCATGAGTCCAGCGAGGGGTCGGCAACTAAGATATTTCAAGTCCACCATTTCTTTCCTGGTTTTAGTAGCTTGTCACGGAGAGTACCAAAACGAGGAAAAGGTGAACTATAACAAATGGAAGTTGCCGACCCCTCAAAGGATATTAAACAAAGGAAAGGCTTGCCAGTTTTTCGAATCCTCGATTCCTGGTTATTCTTTCCTCGTTTTAGTTTGCCCTTCCTGGTTTTAGTATTCTTTCCTGCTTTTCTCTTGCCTTTCCTTTCCTGCTTTTAGTCGATCCCTGATCGTCCACTGTGGGGAAACTCGACGAACCTATTGGAATCTTTCACATAGAGCGTGTTCTACCCTTCTGACAATAGTAATTATTAGTAACTATTTTCGTTTCAACCTCGTGAGAAGTTACTACACTGACCGTTCCAACCTTCTCGAAATCGTAACTATTTGCCAGGGTCTTGAGCGGTATAAGCGAGGTAAGCGGTAACTATACGAACTCTGTGACGTGATTGTGAAGTGACATGGTTGGCACGAACACCCAGTGGCACGATATTTTGACGAAAATAGAAAAATACGTACCAGCCTTGACGTCAAGAAGCCAGTCATGCGTAGTAACTACGGTAACTAGGGTGGAACATCACCATAGACTACAACAACAATTTCGGGACATGTGAAAGGTCCTCATCGACATTCGACAATGACGAGGCTTTGTCGCGCGGGATAATTTCCCCTGCTTACTGGCAGCTTAATTTATCCCCCGGTTCAGACTTGTTTATCGACTAAAGTTCCGATTAAATTACTATTTGCTCCAGGGAAAAAATAACTTTCCCTCTTTCCGCTCGGTTCATCAGTTTGCCTCCCAACTTTCTATTTGCCTGGTGCTTAGCGTGCCCAGGATTCAAGAGTAGGGAAATACGAAGAATGTTAGTTAATAACGTTTGAGAAAGTTTTCTGCTGAGTCTTTTGGGAGAGGGGTACGAAACTCCATGAAAACTTTCTGTACTAGAAACTCATACTAAGAAAACAGACAGAAAAACAAATCTACTGAAACAAAGGGAAGTAAGTAAATGATTCACTTTCTTTCCACCGGACCTTACTCATATCCAAAGTCTGGCGACGCGAACTCAAATTTGCAACGCCCGATGTACAAATCTGAGAGACTGTCGGGTTTTAACGAAGAGGTTTTCAGCGAAATTCGGGAAATGTAATGAGTTAACCAAAAAACAACAAGACCAAAGCTTTCGATGGGATCCCAAAAATATAATATTTGATTCAGACAATTGCGTCTTGTAGATATCTGGTCTTCGCCAGACCCCTTGAACATTTGTACTATGAGAATTTAGAAACAGATTAATACCAATGGCTTGTCATCCAAGAAAACCAAGTTCAGGTATGAATTCAGCATGTGTGTTTACCCCTGACGTCATATCTATTTGAAAGATCGAAACTTCCTACATTACTTCTGCCAAATATCCGATTTCGGCCGGATTTCCGGTGAACTGCTTGTCCGGCAAAAAGCTAAAGCTCAAGACGAATTCAGCATATCTCCTTACCCCTATATCGAACCTCTAATCAACTAAAATTTACCGGTTTTGGCTGGATTTCAGGGGCACTATATGTCCGGATAGAAAATGATTGTCATATAAGTATTCAGCACGTTTTCTTACCATCAATCATCACTCTGTTCCGGAGAGCATTCGGGCGGCTGAGCACCTGGGGTTATTTAAAAATAAATTGAAAAAGTATTTGTTAGGCCAAGGTTCATAGTTTTTTCTTCTTGTTTTTCTTATTATTTTTCTTTTTTCTCATTATTATTATTAAATGAGTTGATGGTTATTATTTCTTTTTTCTCATTATTATTATTAATGAGTTGATGGTTATTATTTATTGTTTTAGTGCTTTTTTCTGGTATGTTTTGTTTCTAGTTAATTATTAGTTAGGATATGAGTTTTATGTACCTGCCCAACTGCAAGTGCTTTTTTGTACCTTTCTTGGGGCGGGTACTGGCAACATAGTTAAATGTATTTGGGTCGTAAAATAAACTGGACTGAACTGAAGTGAACTAAACTGAACATTTAATCAACTTCAAATAAAACTTTAACTTTTAACAAGTTTTCCGGTTTTGGCCGGACTCTGGGAGAATTACTTGTCTGGGTAGAAAATGATTGTCATACACGGATTCAGCGTGTCTTGTTACCCCTGAATCGAACATTAGACCAACTTCAAATAAAACTTTACTTTTAACAAATTTTCCGGTTTTGGCCGGATTACAGACGCACTAACTCCCCGGCGAGAAATAAGTTTCAGATATGGATTCAGCATGTCTTTTTATCCCTAGACTAATTGTCTTTTTAAAACATTTTTGTATGTCTCTTAATTTGAAACCTCCTCCCCCAACCCACCCCAACCCTAAATATGGGGATACAGGACACAGGACCGGGACAACTGGATCGGTTTCGGGCACTGTGGGGGGAGTTAGAGGGGGGGGGGGGGCTGGAACTCCGGTGATCACAAGTTAAGGTACTTCCAGATGTGCTAGGACGATGAAACTTGGCTTGAACATTAGAGACTTGACATGGTTGGCTTAGATATAGTCAGTTCCCTGATCCGACCATCGTGGGAGGAGTGGAGGGATAGGGGGAATCCTTAATCTTGAGGTATGTATAACTTCTGAACAGGTTATCGGTCTCAATAAATATTTGCAAAGACCTCGTGTTTCAAATGTCCTATTTTAAGTCCGGAAATGATCTGATGGATGTGGACGGAGGTGGAGGTGGTGGGGAGAACCGCGGGAATATTTTTAAACGCTAAGAGTAGAGCGATTGGGATGAAAATTGGTTGAAAGAACAAGCACAAGCCCTAGACACATCAGTGACAGAACCGGACCGAGTTCGGGCACTGTGGGGGGAGATTAAGGGGGGGAGGGGTCCGAAATTCCGGTGATCGCGAATTAAGGTACTTCAGATGTGCTAGGACGATTAAACCTTGGCTTCTACATTAGTCACTTGCCAGATCGAACTACCCCTTAAAGTACTAATCCTAACCGCAAAGCACAAACATACTTTTAAGCAAAATTATACATTTTCTTGATCACAATAAGCCCATGATAATTTTTGTTTAAAGGATTTAGCAAAAATTGAAATTTTGAGTAAAATATACATTTTCGTGCTCCCGATGAGATCATTATCATTTTTGCTCTAACAGCCAAACGCCTTACCAACGATACATTCTCTTGATTTCCAAGGGCCCATGATCATTCTTATCTTAATGGTTTTGCTTACAAACTATCGCAAAAATCCCCGAATTGACGAATTCCTACTTTCATCCTCCGACCAATCCTTGCAAGAGCCATATGAGCTTCCAGGTCTTGTTTTCGTGACACTTGCCGCTTCGCTCAAGTGCCATATATCGATACCTTTTCGGTCGGTCGGTCCCCTGTTCTCGAGTTAGGGTACTTCCAGAATTACTAGGACTATGAAACTTGGAAGGCGCGTAAGGGACCCCAAAAGAAAGTCACTTCTCCGATCCGAACACCATGGGGGGAGTTGAGGGAGGGGGAATCCCGATTCATGAGGTATGTATAACCTTGGAACGGTTGGATCGGATCTTAATGAAACTTGATATTAGGAAAGACCTCATATCTCAGATGTCCCATTTCAAGTCCAGACCGGATCCCATAAATCTGGGGGAGGGGGGGGGGGGGGTGGAAATCTTGCGACACGCTTAGAGTCGAGCGATTGGGATGAAACTTGGTAGAAAGAACAAACAAAAGCCCTAGATTTATCAAGAACAGAATCGAACCGGATTTGAGCATTGTGGGAGGAGTTACGGGGGGGGGGGGGCACAATTTAGGTGATCGCGAGTTAAGGTACTTCCAGATGTGCTAGGACGATGAAACTTGGCTTGAAAATTGGAGACTTGACTAAGTTTGCTTAGTTATAGCCAGTTTCCCGACTCGACCGTCGTTGGGGGAGCGGGAATCCTGAATCTTGAGATATATATATATACATTTTGAACGGGTTATGGGATCTTAATGACAGTTGACATTTGGAAGGACCTGGTGTCGCATATGTACCATTTCAAGCCCGGACCGGATTCGATCAATGGGGGGGGGGGGTGGAGGGGAGAACCAGAATTTCTGGGACATACTTAGAGTGGAGCGATCCGTATGAAACTTGGTGAGAAGAACAATACATTAGTGGCAGAACCGGACCGGATTCGGGCACCGTGGGGGGAGTCGAAAGGGGGGGGGGGGGGAGGGAATTCCGTTGATCGCGAATCGACGTACTTCCTGATGTGCTAGGACGACGAAACTTGGCTTGAACATTAGAGACTTGACAAGATTGGTTAAAGGACCTGCCTTTGCTACCTTCGATGTGTATCATGCAGTCGATGTTGTCTGCGAGAAGTATTTCCATCAGAAAAACCGGTTATGTAAATTGATTCCCTTTTTTCGCTACAAGTGAACGGATCTCGAAAAAGGCTTAAATCAGCCAAAACCGTGGGTTATTCGTTGAAAGCACAGCCTAGTTTTAAAGTATTGAAATGTTTGAAAATACTGTAAGTTGAAGGGTAATTAGTGAGAGGGGTCCTTAAAGGAATTGTAACTTGCCAGATTCGACCATTCCTTAAAGTATTCATCTCAACCGTAAAGTACAAAAAAATACTCTAAAGCGTGATCCCCAGGAGCCCATGATCATTTTTGCCCTCAAGGGTTTTGCAGAGAAATTAATTTCTAGCCCCCTTCAAATCCGATCAAGAGTTCAAAAGTCTGGCGTGGCACTAGATTCCACATCCATCCCGATTCCTACAATTAAGCGTGTCTCAAGATTTCTGGTTACCCCCTCCAACTCCCCCCAAAGTTACCGGATCCGGTCCAGATTTTAAGTGGGTCGTCTGAGACACGAGGTCTTTCCAAATACCAAGTTTCATTAAAACCACATCATCCATTAGAAAGTTATAAAAAACTACATTTTCCGTATCCCCTCCCCCAAATGGTCCGATCGTGGGACGGGTCCTTGGTGGGTGTGCCAAGTTTCATCGCCTAGCTTATGTGGAAGTAACCAAACTAGCAAAACGTGGACCGACAGACGGACGGAAACTTCGATCGCTATATCGTACTTGGCCGAAAGGCAAGTGCCATAAAAACATAAAAAAAAACAAAATTTGACCCTCATACTGATAAAGAACAACTAATTTAACGAGACAGTAATTGAATTTCATGAAGGCGACGGACACCGCAGATCATATCGGGCCGGAAACATGATAATCCAATTTCCTCGCTCCACTCGTTTCCAGGTCTTCAAAATGGGCTTTCAAAACGAGATTATGGCGAATTTTCCCCTATTTCTGGATGAGAAACCCCGCTCCTCTCTAATTCTTTTAATTGCAGTCTCTCGTATTGACGGATTTTTAGAAAACTGCGCGTCAGGAGCCTTTGGCGCACGTGACCAGGAATAAATACTCTGAAACACAGCTGCTCAACTCGAGGAAAAAGCTGTCTGGGAGCTGCGAAAGGGGAGTCTTTATTTGCCCCTTTCCACGTATTTCTGTCAGTTCCAGTGCCTGGAAGGGATTCGTTCTAGTTATTCTGAAGAGCAGTCATGCTTTGTCATTCATGTCAATACACATATGTCCATGAGATTAATATTGCTAGAACAATGCTCCGGACGTCGAAATTTGTCAAGGGATAGGGGAACTGTTACACCAGAACGTAAGTCGATGAACATTAGAACAGACGTCTTGCATTTAGACCCCTAGATACAATAGAAAATCTCTTGCTACATTATATTCGGCTTTTACAGATCACTCGGTTTTGTTTCTTTCTGGTATTTACCCTATTTTTCATAAAAAAAAATATCAGTTCAGTTCGCTCTCATTATTTCCGGTTTTCCCGCTTTCTATTGTATCTGCCTCCATGGTACAGAAATCGGATCCTGATATCTATTTACAGTTTTCCGCATATCGGTCGAAACTTACGGAGCTTGCTGAGAAATTACCCGAGTCAACTTATAAGAATCTGCCCGCCCACAGTGGCCTTTCTTTTTTGCTTTAGTTTCTTGTGCTTTTATTTTGTGAAGTGCTTGTTTTGTTTCTTTTATTGATACCCGCTTTGATTTTTTGTAGTGGGTCAAACATAAATTATTATTATTATTGTTTGCAGCCGCTAAGGAGAACAGAGTTCCAGAGATGAGTGGGATGAATTTTACTTTAGAGTTGATGTGGCACATGTCTGAGCGCCATCTCGAATTAGGTTCTGATCAGTGAGCCTGAAGAGTTCAGTCAGGCCAGGCAGGCAGCCAGTACAGCGACCTCTGTGAGTGACAAGTAACATTGGATCATGTGTGCCATTCCTCTTATCAAGAATAAAGTTTTTGATAGGAATAATTGACTTGGGGATTGTCTGGGGGGAAACTCCTTTAGCCTATTTGCAAATTTAGAGAGTAGAATCTGTCTTCTTTCATCCTCCACTGTTAGGCGCCTTCACATTTGAGAAAAATATTTCTTACGAAGGATCAGTTTTGCTCCCGCGAAGACTTCTAGCTTTGATCTATCTGGTTTAATTAATTTGACTGATTTATTGAGCTTTCGGAAATCGTACCGAAAATTAGGCAGGCACCAGGCTCTGAACAACTCATTCAACTTCAGTGAACAAGACAAATCTAGGCTTTTAGATTTACAGGAGTAGGACAAAATAAGGCAAACACAGGCCTGCATTCTTAATTAAATAACCGGGCAGGGTTGCCAAGAGCTTGAACCATAAAAGTGTCCAAATTCCTGGCAAAAAGGTGCTTTTTGACACCTCAAGGAAAGGGAAAAGAAGCAAGAGCTGAGAGCTCATATCCTACTTGTAGGATGGTTAGCATATGCAGCAGCTAACGGCCGCGCTATCAAGGTCAGATAACCCTTCCGAGTACGCTCTGCTTCGAGACTGAATTGTGGGCGGAAAAACATTTCTTAATAAAAGTTTAGCCGGAAATAAGTTTTTAAGGCTTCAAACTCTCTTTGTGTACCAAATCAAATTTACAT
Source organism: Branchinecta lynchi (assembly GCA_023053575.1). NCBI lineage: Eukaryota > Metazoa > Arthropoda > Branchiopoda > Anostraca > Branchinectidae > Branchinecta > Branchinecta lynchi. Next base: position 13,683,509 of record JAKZAP010000005.1, read on the forward strand.
GTTTTTGGGAGGCGGTAATCTGGAACCTTAGCAAGTAAAAAAATAGTTGTTTTTCTGGCCTAAAAGTGTCATTTGTATGAAAAGGTGTCATTTTCAAGTGCCATGGTGTCACCCAAAGGCAAAAAGAGTCAAAAGACACTAAAAGTGTCACACTCGGCAACCCTGAAACAGAGAGACAAATATACATTTTGATGAAGACTGCCCAGCATAGGCAAGGCAACGACTAGAAGCTGCACCAGAGCTGGTGGACTCGGAGACTCTGGACTCGTCTCGAGACGCCTTTTTCATTGACTCGGACTCGTCCTTTACGGAGCAGGACTCGGACTCGTCTCGTCTCCACATCTGTCCGAGTCACGAGTCGGACTCGTATCGTCTCCAAATCTGGCCGAGTTCGCCCCGTTGGCGAATCCGGTCCGGACGCCTAATAACGTATCTAATCCGCACAAAATCGGTAGTGTCCAACTTTCTTGTGTGCTTACACAATTTCTTGAAACCCCCTCCCAACTCCCCCATGCACTGGCGCGGTGGTATGGACACATTTTACATATCTAGGTTATCAGTTTACCACCCACAAAATTTCACTGGAATCCGACCACCCGTTCGTAACTTACAAGTCAGTAAGTTTGCGGGTTCTTTTCCGTCAACTCCCCCAAAACTGGTCGGAGGACAAATGCCATCAATGTTTCATTTTTTGTGACTGAATAGGATTTCTTTTAGGAAATGACCGTGAATGGAAATCTTACATAGTAAATAAGTGTTCCTAAAGCGAAATATGTCATACCTGTGAGTAACTCTCTCGCAAACCGTCGTTTCAATGTTTCAAAAGCATCCTTCTGCCTGGAGAAGATTTAAAATACCCGTGCCCGTCACTCTGCCCATTCATTCTTTATCTCCACTCTCGTTGCGTATTTTGCAAATTTTATTTTAGAACATAATTAAAATTTTTACATTAATATTGTTTGAAAAATCACACCCGTAGCAAAATATTTCGCGGAGAACACTGTGATTTTTGGCTGCCATATTCGATTAGGTTCAGTTGCTCAATTTCTTTACTTAAACCACACTTCACACTATTTACCGTTCATATTTCAATATTCAAAACTATCTGAATACTGTAGAACTCGGCTGCTTTTAACAAATTATTCGTGGTTTTAGCAGTTTTAAGCCTTTCCCAGACCCACAGTATTCTAACAAAACTTGGTAAAATTCAGAAAGATTCAGATCCTCGAAGGGTATAGTTTGCATAGAAACTAGTAAATCGTGGTAAGTACTGAGGTGTAGTTGGCGGGTTCAGAATGTAATAAATGAAATCCGAGTCTCCGGGTCTATGAACTACTGATACAGTTACGGAAGTAGGTTGCACTGGCAAGACAGGTACGACGGGTCCTTTAAGCTCTTATAACTGATTAAGACTTTTTTTTTTTAACCGAATTATCTAGCTTTAAATAAGGAAAAATGTCGATGCATGCTTTTCTCCGGGTCTGGTTAGTTTCCGCTTCTGTTAAACCTCGTCTCTCTGATCTTTCTGACTTTAAGATCTTCTATTTTCAAGTATGTTGGCATTATCCTTGATGTCTCTTCTAAATAGCACACCGATTCTTTGGCTCAGAACCTGATCCAAAATCCAGGGTTGGTCACCAAAAGTAACTTCGTACACCCTGGAAGTAACCCAAAAGTATCTCAAAGTAACCCAATGTAAACCAAAGTAACCCAATGCAAGTTAACCCAAAGTAACCCTGAGTATCCCAACGTATCCTGAAGTAGCTCGTACACCCTGGTTCTTGGTGACCAACCCTGGTCCAAAATGACGGTTTGCTCTTCTATATCAAACATTGTTTCATAAAACATCCTTCGGTTGATTATTTCACCTGGCTCATTTTCATATGAATTCTCTGTATTAAATTGAATTAAATTTTATTTGTAACCCGTCTAGGTAAAGACGAAGTATAGTAAACGATGAAAAGAGAGAGAAACAAAACAATAACAACCACCAAAATAGTTAAGAGTTTGGTTGCCTTCCCAAAACTTAACAATTGTTAACAATCGTTAACTTTACTTCGGGGCGGAGCTAACTACAGCTTTAACGATCACTAACTTTTCCCAGTTTTACAATTGTTAACTATTTTGTAACGATGCTCACCGACCATCGTCACAAAAAGGTTAACAATCGTTAAGCTCCGGAACGGAAATTGTAGGAGGGCGGAGATTAAATTTCGAAATCAGAAACCTGGAACGCAAAAAGCTAACAACTGTTAACAATTTGTTAACGATCTTTAAGTTGCGGAACGCAACCCTTGTAAACATCATGGAGCTCCATGGCTGGTTACAATATATAACCACCTATATGATATATGAAAAATTTAGGTCATTAAAGAACAAATATTGTTGGGACTTGGGGCGTGTCTCGAGACGCTTTTCTCACGGACTCGGTCTCGTCTCGTCTCGAACGTTTTTTGACGAGGACTCGGACTCGTGAGCGTGACTTCCGTCTCGCACTTTTCTCAGACTGCATGCTGTTGTGAGAAAAGCCCGTCTAAAGAAGCTGTCCAGGTTCCTACAACTGACAGGAAGATGAGACAGCTTTTAAATGGAGACAAACTCGATAACAGGTGGTACAGCAGAGGTATGCTTTGGACGCCACCTAACAGTGAAATATCGCTTAAACTAAAAACCATAAAGCTAAAACCCATACCAGGCATTTTTTACTACAAATATTTGAACAAAAACAAGACAAAATCCTGTCTTGTCCGGCTTTACTATATTTTTTAAAATTTCGCTGTGAACTGCCACCTGGGTGGCAGTTTCTTGGATAATTTGAATATTTTGCTGAGTGGAACGTACCTTTAACCAACATCCCTTCACACCAACAGATATCTCAGATAGTAAAAAAACAAGAGCTAAAAGCTCATATGGCACTTGTAAGAATAGTCAGCATGTTTGTCAGAGACGGTTTGCAGTTGGCTGGATCTCTTTCCCGATATTCATTTCATCGGAAAATGGGCTTGATCTAGTAAATCTGAAATGGTATTCCACTCATTGACAAATATTTCAGAATAGTAGTTTTGTCGTACTCTGATTCCGATTCGCGTATAACTCTATCGATGGTAGAAGAAATACTCTAGCTGTGATAATTCTGTGCCTGAGGGGGATCTGACCTAAGTAGTTGGAAGGATTTTCACGAGATCTCTGGCCCCCTTCGAGCTCCGCACATCGTTACCGGAACTGGTCCGGGACTGAAAGGGGAAATCTGAGACATTAGCTCTTGCCACTTGTTCTAATCACATCTGATAACCCATTCGAAAAGTTATTCATGCCACTAAATTCCATATCCTTCCATCCCCCATCGAATCGGAGAAATGACTATTTCAAAGTCAAATGTGGTCTGGTTCCTGATACGACTGCAAAGTTTCCTCGTTCCTATTCCGGAAGTACCCCAAGTCGTGATCCCCGGCATTCCCGGAAACCCCCTCTAGCTCCACCGAAAATGCCCCATTCCAATCCTGTTCTGTCAATAATGTATCTAGGGTTTCTGCTTATTGTCCCCACCAAGTTCCATCCCGATCCACCGTCTCAAAAATTTTCACGAGATTTATGGTTCCCTGTTTTGTCAATAATGTATCTTGGTTTACGCACTTTCTTCCAACCAAGTCCCATTCCAATCCCTCGACTCTAAGCATTTCACGAGATTTCCGGTGCCCCATCTAGCTCACCCCAGTTACCGGATCCGGTCCAAACTTGAAGCTGAACATCTGAGACACTTGTTCTTGACACTTATCAAGTTTCATACACGTCCAATCATCTGTTTTAAAGTTATGCATGTCACTAAATTCCGGATTTTTAGAGTCCTTAACATGCCTGCCAAGTTTCATGGTCATAGCACATCTGGAAGTACCCTAACGCGTGATCACCGGAATTATGGACCCCCCCCCCCCCCCCATTGTGACACGATCCGGTCCCGTTTTGTCACTAATATTTCTACGGCTTATGCTTATTCTTCCCTACAAGTCCCATCCCGATCTCTCGCCTCTAAACGTTTTACGAGATTTCCGACACCCCTCTCCAGCTCCCGCTTATTTTATCGGACCCGGTCCCGATTTGAAATTGATCATGTGAGACATTTGTTCTTGACACTTGTCAAGTTTCATATACGTCCGATCACCCGTACCAAAGTTATACATGTCACTAGACTCCAGATTTGCCATCCCTCCCCACCCCATGATCATCGGATCGGGGAAGGAACTATTTTCAAGTCAACCTGGGAGAGTAACTAATACGTCTGCCAAGTTTCATGGTACTAGTACATCTGGAAGTACCCTAACTCGCGATCACCGGAAATCTGGATAACCCTCTCCAACACCTCCCACTGTGACACGATCCTATCCTATTTTGTCAATAAACTATCTAGCGTTAATGCTTGTTCTTCCCTTCAAGTTCCATCCCGATCACTCGACCCTAAGCTTTTCACGAGATTTACGACCCCCCCCTCCAGTTTTCGGAAATGGTCCATATTTGAAACTGAATAGGCTATCTGAGACACTTGTTCTTCACACTTGTCAAGTTTCACACATGTCCAGTTACTTGTTGAAAAGTACAGCATGTTTCTAGTTCCCGGATTCCCGATCACTCCACTCCCCCTCCGATGGCTGGATTGGGGAAATGATTATTTCCAACTTAATCTGGTCGGTTCCCTGAAATGCCTTCCAAATTTTAATGTCCTAGGTTATGTGGAAGCACTTCACGAGATCTCCGATGCCCCTCCCCCCAAGTTATCGGATCTAGTCTGGATTTAAAACTGAACATCTGAAACACACCCGTTCCAAAGTTCTGCATGTTTCTAGTTTCTGGATTCCCGATCCATCCACTCCTCTGCGATGGCTGGATCGGGGAAATGATTGTTTCCAAGTTAATCTGGTCGGTTTCCTGATATGCCTGACAAGTTTTATTGTCTTAGCTTATGTGGAAGCGTTTCACGAGATTTCCGGTGCCCCCACGATGGCCAGATTGGGGAAGTGATTGTTTCCAACTTAATCGGATCGCTTCCTTGATATGCCTGCCAAGTTTTACTGTCCTAGCTTATGCGGAAGCGTTCCACGAGATTTCCGGTGCACAATTGTCAGATCTGGTCCGGGTTTGAAACTGAACGTCTGAAAAACTTGTTCTTGACATATGTCCAGTTTCATGCATGTCCGGTTACACGTTCCAAAGTTATGCAGGTTACTAGTTTCTGGATTTCTACCCCCTCACTCCCACCACGATGGCCGAATCGGGGAAGTGATTGTTTCCAAGTTAATCTGGGCGGGTCCCTTATACGCCTGCCAAGTTTCATCGTCCTAGCTTATGTGGAAGTGCCCAAACTAGCAAAACCGGGACAGACCGACAGACGACAGACAGACCGAGAGAAATTACGATCGCTTGAGTATGCCAAAGTGCCATAAAAACACATTTACAAATAAAAAATAAAATCTGTTTTTTCTAAATCTCAACCCAAAGTTTATGTCAGCACAAGCATGAAATAGTTGGCTACTAGTTGATATCAAGTTACCTTTCTATTTGTCTGTTTTATGAGTACGTAACAAAACCAGGGTAGTGAAACAGTTACAGAAATGTTGAAATAAGCATAATCTACTAAAGCGCGAGTGGTGCTTTCATCAGTTGTGTTTAAAGTGGTGGCTTGCCATCAGCTGCAAATTTGCAGATAAGACAATGGGCCGGTTTACCGACGAAACGTCCCCATGACAAAACGTCCCCTGGGGAACGTCCCCATGACAGAACGTTCCCATGACAAAAGGTCCCCACGGCAAAAGCGGATGTAATGATTAGTTAGGTAGAGAGACACAGTAAATCTAGGTAAGCCGGGTTTGATCCTTTAATTAAATCCTTTTTAAATATCACCAAATTAAATATCCAACAAAAGCAAGATAAAGGAGTTTTATCGCAGCGTAAACTAACACACATATCAACCAATTTAACGAAGGATAAAACGAAAACCGACAAACTACCAAATCTTTGCGCGTTCTTTAAGAAATGGCTATTACCGGGAGAAACACTTTGGTTTGTTTCTTCACGATCGTTTAAATGCTGAAGTAGCCAACCCATGGTGGTTTTCAGAATGTTATATTCCAAGAACATTTTTTGTATCCCTCAGCGATGACAAAATAATGTATAGCCGGGGACGTTTTGTCGTGGTGACGTCTTACCATGGGGACGTTTTGTCACGGGGACGTTTCACCCCGGGACGTTTTGAATGGGGACCTTACGTCGACAACCCCCTGAGTTTCCGAAGTTTTTGGCCTACCTCATAGAATAAGAATAATAATACTTCCTATGAGTCAGTATGTATACAATCCATACATGACGGGATGCCGGATACTTTTTCAACATCAGTTTTAACAGTCCCTGCTTGTTATCGAAAGTTTCGTTGTCAAGAAGCTTCTCGAAATTCCCAGTGTCACGTTTTGTTCTTTCAAGTAGGCTATACAAAGCTTATATCTCTGGCTCCTCTAAGTAGCTACGGAGTTCTATCGCAAATTCGGAAACCTGGAAAAGCGAGCTCGCTCGATTCTCTGTCTCCCTTAGACACACTACATCGGGATGGAACGAGAATTTGAAAAAAAAAAAAAAATTAACTAGGCACGTGACTCACGTGTAAGAGGCTGTTCTTCTTTATGGGCTTGTTCATGCGAGGAAGAGGGCGGAAACCTTGGGTGAAATCACAAAATGGGTTATGTTTTGTCATTGGTATAGATTAGAGGTCTCTTGATACTATGCACCGCTTGGGTTTCCCCAGACAGGGCTGAATTAGGCCCGGGCCCCACTATGGACACAACTGTTCGTAAATTGGTTTTTAAAACCAGTTTTTGGCAGCTTTTAGACGATCCTCTTACACCCGTTCATAGAATTGTTGAATGGAATAATCCATAATCTGTCTCCCGTCTCTAATTTATTGTGAACCACCAATAAGAGAGGATGGTCTTAAACGTCTTAAAGATTTTTTGTTTTGTTTTGTTTATATTTAGTTGTTTATGGATAGTTTTGCATTTATATTTTTCCCTTTTCTTGTTTGTTCCCAATATAATTATGCTAAGTGATTAAATTACTGAATCCTGCCACACACAAATCTGTACAGATTTCCACGTGGCAGTTCTGTTATGATATTGAATTTTTGTGTGTGCAAAATTGCATTTTATATTAAAATTTGTATCTCGCTCTCGTTCTTAAAAACGTCTAAAAACCTATTTACAAACAGTGTCATAAGTGGGGCCCGGGCATTACCGATATGGTTAGAAATCGGTCGGAGTGAATGGGTAAAAAAGTACGACATGATGCGGTTGATTATTTATTTTTTGTTTTGTTTTGCTGTAGGGCGTTAGAAATAAAACTGAATTCGTTAAATCAGACCAATAACCTGATGAAGGTAATACGTTGCCCTACCAAAATTTACTGTCTTCGCAGACGGCGGATTATACTGCGGTTTTAACCATCTGATTCAAACTAAATTCTTACTGAACTTAGACGGCGATTCCAGTGATCTAACGGATTCGCTTAGCAAAAGTCAAAGAAAGAATCAGCGAGCGCAAGAACAAACGGAAATACTTGCGTCTTCATAAAGGGATCGATTAGAAAAAGGCCCGGCATGACGCAGGAGGCACAAGTAATAGATTAGCAAGTAGTAGAAGTAGACAAGTAAGTGAGAGTTTGTAAAAGAAAAGCATAAAAGAAGGCACGCTGGAACATTGTCCCTGCCTCTCAGTCTGAAGCCTAAAAGGGCCTTTTAGTACTCATGCCTCATACACTATTTCGTGCCGTGCCTCTTTTAGTCGATCCCTTCACAACTTTTCTCTGGCTTGCCAAATGTACTTTCCACGAAGGGGGTGGATTCACTTTCTAAAACTAGCAGAGAGTCAGAATACAAGCGAGCGGACAAGAATGTTCCGACAGTCTCGACGCCTTTGACCCCACAAGTAACTGGTTCGCCATTTCAACGCGGCGCTTCAACAGACATCATGCAATATTTGTTTTCTGCATGCGAAAGGAAGCAGGTCAGGATTGATCCTTGCTGACCATCAGCTATTGATAAGAATCAGCAATTTGTTGGGTGTCGAATATATGAAAGGCTTTGAAAAGTCGGCCAATAATATGCTTTTATATCGTCCTTTTATATAGTCCAATCAGGAATGTAATTTTTCATACAGCTGGGCACAACTTGTTTTTGGGATCCCAAAACGTAACTGGAGTGATACCTATGACATCGCAAAAGTTGTCCGTCTGTCCGCACTACAACTCTCGAAGGGAATGAGATATTTTGATGAAACTTGGTGTGAGGCTTCTTTGGGTCAAGAGTAAAGTCGAGTTCGTAGATGGGCTCTTTTGCCCTACATTTAGGAGTGGGGGAGGGGGTTTAAATTAAGGGACAAATGAAATATTTTTAAACAGATAATGTGATAGTCGATTATGGGGTAAGAAGACATGCTGAACACGATGGTGAAAACCATTTTCTCGTCGGACAAGTAGTTAGCCCGGAATCCGGCCAAAACCGGAAAGTCTGTTAAAAGTAAAAGTTTTGTTTGAAGTTAATCATATGTTCGATTTACGGGTAGGAAGACATGCTGGATAGTCAAAATCATTTTCTCGCTGGACAAGTAGTTCGAACCGGAAAGTTTGTTACAAGTAAAATTTATTTGGAGTTGATTAGCTGTTCGATTTAGGGGTAAGAAGACATGCTGAACACTTACGTGAAAACAATTTTCTACCCGGACAAGTAGTTCGCCCGCGATCTGGCGAAAACCAAAAAATTGTTAAAAGTTAAAGTTTTTTTTGTAGTTGATTAAATATTTGATTTAGGGGTAGGAAAAGATGCTGCACCCGTGTATGACAATCATTTTTACCCGGACATATAGTTCGACCGGAATCCGGCTGGTGCCGGAAAATTTGTTATAAGTTAAATTTTTATTTTTTAAGTTGATTAGATGTTCAGTATTGGCGAAAGAAGATACGCTGACTTCGTTTTTGAGCCTTCTTTGTTGGCCGGACAAATAGTTCCAAATAGTTTTCGTCAAAACAGATATGACTTAAAGGGGTAAACACACATGCTGAATCCATATCTGATCTTGGTTTTCTCAGATGATTAGCTATTTGGCCTTGATCTGTTTCTGAATTTTAACAGTAAAACTGTTCAAAAAGTTTGTCGAAGACTGAATTTGGCTAACACAAGACCTAATTGTTTGGATCAAATATTGAATTTTTGGGATCCCATCGAAACCTTTGGTCTTGTTTTTTAGAGACTTATACTCCAATATAACACCTTATTTAACTCATTCTGGAGATTCTCAAGTTTAAATTTATAATCTGATCGGGATCCGATCTCGGAATTAATTATATCCAGATTCAACGTCTTACTTTACCCCGGAGATTGAGCAGACAGTCAGATTCCATGGGTTTCTGGCTTCGACCAAACCATTCATCTGTATGGCATGCATACATCTGAAACAACAAGACCAAAGGTTTCGATGGGATCCCAAGACTTTTTGAACATTTTTACTACTAAAATTCAGAAGTAGATGAGGCCAAATAGCTAATCATCTAGAAAACCAAGTTCAGACATGGATTCAGAATGTGTGTTTACTCCTATAAGTCATACCTGTTTTGACGAAAACTTCCTGCCACTTCTGCCAATTTCCCGATTTCTGCCAAATTCTGGAACTATTTGTCCGGCGAACAAAGACAGCTCAAAAATGAAGTCAGCGTATCTTCTTTCCCCAATACTGAACATCTAATCAACTTAAAAATAAAAATTTAACTTATAACAAATTTTCCGGCACCAGCCGGATTTCGGTCGAACTATATGTCCGGGTAAAAAACGATTGTCATACACGGATTCAGCATTTATTCCTACCCCTAAATCAGATATTTAATCAACTACAAAGAAAACTTTAACTTTTAACAATTTTCCGGTTTTGGCCAGATTCCAGGCGAACTACTTGTCCGGGTAGAAAATTGTTTTCACTTAAGTGTTCAGCATGTCTTCTTACCCCTAAATCGAACATCTAATCAACTCCAAATAAATTTTACTTGTAACAAACTTTCCGGTTTTTGCCAGATTCCGGGCGAACTACTTGTCCCGGTAGAAAATGATTTAGACACTCGTGTTCAGCATGTCTTCCTACCCTTGATCGAACATCCAATTAACTTCAAATAAAACTTTTACTTTTAACAGACTTTCCGGTTTTGGCCAGATTCCGGGCTAACAACTTGTCCGACGAGAAAACTGTTTTTACCATCGTGTTCAGCATGTCTTCTTACCCCTAAATCAAACATCTAATCAACTTCAAATAAAACTTTTACTTTTAACAAACTTTCCGGTTTCGGCCGGATTCTGGGCAAACTACTTACCGGATGACAATATGGTTTTTTTAAACCCCCTCCCCCACTCCTAAATGTCGGGCTACAGAGCCCATCTACGACCTCGACCTTACTCTTGACTCAAAGAAGCCTCACACCAAGTTTCATCAAAATATCTCATTCCCTTCGAGACTTATAGTGCGCACAGACGGACAGACGGACAACTTTTGCGATGTCATAGGTATCCCTCCACTTACGTTTCGGGATCCCAAAAACTAGCAATATTTGGTGATATGTTTCGTCACCACTATTTTAAAGTTTCAACAGATTGGATCAGAGAATTCGTCCCGTCTTCAAACGCTGAGTTACACGATCTCAACCTCAGCTAGCACGAACTTCATCTCAATCCGTTCGGGAGTTATCTCTATCCCCAACAGGCGGACGGACGGAATTGGCGACGTCTACTGTAGCCCTCTCTTTCATTTGCATTATTCCCAGCCAAGAGAATTTCCGGCTTAAAGGAGTTATATCATAAGCATTCTAGCACTTGCAACGTCTACAACCTCCCACCCAAGACCCAAGATGAAGCCACGACTCGATCCGACCGCTGGGTCATCTAGCGGCGCGGGTCGCAAGCGCCAGACATGCGGAGGCTGGGATCATAGTTTGACTATGGATCTAACAAAACGATTTTATGTAGCAGGCATATGGAACAAGACCAAAGGTTTCGATGGGATCCCAAACATTTAATATTTACAGACAATCGGGTCTTGTAGCGGTCCAATGGTAATCATCAGAGAAGACGAAGTTTAAATATGGATTCAGCATGTGAGTTTACCCCTATAGCCTGCGTCATGTCTACTTTGACGAAAGTTCCGGCTTTACCTCTGCCAAATTTCCGGTTTCAGCCGGATTCCGGGCGAACTACTTGTCTTGCAAAAAAAATGAAGTTCAAAAAGAGATTCAGCGTGTCTCCATACCAGCCATATCTCCATAATCAACTTTACATAAACTTCAACTTTTAACAAATTTTCCGATTTCAGCAAGATTCGTGGTGAAATGTGTCCAGGTATAAAATGATTGTCATACACAAATTCAGCATGCCTTCTTACCGGTAAATCAAACACCTAATGAACTTCATATAAAACTTATACTTTTAACAGATTTTCCGGTTGTGCCGGCGACAAAATAATTTTCATATTCGGATTCAGCATGTTTCACTATCTCCGTAAATCGAACCTCTAATCAACTTCAGTTTAATCTTTTATTTTTGACAAACTCTCCGGTTTTGGCCGGATTTGGGCCGATCTACTTGTCCGACGAGAAAATCATTTTCATATTCCGATTCGGCATGTATGGCTTACCCCTAAATCGGATATCTAATCAACTTCAGATAAAACTTTTACTTTTAACAAACTTCCCGGTTTTAGCCGGATTCCGGATGAACTACTTGTCCGGCGAGAAAATAATTTTCATATTCGTGTTCAGCATGTCGTCTTACCCTGTAATCAATTATCTCATTAGCTTTTAAAAAATATTTATTTTCGCCCCTTAATTTGAAACCCCTCCCCCTCCCCTAAATATGCAGCTATCGGGCCCGAACTCGACCTTTCCCTTGACTCGATGAGTCCTCACACCAAGTTTCATCAAAATACCTCATTCCCTTCAAGAGTTATCGTGCTGACAGACGGACGGACGGACAGACGGACAACCTTTGCAATGTCATAGGTATCCCTCCACTTACGTTTAGGGATCCCAAAAAGCGTAGAAAAATCAAAGTAACTATTTGCATCATCGATTTCTGTAAGTATTTCTGTTTTTCTTGTTAATTCCCGTAAGTCCAAAGAATTAAGGATGTAAACTAGATCACAATAAACAAAACGTCATAAATTATATTAAATTCGTTATAGTGATTTCTTGAAGATTCTGAAACTGAGCTAAATAATATTCAGCTTCCGAGACCAAAAAATGTCAAACTGGCCGATGATTCCTTCTTCCGATATCTAAACGTCCACATGGTGATATACTTAGTTGTTTTAATCCTCATATGCGCCACTCGATCTTCTCGAAGGTTTTAGTAACTTCTTCTGACCACCGCCGAGAGATCGATCAACAATCAATTAGCAATGGCAGATTGTCGTTCAGGAGTGAATTGTGCTCAAGTAATTTGTGGATAAGTATATTGGCTACCATGAGGATTTTGGGGAAAACAAAGGTAACAGTGTGTTCGTAAAAACCCGACCCATCGATAAATGATGGTGTCTCCCAGACTCCCACCTACTCGGCCCACACGAATCAACGACTTTAAGGATGTAAACTAGATCAGAATAAACAAACGTCACAAATTATACTAAACTCGTTATAGTGATTTCTTGAATATTCTGAAACTGAGCTAAATAACATTCAGCTTCCGAGACCAAAAAATGTCACACTGGTCGATGATTTCTTCTTCCGATATATCTAAACGTCCTCATGGTGATATACTTAAGTTGTTTAAATCCTCTTACACGCCACTCGATCTTCTCGAAGGTTTTAGTAACTTCTTTTAACTACCGCCGAGAGATCAATGAATAGTTAATTAGCAATGACGGACTTGCTTTCAGGACTGAATTGTGTTCAAGTAATTTATGGATAACGTTGGCTACCGTGAGGATTTTGAGGAAAACAAAGATAACCATGTGTTCGTAAAAATCCGACCCATCGAATAATGATGGTGTCTCCCACGTTCGCGGCCCACATGAATCAAAGACTTTACAATATGAAGAGGAAAGTCTGCTCAACAGGGCGAGATTGCGAGAAGGTACCCAACGATGGGTGCATAACGCGAACCGGAGGTATCCAACATCCTTGAGAATCTGTATAAGCTCGCCTAAGAACACAATACACAAATAGGACTCACCGAACACTCGGATCGCGTAGCCTGTATGCACCCTGAGTTATCATTCCGAATGCAACAAGCCGTACTCTTCTCCTGCTCTCGTGCGTCCAGAAGGCGCTGTTTTATCCTCGTGTCAGACTTCATACACGGTGCAAATTTTGCCCCCAAGTGGACGAGTGAAGCCTAAAAAAGATACACAATTATCAATAGGCACTGAGCCCGGACTCATTTCCTCCCCATTCTCGTCACTTTCAATATACACGCTTTGGGTTTCTATAGCAACATTGTGTAAAATAGAAGGTCCCTTCTTTAGACTGTTTTATTTCTACAATATTCTTATTTCGCTCACATCCCTGCTAACCCATTGCAGGGGTTCGCTAACCACAATACTCTGGATGACTAACTCTCCTTGTCGATGCAAAAACGCCGTGTACCTAGCGGCTGAGCCGGAAGCGGCACCACAGCTGTCCCCAACGATCGTCCTGATTGGTTGACATATGATGTGAGTTGTTGAGTTTGTGTCGTTAGGACGACGTTTTCTCGTTCTTCCGGAGGATCACTGGCGTGTTTTAGACTTAGTCATATAGAGCGTGCTCCACCCTTCTAACAATAGTTACTATTTCCGTTCCATCCCCACAAAAAGTTGCAACGCTGACCGCGTTCCAACCTTCTCGGAATAGTAACTAATAGTTACCATATGCTATATGCTTGCACCCGTGGCGTGATATCCTGCTGGAAAATAGAAAAATCTTTCCAGCCTTGACGGCAAAAAGCCAGAATTCGTGACGTCACGGAACACGCTCATAGACTATTAACCTCCTGCCAGCAGAGTTTAACTTCTTTTCATTGTAAAGTAGCGGTATGCTTGTTTGAACACCTCTCTCAATTTTTCCACACCTTGGTTTTGTTTCTTGTTTATAAAACAGTCAGACAGAAAGAGATTAAACGAAATCAGAGAAAGGCTAACTGTCTCAGCAGTCTTTATGGCAATAAAGTAAATTAAAAAGTTGTCTGAATACTAAAAAGAAATCTTCTTCCAGCCATTCGTTAGAATGATCTAATAGCGAAGTAAATAAATTGGGAAAGAGGAGTCTGTTTGTTTCAACGCTCTGCCAGTGAAGTTTAGCACCAATATATCGGTCTGCTCGATTTCACATGGCGTCGTGACATTGGTGTTTTCAACCTGGAACCGCTACGTGAACGGTCGAGAAGAAGCATAAGGAAACTAACAGGAATTTTTGAATGTATGTTTTTCTTTCGACAGACTTGAAATAAATTGTTTTAGTGTTTTCTTCATCGATCGTCCACTATTAGGCGACGTTCAAATAAGCATACATCTAATGTTTCAATATTCAGATTGAAATATTTCGTCTTTTACTTTGTCTTCTATTCACTGGTTGCTGTCCCCTAGTGTTTTAATCCGTTTTTTGACACCAATATTTGGTTTTACCCCACCAATACGGACACCAGAGCCTGGCCGGAAGGCAGGTTCTAGAGAGTAGTTACCGAAAGATGACGTTAGCAAAACTCCTTACAGGAATAAACACCTGAGGGGGAAGTCAGCTATCCCTTTCTATGTTTTTACTATTACACCTTACTTATCAGTGCTACTCTTTTTTTCTTTGGCAAATTTTCAAATACTATATCACATACAAAACAAGAGCTGAAAGCTCATATGGCACTTGTCGGAACAGTTAGCATGTTTGTCAGTTTTTCCCCCTCCAGCCTCCCCCTCCCCACCTCAGTGATCAGACCCACTCCGGAGTTGAAACTGAACATTTGAGACACTCATTCTTGACACTTTTCAAGTTTAATGCACGGCCGATCATCCGTTCCTAAGTTATGAATGTCACCAGATTCCGGATTCCGCATCCCTCTACTCCCCCCACGATGGTCAGATTGGGAAAGGACTATTGTCAAGTCAAGAGTCTCCAAGTTTCATGGTCCTAGCACATCTGGAAGCACCCTAGCTCGAGACCACTGGAATCCCGGGAAACCCCCTCCAACTTCCCCCACCGTAACACGATCCGGTCCTGTTTTGTAAGGAATGTATCTAGGGTTTACGCATGTTCTTCCAACCAAGTCCAACTCTGGCCTCTTAACTTTACGCGATTCACGAGATATCAGGTGCCCCCTCCAGTGATTACATCCGGTCCAGACTTGAAACTGAACATCCGATACAACTTGTTCTTAATACTTACCAAGTTCCATGCACGTCCGATCATCCGTTCCAAAGTTGTGAAGGTCACTAGATTCCGGATTACCCACCCCCCTACTCCCCCACGATGGTCGGATCAGGGAAAGGGACTATTTTCAAGTCAATATGGTAGAATCCCTAAAATGCCTGCCAAGTTTCATGGTCCTAGCACATCTGGAGGTACCGTAACTCGAGATCACCGGATTCCGCTCTCCCCACAGTGCCCGAATCCGGTTCCGTTATGTCAACGATGCATCTAGGACTTGTGCTTGTTCTTCCCACCAAGTTTCGTCTCGATCC
The DNA here is from genome assembly GCA_023053575.1 of Branchinecta lynchi. Classification (NCBI taxonomy): domain Eukaryota; kingdom Metazoa; phylum Arthropoda; class Branchiopoda; order Anostraca; family Branchinectidae; genus Branchinecta; species Branchinecta lynchi. The sequence goes on from JAKZAP010000005.1 coordinate 13,699,222, forward strand.
CTCCACTCTAAGCGTTTCCCAAGATTTCCAGTTCCCCCCAAAGTCACAATATCCGTCCGGATTTTAACTGGGTCATCTGACGCACGGAGATCTCTCCAAACATCAAACTTCATTGCTATCCGAACCGTTCACAAGTTATACATACCTCAAGATTCCGGATTCCCCCTCCCTCCACTCCCCCAACCATGCTTGGATCGGGGAAATAACTATTTCCACCTTAATCATTTGGGGTCCCTGATATGCCTGCCAGATTTCATCTTCCTAGCTTATGTAGAAGTGCCTGAACTAGCAAAACCAAGACCGACCGAACGACAGACCGACGGACGGGCAGAAATTGCGATCGATATATGGTACTTGACTGAAGGGCAAGTGCCATAAAAATTATACAAACAGAAATAATAAATAATTTTTTAAACGAATATTTTTTTTTAAATTCTGGCGCTTTTTCATTTGTTCTTGCTTTAGATCCAACTAAAACAAGTGGCTATGTCTCCACCTCCAACTCAGTGACGTTAATACAAAATGTACAACCTACTACCTTTTTATACTTCATAAAAATTTAACTTCTTTTTCAACCTTCATTTTCCTGTAACACATTCTCATAAACACTCACTCCCTCTTTAAAAAAAAACCTTCCTCCAAAATGTCTGTATCTAGAACCGAAATCTAGACTTTTTTATTTTTCTAACAATATTAAATCCATTAACAACCATTAAATATCTTTTCTTCTTTACCATTAAGCTACTCATATTCTAAAACATGGTACAAACCAAAACATGTGTTACCTTTCTTCACTTCGAATCAGGCAGTCGAAATGTATAGCTTTTATCAGGAATAAAGAACCAGCAAAAACAAAACTTTAACTCACGCACTACCTGTTTCAAGATGTTCTACCGTCCTTAGAACATCTCACAGGGCTACTCTTCGGACCTGTAAGACCACACGGCAAACTAACGATCACTATTACTCGGTTTTTAACGCTAGTTTGTATCTTTTGACAATATCAGCATTAGCTGCTCTAAAACCATCCCACTTTCTCTCTGTTCTTTTTCAAACCTTTTTAAAAGCGAAAAACCGAAGCTCTTTACGCCAAACAAAATTTTCTCTGTCCTTGCTCTAAGCCTTCTAACATTCTAGAAAGCCTCTTATAGATCCTCAAGAGTCGTCGTCAAATTCATTTTCCAATCCCCCCACATAAGCGATAACGCTGATCACTTATTTACAACTCCCTTCGAAAGCAGGGAAAAGCATACTATTCTCCCTTCTATTTTCCCTGGCTGTCATTTAAAACTTAGTCCCGTAATAAACTCAAGAGAAAAGGGCCTACATGGATGATTAGAGAAGGATCCAAGCAGGCCCGTATCCAGGAATTTATTTCGGGGGGGGGGGGGGGGGTGCCTGCCGGTCGGACAAAAAAGACATAGATCATAGGGTAAAGCCTATACAAATTGATTATCTTGTTATGTTTCGGGGGGGGGGGGGGGTGAACCCCTAACCCCTCCCCCCCCTCCAAGCTATATTCCCTACTGATAACGAAAGTAATAAGTCGGCAATAATCGCCGACCACATAGCCGAGCAACTGCTAGCTAAGAAAATCATCACAAAGAAACAATTTGGATTCTTAAAACATAGATCAGCAGTCTCAGCTTCTTCAGGCAGTAGGCGACTGGAGGTCAAAAATTGACAAGGGCCACCAAATTGACCTGATTTACTTGGATCTGAAAAAGGCCTTCGATAAAGTCCCGCACAGGCGTCTCCTACATAAACTGCAGCAATATGGGCTCGGTTCAATGAACTCACCCAACAGCCTGCTGTCCTGGATTAAAAGTTTCCTTTGTGGCAGGACTCAATCTGTAGTGGTGGAAGGTACACTGAGCGACACGGAGGCTGAAGTCATCAGCGGAGTACCGCAAGGTTCGGTTCTTGGACCTCTGTTATTCGTCCTATACATCAATGATCTCGTCGAAGGAATCGACTGCATCATTTTGTTCTACGCGGACGACACCAAACTTTATAGAGTGATTAGGTCGTCCGACGACTCGTCAAAACTTCAAGCCGACCTTGATACGATCAACCAGTGGATGCAAACCTGGCTTATGGAGTTAACGTTTCCAAAAGTCATCTGGTAACCCTTGGACGACCCATCCTGCCCTCTGTTTATACGATAGGAAACACTACTTTGAGCAGAAGTGAAGAAGAGCGAGATCTTGGCATTACAATTGACCCTCAACTGAGCTTCCAAGGTCATTATGAGAATGTAATAGGCAAGGCGAACCTTTCTGTTCAGAAGGTCTTTTAAGTTCGATGACGAGCATATGCTCTCTACTCTCTACGTTGCTCTGGTCAGACCAACCCTCGAGTATGGGCACTCAGCAATTCGACCATTCTACAACAAAGACATTGAAGCACTGGAGAGAGTACAGCGAAGAATAACTAAGTTCTCACCAAAGCTCCAGCACTTAACTTACGAGGAACGGCTCCGGAGACTAAAGCTTCCAACCTTGGCATACCGGTTCCACTGTGGTGACCTAATTGAGGCTTTCAAGTTGTGCCATGGTATGTACGACAACCTGAATGCAGAAGATGTTTTGATCTTCAACCAGAACGATTTTCGTGGCCACAGCCTAAAAATCACTGCTGAGAGATTCCACAAGGACATTGGGAAATGGTCTTTCAAGAATCGTGTAGCTGCTCACTGGAATAGCCTCTCGGAGGAAACTGCCAATTGCCAGTCACTCAACATGTTCAAGAGTCACATCGACAGAATATTCCAGGAAGAAATGTTTAAACTTAACAGTTTCAACCGAATTTTGTAGAGGATTTGTGGTCGATTTTTAGCAATATATTATTATTATTATAATAACAGCAAATATTTGTTCAAAGTACGTAGTGCTTTTGCGTAACCAATAGGTGCGAAGGCACACAATTGTAACTAAACTAAAATGTAACTTCATGTGTTTAGCAAGTTATTTCGAAAACAACGTAGAGCCATAAAGGTGTCAAACCTCGCTACAAATTCAAACCCCATTCTTACAGAACAGAACACATGCCATGCTAATTAAGGAACCTTTAAAGTTCCCGCCAACAACCTTTGCCGACCCTGCCTTCACTCCTTGCCAAGTTACGAATTTAAAGTCACTAGTTAATCTGGGCCCAGTTGCTCCTGAACCAGGACAGTGGGGAGGGGGGACTCTGAAAAAGCACATCTAAGACCTAAGACCAACATGTAGCCTATACAAAATCAACTTGATATGCCAGGTCAATGTTCATTCTGAGCCAGTTGACCTCGAACGTGTTGTCATCCTAACAGATACTTCCCGACCCCAGGATCGAGTTGTCTTAACTCCAAACATGTTCAAGTTATGAACTTGAGTCATTGGGCGATCTTGGCCCAGTTGCCCCTGAGCTGGGTGGGTATTGAGGGCGGGACTCTCAAAGATACATCTAAAACCCCAATATCAGTAAGTTTCAAATTTTTAACTTGATACCCATCATGGTTTGCGGGTCATGAACTCCACGAAAACTGTGAAAACTGAAAAAATACTGGTTTGATCGATCCACTCAAAATGCCCACATTAGCGGTTTGACTCTACTCTTCGGGTTTTCCCAGTTTTCCCGGACGGATTTTGAAATTCTCATCATGAAGTGGGAAAATTGCGACTATATGGAACTGATACCGAGAAAGATAACACGATGAGGATCTGGCGTTCGCAGACAAACTTCTTCCAGGATTTCCAGAACCATCAACAGAGAGATGCAGAGAGATTCAGGTTCATTCAACTTCCTCGGTCCGGACGGATGAAAATGGAGAAAATCCGCCGAGGAAACTGATAAGGAAACGCATAACGCGGTTTAACACACAGCTCAGCAACAGCACCCGAGATACAATTCTCGAGCCATACAGTCGGGCGTCTTCCGTCGGCTTTCTGTAAGCCTTCATGTAAGTAAATAGGTAAGTAAGTAAAGTATTTACTACCCGTATTTTTCGTTTGGAACAAAACGCAGTAAAGAAGAAAATAACGAAAAAAGAAAAAAAAGAAGAGAAATTTAAGGCACAACACAGAAATAGAAACATGACATTTTACATAACAGTTACGCAATCAAGAACCATACAAGTGTTTAAGCCAGGGGTAGTTCCATTTCCCCTGGAAATTTGAGATTACTCAATTCACTGCGATACTATGACGATCTGGTGTTTTTTAACCATGTAAGTGTTCCTTGTCCACAAGGAACAACGCAGCAGAAACTTTGCAAACCTGAAGCAAAGGGACCGGAGCTTACATGTCGTGAGCTCCTCTGTCACCCTTTCATTTACGAATGCTCATCTTGGGGAATACAGGGTAAACAAAAAAAAAAGTCAGTACATGAGTACAATGAGAGCGTGTTTCACCCTAATTTATTACTCCACTGCAGCTCCACAGGGTAATCCGTCTAATCATTACAGAGATTCATAGTTACCACGCTTACTACGCTCCCAAACATGGTAAGCAAATAGTTACTATATTAGTCACTATTTCGAGAAGGTTCGAACGATCAGTGTAGTCACTTTTCGTGAGGTTGGAAAGGAATTAGTAACTAATAGTCAATGTTGTTTGAAAGGTGGAACACGCTCTGAGTCGCGTGCGGCGTGAGTGTTGATAGAACCAGAAATCATCAAACAGAAGCTTTTTGTCCAAACCCGACACTTCACTAGATGAAATTCGTCTCTCATCTTTAAACACAAACCTCTCATTCTTTCAACCGGATTTTCCAAAGCTCATCCAGCTTATGGAACTCTTCAGAAAAGCCGGCTTATACCCCCCTCCCCTCACCGATCGATCTTCAGAAGAGACAAATCTAGACTTCAAATGACGCCAGACAATTGAGACGTTACTTTCAGGACAAGAGAGACTCCCTATGCCTCTCTCCATCAGCACTTGTCTCAAACATAGTAAAACAAGAGCTGAAAGCTCATATGTCACTTGTAAGAACTGTTAGCATGTTTGTCAAATACGGTTTGCAGTTGTCAAGGCTGCATCTCCCTCCCAAAATTCTTTTCATCAGAAAATCGGCTTGATCTACTAAATTTGAAATGGTTATTCCACTCACTGATAACTGTTTCTCCCACAACGATGATCGGATCCGGGGAGGGACTATTTTAAGCCAATCTGACAGAGTCCCTAACATGCCTGCCAAGTTTCATGGTCATAGCACAGACAGCCAAGTTTCATGGTCATAGCACATTTGGAAGTACCCCAGCTCGTGATGACCAGAATTGTGGAAAACCCTCTCAAACTCCCCCAACTGTGACAAGATCCCGTCCTGTTTTGTCAGTATTGTCTCTACGGCGTATGCTTGTTCTCTCCTCCAAGTCCCATCCCGATCCCTCGACCCTAAGCGCTTCAAATGAGTTCCGGTCCCCCTCTACCCCCACCTCCAGTTATCGGATTCGGGCCAGATTTGAAACTGAATATCTGAGACACCTGTTCTTCACACATGTCAAGTTTCATGCATGTCCGATTACCCGTTCCAAAGTTATGTATGATTCTAGTTTCCGGATTCCCCATCCCTCCACTCCCCCTGCGATGGCTGGATCGGGGAAGTGATTATTTCCAAGTTAACCTGCTCGGTTCCCTCATGTGGCTTCCAAGTTTTGTTGGCATAGATTATGCGGACGCGTTTCAGGAAGTTTCTGGTGCCCCCATCCAGCCCCCCCCCCCCACACAGGTATCGAATCTGGTCCGGATTTGAAACTGAATACACGAAACACTTGTTCTTAACATATTAATATGATTTCCAATCCCTCCGCTCCCCCCACTATGATCGGATCTGGAAAGTGATTGTTTTCAAGTTAATCTGGTCGGTTCCCTGATATGCCTGCCAAGTTTCATTGTCCTAGCTTTTGTGGAAGTGTTTCACGAGATTTGTTTAGTTTAAGTTTAGTTAGCAGCACAGCAAAATAGCTCTAGTTATTTTGCTCTGGTTAGCATTTACTTAAGTCTTACTTTAATCTTTAAACCGTCTGTGTTCCCGCATTCGCTTCTACATGCATCAAGTCTTAGCGCCGAGGCAGAGCACTGGAACTACGGCACAGAGGTTCGCGGATCGATACCGCATTTAGGCAGCTCCCTTTTGCTCCCCTTTTGCTACCGTTGCTTCTAGTTTCCGGACTCCCGGATCCGGGGAAAGTCGGATTGGGGAAGTGATTATTTGTAAGTAAAACTGGTCGGGTCCCTGATACACCTGCCAATTTTCATCGTTCTAGCACCCCCTAACCTATATCAACCCCTACTAAGGTTCAACAACATATTATACCAACCCCTTAGACCTTCGATTGCTGTAGCTCTCTCCGAACGAATTTAAGGCAAAGAATGACTCATGCACGAGGAGAGCTATACTAGTGTGAAGAAAGAATGACTCATCCATGCGCAGAGCTATACTAGTGTGAAGAAAGGTCCTCTCGAAAACGGGACACCAGGACCCCGGACCCCTTGCCACGGGACCCTTCTGGGTAACGAAAACAGGACCCCTTGAAAACGAAAATGGGACCCATCTGGCTAACCGAAAACAGGACCCCTTGCAAACGAAAGCGGGACCTACCTCCATAATACGAACAGTGAACACACAATTTTAAAAAAATTGACCCTTAACTTTCTAGTAAAAAATAGTAGAAGAGAATACACAAAATTTCCCCCCACAAGAACGAAGATCCTCCTCATAATTATGGCTACCGCAGTGTAAATGGCGAATAAAGGATTTTTTTTAACTGAATATTCTAGACCGTGGTGGTAGCAAGAGTTAGATGAAACAAATCTTTACTCAACAGATCATTCATTTTTGCCTGGCTGAGGATTAGTCAGAGAAAGAGCCTTGGTAATCCAGCAACTCCGCATATGGCAGATGTGCCGTTGACTTTACTTGCCCCCCCCCCCCCCGCCCACAGGATTTGGATAATCAAAAGAACAACTTTTATTTAGTCTCTTCTCCTTTTTTCTATAAAGTTAAGGGTCCCTTTTTCCAAAATTATGTGTCCCCTTTTCGCTGTCCGTATTATGGAGATAGGTCCTGTTTTGGTTTGCAAGGGGTCCTGTTTCCGGTTAGCCAGATGGGTCACGTTTTCGTTTTCAAGGGGTCCTGTTTTCCTTAGCCAGGAGGGTCCCGTGGCAAGGGGTCCGGGGTCCCGTTTTCGAGAGGACCTGAAGAAAGGGGTAGGGGTTTGACAAAAACTAGAAAAAGCGTTTCAAGAGATTTCGGGTGTCCCCCTCTAGCCCCCTCCCAATTATCGGAACCGATTTGATTTTGACAATGAACATCCAAGATACTTGTTCTTGATACCTGTCAAGTTTGATGCACGCCCGATTATCCGTTCCAAAGTTATGAATGTTACTAATTCCCATATTCCCCATCTTGCCACTCCCCCATTGATGGTCGGATCGGGGAAATGATTATTTCTAAGTTAATCCGGTTGGGTCCCTGATATGCGTGCCAAGTTTTATCGTACTAGGTCAGGTGGAAGTGCCCAAACTAGCAAAATGCGGACAGACCGACAGACAGACAGACATTACGATCGCTATATGGCACTTGAGTAAGCTCAAGTGCCATAACTAGATCGACAGGTTCATGAGTAGAAAATCTACAATCTGCTTCCCAGGTGATGGAGGTTTTGCATATGTCTCAATAGGAGAAAGTGAAAGTTATCCACTATACCTTATGGGTCCAAATTTTGCTATCTCTACACTAATGCTAAATATGAGACAGTGAGGGATTAATTGAAACTAGTCCACTTGTAGCGCTTAACTGGAGTAAGGCGAATTGAAGTAAAGACAGACCTTGTGACATGTTCAGACAGATAAAGCGGTAATGAAACCGTGAAAGTCGTGCATCACACCAGTACATTCCGACAAATCCATGGTGGTCTCCGTCTACGCTGACAGGTAGGCGACTAGCTCTTGACTAAAAAGTTGTACTTCAAGTTTCAACACTGCTGACAGACGGGATCAAGGAGTCAAAAGCCGAAAAATCTGTGCAACACACCGCCAGAGCGTTCCCAGCAGTGTTTCGATAATCCGATGGCTTACCGAATTTAATCTATCGACAATAAGTACGAGACAGAGAACGAAAAGGAAAGAAGTGATGAGAATGGAATTAGGTCCTCGAGGCTTATTCTCCAGGCAAAATAAAAAGCTGCTCCACTGTAATTTAATCACAGTACCGCAATAAACCATGCCAGCAAAACTTTTTTTCTGGATGCCACGGAAGACTAATAGCCCGACTTTGAAGCAGAGCCATTATCTGAACTATATTCCTACTTAAAGAACCTATCTTACCTATACTACTAACGCAACCTACTTCCATAATCACTTCATATATTTCTAAACCCAGATACCCCAATTTCGTACGGTAAATTCTAACCCTTCTAACAAAACCGCGTATATTTTCTCACTTGAGGTGTTCTGCTACCTTCGATGTGTATCACGCTATCGACGGTTGTCTGCGAGAAGTTTTTTAAAAAACCGGTTGTGTAAGTTTTTTCCCTGTTTTGCTGTTCACTTCGCTGCCCCTTAAAGTTTAACCGAAAAGGGCTAGGATACGACAGTCTAGTTACCCATCACTTGTTCGCTTAAATAATCTTGAAAACCCGATGAAAAAGCGTTAGTTTGTTTTTCTGATATTTCCAAATAATCGATTATCCCATTGTGCTTGCCGCTCTTCCCGTTTTTGTGATATCTCTATGGTGCCTGGAACATTTGGCAACAATAACAGCAGCAAACGAGTAAATACATTGTGTATCAAATAAACAAAGAAGTGTCTGCAGTCTGCAGTGCCAAAAACTAGTGCTAGATAGTGATAGCACTAGCTAGTGATTTTCGCGGGCGAATTGTGGACGGATTCACCATGGGAAAGCGTCCACATTCCCAACGTCCCTACTGAAGACTACTGTGGACAGAATGAAAATCCCCAATAGGTGTTGTAATAATTCAATGTATTTGAATCTAAGATGTAAAAATAAGTTGCCTGTTCAGTTAAACTTTAATTAAAAGCCCATCCCACACCCCTAAATGTAGGGCTACAGAGCCCATCTACGAACTTGACCTTACCTCCTCACACCAAATTTCATCAAAATATCTCATTCCCTTCGAGAGTTATCGTGCTCACAGACAGACGGACATTTTTGCGATGTCATCGGTATCCCGCCAGGTTTTGGGATCCCAAAAAGATAGTAAGAACACGTCTTATTAGTGGAGTTTTCCTTGGAACAATCCACTATTGCGAGCGCTTTCGGCTTTTGATTTTCCCCGTTTTTTGTGGAGTTCAAAACTCGTGAACCAGTGCAAATATCAAGTTCAACTTGGTACACTTGTGGGTATTAGGCTCTAGTTGTGCCTTTTGGGGTAACACACCCACCCGGTTCAGGAGCAAATGGGTCCAGATTACCCATTGAATAATGTTCATACTTGACCAGACCAGAACACAGGACGACGAAATTCCTTGTAATTGTAGATCCTGGGCAGGGAAATTACTTTTAAAGTTGCACCTCACCCACCCACCCCGTTTGCGAGCAATTGGGTCCAGATTGCCAAGGAGTAAAGTTCGTTACCCGTGACAGGAATCAAGTTGAAGCTTGCTAGGATTGTCAGCATTGGGGTCTTTTTTTGCTTTTAGCGGGTCCCAAGCCCCCCCCCCTTGGTTCAGGGGCAACTGGGCCCAGATTGCCCATTTTTAGATGTTTTTAACTTGATGATAATGAAAAAGGCACTTGCAAGAACAGTTAGCATGTTTGTCAAGTATGGTTCGCAGTTGTCAAGGCTGGATCTCTCTCCCGATATTTCTTTCATCAAAAGACTGCGTGCCGCCCTAGTCAAACTCCCCATCCAGCACTGTCCTCAGCACGGGTCTCGAGCGCCACCCTCACTTAGCGCTAGAATAGATTCTACAACGAGGTCACAGTTGTCACAATTGCCACAAACGAGGTCAAACTTTTCAAACTTCTAGTAAATCTGAAATGGTTATCCCACTCATTGACAGCTGTTTCATAATAGGCGTTTTGTCGTACTCTGGTTCCGATTTACGTATAACTCAATCGAATCGTAGAAGCAAATACTCTAGCTGTGATAATTCTGTGCCCGAACTTGATCTGACCAAAGTAGTTGGAACGGTTTTCACGAGATTTCCGGTAGCCCCCTTCGAGCTCCGCACATCGTTATCGGAATTGGTCCGGATTTGAAAGGGAAGATCTGGAACTCTTGCCACTTGTCAAGTTCTATTCACATCTCATAACCCATTCGAAAGTTATTCATGCCACAAAGTTCCGAATTCCATATCCCTCCATCCCCCACGATGATCGAATCGGGGAAGTGACTATTTCCAAGTTAATGTGGTCCGGTCCCTGACAAGGCTGCAAGGTTTCCTCGTCAGAGATGATCTGGAAGTACCCCAAGTCAGGCATGATCACCGGCATTCCGGAAAAGCCCACCATCTCCTCCCAAAATGACCCAGTCCGGTCCTGTTCTGTCAATAATGTATCTAGGATTTATACTTATTGTCCCCACCAAGTTCCATCCCGATCCATTGTCTCTAAATGTTTCACTGAATTTCCGGTGCCCCTCCAGCCCCCCCCCCTCCCAGTTCCGGTTCGGACTCAAAACTGAACGTCTGAGACACTTGTTCTTGATACTTGTCAATTGTCATCACATACGATCACCCGTACCAAAGTTATGAATGTCACTAGTTTTCGATTCCCCATCCTTCCACTTCCCCCACGACGAACTAGTGGGGGTAGGGACTACTTCAAATCTGTCTGATCGGATCCCTCATTTGCGTGCCAAGTTTCGTCGTCTTAGCACATCTGGAAGTATCGTAATTCGCGATCACCGGAATTCCGGGAAACCCCCTCCAACATTGGGGAAGGAACTATTTTCAAGTCAATCTGGTCGAACACCTTATGTGTCTGCCATATTTCATGGTCCTAGTACATCTGGAAGTACCCTAACTAGAGATCACCGCAATTTCAGGAAACCCTCCAACGTACCCCCCACTGTGACAGGATCCGGTCCTGTTTTGTCAATAAATCTAGGGTTTATGCTTGTTCTTCCCTCCAAGTTCCATAACGATCCCTCGACCATAAGAATTTCACGAGATTGCTGCTGCCGGACGGAAAACTGGGGGGGGGGGGGGGCAGTTTTAGGATTCAGTCCGGATTTGAGGCTGAATACCTGAGACACTTGTTCTTCGCACTTGTCAAGTTTCATGCATGTCCGATTGCTCGTTCCAAAGTTATGCATGTTTCTAGTTTAGGGTTCTCCATCCCCCCACTCCCCCCACGATGTTCAGAACTGGGAAGTGATTATTTTCAAATTAATCTGATCGGGTCCCTGATATGCATGCCAAGTGTCATCGTCCTAGCTTGTGTGGAAGCGTTTTACGAGATTTCCGGTGCCCCCCCCCCTCCAGTCCGGATTTGAAACTAAAAATCTGAGACGCTTGTTCTTAATATGTCAAGTTTCACGCATGTCCGATTACAGTTCCAAAATTATGCATGTTACGCACTCAGAAGGATGCGCGGTTTCAACAGACAATGCATAACAGACAACACTTCGGATGTTGTCTGTTGTGTTTGAAAATGTTATGCATAACACTATAAAGAAGAGACAAAAAATTGCCAAGAAGCTGCATCTGCTGAATTTTCTGACATCATGAAGACAAGCAAAAAAGTCAATAGATACTTTTTTGGCTCTTCCTGGCAATGATTGTTCTGCATTCCATTTCCCGTATAATGTTTACCAACATAACAGATTACATCACAAGTGTTGTCTGTTACGCAGTGTCTGTTGAAACTGCGAATCCTTCTGTTGTCTGTTATGAAACTTCTGACAGTGCAGTTTCCAGACTCACCATCCCTCCACTCCCCCCACGATGGCCGGATCGGGAAGTGATTGTTTCCAAGTTAATCTGGTCGGGCCCCTTATTTGCCTGCTAAGTTTCATCGTCCTAACTTATGTGGAAGTGTCCCAAAATAGCAAGGAAGTGTCCCAAACTAGCAAAACCGGGACAGACCAACAGACATTACGATCGCTATAATGCACTTGAGTATGCTCAAGTGCCATAAAAAGATACTACCTCCCCTGCTTCCTCGATGTGTGCACACCGCATCTTAGCTTTACCATTATTTTCTAAACCTACAAGTTTGTCTCGCTTTAATGCCACAAGCGTAGTGGGCAACGCTAAACGTATGGTCCGATTCTGAAGCATGGAAAGCACAGCTCTTGGCGCAACTCCATGGTGTTATTTTGCTCCGTAGTAAATAAACATAGGCTACTCCTCGTTATACCCTCTTTACAGAAGATGGCCTATGGCCTGTGGGATATTTAATATAGCAAGCAAAGGGCATACAAATAATTTCAAACGTGAAGGTCTTTCGGAACCTGCAGTTGCACGACAGACAAACTTTTTCGTCTCACAAAATGGAGAGCCTCGCAAAATGGAAAGCGGCTGTCAAGAGAACAACGAGTAAGCATTTCAATTTCAGTCTCAGCGAGTCGTAACCGACTTTTCTCAAGAAAAACTTTCGTAAGTAATACAGCTCTACAAGCATAGAGACAGCTGATTTCAAGTAGGGCAAGTTCAAACGGGAGAATATTAAGAAACTTGTCTTGAGCGCAAAAAGGGTTTCTTTCTCAGCGTCTGGAATACTGGAAGAAATACGTGCTAAGGGCATCCAGCTTTTCGCAGCAAGCTGGCAGTTATCCCGAACATGATTACGAGTTACTGCACTTTAAATGGTTGAAACTTCTCTCCGTTCTACTCGATAAACTGCTCGCACTCTCGAGAAATCAAGTAGGTGGCTTGGAGGTTTTCGCGAGCTGGCGGACAAAGCCGAAACCGCTTTCCGCGGTTTTCGAACTGCTATAGAAAGTTGCACGAGACCTTTCCGCGGGGATTTCCGCGGTCTGGTAAACGCGGCAGCTTTCCCGGAAACACTTCTCGCCTCGAAAGTATCTCCAAAAAAGTAAACTCGCTTTGGGTGTGCCTGTTACAGTGGCTAGAGATCTACGTAGCACGTTTGTTTGATTATTTTTCTTATATTTTCCTTTCAAGTTTATTTATTTTTCCCTGTTGATACGCTTCTGATGGCGGATTGAACTTAAACATGACAAGCGACAAGTTAGACAAGAGGCTCCTGTGCAGTTTGATCAGGTCCCTAGTATGCCTGCCAAGATTCGCCGTGAAAATCCCCAAGACCACCCTCATCTGAATTCCGGGAAACAACCCCCCCCCCCCCAAGTGTCTGGATCCAGTCAAATTGTATAAACGATCTATCTAGAGCAGACGCTTGTTCTCCCAGCAAGTTTCACTCCAATCCCTCCATTCTAACCGTTTCTCGAGATTTCCGGCCCACACCCCATCTCCTTCATAGCTGTCGAATCCGGTTCGGACTTGAAACGGAGTATCAGAGATATGTCACCTATCCAGTTATTAAGTTTCATTCCAATCCGATCACCCGTTCGAAAGTTACGCACTACTCAATGTTCCGGATTCCCCCGCCCTCCACTCCCTCCCCCCAGATGGTCGGATCGGGAAACTGATTATTTCCAAGTTAGTTCTGTCGGGTCGCTAATAGGCCTGCCAAGTTTCCCTTTCCCTCCCCTTATGCCTGCCAAAAAAAAAAGCTCGGTGAAAACTTGCGTAGCAACTCAATTAAATATGGTGCTAAACCTCGCACTCGCAAGAACGTGGACCTCCACAATTAAGGAAGTAAAAAATGATTAAACTAGAATTTGCAATATAGGTCATAATTCAAATATTGAAGTTTGAATTTGAGATTTTGAAAAGTAGGTTGTTGCTAGATATCGTGGTTTGTTGGAGATAGTTTGTAGCAATTGAGTACGGTTGGCGTTAGTATGTATAATGGGGATGGATTGCGCGTTTAAATTTTTTTTTTTTTTAAGTTTCAGTTTTCGTTTGATATATAGCGATTGTAGTTTCTGTCCGTCAGTCGGTCTGTCGGTCCCGGTTTTGCTAGTTCGGGCAATTCCAGATAAGCTAGGACGATGAAACTTGGCAGGCATATCAGGGACTGGATCAGATTAAATTAGGAATAGTCGTTTCCCCGATCCGACCATCTGGAGGGGAGTGGTTATCGGATCTTAATGAAGATTGGGCGGGGGGGGGAGAAGTCCGAATTTTTAGTGATCCCGCGACTTCGGTGCTTCCTGATGTGCTGGAACGATGAAAATTGGCAGGCATGTCAGGGACCCGACCAGATTAAATAGGAAATAGTCACTTCCCCGATCCGACCATCTGGGGGGGGGGGGGGGCGGAGGGAGGGGGAATCCGGAAAAATGAGATACTTTTAGCTTACGAACGAGTGATCCGATCTTGATGAAAGTTGATATTTAGGATGACCTCGTGTCTCAGACGTCCCACTTTAAATCCGCACTGGATCCGATGACACTGGGGGGAGTTGGAGTAGGGAACCGGAAATCTTGAGACACGCTTATAATGGAGGGATCGAGATGAAACTTGGTGGGAAGAACAAGCACAAGTCGTAGATACGTCATTGACATAACCGGAACGGATCCGGGCACTGTGGGGGAGTTTGGGTGGGGGTCCGGATTTCTGGCGATCCTGCGAGTTCGGCATACTTCCTAATGTGCTAGGGCGATGAAACTTGTCAGGTATGTCAGGGATCCTAACAGATTGACTTGAGACCAGCCGTTTCCCCGATCCGACCATCGTGGGGGGAGTGGATGGATGGGGAGTCCGGAATCTAGTGGCGTGCATAACTTTTGAACGGGTGATCGGATTTGAATAAAACTTGTCTGGTGGAAAGAGCTATCGCCTCGGATGTTCAGTGTCAAGTACGGGTCGGGTCCGTGGGGGGTGGGGGGGGGGGGGGGCAGAAAAATCAAGAAACTCTAAAAGCATAGGGATTGGGACGGAACTTAATGGAGAGAACAAGCATTACGCCTAGTGCCGAGCTTATGCGGCCTAGATTTGTTATTTGGCGTCCGGGTCGGATTCGGCCAAGGTAGGGGGGGGGGGGGTACTGGAAACTTGCAGATGGGCTCTACTCCAATTTCAGTAAAACTTAATGGACAGGAAGAGGGAATTAAGAGCTACGACTTTTATGTTTTCAGTCTTCAACCGTCACTCGTCGAGTGCAGTCGCAAAATTCTGTTCAGTTCCGATATATTAGTGACTTCTATTCAATACGTGGTGACCTTCAACTGACCGTTAAATTTCCTCTAAAAGTTCGTCCGTTGAGCTCTGGCTTCAAATGTTGCGCCGTTGGAACGTTATATACGTGGTGACCTTCAATGGACCGTTAACTTTGTTCTAAAAGTTTGTCCGTTGTGTTCTGGCTTTGAATGTTGCGCCTTTTTGAACGTTGGGACCGTTGACAAGTGACTCTTTACATCGCTGGCTATTCGCCAAAAAGTCCTTGAACTTGTTTTGGCACGTGTGCTAGCCATTGTTTTAGTTTGTCATTCCCACTGATTGCTTCTGGTCTCCAAATGATACAACCGGGACAAAAGGCGTTGGCAAGTTTTTCCCATTACAAACTATGGCCTGTCAAGGTCATCAAGACCAAGAAAGGTTTACAGCATGAAGTTGTCTGTTATGGGACTAAAACAACAAATGTGGTGAAATCCTCTGACCTTTTTGTATTTGATGAACACATAAACGATGCTCGGAGTGATAAACGAAAGAATGTCCAACATGCGCTTCGAGACTGTGACAATGACCAACTGGATGAATCACCTGTTCTTTCTGGATCCCCGGACCTAAGTGTTATCGCGTCGTCACTTACTACAGTTCAGTCAGAAGTCTCGAACTTCAGAGCTAACTTGCAGTCGGACATTAGATCTGCAGTTGATGAAGAACTTCGACGGGTAGCTCTAGGTGATCAAAGCCTTCCGAGTGATTTACAGGACCAGATTTCTCAGTCCGTTTACAAAGCTATTGAACTTGAGTTTTCAACCAGACTATCAAAGATGGAAAAACTGATCAACTGCATCCAGTCCCAGTTACAATCTGAAAGTGTCCGCATTGACAAATTAGAGTCTGCAATTGACGATTTCGCGCAAAAAAATCTATCAGCGACTGTAGTTATTCATGGTTTTCAATCGACAGTTAGGGACATCTCATCATTGCCCTCCAAGGTCTCTCAAATGTTACATGAGAAACTGGAATTGAGTTTACCACCAGAATCGTATCGTGAGGTTAGGCGTCTTGGCCCAAGGTTGGGTGACAACTCTGTGTTACATGTTACCTTTTCCACGGTGAATATAGCTGAAGAAGTGTTGCGCCGTCGTGCTGGTCTCCGAGGGTCAAAAATTTATGTGAACGAAGCTCTGACGGGAGCACGTCAAGAAGCTTGGAAGTTGGCAAGGGACAGGTACGGTAACAGTAACAGAGAAGTCTGGGTTTCAAGAGGTGTTATTAAAATTAGACTAGGTGACCATGTTTTTCAGGCTTGTTCTGTAAAAGACGTTTTAAACCTACCTGATCCTGTGTCCAGCCCTATCCAGTGATATTAAGGGCTTTCCTTGACATGATTTCATTTTTTTTTCTTCTGTTTATGGACTCTTTCGCTCAGTTTTTTGAAGCTAGGCTCAAGCTTGATGAAATTTTGAATCTTTCTCTTGGTTCACCAAGTGATTCCAATGTGCCGTTACCGATAAATCTTCCTGAGTGTACCTTCTTAGATTTTGATTCGGTTGCATCTGCTTTTCCTTCCCAATCGGCGAACCTGAAGGTTCTGCACTTGAATGCTCAAGGTCTTTTCTCCGCTTTTAATGAATTGAAAATTCTTGTTCAGAGAAATGATGTGGACTTAATTGCTGTTTGTGAATCATTTCTGTCCGACTCTTCTCCAGTGAGCCTTCTTGACATTCCTGGGTATACGTGTGTTTCTAAGAATCGTTCGGCTAAATCTAAGGGTGGTCTAGTAATTTACATGCGAAGTTCATTTTCTTATATTATCCGACATGATGTCTCACTGTGGAAGGAAGGCACCCTGGAATCCTTGTTCCTTGATGTAACTATATGCCATGATTTTATTGTGACATTTGGTTGTGTTTACAGACCTCCTTCTTGTTCACATTCTGATTTCGAATCATCACTTTCTGTGTTATGTGCAGGGCTTTCTGCTTCCCGGAATCGCACTATCGTCACGGGTGATTTTAACTATGACTTACTTGATCTATCTAATTCTACTAATTTGAATTTCTTGACTAATATGCTTACTTCTAATTTTATTCCAACTATTTCTCTGCCGTCTCGTGTTGCTCGATTATCCGCAACACTTATTGATAATATTTTCTACTCTGGTGGTTCCCTTCATGCGGAATATTCTGCTGTAATATCTTTTGACACGTCTGACCATTTCCCGGTGCTAACCCAATTTTCGTTACCCATGAATAGCCCTTCTGATAACCCAAGATTAAAAGAAAGCAATGAGTTTCATGCAGTTGACATGGAAAAGCTTCGCTCGTTGTTATCTTCTGAAGCATGGTCTAGTGTTTTTGATTGTCTTGACGCTAATATTGCATTCCCTAATTTTCTTAATCGCCTTAGAACATTATGTGATGATTGTCGATCTACTAAATCTTCATCAGGAAAGTTTACTCAAAAGCACGATCCTTGGATTACAACTGGGATTCTAGCTTCTTTGAAACGGAAAAGTGTACTTCGTTTACATTATCTAAAAAAACCTACCGACAAAAGTTTTGAACTATATCGTGCTTACAGAAACAAGTTAAACTCACTGATTCGTGATTCTAAACGTAAATATTTGTCTGATCGTTTTATGAAATTCAAAGACAATGCTAAGAAAACGTGGGAGACCAATTAATAGTATTATTCGACCCAATCTTAAATCTAAGGATTCAATAAATTCACTGAAACTAGGCAGTGAATCCGTTTCTGACCCTAAACGTATTGTAAACGAATTAGCGAAGCATTTTAGTTCTTGCGGAAAAAAAATTGCTGATGGGGTTAAAGCTAACGTCAAGCCAGATAGTCATTATTTTGGACCAAATACAAGTAATCGTCCAAACTCGTCTTTTTCTTTCCAAAATATTTCCCAGGATGATTTATTGAAAATTTTCAAAGAGATTAATACGAGCGATTCTTCAGACGAGTTTGGATTTTCTTCTAAATTTATTCTTAGCATTAGTAAGTATCTGTCTGAAGTCTTGGCTTTTTTAATTAATCTTTGCCTTGACCAAGGTGTTTTCCCTGATATTATCAAAAAAGCTCGCGTAATTCCTCTTCACAAAGGTGGTGCAAGAGATATTCTAAATAATTACAGAGGGATTTCGATTCTTTCTGTTTTTAGTAAATTATTAGAGAAAGTCGTTCACAAGCAGTTTACTTCTTACTTAGTAAATAATTCAATAATCAATGAAAATCAGTTTGGATTTCAAAAAGATCGGTCAACTGAGCTTGCTATCCATAATCTTCTTTTGTCGATCAATGATGCTCTTGACACTAGTCAACACGCTTGTGCAGTTTTTATTGATATTTGTAAAGCATTTGACTCAATTGACCATGGGATTTTGCTTGATAAACTGAAACAGTATGGCATTGAAGAAAAGACACTTGATTTTTTTGCTTCTTACCTATCCAAGAGAAGTCTCTCTTGTAGGCAAGTTGGCGAATTTTCAGATGAATTTCCTATAGAATTTGGAGTACCACAGGGGTCTGTCCTTGGACCCACTTTGTTCCTACTTTACATTAATGACCTTCCAGAATGTATGCCTTTTGTTGAAGTTATCATGTTTGCGGACGACACTGTGATTTTTGGTTCGCATTCAGATTTGATTCAGTTGTTTAGTGTTCTTAATTCAGCTCTTTCGATTGCTTCTGACTGGTTTACATCTAATTTACTAGCTGTAAACGCGGAAAAATGTCGTTACATGCTTTTCTCCCGGTCTGGTTCAGTTTCAGTTTCTGGTAAACTTTTTCTTTCTGGCACTGAACTTCTAAGATCTTTTAATTTTAAATATCTTGGCCTTATCCTTGATGAAAATCTTTCTTTCAAGCAGCACACCGATGCTTTGGCTCTTAAGTTGAGCCGAAATGTTGGTGTGCTCTCCTGCCTCAAACATTGTCTTCCACAATTCATACTTCGATTGATTTATTTCTCCCTGGTCCATTCTTATCTTTCATATTGTACTTCAGCTTGGGCTTCTACTTTTTCAAAACATATTAATCGGATTCAAATCCTACAAAACAAATCAATTAGAGCAATTTATGGTCTTCCATTTTCTTCATCAGTTTCTCATATTCTGCCTAGTCTTTTTATTTTAAATGTCCGTCAGATTAGAGACTGGAATATTGCAACACTTGTTTACCGTCATCTTCTAGAAGATTCACTACCTGCTGATTTTAAAAATCTTTTTTGCCTGAACAGTCAATTTCATGACTATAACACAAGACGGCGGTCCAATCTTTCTACCATTTGTTATCCTTCTACAAGGTCTAGCTTTTCTATTCGTCATACAGGTGTAAAAGTATGGAATTTATTGCCTGAAACTGTCAGGGTGTCCGAAGATAGGAAAGTATTTAAAAGAGCTCTAAAAAGATTTATGTTATCTAGCAATTATATTTCTTCTATCTGATTTAATCGATTAATTTTTGTTTGTGCTCGGAGGAAGATCAGACCCATGTCGCAAACCTTTTTTATTTTTCATTTTTTTTAAATTCTCGTGTTGTCCTTAAATTTTAGTGTTGATGTGTGATAGTTGTTCGTTTGTTTTTTCTTTACAATAGTTTAGGCTAGAATTGTATTAATAATTTTTTAAAATCCCATCAGAATTAGTGAAGCGTCGTTTTTATGCCACTGGCATGTCTGATGCTTTTAAGAAACACCAGGTTTATTTATTTTTGCCATTAAAATTGTACCTTACCTTACCTTAAGTCCTGTTCGGCCACAGTAGGGGGGAGTTGGATGGAGATTGTCGGAAACTTTGAGGCTCGCATAGGGGTCAAACGAGTGCATCAGTTTAAATGAACCATGGAACGTAGAGAGAGCATGTACCCTAGATGACATATTTTGGGCCAGAACGGGATCCGACAACGTTGGGGAGGGGGGGGGGCGTACCGAAATTTTCTAAAAATGCTCAGATTCGAGTGAAACCTTATAGATGATATAAAAGAAGATGCTTTATATGGTCCATTTTTTAGTCCGAACCAGATTCGGCCACAGTAGGGGGAGATAGAGGGAGTACCCGAAATGTCTAGGGATCAAGCGAATGGATTTATTGGGCTGAAATTTGGAAGCTTGAACAGTCATGTACGTTTGCTACAGATAATCGAGACGATGCCGGACTGCTCAGAAGTGAGTGAAACTAAATATTATATTTCTATTTCCGAACCAACTATATTTTTTACGTGTAAATAGAAGCCGATGTGCCGACGAAACTTAGAAACTTTAGGGATGCGCGCGACGAATATTTACAGAATCAGATTTATTACGAGTAAAAAGAACCTGATACACCGCGAGAATACTTGTATTTTGCCCGACAAGACTGCATAGACCTTGATTTCTTAAGTGTAAAAATAACTTGATGTGCCGACTGGGCTTGAACTTCCCCGGTGCGCCCGACAACGGTCTGCTGTGTGCCGACGAGTCGATCGACGACCGACAAAAGCATACAAAGTTTTATTTCTTCTGTATAAAAAGAACCCGATGTGCCGACGAGAACACCCACGGCTCCCCAAAAGCACACATAGATCGATTTCTTCTGTATTTTGCCCAACAAATAATTGCAAAATTTGGTCTCTGGCGTGTAACAAGACCAAAGGTTTCGATGGGATCCCAAAAATTCAATATCTGATCCAGACAACTGGGTCTTGTCTTAGCCAGATCCAGTCTTCGCCAAACTCCTTGAACATTTTTACAATTAAAATTCAGAAACAGATTAAGGCCAAATAGCTAATCACCTGAGAAAACCAACTTCAGATTTGGATTCAGCATGTGTGTTTACCCCTATAAATCATATCTGTTTTGACGAAAACTTCCTGCCACTTCTGCCAATTTCCCGGTTCCGGCCGAACTCCAGAACTACTTGTCCGGCGAAAAAAGAAAGCTCAAACACGAAATCAGGGTATCTTCTTTCCCCAGTAATGAACATCTAATCAACTTCAAATAGAAATTTAGCTTATAACAAATTTTCCAATTCCAGCCGGATTCCGGTCGAACTATATGTCCGGGTAAAATACGATTGTCACACAGGGACTCAGCATCTCTTCTTACCCCTAAATCGCTTATCTAATCAACTAGAAATAAAACTTTGACTTCCAACAGTTTTCCGGTTTTGGCCCGATTCCGGACGAACTACATGTCCGGGTAGACACTTGTTTTCACATAAGTGTTCAGCATGTCTTCTTGCCCCAAATCGAACATCTAATCAACTCCAAATAAAACTTTTAATTTTGACAAACTTTCCGGTTTGGGCCGGATTCCGGTCGAAATACTTGTCCGTCGAGAAAATAGTTTTCACCATCGTCTTCAGCATGTCTCCCTACCTCTAAATCGAACATTTAATCACTTCAAATAAAACTTTCACTTTCAACAAACTTTCCGGTTTGGGCCGGATTCCGGGCGAAATACTTGTCCATCGAGAAAATAGTTTTCACCATCGTCTTCAGCATGTCTTCCTACCCCTAAATCGAACATCTAATCAATTTCAAATAAAACTTTTACTTTCAACAAACTTTCCAGTTTGGGCCGGATTCCGGGTGAAATACTTGTCCATCGAGAAAATAGTTTTCACCATCGTCTTCAGCATGTCTTCCTACCCCTAAATCTAACATCTAATCAACTTCAAATAAAACTTTTACTTTCAACAAACTTTCCGGTTTTGGCCGGATTCCGGGCGAACTACTTGTCCGATGACAAAATGGTTTTCACCATCGTGTTCAGCATGTCTTCTAACCCCATAATCGACTATCACATTAGCTGTTTCAAAATATTTTGTTTGTCCCTTAATTTGAATCCCCTCCCCCACCCCTAAATGTAGAGCTACAAAGCCCATCTACGAACTTGACTGGTCCGACGACCCAACGAACCCTCACACCAAGTTTCATCAAAATATCTCATTCCCTTTGAGAGTTATCGTGCTTACAGACGGACGGACGGACGGACAGACGGACAACTTTTGCTATGTCATAGGTATCCCTCCACTTACGTTTTGGGATCCCAAAAAGAACCCGATGTGCCGACGAGTCGACAAACGCCCGACAAAAGAATACAACATTTTATTTCACTGTGTTTGCCGGCGCTCTGCGCCAACGAAAGTACTTTCTCAAGACCTTTGGGGGAGGGCCCCCCCCCCCATAGCGACGCCCCTGGTTCTCGCATCAATTTCTTCTACCGACCTATTTCAAGATCAGGAAAGATAGCCTTCTATTTGATTTTCAGGAGTTTGTTGATAGTCAATTTTCTGACAGATCTACATCTCCCACGACGGGGAATTTTCCTTCAAGGAGATTATTTGAGGAGAATTCTAATGGCCATGTTTCTTAGAATGGTTTTCAAGTTTTCCTGGAAACTCCTTTTATATGCAAAAGCTATCAGCCATATTGCATATACTTCAGATTGACAAGGCCCAAGTTTTTTGACGAGAAAAAACCTTTTGACATCCTTCCTGAACTTGCCCATAGCGACGATACGACAGCCTGCGATGGATTGCCAGCTCTACGTCTGTAACATGCACTTCAAACATTTATGTGAAGATGGAATTTATACTAGGGATTTCTACCCTGACGAATAAACCAGAAAAAAAAATTAAATTCCGAAGTCTAGACTTCAAAGTCAGAGCCTCGTTGACAGTCCGGTATGGTGGCCTTTTGGGGGAAAAAATACGAACGCCTTCTCAAGAGCTGTCTTGTCGGTAATTTACTGATTTTTCGGTGTATTTCCGAACGACCGTTTGACATTTCTGAATTATTCTTAAAGACTCTTGAGCAGAACTTTGGTATTTCTTACTGTTAGTTGCAAACGTTCCTTTATGACACTGTTGAGACTCTCAGATGAAACTTATAAGCTTGGCTAAATTTCGCGAGGAGCTTAATCATGTGATACGATTGTGTGAAACTTGAATGAAATTAGTTTGTAAGAATCTCGTCAGAATCTCTGAAACTTGGCATTCAAATTACAACATTTCGTAAACTTGTGGAAAAGATATAAATCCGATGAAACCTGACTACAAATTCAATGAGGAAGGTTGAATTGTCAAAAGATTCCGGACCCAAACTGCGGGGCCACATGGAGAACCAAACGAAACCAAACACACGATTCGAAGGGGAATAGCCCTTGAGACGCGATCAATAATAGTAACGAAAAACAAAATGCTCCTCAAGCCGGATCTGAATCTGCAACCTATGTGTCCCGAGCGAAATCACTGTTTCTATGCCAGTTAATAACTGCACTACCAGAAGTTTCATAGCAAATAACACAAGGATGCGAAGTTTCAACAGACAACAGAAACAGGCAACATACTACACTTGGAATGTTATGTGTTGTCGCGGCAAACCTTACGCACCATGTGTTATGCATAACAAGCATTGCCAGGAAGAGCCGAAAAACACCAAACAAGAGCTGGAAGCTCATATGGCACTTGCAAGGCTGGGTCAGAGGATGAAAGTAGGAACTCGTCAATTCGTGGGTTTGTTGTGATCATTTGTAAGCAAAACCATTGAGATAAGAATGATCTTGGGTCCTTAGAAATCGCGAGAATGTATTGTTCGTCAAAACTATTTTATTTGTGATTTGGCCGTGATGATGCGCACTTTAAGGTCGCTAGTGATCCATCTGTAATGAACATTCTTGAAGCACAAATGATGATAAGCTCATTGGAATAATACAAATGTACATTTTGCTCAGAATTATGTTTTGTACTTAAAGAAATTCACTTGTAAGCAAAACCCTTGAGGCGAAAATGATCATGGGCCCATGGGGATCATGAATATATATCGTTTGGTTAAAATTTCGTTTTTGACTTTTCGGTTAAGAAATGCACTTTAAGGGACTGAGCAAAACAATTGAGTTAAAAAATATCTACTTTGCTTAACATATTTTCTGTACTTTGTGGTTAGGATTACTACTTTAAGTTTAGGATTACTCCGTTAAT
Source organism: Branchinecta lynchi (assembly GCA_023053575.1). Classification (NCBI taxonomy): domain Eukaryota; kingdom Metazoa; phylum Arthropoda; class Branchiopoda; order Anostraca; family Branchinectidae; genus Branchinecta; species Branchinecta lynchi. The sequence continues at coordinate 13,723,344 of JAKZAP010000005.1, forward strand.
GGATGGTTGTATCAGAGAAGTGACATTTTCTAAGCCAATCTTGTCAAGTTTCTAATGTTCAAGCCAAGTTTCACCGCCCTGACACATCTGAAAGTACCTTAATTCACGATTACCGGAATTCGGGACCCCGCCCCCCAACCAACTCCCCTCAATTGCCCGAACCCAGTCCGATTTTGTCACTGATGTATCTAGTTCTTGTCCTTGTTCTTCCTGTCAAGTTACATCCCAATCGCACCACTCTAAGCGTTTCCCAAGATTTCCGGTCCCCCCCCCCCACATTCATCGGATCCGGTCTGGACTTAAAATGGCAAATCCGAGACACGAGGTCTTTCCAATCAAGTTTAATTAAGGTCCGACCATTCGTTCAAAAGTTATACATACCTCAAGATTCCAGATTCCCCCCCCCCCCCCCTCCACTCCCCCACGATGGTTGGGTCGGGAAACTGATTATTTCTAAGCCTATCGTGTCAAGTCCCTAATGTTCAAGCCAAGTTCCATCGTCCTAGCACATCTGGGAATACCTCAACTCACGATAACACGAAACTCAGACTCTCACCTTTAGCTCCCCCCCTACAGTGCCCAAATCCGACCCGGCTCTATCATTGACGTATCTAGTTCGTGTGCTTGTCCTTCCTACCAAGTTTCATCCCAATCGCTCCACTCTAAGCGTGTCACAAGATTTCCGGTTCCCACACTCCACCCCCCAGACATTCATCGGATCCGGTCCGGACTTTAAATAGGTCATCCGAGACACGATATCTTTCCAAATATCAAGTTTCGTTAAGATCCGATCACCCGTTCGATCATCCGATCACCCCCCTCCCTCCACTCCCCCGACGGTGGTCGGACCGAGAACTTGACTATTTCCAGGTTGATCTGGTCGAATCCGTGACTTGCCTGCCAAGTTTCATTGTGCTAGCCCGCCTGGAAGTAAATTAACTCCGTATCACCAGAATTCCGGAACCCCCCCTCCAACTTCCCCCACAGTGAACGAATCTGGTCCGGTTATGGTCAGTGATGTACTTAGGGCTTGTGCTTGTTTCTTCCACCAAGTTTCATCCTGATCGCTTCACTATAAGCGTGTCACATGATTTCCGGTTCCCCCCCCCCCCGCATTCATCGGATTATGTCCGGACTTGAAGTGGGACATTTGAGACATGATGTCTTCTAAATATCAAGTTTCATTAAGATCCGATCACCCGTCCAAAAGTTATGCATGTCACTAATTCTGGATTCCGGCTCCCCTCCCTCCATCCACGATTGTCGGATCGGGCATTTGACTATTTCTCCGGTAGGCAAGTGCCATAAAAAGCATCTACTGAATTTTCGATATAATGACGACAAACAAAAAAGCCAGCAGATGGTTTCTTGAAGGTTTTTCGGCTCTTCTCGGCAATGCTTGTTATGCATAACATATCATACGTAACAGTGGTCGCGACAACAGATAGTATTCCAAGTGTTGTCTATTGCGTGTTGTCTGTTGAAACCGCGCATCCTTGCGTTGTTTGTTTTGAAACTTCTGATAGTGAGGCGATTGTAGTGGTCTGCGAACTGTTCACAAGCCCCTCGGATGGATAGATTACTTGGTTGTTCAAGGCAGTAAGCGTAGGTTTTGCTCACCCTCGGGCACAGCAACATCGCAGAAGCCTGCCACCGAGGACAACTACGAAAGAACTAAGAAAATCCCTGGATATCAGAACTAAGTGTCCCGTCGCACGACGCGAGCAGCGCAACAAACTGAAGCCGAGTGAGCACCCTGTTATTATTTGCCTATTTGCAAGTACTTCGGGGTTATTATTATGGGAAATCGCCCATTGTCTCAATGTAAACCATTCACTCTAAATACAACTAATGGTGAACCATCACTATGAATACATTTGATGAAAACACCACTCTTTTATTTGGGATTTTCCCTCAAATTCTTTATTGCTTGGTTTGCAGTATCTTTCTGAATCTTTTGGATAATTTTCCTGGTAGCTCAAACTTGTCAATAAAGTGACTATTTGGGTTCTACTTCCCTTGGATCTGAGAGCCCTTACAGGCATCAAGTCATTTTCAACTGACCCTCATTGCCTTGGACTGAAACAACCTCACAGGCAACTGTGTCCATCACTGATGATTTCAACTCAAAAGGTCCAGATCATGGACCACATCCAGCCGTTATCAGGTGCCCTAGCTGCCAGCCTGGCCTATCCCTGCACGAAGGCTAGCCTGGAGGCGGATTTGAGGTTGACTCAAGGCAAAGGATCAACAGGAAGAAGCGCGCATCCCCTCACCCTGCTAGAGTCATCACTAGTTTATTTAAATAAATCCTTTCTTCCGTCCACTGGGCCGGCGAAGAAAGATGGATGGAAGCCAACCTCACAACCGTCCATAGATATGCAAATGACACTGGAATGACAAGAGCTTTGACAGCGAGGATTCCGCTTCTCTACTAATAAACCCTGAGTCGAAGCAGCTGTCATGTTAGCGACTGGCTAACAGTATTCATGAATATTAGACATGGAAAGACATAAGAGTCGGCTTATTACGGGTCATTTAAGTTGGAAACAGTTCTGATTTGCAACGAGCGGTTACCCACTCCCCGGCCCCTGCTAAGCTGTACATCCTTTCCCGGCACCGACCCCGACTGAAACAAGTAAAGCCGGCCATAAATAAGGCGATGAATCTTTCAAACGCCTCTAAGCATGCTGGTTCTAGTGGTTACAGGCCGGCCACAGCGGCAGCGGGCCCTTGCTGTACACTAAAATCGATCTGAACTCCTCGATTTGTAATGGAACCTTCTGGGTAACATTCTGATAACTAAAAACTCTTAAATGTTACATGACTTGTATGTTTCCCCGCCTCCACAAAATAAAAATGAGAATCAGTTCTGTGAGAAAAGTTACACTTGCCTTGTACATAAACACGAAAAGACTTGGACCGGAAGGGGGAAAACTTTATTTCTATTTGAACTTCCAAAAAGCAATAAATGATCAGACAATCTCTAAGGTCAGAGATATCATTCGCCCCCCCCCCCACCAGGGGGAACATCTATACCCACGAAAAATCATAAAATCTGCGAGAAATATAGTGTTTAAAAAAATGCGATGGGAAGTTGCGAAAAGTTGATCTTAGGAAATTCTTTCACTGAACTGTAACCTCCTGAAGCCTAGCTAATGACCAGGAATGAAGCCGCTGCCTCCTAGGTTTTCGCGAAATGAGCCACAGTCTAAGGTAACTATTTCCTTTCTCGTCTCAGGATCTTATCATCTCAATAAGTGTTTCAATAAAATATGACGTCATAGTTTCATATAGTGCCGGATCTGGGAAATCCTAACCACGGATTTAAAAACGGCCATTTCCAAAATTCTGCAAAACTGCGAAAATGTAAATATTTAACAATAGCGATCGGTGGGGGGGGGGGGGGGGTATTAAGATGGACTGCTAGTGAAGTATCGCAAGTTCCAGTGTCTGCTTTAACTCTCGAGAATGCCTCTGAATAGGATACCCCGTTCCCCAGTACATGCTAAGATATCCTGAAATGACTGGAAAATTTAAAACTTAGCTATGCTTACAGAAAATTACACAACGCTTGAGCTGTTTTTAGCCTTTTTCTATGTCCCTTGCCTTGGATGACAATTTTGGCAGAATTTGCATAACGGTTTTGGAAGCTTTTCGAAAACAATGATGGGGAGTACGTCACGTAAAGAGGAGAAACGTAGCAACCGTGATAATCAGTGTAATGCTAACAGAGAGGTGGGTTCCACTTATGAAGTGCAGAATCTCGGGAACTAACGGGAATGGATGGAACTGACAATGTGCTACTGTAATAATAGTCGTGTGATGCATAAGAGAAAACAAAGAAGTTTTTGTTGCAACCAAGTGTATCTTTGCCAAGGGCAAAGAACAGTGCGATGATGCACTGTCGATGCTGCTAATGTGTATGTACCGCTTAAGACGGAAAAAAACACAAACAGCTGCGCCAATCTAGATTAACGTTACGCCCGCCGCGAAGTTTGGAACTGAACGTTAGCACTACGCATTAGTTATGTTACTGAAAACTTTACAGGAAAACATTTACGGCGAAAAGCCATTCCCCATCCCCTCCATCACGAAATGGTCCCTTTCGACTAATGCAAGCATGCTTCCTACTGATAGATCGCTTGACTAGAACCACTCCCCGTCTACGCCGCTCCATGTGGTCGTTAAATGTATCATTTTGTAACTTACCACTCTCGGGCCAAGCCACAGGTTCTGAGGTTCAAAGTAATCCACGGTCTCCAGTGATAACGATTTAACCATTACCTAGAAAGGAAACCAGTGTTACACCAAGCTTTTATGAAGATCGTGGCAGGGAGTGACGCGACTCGGTCACTCCCTGGTCAACCAATATAAGTCGCGCCGATCAAGTTGCAATGAACAAATGCATTTAGTTGGCCGACTACATTGGCGTAAGTCAGAAAGCGAAGTACAGAAAAGAAAAAGATAGGAAAGAAAGAAGAGGACGAGAAACATAACAATACTAAAAAAAAATACTAAAAGAAGAATGTTTCGGCGGCCGCAAAGATGTTTCGTCGTTGAGGAAAGAGTTGTTGAATGCAAGGTTTGAGACTTCAGGCGCAGCCGCGGGCAAGAGGTCGCCTCGAGTTGTATGAGATACTGAAAGCGCAACTATAAATATCTTTCACGGTCAAATAGCTCAGAAATATTGTTTTTCGAATAAACCCTTACTTTCCACACGAAATTAATTATGTTCTTGTTAGAGAGCCTTCCTGATCTCCGACGCGGCCCTGGACACAAAATTCGAAAACTGAATGCGCCCTGGTTAAAAAGTGGGAAAACCTAAATAGAAGATAGACCTGATGGTCAACCTTATCTTCCAAAATGAAAAAAGTAACATTTTGAAGCCTATTATGTCCTTATGCGTGAAAGAGTTCTCACAATCGCGTCTCCGCGACAAATGCTCAGAGCTAAGCGGCCCACAACTGTTCCGAGGAAAAACGGTTTAGGACACGGTTATTCGAGGGACAATTATACGATAGTTTACAGGTCCTGAATTCCCTCGAAGAGTACTTTTATACGCCCGTATCTTTCTCCACCGTCCCTTCCCGTTCTCGAAAATAGAATATTAATGTACTGTGCGTAATTTGCGATCTATGGACAACTTAACGGGAGCTTCAACCTATACCCTTCACAGCATTTTCCCCTTGTTTCCTTTTAGTAATGTTACCACATTCTTTCATTCTTCTCTTGGAAATAAATTTTTCAGATGCAGGACGATCCAATCTCTCGTCAATCCGCAGATCTCGGGGAAAACCTTCGGCTCTCTCGCCTGGAGACCTCCGCTTTAGAAATTCCTCGTTTCTCTTTTTCACATTCTCGCTAGACTGCCATTCCATGAAAGTACGACACGACGGGAGATGGATTTGATTCCTGAGGAAAGCCCAATATGAAAACCTGTCAAGTCGCTCCAAAGGCAAACACATGGAATCCTGAACGGCTTTGAGGAGAGCCTGGGAATCCTTGGATAGAGAGCCGAAGAGCCTCTAAGCCTCGGGAACAGTAACGTTAAATTTTTTAGAGAAGAGTTTCGGAAATCGAAGTCCAACACTTGAACGAGTCTGAGCGATTCCCAGGAAAGGCACGGAAAGAGTAGCCTACTTTCAAAGACACCACTGACAATACGCAAGGGCCTTCTGCCAGCACAATGTCTAGCTCAGCTATTCCTCTTTCATGTTTCCTCGGTTGCCACTGATAATGCGCAAGCTACGACAACAAGACCTAAGGTTTCGAAGGGATCCCAAAAATCTAATATTTTATCCAGACAATTGGGTCTTGTCTTCGCCACGCTAATCTTCTGAGAAAACCAAGTTCAGATATCCCTCTATAAGCCATATCTATTTTGACGAGACTGACCGAAACTTCCTGCTTTACTTCTACCAAATCCCGGTTTCGGCAAAATTCCGAGCAAACTACTTGTCCAGCAAAAAAGAACAATTCAAAAACGAATCCAGCGTATCTCCTAATCTTTATAAAGAACATCTAATAACTTCAAATAAAACTTTAACCTATAAAATTACCGGTTTCAACCGGATTCCGGACGAATTATATGTCCGGGTAAGAAATGATTGTCATATACAGACTCAGCGTCTTTTCTTAGCCCTAAACCTGTCATCTAATCAACTTCAAATAAAACTTTCGCTTTTAACAAATGACCCGGTTTGGCCGGATTCCGGGCGAACTAGTTGTCCGACAAGAACATGGTTTTCATCCTCTTGTTCAGCATGTCTTCTTACCCCATAATCGAACATCTAATCAACTTCAAATAAAACTTTTAATTCTAACCATCTTTCCGGTTTTTGCCGGATTCCAGACGAACTACTTATCCGGCAAGAAAATTGTTTTCACAATATCAACATGTCTTCTTACTCCATAATCAACTATCACATTAGCTGTTTACAAATATTTTGTTCGCCCCTTAATTTAACCCCCCCCCCCCCCCAAATGTAGGGCTACAGAGCCCATCTACGAACTTCACCTTACCCTTGACCCAAAGAATCCTCACACCAAGTTTCATCAAAATATCTCATTCCCTTCGAGAGTTATCGTGCTGACAGACGGACAGATGTACGGTCGGACAAACGGAAAACTTTTGCGATGCGTTTTGAGATCCCAAAAAGTAGATGGTACTCTGCGCCTTATGTTTTTGACCAAACAGAAAAATTATATGGTCTTGGCTCGAATGAAGCACTTCATTCTATCTGACCCGGACAGGTGCCATAGAGCGCCATAAGAGGAAGTAGTTTGAGGCATTCCAGTGTGGCATGGAGAAAGGTCGAAGATAACGATAGGTAGTGGAAGGAGCTTGCGAATACCTTGAGCAATGGCCAGACTGTCGATTAGTACCGCAAGTAAGCACTTCACTTAGGCTCAAATTTAGTAGACAGCTGGTCGAGTATGGTTAGGGTCTTCGGTGCCGCAAGGCCTAGTGCAGCTTGTATCCATTTTCTCCTATCATTTCCGATATCAGGCGAACAGGATCCAAGAACAGGACTCACAGGACACTGAGCATGAGAAAGCCCCCAAAACTGGGACATGTTTCTCCCGCTGTTTAAGAAGGGAGATCCCAGGGTTCATGAGAATTATCGTTTGATAGCGTTAGTACCTGCGTTAAGTAAGCTCATGGAGAAAATATTAGATGTTAGGTTAGCGACATGGTTAAATAAAAGTAACATAATACATGAGGAGCAAGGGGGATTTAGGGCCGGTTACGGAACGTCAGACAGGGTATTTGTTTTAAAGGCGTTATTAGATAAATATGGTAAGGGGAAGAATAGTCTTTATGTGGGATTCTTAGACCTCCACAAGGCATGTGATAGTTTAGATAGAGAATTATTGAAAGACGCTCTAGTTAGAATTGGTTTACCTAATACATTTGTAAGTTTAATGGTTAGTATGTATGTTTGTGTAAAAGGAATAGTTCAAGTTGGTAGTAGTGTATCGAGACAATTTAGGATTATGCGTGGTGTAAAACAAAGTAGCACTTTATCCCCTCGACTATTCAATATTTATATCAATGATATTGTGGATTTTCTAGAGAAAAGATGGGCTCCAACGGCAAGTCTGGGAAGTAGAAAGCTGTCAGTGCTGCTGTTTGCGGACGACCTTGCGGTTGTTGCTAAATCGCGTGAAGATTTGCAGACGCTTTTGAATTTGATCGGGGAGTATCTGGCGATGAAAAAATTAAAGTTGAACGTTAAGAAGAGTGAAGTAATTATTTAAAAAAAAAGAAAAATCAATGGTATTGAACATTGTAAGTTTACTTTCAATAATGATGAACTGAAGGTTGTTAAGAGAATAAGATACCTTGGATTCGTGTTAACTGACAACGGAAGTTTTAAGCCACATATTGATGAGGTGGTTAATAGAGGTAAAGTAACCATGTCAGCTATTTTTCGGAATCAGTCAATTATGGGCATAAAAAAACCTTAAAATGCATAAAAGAATATTTAATACAAAAGTTTTGCCAATTTTAGAATATGGAGCAGAGATATGGGGCTAAGAGACGGCAAAACAACTAGAGTCGCTCCAACTTCAGTATTACAAAAGGGTATTTGGACTACATCAGACAACCCATTCTCAAATTTTAAAGGGTGATATAGGTTTATATTCTTTAAAGTTACGTAGTGCTATCCTGATGATTAGATAATGGTTAAAAATTATTAATATGAGTAAGGATAGACTAGCTAGGTTAGCTTCTGATGAGATGCTGAATAATGGTTTGAAACATTCTTGGCCATTCCAGGTAAAGCGGTTACTGGAGCGAGTAGGTATGCCATATATATGGAATGAAGGTCTTTTAGAAGGTCAGGAAATCCAGTGTTGGCAGGGTATTGTTAATAGTTCTATAACATTGAGTCATTATCAAGTGGTAAAAGTTTATTTTGGAGAGGAAGTGTATTTTAAGTTCAATCTACCCGGGAAGGTTTTATGTCGTTGGATCCAATTAAGGGCAAACTGCCTTCCAATTCAGAGCAGGCAGAAGGTTTTTGACAGAGGTAGTGTGGTTCCTGATGGGAGGTATGCTTGCCCTCTTTGTGAGAAGGAGGAAGAAAATTTGGACCATTTTCTCCGTAGATGCCCGAAATTTTCTGATTTAAGGAAAATTTATCTAGGGTGTGATTTTATGACTTCCTGAAATGTTGAGCAATAGTAACCCTACCGTTATTACTCGAGTGGGCGTGTACATAGATAAATCTTTAGAGCTAAGAAGGAGTCTGATTGTTTAAGTTATATTTTTGTTTTTGTTTGTTTGTGTATATGGCCCGTGGGCTTTTGAAATACACTAATCTATCTATCTATCTGTCTAGAGGTACAAACTGAAGCGACGGACGAACGATCAGCCCAGCCTCACATACATCGACGAAACCAGTCCACGCTTGAACGAAAGATTGGCGGACGGACCCCTGTATGCGCGTCACGTATGGGGGAAGGGGAGACGCCCCCCAATGTTTTCGGCCAGTCGGTAAAAAAAAAACGAGTTGGCGCGAAGTACCACGATTATAATAGATAATAGAATCAGTCGATTTTCCGTCAAAACAGTAGCTTTTTCCTAAAAAGGGTCGTTTTTACTACAAAACCAGTCGGTAAAAATGACCAGAAAGTCAGTAAATACCTTGCTCCCCCCCCCCCTCCTCAAACATTTTAGCTAGTAACTCCTATGGATCCCTGTCCTCACTGGATGCTCTAGCCCAACCTCTTCATAACGAAGCACTAAGGCAGCCACGATCCCGAAGGACTGACCGAGGGCCCCTGTTCTAGGCTCAACCTCTTCATACCGTTGCCTTCGAACTACCGCGACTAAGCACTGAAGCAGCCACGATCCCGTCTGACATAGAGGGCTTATTGTGACTAAACTAAACATCTCGTGCTTATTGCGACGAATCAGCAGCAAACTCGTCAGACGAAGAGGCTGCGGAAGTCGACCAGCTCAACAAGTTTCTCCAAACAGAGTAATGAAAACCAGATTTTTGGGATCCCAAAACGTAAGTGGAGGGATAATGTGATAGTCGATTATAGGGTAAGAAGACACGCTGAGCACGATGGTGAAAATCATTTTCTCGCCGGACAAGTAGTTCGTCCGGAATCCGGCAAAATCCGGAAAGTTTGTTAAAAGTAAAAGTTTCAACTGAAGTTGATTAAATGTTTGATTTAGGGATAAGAAGACATGCTGAGCACGATGCTGAAAACCATTTTCTCGCTGGACGAGCAGTTCGTCCAAAATCCGGCGAAAACCGGAAAGTTGGTTAAAAGTAAAAGTTTCATTTGAAGTTGATTAAATGTTTATTAGGGGTAAGAAGACACCATCATGGTGAAAATGATTTTCTCGCCGGACAAGCAGTTCGTCCGGAATCCGACCAAAACCGGAAAGTTAGTTCGAAGTAACAGTTTCATCTGAAGTTGATTAAATGTTTGATTCAGGGGTAAGAAGACATGCTGAACCCGATATGAAAACCATTTTCTCGCCGGACAACTAGTTCGCCTGTAATCCAACCGAAACCGGAAAATATGTTAAAAGCAAAAGATTTATCTGAAGTTGGTTAGATGATAAATTTAGGGGTAAGAAGAGACGCTGAATCTGTATATGATGATAATGTTTTACCCGGACATATAATTAGTCCGGAATCCGGTTGTACCCGCATTTTTTTTTTAGGTCAAAGTTTTATTTAAAGTTGATTAGATGTTCTCTATATGGATAAGGAGATACGCAGGTTTCGTTTCTGAATTTTCTTTTTTTGCTGGACAAGTAATTCGCTCGGAATTCGGACGAAACCACAAATTTGGCAGTAGTAAAGCAGGAAGTTTCGGTCAGTATCATCGAAATAGATATGGCTTATAGAGGTATAGATAGATAGGTAGATAGAATATCTGAACTCGGTTTTCTCTGATGATTAGTCTGGCGAGGACAAGACCCAATTGTCTGGATCAAATCGTAGATTTTTGGGATCCCATCGACACCTTTGGTCTTGTTAGTCTCGTTAACAGCATAATTACTCAGACAGAATTTAATTTCTCCATTTTTTCGGAAACCACACCACTTACGTGTGGTCTCCATGGAGACTGAAAGCTAGAGACAAGTAACCAAGTCTAAGTACTGCCGGAAAAAAAAGCACGGAAGAAAACTGATTAGAACCGAACACAGCAAAGTGCACTTCTTTTGCATGGCTGGTAATCCTGGGCCACTTCAGCAGCGACTTGATATAATCTATACTCAATATGACTCCGAAAAACGTCATAGTGATCCTAGCGAAGAACGAGAAACGTCAGCCAAACAAATCCTTAGAATTCCCTCCCCTCCCATCTTCCGTGCGTCGGTCCGAGAGGAATACTGGCAATCTGTTTTCTCAATATACTGCTAATTGTTCTGCCCTTTTTTTTACATAGTTTCATCCAATCATTTATTTCTGGTCATATCTTGTAGGTGTATTATTTAATTTGTTTCCTGTCTGTGAATTTCATAAATCTGTATTCTTCTTCTAGCTTTTAGCTATTTAGATTAAACTTGATTGATTGATTTAAAAAAAAATGTTTACGCAAATCCTATGTAAACTAATCAACAACGTTTTTTGTGGTGACGTTTCTGGCTCTTCGCTGGGCGCACGGCGATTCTTAATCGGCACAAAGAGTTAATCATCTAGAGTATACCACCGATTCTTCAGCAGAAGGTCCTCTCCAGACAAACTTGCACTTTCACATCTTCCTAGTTCCAGCTAAGCTTCGTGCCCACAAACCGCGAATCTTTCCCGCGATGCGACGCTAAACGGATTCGGTTTGGAGCTGATAGGGGAGCAATTTTCGTAAGTAACTACTTAGCAGTAATCCGCTATGCCTCACCTTTTTCAGACGGAATAATGCAGCAGTGGAACAAGTGGTGGGTAGGCGCGAATTCCTGCCCTTTCGCTTTCAAACCCCTCGGTATTTGTTCCGGCTCGCGGTGCGTATTCAGATAGCAGTAAGAACTAATAATCTGATAGAACCTCCGCCTCCCTATCTCTGTAATAAGACTATGCGGAGTCGAATATTTCCCCATACCCTCCCCGATGCAGACGAGCGGAGGCCACCTGTTGACGCTCAGACGAATTTTTAACAAGTTGAAAAAATAGACATTATTCCCATACAGAGAAATGTATGCAAACAAATAATCAAAACTACACGAAGGTTAGGGAACCAGAAAAAAACCATAAATTTCAGTGGGATCCCAAAGAGAATACTTTCTGATTCTGGTTTTAGGAAAGCTTTGTAGGCATTTTATTTTATCCCTAATCAACCTCTGAACTTTTCGATAATTATGTTATATCTTTAATCCCGAATCCAGCCCAGATTACGATCGAATTATTCATCTGATGACTACCATCCGATAGTATGATTCACCCGGTAGGAAAACTAAGCAGACTGATGTATTAAACCTTCTTAACACCCAGCAGAGACATTTTCAGAAAAGCTAATTTGTCGTTTTCCCCGGATTCAGGCAAATCCAGCCGGATTATCGACTCGGTAACGAACGTGAGACAGCGTAAGGTCGATTTTGGGGTATTTTTACCCTCGTATCAAACCTCAGAACACCCGGTAAAAAGAAAATACGAGGTCTACAGAATCTCCCGCTCCTGTCAAAAGACTGGAGGATATTATGCTTCTGCTTACCCACACTACCGACAACATTCTAAATGACTTGATCAAGAAATTATTAGTGCTACTCAGTATAGCTAAGAACTTTTACTTTTCACAAATTTCCGTCTTTTCCCGGATTCCAGTTGAACTATTCGTCCAACAAGAAAATTAAGTTCAGATACGGGCTCAGTATGTTTCCTATCGCCAACATGGATGGTCTCACTGCTTGAATAATATGTTGTGTCTAGCCTTAATGCTGTAACCCCTCACCCACCCCTAAATATTGGGTACTTGACCCACATAGAACTTGGCCAGTCCGTTGACCCACAGGGTCCGTACAACAAGTCTGCACACAATGCATCGACGCCTAACAGACTGACGGACGATGGAATAAGCTTAACGAAATCATAGATATCCAGGACTGATGTTTTGCGATCCTAATACCGCAAAACTTAGCAAATAGCCAATAAACAAATCCCAGAAGTGACGCAAATCCCTATCAATCGAGTCTTAAAGAGAACTGAGTAAACTGAGTTTCATTGTTCAGTGCCCACCACCCCCGTATCCCTCTTTCAAAAGTTTCGTCTGCTTCGCGCAACTGCTAGGAAAGTGCAAGTCAAACTAACAGTGGATAAATCAACTACTTTCCCCTCGGGATCTGTGTTACCATTGAGTTTGAAGCCAACTCCTGTGTGCTTCTTCGACCGTAAATTATATTAGATAACTTTCCGCGGTGTCATCTGTTGTGACAAAAGCCAACCACTGGTCAGTCACTGGGGTTTCTTAAGGGATCCTAGCGGGTGGTTCCCAAAATGACCACGATTAGTTAAGTTTTTGCAGATACTATGGTATCTGATACCACGGTCTAAGTCGTTTCTGCAGTTACCGTGGCACCTGGCCAGTTATCGTGGTATCTCAAAAAGTCATCTCACTTTCATCAATTTGTGTCATATTGGTGGGTAAGAAGTTTGGCACTTAGTGATGTGACTGAATATCAGTTTTACTTTTGGGATGATCTCGAAAAGCGCAATTTCGGCAACTGTCGTTTTTGCAGAGCAACCGTGTATCAGATACCACGGTTACTGCAAAAAAGACTAATTGCAGTTCCAGTTACCGTGGTAACAGATACCATGGTATCTGCAAAAACGCAACTATTGCATTGCATACTTCGACAATTCCCACTCTCAAAATGCACGCTCAAAATGTCCACGTCTCAAAATGCCCAGGATCAAAATGCAAGGATTAAAATGCCCGCGGCCCTAAATGCTGACAGACCTACAGTTGAGGGGGGGGGGGGGATTATCCTGGGACGAATCCCAAATCGGTTAAAGAATAAGCATTCTCGCTTGTACTTGTCATACAGTAAGGGAGCTAGGAATAATACAAAAGGCATTCTACAGGATAAAAGATTATGGGGAGAAGTCTTATCGTTAAACTCCAGGTAGGCCTATAACTGGAGTTATTTTTCTGTTTGTTATTAAGCGTATTTTTTTCTAGTTTGTTAATATTATAGTTGTTATACTAGTAGATCAGACGATTATGCTTTTTTTTTTTTTTTAGCTAACTGCTTACTTTTTGTGGGACACTCTTGTTCAAGCAAGTGATACTGAGGGTTGTTTTATTACAAACCTGATAATCAGTTTACTTCATCAACTTATTATAGATTAAAGGGGTCCCATCTGAAGTGTTCTAGCATTTGCAGTGTCCAGAACACCCCCGTTCAAGTCGCCAGTTGAACCCAAACTTGGTACGACTGTGCGATCATCTAGACGCAACCCAAAAGCACCCAAGTGGACAAGCTCAAAACAGATCTCAATGAGAAAATTAGAAACGAGCATTACAAATTTGTACAATAATATATTAGGCATAATGGCACAGTAATAAGAAACTGAAAAGATTTCCATCAAGACTGTTATATAATTCCTGCGTAACAATAAGCCAAAGGCAAATTTCAAGAAGAGATGGTAAGGTATCGTGCACACTGATGGCGGAGGAGTTGATGATTTTTCTGTTCGTATGGAATAATGTTGGCTGGCGTTTGATTTTGTTTTTGTCTAGCTTGTTTATAACAATGTTCCCTGTCAGTTTGTAATGCTTACTCCCCTATTATACGTCAGATCAATTTCTTCCTATAAACACTCTTTTCAACCGTGGGCATTCTGAGTCGTGGGCATTCTGATCGTGGGTATTTTTAGTGTTAACTGTTAACCCCCTAACATATCTGAGAAAGTGCAAGGATAATAGGTCGGTTATGTAGCCCATTGTACGAATGTATAAATTATTTATTTTTGGATTTGCCGAGACGTAGTCACTGGCTTGTGGCTGTTTGAACTGGCCTAATGAGACCTGGTCTCCGGCTCATCTATATCCATGATGAGACCGAGCTAACGAGCTTGTGTCCCTGCCGACCCCCAGTGACCGATTTCTGTTGTCATAGAGTGTTTAAAATACTCTATATGACCAAGTCCAAAACCCACCAGCGATCCTCAGGAAGAAGGAGAAAGCGTGTCTGTACGACTGAAACTCAACGACTCAAGTCCTATGTCAATCAATCATCGCGATCTTTGGGAGCAGCTGTGACACCACTTCTGCCTTTCTTCCGCTAGATACCCGGTGAGGCCGGAGATTTTGCATCGGCACGGAGAGATGGTTTTAAAGTTTAACTGAAAAGGGCAGAGATGGGACAGCCTTGTTACTCCTCACTTATTCACTTTAAGAGGCTTGAAGACCCGATGAAAATGCGTTACTTCATTGCTCCGCTGTTCACGAGTAATCGATTTTTAAATAGTGGAATTTCCCTGTCAGATTTGTGGTACTACCTGTGTCGCATGCTAGACGAAAAATGATTTTTTTCTTGTTCAGGCACCAAGCAGTGTTCACCAACCATATCACGGCCCACTGAAAAAACGCGTTTGTGTTTAGATTCAAATAATTCCGCGTCATAGTAGAATTTGCACTGTGGGGACAGCCACGGATATCCTGAACCTCACCACGAGAGCAGATAGTGGAAAATACAAATCGCTTAGCAGAAACCAAATAACTCAGTGTATTCAACTAAATGATACAAAAATAAGTTTGCTTTTCAGTTAAACTTTTAAGAACCTGAACCTGTCACAAATATCAAAATATGCACATTAATGAGCTTTGGGAAGGGAATCACGAGGGGGAACGGTTAGGGGATAAGATGGTATGTACAAATATGAAGGAAATTAATAAGTTTGGTATTCCTCCGAGTTGCTATATCCTAATACAAGTTTTTGTGTGGTGTTTTTTTTATTCCTTTTTTGTTGCCACGGACTACGGTATTCTGTGCAATATATTCATATCTGTTCTTGCACTGCTTATGACCTGGGTAGTGCGTAATAAATCCTTCGTTCATTTGTTCACATATAGATCCAAGGTTGACTGAGACAGGGCAAATATTCCGCAATCTCATTACGTGAGTTCGCCAAACTACATGTACAAATGGATGCCAACGTCGACAGTAGGGAGAAACTGCACAAGAAATCACTTCCTTCAAGTTCTTAATTAGTCTTTTTCCTCAACGCGCGCCACTCGATTACATAGCTCCACGAGGTCAAAATTCTTTCCATCAGCATCCTGAATCATCAGTTAACCTCATATTTACGAACATTTTCAACGTCTTCTTGGGATCCCAAAATGTAAGTGGAGGGATACCTATGACATCGCAAAAGTTGTCCGTTCGTCCGTCCGTCCGTCTGTAAGCACGATAACTCTCGAAGGGAATGAGATATTTTGATGAAACTTGGTATGAGGATTGTTTGGGTCAAGGGTAAGGTCAAATTCGTAGATGGGCTCTGTAGCCCTATATTTGGGGGTGGGGGAGGGGGTTCAACTTAAGGGACAAACAAAATATTTTTAAACAGCTAATGTGATAGTCGATTATGGGGTAAGAAGACATGCTGAGCACGATGGTGACAATCATTTTCTCGCCGGACAAGTAGTTCGTCTGGAATCAGGCAAAAACCGGAAAGTGTGTTAAAATTAAAAGTTTCATTTGAAGTTGATTAAATGTTTGATTTCGGGGTAAGAAGAGACGCTGAGTCTATATATAATGATCATTTTTCGCCCGGACGTATAATTAGTCCGGAATCCGGTTGTACCCGCATTTTTTTAAGTCAAAATTTTATTTAAAGTTGATTAGATTTCTTTATAGGGATAAGGAGATACGCCGGCTTCGTTTCTGAATTTTTCTTTTTTTGCTGGACTAGTAGTTCGCTCGGAATTCGGGCGAAACCGCAAATTTGGCAGTAGTAAAGCAGGAAGTTTCGGTCAATGTCGTCAAAATAGATATGGCTTATAGAGGTATATATAGGTAGATAGAATATCTGAACTCGGTTTTCTCTGATGATTAGCCTGGCGAAGACAAGACCGAATTGTCTGGATCAAATCTTAGATTTTTGGGATCCCATCGACACCTTTGGTCTTGTTATCCTTTTCGTTATTATCCTTTTCGTTATGTTTCCAATTTAAAAAGGGAATGTTTGATGACTGGGTCTTGTCTGAGGGTGACAATGGACCACAACAGATGATGGGTTGGGAATTTGGGATTATGCCCTCGAGCGAGGGACGGGCGGAGCCTGACAGTTGATTAACAGGCGTCTAGCCGGAAGGACGTATGGCTCGCTTTGGGTTCAAATTTTAATCTCAACACAAACGCGGATTTTCAGTGGGCAGTGCTGAGCTTGATAAAGACTGCTTAGTGCCTGAACAAACGAAAAATCGCGAGGTAACGCATTTTCAGCGGGTCTTCAGGCCAATTTAAGTGAATAAGTAACGGGTAACTAGATTGTCCTATCACAGCCTTTTTCAGTTAAACTTTAAGTAACGTCCAAAGAGGCATACCTCCACTATCGCAAATATCTAGACAACAGGTTTTTTCCGTACAAGGTTTTTATTACTATTGCCATTTTTCTCTGAGAAACCAGTGACATTCTGGCACCTATGAAACCGTATTAACGAGATATTTCGTCTTCTCATCTTCATAATTATATGCTTCAACATTTTGCTTGAGTTGAATCCTTGCTCGCTTTGTCGAAGAAGCCCAGAATCTCAGAATTCTGCGACCAGTTGAAACACCGATTTTGATCCGTATCCTTCACGTCGCTATGACATTAGGCACACAGCAGCACGTAAGGTCTGTCGAAGGACACCACCTTACAGGCATCGCAAATTATTTGTGTACATTTCTCGCTATTTTACTGCAAAGACTCAGATGATATGCCACTGTCGTAGATGACAACAATATCGCCAGAACAGCTTCATCTTCTCGATGTCCATTCTACCACAGACGACAACAGCGCTTGTTTGTCGGTCGATAATCGAAGGAAGAGAGATTTCAAGATGGATTTCCTACTTTGAGGACCATTCCCAGGGTAACACACCTCAATAAACTTGGAAAGGATTTATGATGAGGAGACTCTTCTTTTTTTAACAGACTCGAAAGATCAATTATAGAGGGTACGACAAGGACTTGCTGTCTCTTATATCAAAGTGCTAAGATAGGAAGTTTCCTCTCTGCACCGCTACTTTCAAGGACTTTCAAGGAACCAATTATAGCATCATATGGAAATCTAGCAGTGGTAGATGGGCACGGCCGATATGTACATCTCGCTACAGTCGTATTACTATACTGATGAAACAAGTGAACGGGGACTCCTAAGTCTGAATGTATACCCAGAGATGGATTCGAATCTTCTGCTTGTCAGGCTGGATTCTGATATGGACTCGGATTCCAAACGTTCAATCTTACGAATATGCTCAAATTTCTAATCTACATCCTTCCAGTTTCCGTTTCTCAATTTTGTACACAGTGGGCTTAGGTAATCTAAGTTTTTGTCCACCACCAAGCATCCTCAGTAATCTATCATGTTATCTGATTACCTTAGCTATCAGTACTTCTTGCCACCTCTGATTTTTAAATTTCGTCCACAATCTAATTTTTATTAAAGTCGTATTCGATTCCGGGTTCGAATCCTCGGCATGAAATGGTGGATTCGATTCCGGATTTGAATCCTCAGCATGAAATAGTGGATTCGGTTTCATACCTAGCCCTGGATTTGGATTCGAATCCTTTCATGATCGGATTCGCCCATCTCTGTGTATAACTAGTCATCACTGTCATCGCCAGAGCTTTTAGACTCTCATCTCACCTCCGGGCTACCCCAGTCCTTACAGGACCCCTCTTGCTTTTCACAGTCCCGACATAGGTGGCTACTAACCTCCAGAATCTCCCTCTCTACAAAATCCACGTGTCACTTTTCAGTGCTAGCCTAGATTTTCCAGGGTTACCAGACAATTTTGCCGTGAGACGTCATCGACGAGACGTTTCCAGACCTCATTTCTCTGCTTTAACCTACGACCCTCAATTTCAATCCAATTTAGTTTATTTATTAAAAATCTTGAAACGACGGTAAGCCAACTAGTTGATTTTACACCAGCAATATATACACTAAAATAATAATATTTGAAACTATTTGAAACTCAGTATTTAACCACCGTGCGCATTTCTTTCAAAAACTTTCGCCAGAAAAATCGAATATTTTTCAGCGAAGCACCGACAAGAAAATCCGTGATTTCCCGAAGCAATTATGATTATTTTCAAGAAAACAATATATCTACCATTTTATTATAAGAAGGGCATTTCTAGTAAGAGCTGTGCTATAACACACACCTTAAAACGACATTTTTTCCGGTTTCGATTGGTGACCCAGTGTCCCGCTATTTCGTACTATACCTGGGAATTTTTTTCTGCCAGTGATGTTCCAAATAAGTTCGGGACGGATGCTTAGTAGTAGTAAGTAAGTAGTAATAGTAGTTTATTCGCTCACACTTTCACGGTTAAAAAAACAAAATTGGTGAATACTGTCATTTGGCCTACCCAGGATTACGGATATTTTGCACAAGTTAAGTCGAAGGACATTGGTAACCATGAATAACTCCTTGAGCACTGCTAGGAATTGTTCAAGTTTCATGCTTTTGCACGGAACTACCTGATGATAAGGATGTAGTGAGAGAAACCAAGAATTTGTTTCCTCTCTTTAATCAGATGACCATGAATAATTCGTTGAGCACTACTAGGAATTATCCATGTCATCGGTCATAGCAGCTACTGCGGCAGTTTTGTTCTGTTTTACCGCACAGCTCATGAACCGAAGCCTGCAATTTCAAACTTCGAGAGTGACCGATCTCACTATTATGCCAGGAGAGTAAGCAAACAAGTGTATCTGCTGACGGACCCGATGAAAAATTTATCTCTAAATAGTACTATGAAGTAGTACGAAAAGTTGCATGCAGTACTGACGATGCTACTACATGCTTCTACTTCAAGGCTACCGTATTACTGCATACTACTATATGATACTATTAGCAAGACTGGATGCTACTATGGCAAGACAGAATGCTACTGGATACTACTACATAAGATTGGACCAGCCTGAGGCACATTAAATGACATTATTCTTTGCTATTACATAGTATTACATGCAACGTTTTCGTACTACTACCAAACTACTACGCAGGCTACATATTTTTCATCGGGGGGGGGGGGGGGGGGTCGTTCTTACCTTTCCCGTCCGCTGCCTGATCCCAATTCCAAAAGGGGCGAATCCATAGAGAAAGATGGCTGTTACTAGTACAACTACTTGAACGGTTGTCACCCAATATGTAAAATAAGGCCGATAATCTTCAAAGGCTTCCAATTGATGCCGCACCGTGTCCTGGTGCTTCACCGAACCACGGATCGATCTCCTATAAAATAAAAACAAAAAATTATGCTCTTGTTCTTCAAATTACAGACTGTCACAAAAACCGTCGACCACTATTTTATCTAAAGTCGGAACGGCAGAGCTAATGTGCGAACAAAATATAGTTTCTGTCAGCGACAGAAGGAAAAATTTCCACCTCTGTCACATGTGTCATGTCCCCGCAGACTAATATAAAAAGCGTCCATCAGTGTTTTTCCTTCGTAATAAGCGACCTTTCCAAATTTCAAAGTTTTTAGATCCGGAGCGGAGTATAAAAGAATTTCAGTCAGCGAACGTTCTTGGGCGGACATATCAGCACAGCTGAACCACCAGAGGCACCAGATGCTGGCGAAAACTGGCGTTGAAATCAGTATAAGCAACTCATTATGTTTTGCCCACTTTCGGAAGGGCCTTTCATTAGCATGATTGCTCGGCAATCTTCTCCTCTCCTAACAAATTTCCGCTAGACGACGCCAACTACAATAGACGGTTTTCGGCCGAGGAAAACTGATCCGGTCATATTTTAAAAAAAAGAAGGAATTTAGTGAACAAATTGAGTTCTCTCTATCTGACAAACAGAAGACCAGAGGTTTCGATGGGATCTCAAAAAATGTAATATTTGATCCAGACAATTGGGTCTTCCAGAGATCCAGACAATACCCCTCCCCGAAAATGGTCTGTCAGACGGTTAACAAGAAACGAGTGCAAACCGAACGAACCTTGAGCACTTTACTAATAAAATTTAGAAACAGATTAAGACAAACGGTAATCATCTGAGAAAACCAAGTTCAAATATGGATTCAGCATGTGTGTTTACCCCTATAACCTACGTCATCTCGACTTTGATGAAAGTTCCTGCGTTACTTCTGCCAAATTTCTGGTTTCGGCCGGACTCCGGGTGAAAACTTCAAAAACGGACTCAGTGAATCTCCTTACCCCTCTGTCGAACCTCTAATCAACTTCAGATAAAACTTAAACTTTTAACAAATTTTCCGATTTCACCCGGGTTCGTGGCGAACTACGAGTCCAGGTAGAAACTGATTGTGGTACGTGAATTCAGCAGGTCTTCTTCCCTGTAAATCGAACACCTTATGAAAATTCATATAAAACATTTACTTTTAACAAATTTTCGGGCTTTGGATGGATTCCGGGCGATCTACCTGTCTGGCGAGAAAATAATTTTCATATTTCCCTATCCTTAAATCGAACCTCTAATCAACTTCAGATAAAACTTTTACTTTTAACAAACTTTCGGGTTTTGGCCAGATTCCAGGCGAACCAATTGTCCGGCGAGAAAATGGTTTTCATATTCGTTTTCAGCTTGTTTTCTTACCCCTAAATCGAGTATCTCATTAGCTTTTGAAAATATTTTTTTTCGCCCCTTAATTTGAAATTCCGCCCCCTCCCCTAAATATATAGCTATGTAACTCTACCTTACCCTTGACCCAAAGAATCATCACACCAAGTTTCACAACATATATCATTCCCTTCGAGAGTTATCGAGCTGACAGACGGAAGGACAGATGGACGGACAGACGGACAACTTTTCCGAAGTCACAGGTATCCCTCCACTTCGTTTTGGGATCCCAAAATAGGAGCGAGACATAAAGGAACTAAACACAAGTGACCTTAAATAATACGGAACAAGACTGCTTTTTTAGAGGATACGAAGTGAAAAAGGTTCTCTTGAAAACCGGACCCCAGAATCGGGACACTTCTAAAAAGCTTTACTGAGACGTTGGGGGCAAGGACTCGCTACGTGCAACTGTATTCCAATTGCAGAAAGAGTTACTGAATCGTGGGGGCAGGGACTCGCTACGCTCACCTAATACCTGAATCATATCTATAACATATATTTATTAAAATGACCCCGGACCCTTTTCTGCTTACTTCCCCAGGTCCCATTTTCAACTCGCCCGTAAAAAAAAGCTATACAAATAACCAAATAGCACAGCACAGCAGACTGTCAGTGTATTTACGGCCCAGTCAGCTTGGTCAAGGATTGCATGGTCTCTAATACCTTCCACTTTAATTTAAAGCAAATATGGTTGTTTTCTTTTCTTTCAGGCAGGGCAAATAATTTGTGACCAAAGCCAAAAAAGGCAAACAATTTCGTAGAAAGCAAATAAAGAAACTAAAAAGCGTAACGGCCTTTCCAAGACATGTTTGAGAATAAATAAAAAATAACGGGATGGAGGGTCACTTTGTGGCGAATAAAAAGCCCCCCAATAGCAAGTGACAGAATGGACGAATTTTGTTTTCAAAGGACATCAGTCGAGGAAAATGGACTTTGCTTTTTACCCGCACATCAAACCTTGCAAGGCTCTTCATCACCCTAGATAGGTGAAAACTACAGAATCTCCAACGCTGACGTCCACCCTCACTGCTCGAATATAGAAAAAGATCGGTCATTAAATCTGGCCCCTATGATGGCTCGGTCACGTCCTCTGGCATCCGATCGAATCACCGCCTGGTTCAGCAAGTCCTCCTAACAGAACCACTTCCTTCTCGGCGAAGGAGACGGAGTGGTCAACTCAAGAATTGGTGGGCGATGGTTAAAAATCTAGTTTCATTCGAGTCTGAGCATTTCCGGAATCGCCTCGGATCATCTAGGGAAAATGACTACCTTCAAATTGTAGATCCACCCGTTTGATCCCTAAACGTGACAGACTATTTCCGGTAACCACCCTCCAATTCCCCCTACCGCCGTCGAATCTGGTTCGAACACATAAGTTGATTATGCATCTTCTCTAACCACCCATCAAGTTTCTCTCGAATCCGAGCCTTTTTCGGAAACTTCCGGTACCGACTCTGGTCGGATCCGTCCGGGGAGTAAAATATGTAACTTATGACAAATGATGTCTCTACTTTCCAAGTTTCATTCAAACCGCTGCACTCGTTTAAACAATATGGTAGCCACACAATTTCCGAGACTCCCCCTGCAACTCCCCCCCCCACACTGTGGTCGAATACGACTCGGACACATAAATTCGCATCTCTTACATCTCCTCTTCCCATCTGTCAAGCCCGACTCGGAGCATATCTGCAAATTTCCGGTTCCCGCTTCATCCTCCTCCTACCGTGGCCAGATCCGGTCCTGATGCCAAATAACAATTCCAGGCCGCATAAAGCCGGTACTTTCAAACTTGCAACCTTTCCGGCCAACTCGTTTGATTCTGCATGTCATTAAATACTCCCCCCCCCCTCCAGCTCCCCCAACCATGGCGGCATGGCTCGGACCCATGTTTTGCATATTTAGGTCATCTGTTCGTATTGTTACGGTGATGCCATCTGCATTCCGTACGTTTTCCTTATGCCGCCGCTAGGCAGCGTTACTCCCTTCCATTGCCTGTGTCTTTTATCTTTTATACCGTCGCGGCACTCTTTCGTATTACTTATTAACTCTCTGGCCACGCCGGGTGTGAGTCACCTTCTTCTAAGGACTTCTTTCCCGGTTCCAGGCCGGGTAACAACTCTTTTCACTTAAAGATTGTTCTTTTGTAAGTACATCTATTAATAAAACCTTTTGTTTACTTACGGACCATAGGTCACTTCTATGAGTCTTTGTTAAGCTCCTTAGAGTGGGCTGGCCTGTAAGGCCTAGTGTATGATGGGTGGTTGATAACCTGTTTTGTGTTCGGTATGCAAACCATAGTGTGAATCGACCAGGGGAATCCATAATGAACCCGTGAAGTTCTGCACGTGTAGTAGGCCACCAACGCCCTAGGCCATCCTGACTCCGATGATTGTTTACCTGGACATTTACCATCTTATGTCCGGCTTACTACACCCCTCGCCATAACATCAGGTTTGAGAGTGCAAACTCCATATACAAATACAGTCATCGTAACAATGGTGTCAGAAGTGGGATGATTTAGGTACATGTGAGTTAGTTAGCCACCGCATAGACACTGGTCTTAGCCCACCAGTCCGACAACGCCCTTACCGTGTTCCTCCCCATTTACGTGATGAGCTTAAGAGTAGAATTGATGCTATGCTTAGGCAAGGAGTATTGGTTCCCAGCTCTAGCCCCTGGGCTTCCCCAGTGAGCCTCGTCAAAAAGAAAGACGGCAGTTACCGTTTAGTCAACGATTACCGCAAACTGAATGCCCTTACCAAATTTGACAGTTATTCGTTACCTAGGATAGACGACATCTTAGACAGAATGTCGGGTTTTAAGGTCTTCTCAAAAATGGATTTTCTCCAAGGGTTCCTCCAGGCGTCAGTTTTCCCTGACCATCGTGAGAAAACGGCCATCACGACACCCTTTGGTCTGTTCGAATATGTGCGTATGGGCTTTGGTTTGTGCAACGCACCTGCCACGTGTGAGCGTATGATTGAGCTTGCATTGAGAGACCTTCTTGATGGGAAAAACGTTTTTGCTCTTCTTGATGACACAGGTGTTGGAACTAAAGATTTCTCCTCCCACCTTCCCGTCCTTCGTCAAGTTTTTCAACGTTTTTCACATCATGATTTGAAGTTGAAACCTTCTAAGTGTGAATTTTGCCACGAATCATTAACCTTCCTAGGACATGTCATTTCTGCCAATGGTGTCGAGCCCGACCCCAATAAGTTGTCCGCTGTACGACAGCTTAGATACCCCTCTAACCTCCATGAGCTCCGGTCGTGTCTGTCACTGATGAGCTATTTCAGAAAGTTTGTCACAGATTACGCAAAGATCGCAAAGCCATTGACAGACCTCACCAGAAAAGGATCCTTGTTTGTATTTGGAGAACTTCAAGTGGAAGCCTTTGAGAAGCTTCGCGAAAGTCTAATGTCTAAACCAATTTTGGCCTTCCCAGATTTTTCAGGTACAGCTAACGAATTCATTCTCTCCACAGACGCATCCAGCTTCGCGATAGGTGGTTGCTTATCCCAGGTGCAGGACAGTAAAGAGCGTGTGATAGCTTACGCCAGTCGCGTGTTATCCCCAGTTGAACAAAGGTATTCAACCACCCGGCGTGAGGCATTGGCCTTGTGGGAATTTTGCAAAAAGTTTCGGCATTATTTGCAATCGAAACCATTTACCGTCAGGACTGATCATAAGTCCTTGCAGTCTCTCCCTTTTATGGATTCGCCAAATGGTCAGCTTGGTCGGATGTGTTTGGATTTACAAGAGTTCAAATTTAAGGTTGAATATAAGCCGGGGAAGGAGCTGTTCGTGGACGCACTTTCGCGGTTGGTTGATGGCGCCCAACCAGCTGTGAATGTCGTCCAAGTTTCCAATTTTTCATCCATACTCAGTACGGTTGAACTGTTGGAAGCGCAAAAAGCAGACTCTTTCTGCCGGTCGATTTTCAGTCATTTGCAAGGTTTTACCCCTTTGCCTGCCAGTCTATCCCAGTACCTTCGGGAAATAGACCAATTTTGCATCCACGATGGCCTGCTTTGCCATCTCCACACCCCGACGGTGTCATACCGATCACAGGTCTACATTACCCCTGTGATCCCAGAAATCTTGGTCCCCAAAGTTTTGGACTGGTTTCATGCTTCGAAATTTAGCGGTCATTTTGCATTGACAAAAATGCTCCATAAAATGAAACCGCTCGTCTACTTTCCAGAGATGTATTCCCGAGTTAAGCGTCACTCTGATTCATGCCTAAAGTGCCTAATGAGAAAGTCTCCCAATAACACATCTATTGCTCCCCTAGGTTATACTCCCACAGCTAACGGACCGATGGACTTACTGTCTATCGACATTCTTGGCCCGTTGCCAAGGTCCATCAACGGTAATAGCGTTGTCTTGACCGCGTGTTGTCACTTCACGAAGTACCTGTTTCTGATCCCATTACCTGATCAGAAAGCAGATACTATCGCTCGCGCATTGATGGAAAGAATATTTTTGGTTGTTGGGATCCCCAACAGGGTTTTGACAGATAACGGAAGCAACTTCACATCTAAGTTGTTGAGTGAGATTCATGAGTTGTTAGGAGTCCAACATCTGACCACAACTCCCTACCATCCCCAATGTAACGCACAAATTGAACGCATGCATCGCACGGTTTCAGATATTTTGAGCCAGTATGTTGCTCCTGGACGAGATGATTGGGACAGTCACCTCCCATTCGTCCAGCACTGCATTAATACTGCTCATAACGAGTCCACACAGGAAACCCCATTTTATGCAATGTTTTTGCGAGACCCTGTCATGCCGGTTACCGATATGGTCGCTAACCGTACTTATTACGATACGATGGAGAATTTCAAGTCTGAAATTTTGGTCAGAATGCGCACTGCCCACACGGCCATATCTGAGAAGATATCGTTGTCCAAGGACAAACAGAAGGCCTATTACGATTCCAGGTTTTCAGGAAAATTTGCAGGGTTCCAGCTTGGTGACATTGTTTTCTTGCGTACGCCACCCCCACCTGGCCTGGGAGCAAAATTGGCAAATAACAAGTTCGACGGCCCCTTCCGAATAGTCAAGATTCTTAACGACGGGCTCGACTACGAGATCCAAAAGGCAGGATCGAAGGTCCAGGTAGTACACCACAACCGACTGTTTCCCAGCCACCTGAAGTCGCCCTGGATCGTTGAACCGGTAACTGACGGATCAACACAGAGCGACATCCCTGTCACAGCACCTTCGCCGGAAACTAATTTGGTAACCCAACGGCCATGGTATGTTCCCTCACCTTCCTCCGGCACTCTGCCAACTAACTTGTCTTGCAGCGGTTATACGATCCCTGAGGCCAGGTTGCCAGACCCATTGCCTCAACTTCGACGATCACAGCGATTAGCCTCGCAGGGTCTCGGGTTCGCGATACCTAGAACCTCAACCATACCCTGCTCTGCAGACGGCAGTTCTCTTTTGGACTCGGGAAATGGGTGTTTTGCGCCTGCTCTTCAACCGCTTTCGAACCAGCCGCCCTTAGTCGATGTTGGAGACTTTTACCAGACGCCTGTGTTACGGCCTCACTCTTCGAATCAACTATCTCGTCACGTGCGTTTTGAAGATGAAATACCAGTCCTCCCTGCGCCCGTATTGACCCCGGTTTTGACTGGTTATTTTCCGGCCTCTAGCAACACCACCGTAGATTCTTCAACCGGCCCACCCGAGACTCTGCAAGCAGCATCCTATATCCACGCCCCGAGACGAGTTTCTCCTCCGTTGGTACGCGTATCTCCACCGTCCCCCCAAATTCCCTCCTCGCGATCTGACTCACCACCTTCTAGGCCTCTGTCGCCTGCGGACAATCGTAGTTCGCCGCATGTGCCCAATGACCCGCCGGCAGCTGAACTACGACTGTCTAATGATGGCGTCACGCCAGATAGTAGAAACGTTTTAGGGGGTGAAGCCCCAGACTCGTTCATTTTACAGGTGAGCCCATCTAACGGCTCCTGCGAACTGGTGTTCTCGCCTATTCTCGGCTCTACTCGAGGATCCATGGACAGTAGCCACAGCCGGCCATCATCTTTTTCGAGGTTAAATTCAGACCTAGATGCGCACTCTGCACATTCTATTGGGCCTAGTGATAATGATTCAGACAGTCCTGTAACTAACTCTCGTAGAATCTCAACCCCAAATACACAGTACAGGACTCCATTTCGACCAAATGACCCTACTCCGAATACCCCGGTTATCACAGCCAGCCGTTTTCGAGGCGCTCTTCGCTTAGAAGGGAACGATAGCCGTCTTTTCTACCAATTGGCATTTGATTCAGATTCAGGAGATAGTATTCAGTCAAATCAATCATCCCAGGCTTTAGCCCAGCCTTTAACTTCAACAACTTCTAATAATTCGGAATCTAACCTTAATGAATCCCCAATAAATCCGCCGGCTGCTTCTGTCCAACGCGACGAGTTCGAGCCGACGCCTACTTCGTCTTGGTATGGGACTCCCTTACCGTCCCCGACGCTGCACGACCGACCCATCTTCATCCCTTCCCCATCCCCCCCTGAAGTCTTCAACGCTCCAGTCCTGCCTATCCCGACTACGGCAGCGTCTTTCGTCGACCCACCAACTTCTCCCATTCCGTCGACCTCCACCCAGCCCATTCCGGAGCTGCGACGTTCGGTCAGGCACCGCAACCCACCTGAGCGGTATGCCTCTCACGACCACAGACATTAGACCTGTCCCCCAGACACGGCGACATCTCCAACCCTGACGTGACATTTATACATTTCTGCGCTAATGCGCCATTTACTCCGCCAGCGGCATATATGCCTTTGCAGCCTGGCCGTTTTCAAACCCTCTACCCTGATGTGACACTGACATCTGATGTAAATAGTTTACCGTAATAGTTTCGCGTACCTGCGGCCACAATTCATAAGGCCCATCATGGCAGATTGCCTACTATTTTGTGTGTTTAGCATATTCGGCCAAGTTCGGCTCGGCTCTGTCCATACTCGCTTGTGTGCTTGACAAGCCGCCATTAGTGTTCCCTCTTTATACCACTTTAATGTTTGTACTGCCTGTGTGGCCGATTCTGTTCGGCTCAGTTCTATTCGCCTGTGTGGCCGATAAGCCACGAACATCGTTTCTTTTGTGTTACGTTATGTACTGCCTGTGTGGCCTAGTTCGGTTCTCTTGTGATATTTGCCTGTGTGGTCGACTAGCCGTCGCTAGTGTTCCCTCCTTTTTATTATTTAATGTTTATGTACTGCCTGTGTGGCCGAGGCCGGTTTCGCTTAAATGTACAGTCCTTTGTTTTTCTGACAAGCTCAAGTTCAAGTTCCTTCTTTGTTGTTGCCTTTGTGGCTTATTTTTTTGCAAATTATGCCCTTCTGGCCAAGTATTTGCAGAGATTCATGATCTCATGATGGATTTTGTGGCATTTTGTCACTGTTATATATATTATGTTTGTTATGTTGGCCTTCTGCCTCTATATCAATTTAACTTTGGTATTTTGCCGTTATATTAAATTAAGCCTTCTGCCATTATCCACTTTGGTCAATATTGTTTATTATTTATTTATATGAAGTTTTGTTGGACTTAGGAGTTTAGCACCTGTTAA
The DNA here is from genome assembly GCA_023053575.1 of Branchinecta lynchi. NCBI lineage: Eukaryota > Metazoa > Arthropoda > Branchiopoda > Anostraca > Branchinectidae > Branchinecta > Branchinecta lynchi. Next base: position 13,752,217 of record JAKZAP010000005.1, read on the forward strand.
CCCCAAACTGGCATTCGGGTGGTTTTTCTTTTATTGGGTGGACATCGGGTGGTATAATTATTTTCGTATCTTTTATATACGAAGAATCTGACCAATTCTTTCTTTTTTTTCACTTTTATAGAATTCACTTAACATTACATAAAATTAATTAAACTTTAAAAACAATCCCCTGTTCCTTTCTTTTTATTGTCCCCTGAGGGTGGATCAGTACGCGGTACATCAGCAGCCCAGCGCAACTTCGGCCATTTCCAGCAGCCCAGCGCAAATCCAGCATAAGCAGCACCATTTCCATCACCTCCAGCCTTAGACAATATCAGCTCCAGCCTAAACCAACATCATCATATCCAGCGCCTGAATCAACATCGTCCTATCCAGCGCCCGTACCAGCTCTGCGACGCACATCTCGCCAGAGTACGCTCCACCTGCCCAGCCAACTCGCAGTCTTCGGCCACCTAATTAACCAGCTCCAGCTTTAACCACCATCTTTCCCGCTTGCTTATGCAACATCACCATCCACCATCTACACCGTTCCAGCGCAACACCAGCACCATCCGCTTTTGCCATACCGGTACCAGCTAACAGCTCCACCTGTTCACCAACATCTTCCCCGCCTGCAAGACCACCCATCGCCTATGCCGCTCCAGCAACACCAACACCATCCGCTTTTGCTATGCCCGTACCAGCTGACCCCTCAAACCACAAAGCTGACGAACCACCATGCCGACTCTACATCGCCACTCCACCCTCTTGTATTTCTCTAAACTTTAAAAATAATATATTTTAATTTGGGTCTAAGGTCAGATTTATGTAACATTTATGGTTAACTTTTAGCAGATGGATGCCAAAAGTTTGTTAATCTGGTGCTTAACTTTTAAGTCCGTGGGTCACGGACTCAATATGGAGGGGAGGTATGTTACGGTGATGCCATCTGCATTCCGTACGTTTTCCTTATGCCGCCGCTAGGCAGCGTTACTCCCTTCCATTGCCTGTGTCTTTTATCTTTTATACCGTCGCGGCCACTCTTTCGTATTACTTATTAACTCTCTGGCCACGCCGGGTGTGAGTCACCTTCTTCTAAGGACTTCTTTCCCGGTTCCCGGCCGGGTAACAACTCTTTTCACTTAAAGATTGTTCTTTTGTAAGTACATCTATTAATAAAACCTTCTGTTTACTTACGGACCATAGGTCACTTCTATGAGTCTTTGTTAAGCTCCTTAGAGTGGGCTGGCCTGTAAGGCCTAGTGTATGATGGGTGGTTGATAACCTGTTTTGTGTTCGGTATGCAAACCATAGTGTGAATCGACCAGGGGAATCCATAATGAACCCGTGAAGTTCTGCACGTGTAATAGGCCACCAACGCCCTAGGCCATCCTGACTCCGATGATTGTTTACCTGGACATTTACCATCTTATGTCCGGCTTACTACACCCCTCGCCATAACATCAGGTTTGAGAGTGCAAACTCCATATACAAATACAGTCATCGTAACAGTATCACCCATAAAGTTTCACCTGAATCGCACCACACGTTCGCAACCTACGGAAATCAGTAATTTCTGGATATCCCCTTCCGTCAATTCCCCCAAAAATGGTCGGATCCAGGACTCGAAGTCTTCCTAGGTCATTGTGTCGGGTCCTTAGGTTTATTTGGTCGGATCGCTAATATGCCAGCCAAATTTCGTCGTCCTTAGCACATCTGGGAGTATCCTAACTCGCGATCACTAGAATTCCGGGAAACCCCCTCCAACTCCCCCCAAAGCGCCCCTACATAATGGTTCTGTCAAGAAGTATCAAGGGCTTTTGCTTGTTCTCCGCACCAAACTCCATCCCGATCCCTCGACTCTATCCGTCTCACGAAACTTCCGGTTTCCCCTCCAACGACCGCCACAAGTATCGGATTCGATCCCGACTTGACATGGATCAACCACCTCAACTCCCCCTAAAGTCACCGGATTTGAAACGGGTCGTCTGAGGCATCCGGATCCGATCACCCGTTCGAAAGTAATACATCCCTCAACTTTCCAGATTCCCCCTCCCTACACTCCCCTTCCTCCAGATAGTCGGCTCGGGGGAGTGATTATTTCCAAGTTAATCTTTTCGGGTCCCTGATTTGCCCGCCAAGTTTCATCGTCCTAGCTTATGTGGAAGTGCCCAAACTAGCAAAACCGGGAACTTGCAATACAGGCTACTGAAAAGAAAAAGAAAGAGAAAGTTGCAATCAAACTCATCAATGCACCAAATCAGATCCGTCGTCGTCAAACTCCTCCGTTTGAAAGAAACAACTACTGTAAGCCCTGATTAAACGTTCTGGCAACAGAATTGTTGATCCTTGGAACAGCCTTACCGAAATACGGTTAATGCTGAATCGACCAATTGTTTCAAGTGCATTGTTGATGGATTTTTAACTCTGATCAGTTCAACTACTCAAAGTTTCTTAGAGTTATTTAGAAGCGAAAGCCTATTCTCTTGCTTTGTATTATTATTATTATTATTACTGGTTTCATTTCTTGGCAGTCCGAAAGAAATATTCGGCGATGACCTAGTCATGAACACAGCCCTTGTAGACTGAGAAAGAGCTGGTTCGTTTTCATCAGGGACGAAAAACTCAACACATACCCTTAGTTTTGGTTTGGATAAGCGACAAAACTGAGAACTGCTGCTCGGGCCTCAGCATGTGCATGGGGCAAGCCGCAGAAAGCATGAGCAAAGGCGGATCACAACATATTTGCACATTTCTCTTAACTCAGGCAAAATATCACTATTTCTGGCTTGGAATATATTTTTTAACTAGAAATCGGGATTTTTTACTAGATTCAATCGAACTTAACTAGATCCTCTAAATTTACTAGATTATATTTTTTTTTCATTTTCGGTCTCGCCTATGTAAGATTCACGTTAAAGAAGGCGAATGGGTCCCGGGAAGACGCCTTTCGTCCCCTTAAGTTTCTGCGAAATGACGCCTCTGCCGTCACTAGCATTCTGGGATCCCAAAAAGCGCACCTTGAACCAGGAAATTCTTTTGTTAGAAATTTCGGGACGAACCTTTGGCAAAAACGAGCCCGATAAACATAGTTATGGATATAAAGTGAATCATTCGAAATGGATCGGGTCACATATCCATGCCTGCACATTTCATCTTCCTAGCCCATCTGGAAGTACCCCAACACACACATGGATCCACATTCTGACAGAAAAGAGATTGGTCTGGCACTTGATTCAGAAGCTGCCGAGAGAGAAGACTATCGGTTCTAAACCAATTAACAAGTCAGCTTTCCCGCAGAAAACCCGACTTTCCTTCAAGGGAAAAGCGGAAATTACCATTCTATCTGAGTATTTAGGCAGCCACTTTTCTGTGTCACTTAAGTCCCCCCAGACCATCTCCACGCTAAGAACGGAAATTAGGAGTCTTGGAAAAGGGCTAAAGAATCCTCTCATAACAGGCTTGATAGACAGAGAAAGTCTTCAGAGGCGACAAAAACAAACGCGAATAAAACGTGATAGCGACTTCTGATTTCCTCTTCACAGACAACCCCATCTTCCACACACTTCCTACCCATAGTAAAATTCGGTTCCTCCAAAAAAGGAATCAAGTGAATAGTAAAAGGAATTGGTCATCATCATGATTTGTCTCCCGTTCCATCTTGGAATGATGTTTTATCATGATCGACCCTGGTCCAGAAATTGCACCCGTATGGCTTACGACAGAATCCACTCACCAAGTTCTGTCCCAAGCCCTCTACTGGTTCTGCAATTAGAAGTGTCACAAGGCGTCATTCCCGCCTAGTTCTGTTCCAATACATCCATCCTAAGCGTCACACACGATTTCCGGGATACCCTTCAAAATCCCCACGCAGTGGCCGGATCTTGTCCGGAACTAGGTATCGCATATATACGGCTTATTGTCTTCCTGTCTTCAAAGATCCATCCGAATCCAACATTTTAAGCGTGCAGAGAGATTTCCGGTACGCCCTCCAACTTCCCCAGATCTTACCAGAGCCGGCACGGACCTGTCACTGCAACGTGTAGGAAATGGGCACTTGGCAACTATCAAGTCCTGTCCTGGTCGGATGTCTCGAGCGAGAGTTTTGCAAGACATATTCCAGGACTCTCCAAGTATACCCAGTGCCCGGATCCAGCCCGTATCTATAAATGGTACGTCTAGGGATTCTGACCGTCCTAGCCGGTAAGTTCCACCCGATCCCTCCGCACAAGACTATTTCCAAAAGATTTCTGGGAGATCCATCCAACTCCCAAACAGTGACCTGGTCCGGTCCGGACCTGTATGTAGAATGCCAAGGACATGTGCTCCTGTCCGGATCGGGTCACTCGTTCGAGTACTGCGCATGCCTCAAGAATACTGAAGATTTCTGGAATCCCTACTCCAACTCCCCCAGGAGTACCCGGATCCGGTCCCGCTACGCTGCAAGACGAGAGACAAGGCCCTCAACCGCTGTCTAAGTTGTTTTGTGTCACTGGCCAGTAGGCAGTAGAGCTCCTCAATTACCGTTTCTGCCACAAGATTTTCGGAACTCCCCCTGGGACGAGGTGGGGAAATATTCATAAGCCGTAGCACCACAAAACGGCAGAATCGATGTAGGAACAGGAGTGGGTGGGATCTATCATAGCCCTAGATGTGTAATTTGTGGCCACTGCGCAGAAGACGGAGGCGATGATGACACGGAAGAGCCAAACATGTACCCTCGGCAACGCGACGCTTCGCTGATATGCATGCCCTTGCACGTGCCATATAGATTTCAGCTCTTGTTTATAGCCGATAGGAAATTCGACAGCCAAAAACGAAAGAAAAACAAATTTTAAATGACTATATAGGGCTTAAAGTAGGCTATTCTATTAAATTATAGGAAGTGCATGTCTTTAGGAAGAAAGGAAGAAACTCACCCTCCAAACCATCTTCCGACGACGCCTACACCGTACTGCCTCCTATCGGAGTTGTCCACCACCTGGTTCAGGACAGCTCCCCATCTCCCCCTCTTTCGTCTGGTGCGCGAGTCAACTTCGTCTCGTTTGAATCCTCTGGAGGAGGGTGGCTGTCCACTTTCAGTACTCACTAGCCTTTTGACTTCTTCTACTTCTTCCAGAGATGCTTCGCTGCAAGGAAAGACGAATGACTAGACGACAAAGGAAAAATCCCTTTTCAGTGCCGTATAGCAATGAGTGGATATTTTTCCGCTACAGAAATACGGTAGATTCCTCAAGCTCGCTGCAACACAGAGACATTTTTTATTTAGCGAGTTAACTAGTTTTAAGCGTGCCATTTTGCAGAACCAATAGAGCGAACAACTTGTCTTTTGCCACTACTTCTTTACCTTTATTTTCTTGCTAATACATGCATGATTCTATCATAATTCTCAAAACTGTTTTCCTTTACGGAAACTATCCCCGCTCTAAACTTCCGATCTCAATTTGTAGGTGTTAAAGACGAAAAGATGTCTTGCATTTTGCCAACTTCGAATGGCTGCTTTAAAATACACAACATGTATATTAGCCTACAGGGAAATTCTTGATGATTAAACTCGAACAAAAGAGATATTTACAGTGGCTGAATGGGAAGAATTATGATGAAGGTACAGTTTAATAGCTCCCCACAGAGACATTTTTTTTTGGCGAGTTAACAAGATTTAAGCATGCCATTGGGTAGGACCAATAGAACGAAATACTTGTCTTCTGCCACTATTTCTTTACCTTTACTTTCTTGCTAATCCATGCACGACTTTATCGTAATTTTCAAAACTTGTGTTCCTTTCAGGAAGCTATCCGCGCTATAGGAGACTTCTGATCTCAATTTGTAGGTCTTAAAAATGAAAAGATGCCTAGCAGTTTGCCAATTTCGAATGGCCGCATCAAAATACACCATGTCTATACTACCCTACTGCGAAATTCTTGATGATAGAACTCTAACAAAATAGATATTTACAGTGGATGAATGTGGAGAATTATGATGAAGGTGCATTAGGTTCGAAGGATTACAGTAGGTGATACAATTATTTTTCGTTTACTTGCACGTCAAACTAGAATTTCAGACTAGGCTACTATTGTATCGGGTTTGTGTCAATCCACCCTGTGTCTTCAATATCGACCCTCTTTTTTAAAGAAGTAACACTATTAAACTTTGATCCTTTAAGCACCCACGACCTCATTTTTTTTTTCATCACGCTCTGAAACCTGTGGCGTTCTCTTGTGATTGTTCACAAATGTTCGGTCTAGGAAAAGAAGATCGACGCACAGCCATACCTAATGGCCGAAATGTTTGGACCATGATATTCTTGACACTTTTTAGGCTGTGCGATATGCAGCTGACAAAAGCAGAACAAGACCAAAGGTGTCGATGGGATCCCAAAAATCGAATATTTGATTCAAACAATAGGGTCTTGTCTTCGACAGATCCAGTCTTCGCCAGGCTAATCATCGATATCAGGGAAAACCAAGTTCAGATATACCTCTACAAGCCATATCTATTTTGACGATACTGACCGAGACTTACTGCTTTACTTCTGCCAAGTTTCCGGTTTCGCCCGAATTCCGAGCAAACTACTAGTCCAGCAATAAAAGAAAATTCAGAAACAAATCCAGCGTCGAATCCCTATAAAAACATCGAATCAACTTTGAATAAAAGTTTGCCTTAAAAAAAAAAATCCGGTTACAGCCGGAGTCCACTAATTATATGTCCGGGTAAAAAGTGATTGTCATATACAGTCTCAGCCTCTCTTCTAAACCCTTAATCTGTCATCTAATCAAACTTTTGCTTTTAACACATTTTCCGGTTTTGGCCGGATTCTGGGCGAACTAGTTGTCCGGCGAGAAAATGGTTTTCCCCATCGTGTTCAGCATGTTTTTTTTTTTTACCTCTAATTGAACATCTAATGAACTTCAAATGAAACTTTTACTTTTAACCAACTTTGCGTTTTTTGCCGGATTCCGGACGAACTACTTGTCCGGCGAAAAAATGGTTTTCACCATCGTGTTCAGCATGTCTTCTTACCCCTAAACCATTTAATCAACTTCATATAAAACTTTTGCTTTTAACCAACTTTCCGGTTTCTGCCGGGTTCCGGACGAACTACTTGTCCGGCGAGAAAATAGTTTTCATTATCGTGCTAAGCATGCCTTCTTACACCATAATCGACTATTACATTAGCTGTTTAAAAATATTTTGTTTGTCCCTTAATTTGAACCCCCTCCCCCACCCCTAAATGTAGGGTTAAAGAGCCCATCTACGAACTTGACCTTACTCTTGACCCAAACAATATTCACACCAAGTTTCATCAAAATATCTCATTCCCTTCGAGAGTTATAGCGCGCACAGACGGACAACTTTTGCGATGTCATAGGTATCCCTCCACTTACGTTTTGGGATCCCAAAAAGATGTTTTATACAGCGTAAACAAGAGCTGTAAGCTCATATGGCACTTGCAAGGCTGGTTCAGAGGATGAAAGTAAGAATTCGTGAGTTTGTTCTGATCATTTGTAATCAGAACTCTTGAAGCAAAAATGATGATGAACTCATCGGGAGCAGGAAATTGTATATTTTGCTGAAAAGTATTGTTTGTACTTTAAGGAAATCAGTTCTAAACAGAACCCTTGAGGCAAAAATGATCAGGGGCTCATAGGTATCAAGAAAATGTATCTTTTGCTTAAAAGTTTTTCTTGTACTTTGCGGTTAGGATTAGCACTTTAAGGGATGGTCGAACCTGGGAACGGACAATTTTCTAAGCCAATCTTGTCAAGTGTCTAATTTCCAAGCCAAGTTTCATCGTCCTAGCACATCTGGAAGCACTCCGATTTGCAATCACTGGAATTCCGGACCTCCTCCCTCCAACTCCCCCCACAGTGCCCTAACCCGTTCCGGTCCTGCCACTGATGAATCCAGGGCTTTTGCTTGTTCTCCCAACCAAGTTTCATCCCAATCGCTCCACTCTAAGCGTGTCACAAGATTTCCGATTCTCCCCTCTAGCTCGCCCGAACATTCATCGGATTACATCCGGACTTTAAATAGGACATTTGAGACATGAGGTCTTTCCAAATATACCTCAAGATTCAGGATTCTTCCTCCCTCCACGATGGTCGGATCAGGGAACTGACTATTTCTAAGCTAATCATGTCAAGTCTCTAATTTTCAAGCCATGTTTCATCGTCCTAGCACGTCTGGAAGTACCTTAACTTGTGATAACTGGAATTCCGGGTCCCCCCCCCCCTAACTCCCCCACAGTGCCCGAACCTTGTCCGGTTCAGTCACTGATGTACATAGGGGTTGCGTTTGCTCTTCCCACCAAGTTTCATTCCGGTCGCTCCACTCCAAGCGTGTCACAAGGTTTCCGGATCCCCCTCACTGACCCCCCCCCCCCCCCCCCCCCCCCCGATCGCTTTTCTGTCGGTCGGTCCGGTGTTTGCGAGTTAGGGCACTTCCAGATGTGCTAGGACGATGAAATTTGGCAGGCATCACAGAGAACCGGGCAAACTAACTTGGAAATAGTCACTTGCCCGATCTGATCATCGTGGAGGGAGTGGGATAGGCGGAATCCGGAAAATAGGGGCATGCATAACTTTCAAATGGGTGATCGGATCCTGATCAAACTTGATATCTGGAAAGACCTCGTGTCCCAGATGTCTCATTTCATGTCCGGCCGGATCTGATGAATCTGGGGGGGGGAGTCGGAGGGGGGGAAATCGTGTGAAACTCTCAGAGTGGAGCGCTCGGGATGAAACTTGGTGGGAAGAACAAGCACAAGCTCTAGATACATAACTGACAGAAATGGGTCGGATTCGGACAATGTGGGGGGAGTTGGAGGGGGTTCCGGAATTCCGGCGATCCGTAGTTAATGTACTTCTAGGTGGGCTAGGACGATAAAACTTGGCAGGCATATCAGGGACCCGACCATATTAACTTGGAAAGAGTCACTCGTCTGATCCAATCATTGTGGGGGGGAGGGGAGACGGTGGAATCCGGAAATTAGTGGCATGCATAACTTTCGAACGGTTGATCGGATCTTAATGAAACTTGATATCTTGAAAGACCTTATGTCTCAGATGTCCCGTTTCAAGTTTTCAATAACTGGGGGGGGGGAGGTGGAGGGGAGAACCGGAAATCTTATGACACGCAGAGAGTGGAGCGATCAGGATGAAACTTGGTGGGAAGTACAGGCACAAGTCCTAGCTGCATCAGACAGACTCGGACCGTATTCGAGTACCGAGGGAGGGGGAGCTGTAGGGGGGTGTCCAGAATTCCGGTTATCGTGAGTTAAGGTACTTCCAGATGTGCTAGGACGGTCAAACCTTTGCTGGATCATTAGCCTAGAAACTTGACATCATTTGGTTAGACATCGTCACTTCTCGGATCCAACCATCCCTTAAAGAACTCATCTTAACCGCAAAATACAAAAATACTTTTAAGCAAAATTTACTTTTCCTTGATCGCCATGAGCACATGATCCTTTTTGCCTCAAGGGTTTTGCTTACAAATTATTTGTAAGCACCCACAAGTGTGCATCTAACCGAAAAAGTGAAAAAAAAACTTTTGACCATCACTTGCATCCTCTGAACCAGCCTTGCAGGTTTGGCGCATCTTAACCGAAAGTGAAAAAAATACTTTTGACCATCACTTCCATCTGACCCAGTCTCCAAGTGCCATATAAGCTTCCAGCTCTTGTTAATATTTAACATTGCTTCCAACATTCAGATAGGGTTTCTGAGGAGCAGCGGGAGACTCAAACAAACATATTGACATTTACTAGCGTTGATGGATATGCAAATCTCGCCTAGGGACTGGTTCAGGCTTAACGTTTGTTTCAAGGCCCTTTCTGGATCGAATGATAAGGAGGACAATGTTAGCTAACATTAGCCATACAAATGGACAGTACAAGTATTCAATTTGTCATCACTGCGACAATTATCTTGCAGGTTTTCCGCGCATATCTGACCAAAATGCACCAGATCTGACAAGTTCATTAACTAAACAAAAAGTCAAACAGACTCACAGCTCTTGCACTCGGTTTCCAAAAAGGAAGAACAAGGAGAATATGAAATCGAAGTAAACTACGTTCAATATGGTCCAAGAGCTCATCTGAGACAAAAGAAAACTGAACACCTTTAATCTTGTTAGAAGGAATATTGATCAGCCCGTATCCTAGCAGTGAACTGAGATCAATGAACCTTGTAAAACGCAAAGAAGTAAAAGCTAGGGAAATCAGAGCCTGATGATCCGATGATTCTGTTTCACCTGATTATACGTACGAACAAAGAGTGGCGCGCCGGCAGTTGAAAACTTTTATGGCACCGGCAATTGAAGAGAGACGGAATGTACGCCTTCGAGGTGAAAGGCTATTTATTGACGGGAGAATGTTTCTGTATGACCCCATAGAAAAACGCGTGATTGAGGCAACACAGAACCCCGCTCAGGATAGATTTGATAGTGCACCCCAAGGAGATATGGGCGCCGGTCCCCCAAGTAGTGCTGATCCAGTCACGATGGAAGAAGACAATTCTGATGCGGAGAGCGTAGTTACGGTGGTTGAAGGGGGCGATAGAGATCAGGTAACGCAAGAGCCGGCCCAAGTTCAAGGAAAGTCAAACGGGGCGGTGGTTTCGGACAAAAGATCTCGAAAAATAGACGAGATAATCTCCCCGGAAGATCGAAATAGAACGAACTCCCGGAATGTTGCTTCAAGAGGTGGTGGAACGGCTAGAGGAGGGAGTTCATTTATGAATAGAGGAAGGTTTGGTGGAAGTGTTGCACCAGGAACGGCTAGAAATGCGGATTTGTATAGGCTCACGTTTCCGGATCCGAACAGTCCGGTTATCCATTCTGAATTGTATGGTTCCCAGTATCCACCGCTTCGTCCGACATAGGGATCCTCGGGTCATGGTGATGTTGAGTTGAAAATATGTACGTGGAATGTCCAAGGATATGCACAAGAGAAATTGAATGATTTACTAGGAGTTGATAGATGGGATATACTAGGCATAACAGAGACTTGGAATTCGCAGTGCGTGGTTAAAGATGAGTTAAGTTGTTTTTGTGTGTGTAGAGAGAAGTCCAAAAATGGTCGGACATATGGAGGGGTTGCGGTATTAGTGCGTAAGAGTAGATTTGATTCAATTTGTAGGCTAAAGAGTAATTCGGAAAACACGGTTTGGATTAAATTGACGATTGGTCTTTTTCGGGTTGTTTTTTGTTGTGTGTATATTCCTCCCCAGTCTAGCTCGTATTCAAATGAGGATACGTGGAATATCTTAAGAAGTGATAAGGCTAGATTTAGTAGAGATTACCCTAATTATGGATTTATATTTACAGGAGACTTTAATGCGTATACAGGGTGTCATAGTGGAACGCCTAGGAATGATGTTTTCCAGTGGGGGAACTGGAGGGAGTCTACTCAGCCAGAGGATGGCCAAGGGGATGTGGAGTTTGGTGTGCGTAAAAGTAAGGACCAGGACCGTAAGAAAAACAAATGGGGTGAGAACCTTTTAGATTTTTGTAGTAATGAAAATGTGATAATATTAAATGGGAGATTAGGAGAAGATGGAGGTAAAGGGGATTATACTTGTTTTTCGGGGGGGGGGCTCCAAGTGTTTTAGATTATTTTTTGGTTAGCCCGTCTCTTTGGTCAAGGTGCCTGAATTGTAGAGTTCTTCGGGTTGTGGGTTCTGACCACGTCCCTCTTGCTCTTTTTTTGGTTTCTCCAAGATCTCAAGGGCCTGATATTATAGAGCAAGATAGGCAGACAAATGGTAGTAATATTCCAGTTCCAGAGGTAAAAGTTAGACGACCAATTATGGTTTCTGAGGGATTGGATAAGAGAATTTTAGATAAGGTAACAGAGCAACGTTCTCAGGAAATGCTAGAAAATTGTATAGAGCTAGGTAAAGCGAATCGAGTTGAGGAGGCTATTTCTGATTTTTCATCGTTTATGTATGAGATTGCATGTGATCATGACCAGATAAAGAGGAAGGAGCGGATGGGTAGAGTGAAGGATTCTTTTTATGATTATGATTGTCGGATGTTGAAAAATAAGGTCGTGGAGGCACTAACACTGGTGAAAAATAGCGGTAGTCAGCAGCTAGAATTTAACCTCGGTAAGTATAGACAAATTAGAAGAGAGTACAAAGCTTTGGTGAAGGCTAAGAAAAAGCAGGAGACTGAGGGCGTTAGGGAAAAGGTAAGAGATTCTTTAAAAAATAAAGATGGTAAGCAATTTTGGAAGTGGGTGAATAAGTCGCTAGTTGATAAGGGTGAGGTCCCTCAGTTGGGGCCACAATCTTGGGAGAGGTATTATGAGAGTAAAGGGATGAAGTTGGAAACGGTATTTAGTGAACAGTGGAAAGAGAAGGTAAGGGAGAAGGTATGTTACCCGTTGACAGAGGAAGATTCCAAATTACTAGCTCCAGTTGAGGAGGCTGAAGTTTGGAATGTTATGCGTAAAATGAAAGGAAATTCTGCTCCCGGTCCGGATGGTATTCCGTTGTCTGTGTGGCGATGGGGTAAGGTGGTGGTTGTGCAGGTGATGGTTGCCTTGTTTTCTAGTTTGATGGTGAATGCTACGTGGCCGATACAATGGACAACCTCTATAGCGATACCATTATTTAAGAAGGGTAGTAGACAGCTGCATGAAAACTATAGATGCATCCATTTGGGGAATGCTTTTGCTAAAATATTTGCTAAATTTTTAGATTCTAGACTTTGTAGATGGTTGGATCACAAGGAATTAATGTCCTCGGTACAGGCTGGTTTTCGGAAGGGTTTTAGTACGATTGACCAAATGTTCATTTTGCATTGTTTAGTTAGTAAGTACACGGGGAAAGAAAGGGGTAGATTATACGTGGTATTTTTAGATCTGAAGGGAGCATTCGACAATGTTAAGAGAGATCTATTGATGGAGGAGTTATTGAAGATTGGTTTACCGAATGCGTTTGTACTAATTTTGGTTTCGATGTATGAAATGACTAAGTTTGTAGTGAAGGTGGCAGGTAAATTTTCTAGATCATTTTTTCTAAGCGTAGGGGTTAAACAAGGGTGTTGCTTATCTCCTAAATTGTTCTCGCTTTACATTAATGATTTTCATGAGTATTTGTTACATTCTGGTGCGGCGGTGGTAAGTCTGGATATTTGTCAGTTATGTGCCTTGTTGTTTGCGGACGATATGGTGCTATTTGCGGATTCGCCCGAAAAGTTGCAGTTTCTGTTGGATAGGACCCACGAATACCTCCGAATGAAAGACTTGTGTTTGAATGTGAGTAAGTCTGTAATGATGGTGTTTAGAAAGGGTGGAAGAGTGAGTGAAAGTGAGAGTGTGAAGTTTAATGGAGAGAAAATAGGGATAACGGATGATTTTGTTTATTTAGGTGTTCGGTTTTCGTATAATGGTAAGTTTGGTAAACAAATAGAAGCTAGCGAGAGAAAAGGGAAGCGTTGTGCGTATGCGCTTGCTGGAAGCCATTTAGGGGATATTAAGGATATTAAAATGCATAAGCAGTTATTTTCAACTAAAGTAGTATCAGCTATGCATTATGGATCCGAGATTTGGGGCTTCCATAAGGGGGATAAGCTAGAGAGTGTACAGTTACAATATTTTAAGAGGGTATTAGGGGTTAGCGTGAGAACAAATAGCCTAGTAATTACAGGGGACTTAGGTTTAGGGTTGCTCCGGAATAGTAGGTTGGTAGCAATGATAAGATATTGGGAGAAAGTGACGAGTTTGCCAAGGGTGAGAGTTTTGAAAGCGGCGTATTTGGAAATACTTGGGGGCAAGAAAAGGGATTCTTGGCCTCAGCAAATTAAAAAAATATTGGATGATTGTGGTTATGGTGGTTTGTGGTGTGATGGAGTGGGACCAGGTTACCCCCTAGGTAAGGTAGCTAAGTTAGTGAAAGATAGGCTAAGAGATCAGGAGATTCAGAGGTGGCATGGGGGCGTATCAGAGCACCACTCTCTGAAGTTGTATGGTATGGCTAAAGAGACATGGGGAGAAGAATTATATTTTAAGTTGGGATTGGGGGGGGGGGGGGCAGAATTGAGGTGGATGGTGAGTCTTAGGGCGGACGCTCTTCCAGTGGGGATGCGGAGAAAGTATATTGGTCGAGAGAGGAAAGGTACTGGTCCTTATTTTTGTCCGATGTGTGGTGTTGAGGGGGAGGATGCGGTACATTTGAGGTGTTATTGCGAGGAGTTGAAAGGATTAAGAAAGGAAGTGTTTGGCCGGGAGGTTTGGGATGAAAGGGAACTGACTTCGATTATGGGAAGTAAGTGTTTTGGTGATCTCCGAAGGCTGGGTAGATTCCTGAAGATAGCTATGACCCACCGCGAACTATTTTTATAGAAGTTGATTTTTGGTTGGTTTCGGAGTGTACGATATTTTGTTTGTTGTTATTTTTTTTTTTTTTTATGTTTTCCGCCATGGCCCTTGGGCTTTTTTGGAATTAAATTCATTCATTCATTCATTCATAAACGGAACTTCTTTTGTACTAAACATGTTCACAGTTGAATGAGAACGTACTTTTTATGCACTAACTCGAAAATGCAACGGCCTGAAATTTTATCGGCCGTTTAATCTCCCGGAAATAATGCAGGAGCTCCTTCTCAAAAGAGCTGAATAATAAAAAAAACTAAGAAATAGAAATGATCCTTACCCAAGTTTATCCTCAGGTTTCGGAAGAGGAAGCGGAGGAGACTTGTCGAAGAAAACCTATAAAAATTACAGATTAATTTTGGGAGTTAAAGCTGCATGGCTAAAGAGTCCCAATCTCATCGATCCCCCACACCTGCCCCCAAGACAAAAATTACATCGCATCCTTTTCTAATATGGTGGCACCGGGTGGCACAACTTCACGTTTCGCACAACTGCAACTTCTTTTTGCTGAGTGTGGGGGGGGGGGGGTACAAACGCTTACGATTATCGGTACCAGCGTCCAATTATCCACCTCTGGCCTACTAAAGCCTCGAATACATTCTTTCGGGAAACAAAATTTTTTTTTTTTTTTTTTTTTTTTTACACTTACTACACTTTTCCTCTGGCCAAACAAGGTTGACGGCTTTCAAATTCACACTTCCTTTTTCAAATCTCTTTCTGTTTACATCTCACCAGCCTGCACCAGGTACAGTACCAATACCATGTGCTATACAATTTAAAGTTAAACACCATCATAAACAATGTCCAGGTTATTTTTACACGCCAGACATTTTTGCCCAAACCAATACATCCCATCAACACTTTACGCGGAACCCTCACTAATACGTCAACTATTTATACAAAACGAAAGATCAATATTCTCTGTTAGAAATAGTGTTATATAATCATGGAACAAATATCAATCTAGTTCTGACCTGCAACTTTCTCCAAATATTTTCTGATTGAATACTGAGCGATAAATAAATATATAATTTGTAAGAAGATTGATGGCTTGTCCATTGAGTATTGACGATTTCTTGGTTGTATCGTCTTTTTTTTCCTTTTCTTTTTTAGTGCGGAGGATACTCGCTAGGTGTCCCCTTTTTTGGGACCTGATGGTGGCTGTTATATTTTATACAGTTGTGTATGACCGTGATTAAGTTGTATTATTTAATTTTATCTTCTGGTCATCGAGCCTGCTCTCTGCCATGAAGCTATGTAAAAGTACTTGTCTTCATTATTTGAAATTAAATGAACCTGAACCTTAAAAGCTAGGCTACCGTCGCAGTTGCCATCCTCACGGGCGGGAAGTTAGCCTACACTTAAGTTTTGGTAAAGTTCCTTTGTTTCGTACAGTCCCTCAATCCGGATCTTATTTTTCGCTCTTCTTCTTTGTTTATTATCTTTTTTAACCCTGTCAAGCGTAGTTAGCAAACAAACTGTATTCATTTACATCAGACTCATGACTTCTATTCCCGTGCAACTATCAAGTATTTCTACACGTCGCTGTCACTGAAATGTCGCAACCCTCATTAAAACTTCTGAGCAATTAGGAAACCTACCGGACGACAACATTTTCAGAACTTTACTTCCGGGAACGCTGCCTACCAAAAGAGGCCACACAACACCATGCAGTCTTTTGTTAAAATGTCACCTAGAAATCTGATCAAGCGATTCCAAAAACCCACAAACGATTGTAACACACAGTTCCTAAAAACCTTGAAGAAACACAAATATATTCTTTCTCTTGGGGCTTACTGAGCAGCGGACTACATCCGTCTACTGGCCTTGTCGAGGAGAAGAATGCGGAAATGGGACTCGACATAGTTCCATTAGGCGTACTACGTTTTGGTAAGTTTACATCCTTAAACAACTCAGAGCAAAGTGTCGAACTTCAAATTAATTAGTCCGACAAAATGACCAGATAAATAAATGAATAAATACAAGCAATACGCTTATGGTTCAAATCCTGACATGTCCTTATCTTGAGTCAGCGACAGTCTTCTAGCTAACCGTTACTTTATTGTGGATTCTCTCCAGGTTGACGTGAAATTTTGTTTAATTTTATTTGTAGTTTATACTTATACAGTGTTTGTTACTGATTTTGTAACTTGTCTGACCCGAGTTGGTCGTATCCTAGTTTAAATAAAAAATAAAAAAAATATTCGGAAAAATAAAGTCTATATCAGTAAACAACGGAAACAACTTGGAACTAAAGCTAAAATAGGCTAATTACGAAGGGATGGGGCGCCTGATTAACCAATAAGCATGTTACTTTTAAACAGCTCCAAACGGCTACCATAGAATGGTACAAGGCAGGCGGTTAAACCATTTCCTTTTTTGAAAGCTGAGAATCTCGCTAATTCTGAAACTTCCCGAAAGGAAATGTTTTTTTCTACATCCTGATACAGACAATCGGGAGATTTCCAGAACCCCCTAAATTTGCAATATAACCTTTACAGACCCTTAGCGAGATCTATTTGGCAATGCTTTTAACCGAAAACAATTCAGATAATTGGATTCATTCGTAGTCTTTTGGCTTTGGCCGAATTTCAAACAGGCTATCCAATCGAGGCGAGAACAAAAAGTATTTTATGACTCATCGTGTATTTTATCAGCAAACAAGCATTTCAGCCATTTTTACTGACGAATCGCTTATATCCCTATAAGTTTAAGGCCCTTCTTTTCTCCGATTACTGCAGAACCACTGACCCTCTGATCAAGGGCTGGAAGCTGAAATGGCACTTGCAAGGCTGGGTCAGAGGATGAAAGAAGGAATACGTCGATTCGTGGGTTTGTTGTGATCATTTGTAAGCAGAACCCTTTATATAAGAATGATCATGGGTCGGCATCCTTGGAAATCACGAGAATGTATCGTTTGGTAATGCATCTGGCTGTGATGATGTGCACTTTAAGGGCACCAGAAACATCTGTAATCAAAACTCTTGAAGGAAAAATTATGATGAGCTCATCGGAATATTTTTTCCATACCTTTAAGGCAAAAATGATCATGGGCTCATAGAGATCATGAAAGTGTGTAATTTGCTTAAAAGTATTTTTTGTACTTTAGGGTTAGAATTATAGTGCTTTAAGGGATGGTCGGATCTGGGAACTGACAAATTCGAAGTCAATCTTGTAGGGTGTCTAATTTCGGTGCCAAGTTCCATCGTCCTAGCATTTATGGAGTTACCTAATTCGAGAACACCGGAATTCCGAACCCCCCTACAACTCCCCCCACAGTGACCAAACTCGGTCTGGTTCTGTCACTGATGTATCTATGGCTTGTACTTGTTCTTCCAACCAAGTTTCATTCCAATCGCACCACTCTAAGCGTGTCACAAGATATCCGGTTCTCCCCTCCACCCCCAACATTCAACAGATTACATCCAGACTTTAAATAGGACATTTGTGACACGATTATTTCCAAATATCAAGTTTCATTACGATCCGATCACCTGTTCAAAAGCTATACATACCTCAAGATTCAGAATTCCCCCTCCCTCTAATCGATGGTCGGATTAGGGAACTGACTATTTCTCAGAAAAATCATGTCAAGTCTCTAATGTTCAAGCCAAGTTTAATCGTCCTAGAACGTCTGGGAGTACCTTGACTTGCGATAGCCGGAATCCCCCACTCTATACTCCCCCGGAGTGCCCGAATCCGGTCCGGCTCTGTCACTGATGTACATAGGGCTTGTGCTTGATCTTCCCATGAAGTTTCGTTCAGATCGCTCAACTCCAAACGTGTCACAAGATTTCCAGGTCCCCCCTCCGACCCCCCCCCCCCCCCCACACACACTCATCTGATCCGGTCCGGACTGAAATAGGATATCCGTGACATGTGATCTTTCTAAATATCAAGTTTCATTATGATCCGATCAACCGTTCGGAAGTTATACATACCTAAAGATTCCGGATTCGCCCTCCCTCCACTCACCACCATGGTCGGATCAGGAAGTTGACTATTTCCAGGTTAATCTGGTCGGGTCTCTGATTTGCCTGCCAAGTTTCATTGTCCTAGCCCAGCTGGAAGTAACTTAAATCCGGATCACCGGAATTTCGGAACCCCCCTCCAGCTCCCCACACAGTCTAGGAATCCGGTCCAGTTCCGTCAATGATGTACGCTTGTGCTGGTTCTTCCCACGAAACTTCATCCCGATTGCTCCACTCTAAGCGTTACACAAGACTTCCGGTTGTCCCCTCCGACCCCTCCTCCACATTCATCTGATTCGGTCCGGACTTGAAATGGGACATAGAGACATGACGTCTTTCCAGATATCAAGTTTCATTAAGATCCGATCACCTGTCCGAACGTTACGCATGCCCCTAAAATCCGGATTCCGCCGTCTCCCCCTCCCTCACGATGGTCGGGTGGGGCAAATAACTATTTCCAAGTTAGTTTGGTCGGGTCCCTGATATGCCTGCCAAGCTTCATGGTCCAAGCACTTCTGGAAGTGCCCTAACTCGAGAACAGTGGACCAACCGAAAAGTGATCGGTATATGGCACTTGAGCGAAGCTGCAAGTGCCATAAAAACAAGAGCTACGAGCTCATATGGCACTTGTACGAGTAGGCTGTACAAGAAAGTAGATGAAAACGTCACAAAATACACCCGCCATCCAAAAAGGCGGTTCGTAAATAGAAATAGGATATTTAGTTTCACTCATTTCTGAGCAGTTCCGGCATCGTCTCGATTGCAAATGCACATGACTGTTCAAACTTTCATCCCAATAAATCCATTTGTTTGATCCCTAGACGTGCTACACGATTTCCGGTACTCACTCTATTTCCACCTACCGTGGCCGAATCTGGTTCGGAATAAAAAAAAAAATCGACCACCTAAAGCATCTTCGTTTATGCATGCATGTCTACCAAGTTTCACTCGAATCTGAGCATTTTTGGAAAGTTCCGGTACCCCCCCCCCTTCCCACCAACGTTGTCGGAGCCGGTTCGGGCCCAATCTCTTAATTCCCTCATCAAGTTTGACTGAAATTGGAGCATAGCCTATCTGCAAGTTTCCAGTACCCCCCCCCCCCTACCTTGGCCGAATCCGGCCCAGACGCCAAATAACAAATCTAGGCCGCATAAACTCGGCACTGTCGAATTGCATCTCATTCGGTCCATCCGTTTGGTTTTTGTGCATGTCAAAAGTCCCCCCACCCCCCATTCCCCTAATCGTGGTCGCATATGGTTCGAACGCATGTTTTACATGTCCAGGCCATCGATTCGTATCACCCATGAAGTTTCACTCGAATCAGACCACTCGTTCGCAATTTATAGAAGTCCATATTTCTCTTCTCTTGCTCCCCCAAAAATGCTCCGATCTAGGAACGGAAGTTTCCGGGGGTATGTTGTGTCAGGTTTTTAAGTCAAGATAATTCGGGTCGCTGATATGCATGCAAAGTTTCGTTGTCGTTTTACATCTGGAACTATTCTAACTCACGACTACCGGAATTCCAGGAAACCCCCTCCAACTCCCCCCACAGAGCCCCGAAACCATCTTGCTCCGTCAATTTCATCTAGGCCTAATGCTTGTTCCATCCATTAAGTTTCGTCCCAATCCCTCTGCTTTTAGAGTTTCTTGAGTTTTCCACCCCCCCCCCCCCCATCCCCACAGGTATCGGACCCGACCCGGACGTGACACTGAACGTCCGAGGCGATAGCTCACCAGACAAGTTTCATTCAAATCCGATCACCCGTTCAAAAGTTATGCACGCCACTAGATTCCGGACTCCCCATCCACCCACTCCCCCCACGATGGTCGGGTCGGGGAAACGGCTGTTCTCAAGTCAATCTGTTCGGATCCCTGACATACCTGCCAAGTTTCATCGCCCTAGGACATCAGGAAGTATGCCGAACTCGCGGGATCGCTAGAAATCCGGACCCCCACCCCAACTCCCCCACAGTGCCCTGATCCGGTCCGGTTATGTCAATGACGTGTCGAGGACCTGGGCTTGTTTTTCCCACCAAGTTTCATCCCGATCCCTCCACTTTAAGCGTTTCTCAAAATTTCCGGTTCCCTCCTCCAACTCCTCCCAGTGTCATCGGATCCGGTCCGGTTATGTCAATGACGTGTCTAGGACCTGTGCTATTTTTTCCCACCAAGTTTCATCCCGATCCCTCCACTTTAAGCGTTTCTCAAAATTTCCGGTTCCCTCCTCCAACTCCCCCCAGTGTCATCGGATCCGGCCCGGATTTAAAGTGAGGTGTCTGAGACACAAGGTCATCCTAAATATCAATTTTCATCAAGATCCGATCACCCGTTCAAAAGTTATGCACGCCACTAGATTCCGGACTCCCCATCCACCCACTCCCCCCACGATGGTCGGGTCGGGGAAACGGCTGTTCTCAAGTCAATCTGTTCGGATCCCTGACATACCTGCCAAGTTTCATCGCCTTAGGACACCAGGAAGTATGCCGAACTCGCGGGATCGCTAGAAATCACGACCCCCACCCCAACTCCCCCACAGTGCCCTGATCCGGTCCAGTTCTGTCAATGACGTGTCTAGGACCTGTGCTTGTTTTTCCCACCAAGTTTCATCCCGATCCCTCCACTTTAAGCGTTTCTAAAAATTTCCGGTTCCCCACCCCAACTCCCCCACAGTGCCCTGATCCGGTCCGGTTATGTCAATGACGTTTCTAGGACCTGTGCTTGTTTTTCCCACCAAGTTTCATCCCGATCCCTCCACTTTAAGCGTTTCTCAAAATTTCCGGTTCCCTCCTCCAACTCCCCCCAGTGTCATCGGATCCGGCCCGGATTTAAAGTGAGGTGTCTGAGACACGAGGTCATCCTAAATATCAATTTTCATCAAGATCCGATCACCCGTTCGCAAGCTAAAAATACCTCAAATTTTGGCTTCACCCTCCCTCCATTCCCCCCCCCCCCCCAGATGGTCGAATCGGGGAATTGATGATTTCCTATTTAAGCTGGTCGGGTCCCAGACATGCCTGTCAAATTCCATCGTCCCAGCACATCAGGAAGCACGGAACTCGCGGGATCACTACAAATTCGGACTTCTCCCCCCCCCCCCAACTCCCCCAAAGTGAGCGGATCCGTTCCGGTTATATCAGTTACGTATCTAGGACTTTTGCTTGTACTTTCTACCAAGTTTCATTCGGATCCCTCCATTCTAAGTGTTTTCCAAGATTTCCGGTTTCCCCCTCTAACTCCCCCCAGTGTCACCGGATCCGGTCTGGATTTAAAATGGAGGGTCTGAGACACGAAGTCCTTCCATGTATTAAGTTTCATGAAGATCCGATCACCCGTTCGTAAGCTAAAAATATCTCATTTTTCCTATTTTTTCCGGATTCCCCCTCCCTCCACTCCCCTCCAGATGGTCGGATCGAGGAAGCGACAATTTCTAATTTAATCTGGTCCAGTTCCTGATATGCTTGCCAAGTTTCATCGTCCTAGCTTATCTGGAAGTGCCCGAACTAGCAAAACCGGGACCGACAGACCGACAGACCGACTGACGGACAGAAATAACAATCGCTATATGGCACTTGAGTAAGCTCAAGTGCCATAAAAACATCTAAGAGAATATATGGATTCAGTATGTACTTATGCCCCCAAACCAAAGCCTTGACCGACTTCAAAATAAAATTTTACGTCAACCAAATTTCATTTTTTGCCTGACTCCTGGTGAGCTGACGGGTGAGAAACTAAAATTCGGATGCGGATTAAGCGAGTATTTTTTCGCCTTCATCGAATCTTTAGTTGACCTCAAAAACTTTTACTTCTACCAAACTTACGGATTCCAAATTCCGTTATCGCGATCACCGGAATCTCCCCCCCCCCCCCCAACTCCATCCAAAATACCTGGAGCCGAATTACGAATTCCGCGCGACCTCCTTGTCCGGCAAGACAATAAAGTTCACATATTATAGATCCAGCACGCCTCCTTACATCCAAATCGACAACCTAAGTAGCCGATTAATCCAAAATCCACCCCTGATTATAGGGCTAAGGGGCCAGTCTACGAAGTTGACCTTTACTTTGGCAGAAGAAGTTTCAGCAAAATATATCAACCCCTTCGAGCTTCATCGTGCTAACAAACGGACGGCGGACGGACGGACAGACAGAACTTTACATAGAGCGTGTTCCACCCTACTTACCTTAGTTACTACACATGACGTCACGAATTTTGGCTTCTTGGCGTCGAGGCTGGAACACATTTTTCTATTTTCGACAAAATACCAACCCATGGCGTAAACCGGCCAATCACGTTACAGAGATTCGTAGTTACTGCGCTTCCGAACATGGTAAGCAAATAGTTACTATTTCGAGAAGGATAGAACGGTTAGCGTAGTAACTTCTTACGAGGTTGGGACGGAACTAGTAACTAATAGTTACTACTACTAGAAGGGTGGAACGGGTCTAGGCTAGACCCCCTCCCCTCCACCACCATCACCCCCGGAGACCCCCCCCCCGACACCCGGAATCATTTACAGTTAATACGAATCCACAACATTTAACTTGACTTCCCCTTAACTCAAGTGTCTTAGTTAACAAACAAGCATGGGATAGTTTTACCGTTGACAAGGAAGTGTATGGTGAAGAGCTAGTAGAGTAACTCTGGGACTATCTTGAAAGTACTAAGACAAAACCAGTGACGGTACAACCCAAGTAGTTCCAGGCTACGCTCTGTCACAACCACAAGAACGCAATTATCATCATCAACGCAGCTGTTGTTCAGTAAAAACTGGGTAAAAACAGCTGCCCATCTTGGAATTTCTGGTATGAATCAGAGATAACTAAAGAGGAACGGGAAGCAGGCAAGGGGAGAGGGATATTGGCCGACTGTTTAAAGCGTCTGAGGGGGGGTTTGGTACCGGGAGGCGGTTTGGCGGGGGGGGGGGGGGGGGGGGTCCGAGGGGATTCGCCGGGTTTTGGGGATCCCAAAACGTAAGTGGAGCCTATGACATCGCAAAAGTTGTCCGTCTGTCCGCACGATAACTCTCCAAGATGAGCTCTGTAGCCCTACATTTGAAGGTGGGGGAGGGGTTTCAAATTAAGGGATAAACAAATATTTTTTGAAAGCTATCGAGATAGTTGATTTAGGGGTAAGCAGACATGCTGAATTCGAATATGAAATTTATTTTCTCGCCGGACAAACAGTTCACCCGGAATCCGGCGAAAACCGGAAAATTTGTCAAAAGTAAAAGTTTAATATGAAATTGATGAGAAGTTTGATTTAGGGGCAAGGAGACGTGCTGAGTCCGAATATGGAATTTACTTTCTCGCCGGACAATTAGTTAGGCTGGAATCCGGTCAAAACCGGAGAATTTGTAAAAAGTAAAAGTTTTATTTAAATTTGTTAAGATGTTCGGTTTGCGGGTAAGAAGACATGCTGCATTCGCATATGAAAATAATTTTCTCACAGGACGTATAGATCGCTCGGAATCCGGCTGAAACCGGAAAGTTTGTTAAAAGTAAAAGTTTAATCTGGCGTTGATTAGAGGTTGGATGAAGGGGTAAGGAGACATGCTGAATTTATTTTTTGAGCTTTAGTTTTTATGGCACTTGCAGCTTCGCTCAAGTGCCATATGCCGATCACTTTTCGGTCTGTCGGTCGGTCGGTAGGTCGGCACACTCTTCTCGAGTTAGGGTACTTCCAGATGTGCTAGAACGATGAAACTTGGCAGGCATATTAGGGACCCGACAAAACTAACTTGGAAATAGTCACTTGCCCGAACCGACCATCGTGGGGGGAGGGGCAGATGGCGGAATCCGGAAAATAGGGGCATGCATAACTTTCGAACGGGTGATCAGATCTTAATGAAACTTGATATCTGGAAATAACTCGTGTCTCAGATGTCCCATTTCAATTCCGGAACGGATCCGATGAATCTGGGGGGGGGAGGCGGAGGGGACCGGAAATCGTATGAAACTCTCAGAGAGGAGCGATCGGGATGAAACTTGGTGGGAAGAACAAGCACAAGCTCTAGATACGTCACTGACAGAACTGGACCGGATCCGGACACTATGGGGGGAGTTGGAGGGGGTTCCTGAATTCCGGCGATCCATAGTTAATGTACTTCCAGGTAGACTAGGACAACAAAACTTGGCAGGTATATCAAGGACCCGGCCAGATTAACTTGGAAACAGTCACTTGTCCGATCCGACCATCGTGGGGGGAGGGGGTCCCGGCGGAATCCGAAAATTAGTGGCATGTATAACTTTCGAACGGGTTCTCAGATCTTAGTGAAACTTGATATCTTGAAAGACCTCATGTCTCAGATGTCCCATTTTAATTCAAGACCAGGTCCGATGAACTGGGGGCGGGGGCGGAGGTGAGAACCGGAAATCTTGTGACACGCATAAAGTTGAGCGATCAGGATGAAAGTTGGTGGGAAGTACCGGCACAAGTCCTAGGTGCATCAGTGACAGAATCGGACCGGATTCGGTTGTCGAGCGGGGGTAGCTGTATGGGGGTGTCCAAAATTCCGGTGGTCGTGAGTTAAGGTGTTTCCAGATGTGCTAGGACGATTTGCTGGAGCATTAGAAACTTGACATCATTGGGTTAGATATCGTTACTTCTTCGATCCGACCATCCCTTAAAGAACTCATCTTAACCGCAAAGTGCTTTTTCACGATCGCCATGAGCACACGATTCTTTTTCACTCAAGGGTTTTGCTTAGAAATCAATTTTTACCACCCTTAAAGTGCGCATATTAACCGAAAAGTGAAAAAAAAAATTTGACCATCACTTCCATCCTCTGACCCAGCCTTGCGAATCTGGTGCATCTAAACCCAAAAGTGAAAAAAATACTTTTGACCATCACTTCCATCTGACTCTTGCAAGTGCCATATGAGCTTCCAGCTCTTGTTTGCCAGACAAGTAGTTTGTCCAAAATCCGGCCGAAACCGGAAGTTGGGCAGAAGTAAGGAAGGAAGCAGATCCGACGTAGGCTATACGGTAAATCATATGCTGAATCCGTATCTGAACAGTTGACAGCGCAAAACGGATAGCTGAATATATATCTGAACTTGTTGAAATTCAGCTGGCGTATCTGGTTTGCTCTGTCAAATACGAACTTGGTCTTCTCCGATTATTACCATTGACCTTAACCTGCTTGTAAATTTTAAAAGTAAAAGTGTTTAAGAAGTCTGTTGAAGACCGAATATCTACAAGACCGAATTGTCGGGAGCAAATATTAAAATTTTGGGATCCGATCGAAACCTTTGGTCTTGTTTTTGTAGCCAGAACCCGGGTGGAACCGAGGGTAGAACACGCTCATAGTCATAGGTATCGAGTGACTGACATATTGGGATCCCAAAAACATCTCATGGACCGAAAATTGGTGAGCCAGATGGTGCGAGGGCGTTCTTACCTCTCTGGTTGTCCCGACACTGATCCTGTGGTCCTTTACGTTTGGCAGCGTCGACTGCTGGATACTCCGCGAGTATCGACCGGAAATGACAACCGGAGCATGTTCTTCCTTGTGAAACCGTGCTTTCACAGACTAGGAACGGAAAGATCGATTAGTCGAAGAGAACAGAGAGTACATACTAATAGAGATAGTCCAGAGCTCTCTCTACCGATCAAAGGACGAAGGGGTGCTAAGGTGAACGGAAATATAAGGCAGAGGATTACAATCAGGGACAAAAAACGTCCCGCGGTCCCTTCGATCTTCAAGAAGAATCATTGTTTTGGTTAATGTTTCCTATATATCTTCCTTAAAGGAAGAACAACTTATCTTCCATTTGGCTATCCTCTGACGCAGTGTCAGTTACCAGTACCCTGTTTCTAGTGCTGGTATTGTCTCGGGACCCCTTCTATCCTAGTGTCACGAAGGTGAAGAGTCGTTAGCAATGTTTTGAAAATATCAGATTTTCTGTTCGTGCGGTGTGGACGTACGTAGAGTAGAGGTATGCTTGTTTCACTACCCCAAAGGGCAAGAAAAAATAACAAACTTGATATCAGCTAATAACCAGCTATTTCATAGTTGTCCTGGCACATACTTTAGTAAAATTGAAATTCGAATTTATCGTAGATTTATAAGAGTACTCAATTTTATATCTGAGGAGTCTGTTGAAGATAGGTTCCACTCAGCAAAAAATTCGAATTGTGAAAAGAACACCGGATAGCAATTCAAAGACAGCAAAATTTTCAAAAAAGAGTAGGCCAAAGATGACTGAACAGGATGTGAAATAAATGTTTTGGCAAGTATTTAGCAGTAAAAGTTGCTTGGTATGGGTCTTAGTTTTGTCTTCGGCAATTGCAACAAACTCCGCTTTTGAATATGGCCAGTCAGAAATAAATTACTTACTTTATTACTTTCTTATTGTTCACTGTTAGTTGTTCAAATAAGCATTCGTCTACTGTTGTCTTGGGATTCGCGTTGTGTTGAGAGGTCGCTGATTATAACTGCCTATAATCAGCAACGTCCCTTGATTTATAAACAAAAGCTGAAAGCTCGATTGCAGTTGTAAGAATAGATAAAAAAGGGGTTAAAAATCAGCTTTGCAATATGGCGAGTAGTCCCACGAAAGGGCTTCAGAACGCTATCGAGGGGAAATACCTTTGGCTGAGGTGGCATCCATCTTGACAAACTAACGAACGAACCCTTATCATCTTGGCTTCAAGGAACTCCTGTAGTCTCAATCGTCGGAGAATATCGGAATCCGGCCGAAAATGCTGTTTCCAAAAGCAGTCGGTTTTCGACCGAAAGCGAATCAGGAAATGTCTTTGAAAACCAAAAAAAGGATATCGGTCCGAGTTTAATCCCAGGAGCTCACCACTACCTGAAGGCGAACCCATGAAGGAGTTTCAGAATAGTCGAAAGCCATAGCCTACAGCTGACGAGCTGTACATTTATATTAAAAGTTTTCCGCATGGGATACTTTTTTGACGGTGACCGTTCCAGCTCGACCCTTGACCCAGCTCAACCCTTGACCCATGACTGAGGAATTCAGTCGCTACTCTAGGTCTACTAGACTCACTCGTGACACCAAGCATGACCCAAGGCTTGGAACAAAATCAGTTTAGCGCTTCCGGTCCCGATCGCAGACTGTCGCCACTATCCGTTTCCGAGGACCCCTTTGGAACAAAACCAAGCGAGCTTCCCGGCAATCACTGCAACTGAATCGTCTTGGCAGCTAATCAAAGAACAAACACAATGGCAATTTGAAAGTCAAAACTCTGCTGTCCTATCCACATAACAACAAAGATTCATAAAATATTGGTTGTTCGTGACCTGGGAAATATGAAAGTCCGGTACCCCATCCTGGCAAGCGACTACAAGTGTTTCCTCATCAGAGGTTCAAATCAGAGAGAGGAGAGGACCTGAAATGCATATAGCCCCCCCCCCCTTTTAAGCTCTGGTTCCGTACAACTGCAGCTCAAAGGATAGATCATTAGCCCTCAACAGAACTTACGGTTCCATAAGCGTTATGGTTAGTGTCGAGCAGACGGCGGTTGACACATGGGCTGCATAACATAAAGCTTTCTGAAGAGTTACGGCGGGCCTTCGTATTACAACTCTTACACGGCATGCCAGGAAGAAACCATGAGAAAACGGGCAGCTCTTATACCCTGTCGGTATCTTTCGGGTTACGTTGCGACGCTTAAAGGAGTTATATCATGAGCATTCTAGCACTTGCAACGCCTAGAACCCCCCCCCCCCCCACCCAATACCCAAGATGAAGCCACGGCTCGATCCGCCCGCTGGGTCATCTAGCGGCGCGGGTCGGAAGCGCCCAACATGGGGAGGATGGAATCATAGTTTGACTTTGGATCTAACAAAAGGTTTTTATTGTAACAGGCATATGGAAAATGTGTAGAAAAATTAAACTAATTATTTGCATTATCGATTTCTTGAAGTATTTTGTTTTCTGTTTTTTCCTTGTTAATTCCCGTAAGTCCAAAGAATTAAGGATGTAAACTAGATCACAGTAAACAAACGCCGTAAATTATACTAAATTCGTTATATTCGTTTCTTGAAGATTCCGAAATTGAGCCAAATAATATTCAGCTTCCGAGACCAAAAAATGTGAAACTGGCCGATGATTTCTTCTTCCGACATATCTAAACGTCCACATGGTGATACACTTAATTGTTTTAATCCTCTAACACGCCACACGATCTTCTCGAAGGTTCTAGTAATCTTTTGACAAGCGCCGGGAGATCAATGAATAGTTAATTAGCAATGGCGGATTGACGTTCAGGAGTGAATAGCGTTCAAGTAATTTCTGGATAACGTTGGCTACCGTGAGGATTTTCGGGAAAAAGAAGGTAACAGTGTGTTCGTAAAAATTCGATCGACCCATCGATAAACGATGGTGTCTCCCACCTTTTCGGCCCACATGAATCAAAGACTTTACGATTACGGTCATGACGCTTGTACCGCTAGTTGCACAGTCATACCAAGGTCACACAATATGTTGTTCATAAATTCTTGTATGGGAAAACCAGAACCTTGGGCTCTTGGTCATGCACTAATCGTACGTTTTTGGAACGGTCTGGGTAAAGTCTCGTCAAGTCAAGCAACAAAAAGAATATCCGATTTCGTCGATCTCCCTATATAGCCGCATCGTTCCCCATTTAAGGGCCGACCAGCCAACTGGTGAACAAGACTCGGAAGAAACTCGCGGAATTCTCAGCTCCCACCCCCTACCCAATTATAAACAATGAATCGTGTGTAAATTCCTGAACAGCCGTTTTCTTCGTTGGCTACTGATTTAGAGCACTACATTCCTCCTAGAGTCCAAATTACGTGTTCCATTTCATCAACAACCTCTTCTGACGGGGAAGGAATCAATACAGTCCGTCCCGACGAAACGCCTTTTTACTGCGTAGGAAGCTGCGAGAAAAGCTGCCGCCAAAGAAAGCTCAGAATCGGGTCAGGCAAGTTCCTTGTAAGCCTAATTCAGGCCTAGTGTAAACTAGGGTGCATCTCGCCTTGCCTACAGATGTTGCTTGAAGTAAAGGTGCCACTTGTCTCCATTAGCGAAGCAAAATTCAAAGGAGCGAAGCGAAAATAGCTCACTCTGCGCATCTGGCTTCACTTCGGGCTTGGCATTAAAAATTTGTCCGCGATTCGGCCATGTGGCCAAAATGGACTGCCATCCGAAACATAAACACTCAAAGTCGAGCTTGGAGGTGCTTGTCAGCTCTGAACGACAAACTACGGTGGCTTTAGAATCTAGATCAGCATAACATAACAATATATAGGTTAAAGCATCATATCTGTAACTCAAAACCATTCGGCAGGGTGTAAGAGCTCTCCAGTCTCCAGCCCTTTATGGTTCAACCTGGACTTCCAGACCTCGTACGCTAGTTTCCACAAATCCCTATGCTTGGCGGCCATGATCATCATGCTGCATCCTAACCTTTGCACTTACGGAACCTTAAATTAACTACTCTTGGCATCAGACAAATGCAGGAAACCGAAATATATAACTCGAACCAATTCTGTATTAGCCAGACGGATATGCAAAACAGTATGTATTTATTTAACTTGACATCGCTTTTTATAAACATTTTAATAATCAAATTGCCAACTGGCCAGACATAATTCATAACCAAAAACTTTACATCAGTCTGTACGAACTAGCATTTTAAGACTCTTTTCAAGAATTTCAACTTCATTTCGGGTATCTATCATAGAACTTCAGGCCATTAATACCCTGAGGTTAAATATTTGCCTGCATTCACTCAGAAAATGTCCCCCTTTTCTCAACATCATTATATCAAGGGCAACGACGCACACCAGTTAGAAGCTTTTTATGCCGATTGTGACGGCCACGCACTGAAAGGCAGACGCTCGGGGCTATAAATATAACTTGAAATAAAAATCTAGACCGAATTTCTGCTCAACTTCATTACTGCTTCAGGGTTTCTGACATTTGCGCTCGACCGTACCTTTCCTGTAATTCCTGAAGAGGTTGCAAATATAGAAAATACTCTCCAAGTTTCGCTATAGTTGCTACCGCTAGAGTCGTTGCTAGACCAAGAACAAATAAGTCAATAGAAACTCCGTCTTTAGTCCCACACAGCGACTATTGATACCCGGACAAAACTGAGCTGACGATGCCCGTCTAATTCACTCTTCGCCGCTGCGCTTATCAGAGGAAAAGCCGTAGCAGGCGTGCACGACCCCCTCTGCAGCTCGTCAAAAAACCTACCCCGTCACAATACCTACCCTGGCGCACACGGAACCGCTACCTGATCCGCCGCTTGCTAATTTCCGACTAATTGTTGACGCTTGAAGCCCTCTCCTCTAATTTGTGTTCTCCGATTGGAAAATTATCTGTCCACGATCCCATCAACGTGATTCTAAATAAGTGAACCTTTATGGAAAATATTTGTTGAGTGTTTTGCGATTATTTTATATTTCTTTATCCTTTTTTTACTGTACTTACGCCCTTGGGCAGTGCATCATAAATTCGTTCATTCATTCATTGAATAGTAGACAACCAATCAGATGGTACTCTCGAAATTTCTTTTCCGGGGCTCTACTGCTACATAGCTGTTTGTAGAGGTAAGGAATTGTGATGTTTCGCGCAGGGCTTACCCCGCTCGCGTGCATTGGCCAAGGTATCGGGAATCCTTTCAACTCCCCATGGTCAGAGATAGGGAGATGGAGGTTCTTGTGCCTATTTTTTCTTGTTTAGTTTAGTTTAGTTTCAGTTTATTAATAAAAAATAAAAACACCATTAACTCGTTATGGCCCCACTATAAGGCCTAACATAAGGCCTGGTAATGGGCGGAGCTTATTCTTTATTCATATAATCTTAAGGGAAACAAACCAAAAAAATCCTAAAAGAAGGAGCTAGATGAATCTCCAACATCAACCGTCATTATCTCTGTTGCTGGTCATGTAATCTTCGTTATCCAGAATGTAATGATAGCCTGAGCAGTATTTCTCGAAGGACTGATTCGTGACTATGGAGGGGGTAGTTCGGACGGTTGTTCTGGGTCCTACAGTATTATAGAAAACAACCTTGCACATATTGGTGAATCTCGGCATACAGTACTTACATCCTAACCCAACTGAATACACTCACAAGACTGACTGAAAACTCGAACTGCCCAATTCTAATTGACTTCTAACACTAACACGCTAAACTACCTAGCTTAAATATTTATGGTTAAAGTCATTTGCATTGATTGGTAAGAATGATATTTGTCGTTTCCGTGGAAAATTATTCTAAACTAATTAAGAAACTCACTCACAAAACTCACACTGATGACGCATCCGGTTTCGACTTGCTATGAGGAGCCAGCAACTCACAACTCTAAGTTAAAACTCCTTACAGGAGTTGCCAAGGGGAACTCCCATCTCTTGAACTCGAATCTCCCGATTTTCTCAAGTTGCGAACGAAATATATTTTATTGGCCTTTGAAATAACGTCAACGAGGAAGCAAAGTTGTCGACCTGGAAATTCCCAGGTCGTTATCTGAATAGCTCGCCAAGAGGATTCAATTGCAGGGATCACAGGGAAGCTGCTCAGAGTGTCTGTTTGCTTTCGAAGATGAATGCGTTTCCGGAACGAGGTCCTGATGAATCCTACCTTGAAAAGGCTTGGAACAGGCTTGAACAAACTGAAGCACCACAGCGCTAGTGCATGGCACTTGTCACCAGGTACAAACTCGCATCAAGTAGTGTTTCTGTCTGAGGTAACTCACTATAGAATTCAACTCTCCTTCTTGCACATTACGCAAGGCCTCAGCTGCATTTATCCCCTCTCCATGTTACCTCCCTTGGATGTACGTGGCAGAATTTTGCTTAGCCGATCTTCTGAAAGCAGCGATCGAAAGCCTGATACGTTTCATAAGGACAATGAACGAGACAACTGCTATAACCAGTGTCATGCCAACAGGAGGACTGAATGAACGGAAATATAACAGGCTTGGAATGAATGAGATGGTCCCGGCAGGTCCTTTAGGACCAGATTATCAGAGAAATGCTGGTTTGCGAATGAGAGGCGGAACTGACGACAACTCTTCGTACGCAGATACCAATTGTGTAGATGGCAAACTTGTCCCTACGAAAGTCCCAGCTTCCTTGTTCACATCCATTCAACATTCCCCGTGCCCTCATTTTCCTGTAATCACCTCTTTTTAGTCTTGTCGCCTAGCAACGTCTTTCAGAGACTCTCCTTGATCTGTATTAAATATCAATGGTAGCCCGCCACTTTCTGTACAAATTCTTTCAAGGATATAATTTGTCTTATGTTAAGATCAGTTATAGGTAAGAAGTAGATCTTGCAGAGGTTAGGTGGGGAATAAATGTCGAAGGCGTACAAGATTAGTTAAAGCAGGGACGTGGTTTGATGGGACATAGAGGAGATTGTACACTAAGAGAAGATTGATAAGACAGATCATTTAAAAAAAAAAAAAAAACAGATAAATTACTTGTGTTTTTCAACCCCATCTTTTTGTATTTTGTCCAACATTTCTTACTTTTTGGGATCCCAAAACGTAAGTGGAGGGATGCCTATGACGTCGCAAAAATGTCCGTCTGTCCGTCTGTCTGTGAGCACGATCACTTTCGAAGGGAATGAGATATTTTGACGAAACTTGGTGTGAGAATTATTGGATCAAGGGTAAGGTCAAGCTCGTAGACTGGCTATGTAGCTCTGCATTTAGGGGTGGGTTTCGAATTAAGGGACAAACAAAATATTTTTAAACAGCTAATGTGATGGTCGATTATGGGGTAAGAAGGCATGCTGAGTATGATAGTGAAAACCGTTTTCTCGCCGGACAAGTAGTTCGTCCGGAATCCGGCGAAAACCGGAAAAATCGTTAAAAGTAAAAGATTGATTTGCGGTTAATTAAGTGGCCGATTTAGAGGTAAGAAGACATTCTGAACACGGTGGTGAAAACCATTTTCTCGCCGAACAAGTAGTTTGTCCGGAATTCGGTGAAAACCGGAAAGTTGGTTAAAAGTAAAATTTTCATATGAAGTTGATTAAATGTTCGATTGAGGGTAAAGAGACATGCTGAACACGATGGTGAAAACCATTTTCTCGCCGGACAACTAATTCGCACGGTATCCGGCCAAAACCGGAAAACTTGTTAAAAGCAAAAGTTCGATTAGATGACATATTAAGGGGTAAGAAGAGAGGCTGAGTCTGTATATGACAATCATTTTGTACCCGGACATCTAATTAGTCCGGAATCGGATTGTAACCGGAATTTTTTTTTTAGTCAAACTTTTATTCGAAGTTGATTAGATGTTCTTAATAGGGATAAGGGGATACGCTGGATTTGTTTTTGAATTTCCTATTTTTGCTGGACTTTCTGACGAAACCGGAAACTTGGCAGAAGTAAAGCAGGAAGTCTCGGTCAGTATCGTCAAAATAGATATGGCCTACAGAGGTACATCTGAACTTGGTTTTCTCTGAGCATTAGCCTGGCAAAGACTGGATCTGGCGAAGACAAGACCCGATTGTCTGAATCAAATATTAGATTTTTGGGATCCCATCGACACCTTTGGTCTTGTTTTGTTACGACTCCCCCTGTTGTAAATGAAAAACGGACCTTACACTGAAGGCTTAGGGTAGCGTGTATAGGCGAGTGGTAAGTAATGGCGGTAGTAGACTAGGTTTTACGTAATATATAAATAGTTTCATTTGCAAACTTACTCTGTATACACTGTACAGAAAAATCTTGCAGCATTTGCTACTCGGATTAATCTTGTCTTTATTGACATAAGATTATCCCTAATTCGGATTAATTTTGTCCGAATAGAGATAAGATTAATCCCAGAAGCAAATACTGCATCCTTATTCGGAGAAACTTTTTACAGTGTAATGTAAATCACAATCCGGGTAAATACGAACACTGCTGATAACAACGAAAGGCTAAGTCATTACCTTAATCGCAGGGTCAGCATGAATGACTTACAAATAACGAATGACGAAAAGACGGAAAAACGAATAAACGTGAATGACGATTAAATGATTAACGACAAGGTTATATACTCGTAACTCCACAAGTGAAGAGTGAACTGACGTGGGCTAGGATTTAGCCGGAAACAGTTAAGATACAGTAAGGAGCAACTGACGTGCACTTAAGTTTAGCAAGATGCAAAAACCGAATTGGACTTAAGTTTAGCAGGTGGAATTAAGTTCAGCAGGATGTAGTTTAAGCTTTAGTAATATCCAAGTGGCGTGGACTTCAGTTTAACAGGATGTGATTTAGGAATCTTCACTTATTTGATTGAATTATAGGAAGTAATGCAGGATCATGTGTTAAGCCCTTGACATAGAGACCAACACTATACCACCCCTCTTGGTAACGTTAATATTTTACGCTCAGATTATAAAGATGAGTCGCAAGCTCATCTTACATGTTTTGTTAAAAAAAAAAAAAAGGATTTAAAGTTGGGGGGAGACGAAGGAGATAGCTTATCTCAGCATTTGTGTCCCTACATTGTGCCCCTGCATTGACAGTGACATGTATGTCTCCAATAAATTATTGCTCCCGACCGAATTTCTGGATCCAAGTCCTAGTAAATATTCCTGCCTATGATCCCACTGAAACCTTTGGTATTGCTTCAATTGGATCCTCAATTTTAAGTAACGTCCACCATGAAATCTTAAACATGTCCGTCCGCCGGTCTGTATCTGTGATCATGGCATGAAAGGATTCAGAGACTTTGATGCAAACTGGTGCATTGTCAAGAGCGACGTATACTTTCGTAGACAGGATTTTATCGCAACACATAGGGTGTGGGGAGCTTATAAGTTTAGGGATTTACAACAATCTCCGACAAGATGGACCGAAAGCTTTACACAGGGATAAACGGCAATGGCGAAAAGCTATTAGTTCTTAAGCGTCCTTTATCATCTCCCCGGAAACTCCTCGGGAAGTCGAAGGGATAATGAAAATAAGAGGAGTTATTTCCCGGGGCCCCCCTGCCGATAAACCACGTGAATCCAGGGAATGCCTCCTTTGTATTTTCTTCAAAGTCTCTAGTTCCGTGTCAGCCTTATTTAGTGCAAAACAATAAGGTTAATGTTTGTAGTACCGGAAACTTCACTTTCTTTGATTCAGAATATTTCAACTGTATCATCTGAGTATTCACCGATGAAAACATACACATCTTTGTCACACCAACAATCTTATCCGACAAATACACCAATGCCACGACCGACTACAGGGATTCCCTAATCCCTGTGACTAGCCGTAACATGTATAAACTGATTTCCAACAAAACCTATCCGACAAGGAATCCCTTTTCATGAAGAAGTGTTTCCCCTCCTAGGGGACTCGGGAGAATGTATGATACTAGTCCTCGGGACCAACAAAACGCGGGTGCTCCCCTACGAAAGTTTCCAATGATCGGCAAACTTCTTTCCTCGGATAGACGGTTCGACCGGAAAATGACCAAAACCGGATATTAACTAGCTCCCCGATCAACCAGATTAGGGCTTCTGTGTGAGGATATGCTAAATCTCGACCTGCTGTTTGTTTTCGGACAGGATATATTGTTATCCTTCAGCGTAGTCATAAGTCGGGCGGACCCCGGGATAACGGATTAGGCCTACGGGGTTGACATAGCGATTAACAGAACATGTTCAATTAGGATATATTATTAGATTTCGGCAGGTGGAGGAATCCGGGAAATAGTGAAGCTGGATAAAGAACCAAAAGCTTCTTGATAAAGTTGGCTGGAGTGTTGGTCTGCGTGGAAGACGGCATGCAGATTTTCGCTTCGTCACCGGACCCACATGTTGGAGAATTCCGTAAAACTGGAGATTCGGTAGAGCTACACATTTCTCGTTTAGAATTGGATCTTTTCTTCTCGACCATTCAGGCTCCTGGAGTCTACGCAAAGCAATCGCAATAGGCTGTCTTCCTTTCCTTTCTCAAAGAAAGCGATACCCACTGGTTCAACAAAAGCCAGAACATAACCCAGTTTAAGCTTCAGCCGGAACCTTTTGACTTGTTCCTATTTTTCTGTGGAAGCAGGAAACACCGAAAAAACCGCGGGAGGAAAACAGAGAACATGATTGAGTACCAAGTTCAGTTTTCCTCGACATTTTCCACAAGTGAGACAAGCGCAAAAAGTTATTACAATAAAGAACTGTTTCGCAAAAACTCAACTGTTAAGTAGTCAAGTCGGTCGTTCTAACTTCGGTGGTAATGAAAAATTTCTATACGCCGACAGCTGAATAAACAAAAAAGTGTAATTTATTGTGTTCGTCCTGTTTCTTTCCTCTTATTTATGCTTGCTCAGCTATTCTTCAAAACCAGCGAGTGTATAAACAACGTCTATCTTGTTAGCTTTCTAGAACTCTTTTTCAGTTTAGTCTTGTTGTCACTTATAGCGTAGACTAT